>JAEVFN010000043.1:0-677500 GCA_030449075.1 Murraya paniculata
GGCTTGAAGCCAGTGTATTATTTTGACCACCGCGTCCTTCTGGTTTAATAGGGAATCATAAAGAAAAATGAAAAAAATGTCTCTAATTGGTCAACTAGAATCTGGATTAGAGATCAAAGCTCCTCTACGGCTGCAATTCATGAATTTACAGCTGCAGGCCACAATACGTATCCAAGCTTTGCCCCAAGACAATACAGGGTGTTGATTTACTTGAAGGTGACTGGCGAAAAGCTGGCTGCGTCATCTCCTGGCAGTTTGCCCTTGCTAAGCCCACACAATTTCATAATTTGTCCATTTTAATCTGAGATTAATCGCTAACTTTTATTTGAAATCGTTAATTGTTTATTAAATATTTTGCGGCTTTTGTGAAACCATTCTTAAGATGTTTCAAACAGCCAAGCCCGAGACTCAAGACAATACAGTTCAAGTCCACCGACGGGGTTGGCAAAAACTTGGGCCCCCCTGGGGTTTGGGCCCAGTTCGGTGTGCCTGATTTTTATTAAGGGAAGAGTTGGATTGTTGGTACCTCTTCAAATACTTCTGAAAATTCCTTCAATCAGCTGACGACTTTAAATCTTCATGAAAGTTGCATGAAGTGACAAAATTATATCGAATTGAACTAAACATTAAGCACAAACAAATTTATTTTGCTATAAATTATCTAATTAAACCCCACACGCTTAACGTACTCTCTTGATAACGGAAGCAAAGATGTCCGATTTAGAAAATTCTTATGGATTCATTAAAGCGAAGATGCCTTTGGTCATGGAATTACAAGACAGCCAAAGCCAACGCCGCTGGAAGGGAAACGAATCAAGCCGTATCTAAAGGAAGGATGGCAAAATCTAGCATTATCGGTAATCTTTTAATTTTTAATTTTATTGTTTTGAAGAGAACCAAGAATCTTTACAATTTCATGACAAACAATGAGGTTAAATCTTAGGGGTCGTTTGTTAAATGTCTTTAACTCTAAAATTTTATTAATTTCATACTTTTTTAAAATTTATTTGTTTATTTTTTGTAACTTATGTTTGATTCTCATATATTTACACTTGAATAGAAAAAGTAAACTTTTAACTTTTACCTGAATGAAGAAAGATTTGAATGAGAAATAAATATTATATTCTAAAATTATCTCCATAATATATATTTATTTCCTAAACTATAAAATATAATTCTTTTTTATTTTGATTTGTAAGAGCATAAATATAAAAAATTACCATCTTTAAGAAGTTTTTTATTTATAAAAACGAACAAGATTTCACTTATATTTAGATGTTTTAAAAAAATAAACAAATCTTTCATCCAAATGTTCATATTCCAATCTATTTAGACTTCAGAAAAATTTAAACATATTCAAATCTCAGACAAAAAACAAATACTACCTTAGTAAAAATATTTTATTTATTGGAAATTCAAATTATCATTGTGCTAATAATCATTCCCATTATAGTTTCTAATTCCCCAATCCCACGAGTAGGTCACGCAAGCATGCACACACACGATATCACACAGATGAGCACATGACTAATGAATTAATGCTTTCATATATTTTTCACATTGTCAGGACATATGCTTGTGGCAGGAACTGATACTGCTGCGACAACATATTAGTATGAAGAGAGCCCGGAAAGAGGTTAATTAATATTGCAATTTTATTAAATTCATTACCCTAAAAATTAAAATAGAGAAGAAAGAATAAGATGCGAATGACTTGCCCACAATCTAAAAAAAGAAAAAAAAATTCTCTTTTAGGGCCCGATGTTTCCATCATAAGATGCTTTTATATGCCCTCCTCATTAAGTTGATCGCCCTTATCAATGACATTCGATATCCAACACAATGCAAGTTGTGGTTTCTTTTGAACAATAATTAACAAAATGAGTCATTGATTTCGTCACTGCACATGCACATACGTGCACTAACTCGTCTATATATAAAGGCAACAAGGCAGTGCATTTCTTCATTGGATCCAACTGTTTTAATTTAGTAGTCAATTAGTACTGGTAGCTGGTTCTTGAATATCATCAACAAGCAAAAAATGTCTCTAACTGGTCAAGTGGAAGCTGGAGTAGAGATCAAAGCTCCAGCTTCTATGGTTCATGAATATTTTTGCAGCAAGCTACATCAAATGCCCAGTGCTTGCCCTGATAAAGTACAGAGTGTTGATTTACTTGAAGGCGAATGGGGAAGCGCTGG
This sequence comes from Murraya paniculata, assembly GCA_030449075.1. Taxonomy (NCBI): domain Eukaryota; kingdom Viridiplantae; phylum Streptophyta; class Magnoliopsida; order Sapindales; family Rutaceae; genus Murraya; species Murraya paniculata. The sequence continues at coordinate 2,200 of JAEVFN010000043.1, forward strand.
CTCTGTCATGTTCGGTCGTTATGTCAATGGTAAGCAAACTGCGTACGTAATTCATAATTTGATTATGCATATATCATATGCACTTCATTCCAAATTACTAATTCAAATATCGTATTTGAGTATGAATTGATCATGCATGCTTTCCTTATTGTGTAAAATCATAGAAGGGAAATCTGATCAAACCTGCAAGGTGAAAATGGAAGAGATAGACCATGAGAATAACAAAATAACTTACAAGGTGATTGAAGGGGATCTATTGGAGCAGTACAAGAGCTTCTGTTTCTTCTTTCAAGTCACCCCAAAAGGTGAAGGCAGCTTTGTTACCTGGACTTTAAAGTACGAGAAGCCCAATGCGAACGTTCCAGAGCCCACGGCCATGCTTCAACTCTGTGTCGATGGCACCAAAGATGCTGCTGCCAAACTTATCCCCCAAGTATAATTATTTACGTCCTGCTTTTCTCAATAAAATGAACCTCGACGTTGACACATGCAGTACGGGGAAGTCTATGTCGATTGTGTTTGTAATACTGTAACGTGTAATACTATATACATGTATGAATAATAATAAAAAAGGTTGTGACGTTCGACCAAAATGTGTTTATGTTCTCCGTTGTGGCTGACTTGTGCGTGGGTACGTGGCATAGCCTGAATGGCTATGAGAGAAGCTGAACGAGAATGTTCCTGACCGAAAAAACATTGCTTGCAGTAGTCTGGTAGATCCCTGCAAAGACATCGATGCTCACATAAAGCTTCTGAATGTGCACGCTTTCATGCTACCTATAATAAATGCTTGGAATTTGAGGATCTTTAAGAAATAAATAAATACGTGTTTTCAGTTGTACCTCTTCAATTGCATAATAAATAAGTGAGGAGTTTCGTTTCTGGAATTTTTTTTTTATGTATAACAAATAATACGAGGTTTGTAAAATTAAAGTAATGATAGATATCATTATTTTTTATTTTAAATAATTATTTTAAATGATGTGTCATTCATTACTTGATTAATAATTTTTTACAAAATTTAAGTGAATTAATTGTATTACCTTTCCAATTAATTGATGAATATCATGTCATTTAGAATAGTTATTTGGAATAAAAAATTTAAAATGGATAGCACTACTCTTTAAAGAATGAGATTTTTGTATTCCATCTATACATTTTAGTTCTCCATTCATCTCTTTTCAAGCTTTTAAAACGGTAGGGACTAATTGATAAAACCCAAAAATAATGGGGTAAAATGTTATTCTCCTTGCATTTTCCCATTCAATATAATAAAACTATAGATCCCTATGTTATATTTAATATAACATACACAATTCACAAGAGTCACACATTTATGTGGGTCTCATAATTTGTGTGGCTCTTGTGAGTTGTGTATATTACATTAAATATAACATAGTATTTACCTAAAATTATCCGTCGAAATAACTTTCAGTTAGTCAACAGTTTTTATAACATTCTTTTCGTTCTTCATTTCATTATTACTTCCCCTTTTCACCCTTGTATAAACTCAATAGCTCCATCCAACTGTATGCAAAAAATTGAGAAGCAGAAAGGGGATACAAATTGATCTAAATATATATATCATACATAAACAACCGTAAATACAATGGATATACTTGGAAACAATTTGATTGCGGAAGAAGGAGACCTTAACAAATATGGCACAAGCACGACTGTATCTGACAAGAAAAGCAGACTTTCATTGGAACCCCTAATTTTCTATAAATATTAGATAGAAGCAATGAGATCAAAAACTCATCACTGGGACTCTTATCATGAATAACTGGTCAATTTTTTTTTTTTTGGAGTTAGACTGATTTTGAATGTAAAAAGTTTAATTCGTGTGGTCCGGGAGGAATATTTTATTCCACTAGAAAAAAGGGGTGAACTTGAAGAATCCTTCCTCCCACCATATTCTGAATATAATCTCCTTTTGCCTTTGTTATAAAGGTAATAAACTGATCAGCATCATGTCCTCCTCCAACAAAACTTTGGATTCAGTTTTGTCTGAATTGATTTTTTAATTTCCTTTCAGTTTTATTTCATTCTCCTACTTTTTAATATTATCCTTATCGATTGTGGAAAGAATTGGTGGTCACTTCATAAGTGTGAGGCAAAACCTCATTTATTAAGCTAGCTTTTGAGATTGAGAGATACCCGATTCCCATATTTAACTAATGAAACTTGCAAATTTACCATACGTCCTTAACTTGTGCCCAGTAGCCGAATTGAGATCTAAAATTTATATCACTTCTGATGTTTTATCATTTCACGTCTCACTCGTTAATCATTGCTATATCAAAGTCACATTAACGGTAGTATGTAAAATCAAGTATCTAACTCGTTAATCATTGTTTTCTACTCCAATGCAAGTTGGGATTGCTTCAAAATTGAATTAAATGGATGGTTTCGCCTTAGAAAAATAAATCCATTACTCCGGGATTAAAATTGAGAAGAAAGATTAAGAAGCAAATTACTGACTTACCCACCATCTAACAAATATATATTCTCTTGAACGGGAGATTTTAAAGTGCCTCTTATTTTATTATACTCACTTAACATATGTATAATATATGTGTATTTTTTTAAAAAATCATAATGTAATTAATAATAATATTTTATTCGCATCATATGTGCATTAGGCATTGAGTGGATGTAATACAACGGAAATACTAGAATATCTTCTCTTGAACAGCCCAATGCATGCCCAATTGCCTCCATTATAAGATGCGTTTCAATGCCATACTCATTATCTTGATCTCCTTTATCAATGACATTTCAATCTCAAACACGATACAAGTTGTGGTTTCTTTTTAATAATAATCAATAAATGAGCCACTGATTTCGCCACTGCGCTTGCACTAACTTCTATATAAAGGCTAGAAGCTAGTGTGTTTCCTCACTGCATCCTACTGTTTTAGTAGTCAATATTACTTAGTTTTTTAATATCATCAACAAGTAAGTTTAAACTGTCTCTAACTCGTCAAGTGGAAGCTGGAGTGGAAATCAAAGCTTCAGCTTCAATGATTCACGAGTATTTCAGCAGCAAGCTACCTCATTTGTCCATAGTTTGCCTGAAGAAGTTCTCACTGTTAATTTACTTCAAGGTGAATGGGGGAGACGTGGCTGTGTCGTCTTCTGGCGTTTCAGCCATGGCAGGCGCACTTCAATTCATAATTTGATTATTTTATTTCAAAAGGAAAATGACCAAAATTTTCCGCTGGTTCGGTGAAATTGATTAATTGTTTCGTTTTAGGGAAATTATCCATCGTTCACCCGTTTGTTTTGCCTTATTAAAAAATACACAAATATTTTTTTTTTCTTCAGCGCGTCACCAGAAGTTAGCCTTTTATTGTACCTGTCCATTTCTATCTAATCGCTGTTAGAATATCGCTGATGTGAGAGGGATAAAATAAGCATTTCATTCGAATACCTAAAACTACACCGTATTATGTTTTTTTTTTTTAAGAATAAACGAGTAAAACAACGTCATTTATTGGGTTGAAAATTAAACAAAAAAAAGAAAACCGACGTCGTTTAACTCAATTGAGAGAGAAAAAACAAATACGAATTTTTTAATCTCATTTTTTGGGTAAAATTATAATTTTAACTTTGAGAGGCAAAAAGGTCATTGCACTAATATTACGTTAATCCATTAACTGCGGTTAGACGGAAGTGGACGGGTGCAATAAAAGGCTAACTTCAGATGGCGCGCTGAAAGAAAAAAAAAATGTTTGTGTATTTTTGAAAAAGGCAAAACAAACAGGTGGGCGGTGGATAATTCTCTTATATTTTAAGAGTCCTCAAAATTCCTTAACGCTAATTATATTTCATTAATTTCATTTTTTTTTACTTCAAAATTGGCATTAAAATCTAATTATTTTTCAACGGTCAAATTTGTCCACTCGAGAAAGACCAAATTATCCTCCAAAACGTTTATTAGACTTATCAACGTTGTAATGACTGAGAATTTTAGTGGATTTCAAAACATGAAGAGGATATTATTAATTTTACCAGCCAAGAGGATTCTTAGTTATTTTTCGTTCGAGAATTACTAATTTAATATTCTATTTTTAATAATGTAGGTAACTCAATATTTAAGTCTAAATTTAAGTCTCAACTTAAGTAGAAGTTAATTTGCAACTATCATACTATGTTTAGTTTTTAATATTTAACATAGTGCAGTTGTTACAAATAAATTATCATATTAGATGAGACTCAAGTTGAAGTTTAAATGTTGAGATTTCTAACAATATTATTGTATTTGAGGATCATGCTCTTACTAAAGCTGTTTGTTATTGTGCAAAATAATAGAAGGGAAGTCTGTTCTAACATCCAAGGAGATGATGGAAGAGATAGACAATGAGAACAAGAAAATAACTTAAAAGGTGCTTGAAGGGAGTCTATTAGAGCAGTACAAGAGCTTCTGTTTCTTCTTTGATGTCACCCCAAAAGGTGAAGGCAGCTTTGTTTCTTGGACTTTAACGTGCGAGAAGACCAATGAGGAGGTTCCAGAGCCCATGTCCGTGCTTCAATTATGTGTCGATGTCACAAAAGATGTCGATGCCAACCTTGTCCCGCAGGGTTAAGTCCTTGACGGGCGTCATTTTATTTACTTTGTGTGTCTGCTTCTTCTCTCGACTTATTGTATGCTGCTAATAAGCCTCCGTGGTGCGAAGAAACCTATCTAAACTGTGTGCGCCTGGTCGTGCATTCCATATTCGTGTTATATATAATTATAGAGTCTTGATTTAGTGCGCGATTGCGCATGTGGTGAGTGTTCATTAACGAAGCAGTTCCATCGATAATATAAATGAATAATGCGCGATTACGTGCAGATGATGGAAATATTATAATTGTAGCCATAAATAATAAGGGGTTGTGACGTTGTACCTGCTTAATAAAATGTGCTTATATATGTTGCAGGCTTGTTGCAATATGAATAATATCATCACGTTTTGCATTTTAAACCTTTTTTTTAATTGTTTGATAAGTACCATCAGTCCTTTATTTTTAACTTTTAATAATAATATATTATTACAGTCATTATATATATATATATGAGATATGTCATATATCGTTAATATTATTATAAAATTAACATTTTAATGGTGGATAATAAAGTCAAACAAATATTAGGCCAATAAAATAAGAACGTTACAGAGTTTTCAGTCACTTATGAAGCCTCATTTTGATAACATTTAACCTTTTTTTGAATATATTTCTAATAAATTACAGTTCATTAAAGTGCCGGTGTCAGCAAAATGAGATCGAAGTCGCCTCAGCTATACATCCAACATATTATTCCAGTTTCCATGGACATAGATCCTGTGTTTGAAAGTTTAAGAAAAAGAAAATCAAAGTAATAAGCAATAAGAATAAGCGTGGGGTCTGCGATAAATATTTTATGGAAAATTTAGAGGAAGTATTCAAATGGTAATGTATTCGTAGATAATGTAACAATTTCGGGGGAAAAAACGCGTGTACTGTTTCTCTAGAATTTGGATAACAATGTTTGACTAAGATGTAATTAATTTTACATTCTTATTGAATAACTACCTATCAACACTAGTAGAGTACCTGTTCGGGATTGCTTTTGACAGGTTCAAAAGTGATACTGATAAGTTAAAAATTAATTTTCGTGATTGTTAAATTTTTTTAAAAATCATTTTTAATAAAATCATTAGATTTTGAAAAAAAGGAAATGAGTGGCTTTTCAAAATCTAATTTTCAGATTAAATTATATATATATATATCTAAAATTATCCTTATTAATTAAGAAATAAAATTATTAACGTTAAAGAGATTATTATTATTATTATTATCAATTATATTAATATAATAAAATAATAAAATAAAATTAATAATACAAAACATTTATTTTAGTTATCAACTACACACACATAATAAAAATATATTTTATATTGATGTTTATAAATGTGTAAATAAATTTTATTCAATATTATATCAAATTTAGTCATTCATATTCTGTAGTTTAACAGTAAAATTTATCAAACACATATGATTATTTATAAAACTATAATACTTTTAAAATTAAATTTTACTAAATGTTTAACTAATTTTTTCATAACTGATTGTTTTTACAATATAATTAATAGCAATTATTTTAAAAATTACAATATTACCAAACTAGTCCTAAATGGGATAGGTTTCCCATTTGACTTTTCTAACATTTTTAAGAACGATTTTGACACAGTTTTTATCTTTTTGTGAATGTGAAAAAATGTCTCATATGAGTATTAAAATTATGAAAATACCCTTACTTACCATGCTCAAAAGGCAGTGAGCCTCGTGAGGCTCACACTCATGCCCTTCACTAGCCCACAATCCCAGTAAGACTTATCGATTAACATCACTTTACAGCAAAATGCAAATGGACCCAGATACTACGATACCTTCCCGTTCCCAAATTGATAGAAAGAAAGTTCCAAAAATAGTTCCAAAAATAGTCTTTTTTTTAATATTATTATATTTAAAAACCCAAAGTAATGGATGCATGAATCTGATTCCTTTTGAGTGCTAGAGCTTGTCAAAGAATATACTTTCAATTATCTATTGTTGGGGATATATACATGGGGAACGGCAATTGTGGATTATTGAATATATGTTAGAAACTTTATTATAATAGAAATAATACACATACAATTGTGTAGATGTAATAAGTAAACCGTAAAAATTAAGGTGTACTTCAAGACACGTTTTCTTTAAGAAAAATTATTTATCCTCACTAATTGAATGATGCATATGAATTAAGTAAATATATATGTCTTCGAATATAATAAAGCAATTAGTTGTTTGTCTGTGCACTGATAAACAAATAATATTGTAAACCTGTCAAGAATCGATATATTCTTCCTACAGCTTGTATCCTAAGCATAAATCCGTGGTCATTTCATTTATGTTGTGTGTGTAGGAGTCGGGTGTGGAAAGTTGTTGGAAAGGGTGGCTTTAAAAAAAAAAATAATTATAAACCTTACGACAATGAGGTGAAATCTATCTATATTGTGTATATAATGTTCCTGTTACACATTATAATATGCAATACCGTAAAAAAATAAGGGACTGTGACGTTTGACCGAATGTGTTTATGTTGTAAAAATAATGATTTTCCATTGTGGATTTCAAAATACGAACATCAATCAAAATATTATACGCACATAGTTGGGCACATGCTATATTATGTATTATAGAAGTATTACTGAATTGCAATAACGAGCCAATTAGCCTTACGGCAGGAAAGTTAAAAAACGTCATTACCAAACCACAACCTCAAGGGGGCGTGAGATTAATTGCATCATTGATAATTATAACCACTTTGCCATTCATCCGACATTCGAATTTTAGATAGTACTAGTAGTATGACAATCTATACAAATATTCTCTCACGGTACAATAACTTTTCTTTTTCTTTCAAAAAAATACCCGCAACGATCATATTATGAATTCCTCCTGCACAGTATATGCAAATTGGAAGTACTGTTCAGAATCTGTATAGCCGGGGCATTATCTACTTTCTGCATACTTCTCGATCTGAGAAATGTCAAGGACTTTGTCCATTCCACTTGCTAAAAGAAACCTGATCATAATCCACCAGAGTTAACAACCATATATATTACGTTAATTGAATTAAAGTTTTGAAAACAAAACAGCGTGAAAAAGAAAAATTGATCCATACTTATTTCTGAGAGATTTTACAATAGATCGGCAACCCCCAGGCACCATGGATTGGACGTTTACAGCAATATTGGGGTTGTGAATACTCTGTCTGAGATGTATCCATCCGTGTTGTCCATGTTCTTCATCTGTAACTTTAGCCCTGATGAATTTGCAGAAATTTAGAATATTTAATATTGAAACCGAAACCTGCCTCAAATTGAGATTTCCTTTACAGTTTTTATGTTTGTACCTGTACATGTGAGCGTCAATGGCAGCTGGAGATTCATTTGAGTCCACAAGGCAGCCTTCACTCACCCAGCAGTCGCCGCAGGAATCTAATTCCCATCCTTGTAGCCTTCCTTCCTGCAAGTAATTAATTAAACGTCTGTATTATTAAGCAAAATTAAACATGTCTGATCAGCTGAAGGTGAATTAGTTTTCTGCAGACCAAGTACCTCAATGTATTTCCGGAATTCTTCAATGGCTTCAGATCCTTTTGCCTTTGCATATCTAGGCTCAGAGATAATGTTCATTCTTAGCTCGACTGACTCTAGTGGCTCTTCAAGATCTTTTATGAGACTACCAATGCCTTCATCTGATCCTTCAAGCTTCATCCGTACCATCTGAATGATAATTTTTACAACCATGTAAGCTCCTGTAAAAGGGTAACAAAATCCAGGTGAGGAACAATGGAAAATCAGAAGCATTAATGAAATTTTCAGAAGATGCAAAAAAGAAAAAAAAAATTACCGTCATCAAGGAAATAATTCTCTTTAAGAGCACCATGCCCTGATGTTTCCATCATAAGATGTGTTTCAATGCCATCTTCGTTAAGATGAACTCCCTTATCAATCACATTTCGGTAACCAACACGATACAGGCAATGGTTTCCTCCTCTATCAGTAATAAACTTGGTAAGCGCCATGCTTGTCCGAGCATCAGTCACTATAGTAGTTCCAGGGTGTTCTTTCAACACAATGGCAGACACGAGAGCTATAAGCTTGTCGCCATTGATTGGATTGCCTTTTTTATCAACAACCCCGCTGCGATCAACGTCAGTGTCGAAAACAACTCCGAGATCAGCATTGTTTTCAAGCACCGCTGCTTTGGTTAGAGCCATTGCAGTTTTGTCCTCAGGATTCGGGATGTGGTTAGGGAACATCCCATCTGGGTTGAGGTGTAAAGAGCCAAATGTGTCTGCTCCCAGCTTGTCTAACACATCCCATGTGAAGAAGCCTCCTGATCCGTTCCCAGCATTCACAATTATCTACAATTGAGGTGCAATAGCATCATCATCTTAAGACTTCGCTCAATATTCAATGTTAACATGTATCCTAAAGGTAAAACATATAATCTTTAGATTCATAACCTTAGATTTTTATTCTAAGAACTATTATTTTTATTATAATTTCTTCAATAGATCTAAGAATTAGATCTACAACTTGTACATATTTTATCCTCCCAGTTTCCCCACCCCCTTCCGGTAGCCAAATACTTCTGAAAAAAATTTGGTTTCTTTCGGATGGGCCCGAACTTGTGATTTTGGGCCAGAATGGAGCACTGCCTACGAGGATTTTAGTTGATAGGAATGCTGCGATACACAAATCACAAAGATCTCTAGATACACATTTTCTTTATAAGAAGGTTAAAATTCCGACCGGATTAAGGTCAAATCTCGTCCAATTTTTTTCCAAGACTTAGCGATTTCTATTCAGCAGGCGTCGTTATTGGCAAGAGCTTATTGAATCCATCGTTTAGTTTCATAATAAATCCACCTCACACCGCCAGCCAGAAGTAGATAAACAGGAATTAATTCTAATTCCCACGTGATGAAAAATATAAAAGGTCCATAAGAGGGCGTTTGAAAACTGAGGCCCAGACTGCAAGTAAACAAAAGCCCAAATTAGCAGTCAGCACCACATCAATGCACCATATCTCATCCTGCGCAGTTTGGACCTCAAAATCTTATGAGAAGCAAATTGTTGGAATGAGGATAATGCAAGATTAGGTGGTACATGCATGAATTGTGTGTACGGCCACAAGCTAATAAGATACAGACATAGAAGTGAAGAAGGGAACCTGAAATCCTTCGAGTGGTGTCTCATAATGCAGGGGATGATTCACTCTCTCCTTAATGATGTCCCTGAGGTGTTTTGCATAAGCACTCATGAAATCAACTCTTGTGGGAGGATTGCTTAGCAATGTAGACACTTTAGTAAGCCTATTGGCATATTTCCGGGCAGCCTCGCCACACATCTCCTCCACCTCGGGCGACGTTAGGCCCCCTTTCTTAGTGAAAAATTTCAGACCATTTCGAGTGTAAGGTAAGTGAGAAGCAGTCATCTGCAACACAACAATATCTTATCTCATATATATAAACTAATTCAAAATGCAAATTCAATGTGACGTGATCAAAGCTACTCGCTTTATACATATACCCTACCATTATTGATGCATCATAGGCGAATGGAGGCAACAATGTGCTCAGGAAACAAGCTGGAGTAGTAGCAAGTCCCATATCAAACACCACACAACCAGCACGAGCAAGGCCAGCAAACACTGCCACGCTCAATGAAGGCCCTGACACTCGAGGGTCTTTACCAAGCGATACTTTAACATCCTCAACAGGACGTCCGCGTTCATTTTCTAGGCTTCTGATTACCCATTCTCCAAAACTCTCCGCAATGGCTTCCACAGCTGGCGGTGTAAGGTCAACCGTTCGACCTTTTTCGCCTTCCAAAGCAACGCCGCGAACATCGGACCCGTTTTGGAGCCTCCGAATCCTGTCCATTTCTTCATCAACCACAACTTCATTATACTTGTCTGTAACAGAAGATTTTATGTTTGTAAATTTTATTGAATGCGACAGAAATGGAAGTTTAAGGCTAGTTATTTGAAATGGTTTTGGGCCTTTTGGCCCTGGAGACGATCGAAAGCTTGTTCTCGAGCCGTTATTTTGCAATGATATCGAGGGTGTTGTAGTGGAAGCCATGGATTCTGTTAAAGTTGAAGCTGTGTTGGTTTGTTTGGAAGTCTCTAAAATGGAGGATTTTTTCAAGAAGGAAGCAAAAGTTGAAAGATAAGAATAGCCACATGAATTAATCACCCTACATTAATATATCATCCATGTGGGTGAAGGAAAATATCTTTAAATAAAATTCCAATAACAATGATATTTTTTTTGTATTGTTCAGGCATTAGATCTTTTCGTTTTTTCCTCCAATCTTAATTTTCATGGAACAGATAAATGGTATATTCTTTCAGGCTGCTGTAGTGGCGTAGGAATTAGGAAACGTGCCAGATAAGAATAATTGAAATGAGAAAATCTGAATTCTGAAAAGACAAATAAGAACTAAAAATGAAAAAGTTAGAAAGGACATGTGAAAATTAAGATTAATTATCCAAAACCCTGGGACAAGAAAATTAAGATGACAGTACTGAGTGTAAATATTTTCCTTTGGAGCTTACCAAAAATCTTTTCTTATTTATAGCACACTCTTTTAAGGGCATTTTTGGCGCAACCCTTTTTTTTTTTAGTTCACTATAAAAACGAAGTTGATTAAATTTATAAACAAACCTCATGATATGATTAAATTTTTAAATAGACCTCATGTTTTAACTATTTCTGTAAATTTCCCAATTTTTTTCGTGCTAGCTCGCTCATCAGCTCATGGATGGTTTTATACTTCTGTTATTGATAGCTCATCTAAAAACTCTAAATTCGCACAACATATACCACATCTAGCAATACATTTTTATCTGGAAAATTCATAGTAAATCAAGATTTTTAGATCAAAAGAACCTGTGAAGAAATTAAACGGCCATTTAACAGAGATGCCTCTGGAATGTTACTTAGAAAATTGAACGACAACAAATTGAATTGAGAATTTCGATGAAACATTAACCTTGATGCATGTTTACAAAGTAACAGATGAGTCTTTATACACACCTTGTAACAGATGAGTCTTTACAAACACTACCGAACACTGTAGAATGCGTGCAGCCCAAGAAAATTTGGTTGTAATTCTCAGCTCAAGGCCATAAGCCAAAAAGCGTCTCTCCATATTCATCATTCAATCGTAATTTGTAGTATTGGTCTTAGGGAATTTGCAATCTGCTCAAGTCCTTTTATTCTTCCTGGGCCTGGATCAGTACACTGCTGGTTTGAACTCAGTGAATTGGGTTCAGCTGAATCACTAATCTTGACAATTTACAAAATTCAATCGCACCAGTCGCATATTCCTTGGTCAACATCTCATTCAACATTTGGCTTTGGCAAGAGACACTGCGACTAATGAAAACTAAGGTTCAAAAACAAATTACTGCTTACAAAAATGGAAATATATAGGAAATAAAAAAGAGTTGAAAGTATACATCTGACTATATGTATATAGGAAATAAAAAAGAGTTCAAAAGCAGAGTTGACTATATGTAGGAAACCAAGGCTTCAAAATATATATGAATTCCTCAAGTGACGATATAATGTAAGATCAGAATTTACATGGCGAAAAAATATAGATATTTTATTAAAAAATTCACATTAATTATAGCAAAACTGGAGGTTTTTCATTTTTCCATCCAACTTATTGAGCCATATGACTCAAAATGTTAAAGTGGCGCATAAGAGTACATACTAATTATAGATAGCGTAGTCTCGGATCCACGTTTGTCTTAGATATGACGAACAATTAATACATGCAAACGCAATACAAGAATAAGCTTGATCCTACAAATGAAAGTACACAAAAACACACTTTAACAAATTGACACATTTAGAATTCAGGATTAGACGAATCCCAAACCCTTACAGCCTGGAACTTCAACCCAATCAAGCTGTAACTCAATTTCCCCACACTCTACGTTGATCAATCTAAGACTCATATCTTGGGTTATTTTGCCATTGTTCCAAATAATGCTGCTCTCATCGAGAAGGCAATTTGCCCTGGTTGGCTGAATTTTCTTGATTGCACACCCGTTGGGGAGGTTTTCCAAGCCCATCTTTAGACATGCTATATAAGGTTTAATGTCTATGTTTGCTTCTCCCATCTTGTCATCCACACTAAACGTGTCTTTATCGTAAACTGTCTGCACAAAAAGTTTTAAATCTCAATTATGAATCAACGGATTTACTTTTACTTGATTACTAATGTTTTGGCTTGAGTTTGGATCAATTTCTTATGTCTATCCGATTTTATACTGATTTTTATGTTGCATTGAGAATCATATAGTTAAATGCATGAATTTTGTTTGTTACAACGTCGTTAATTTGTTAAGTTTTAGGAATATATATGATTTAGCTTATGGTAAAAGGGATTTGAACAATTGAATTCCGCTGACATTCCCATTTGTAAATTTAGCAAGAATAGACGAAACACTTAATTAGAAGTAATTAAATGGGTTGCTTGCAGGATAGAGTACTGAGTGACTAGCAATGGATCAAAAATATTCAATAAAGCAGATTACTTACCAAATGAACTGGAAGATTGGGGTCTCTAATTGGAAGAGTCAAATCGCAATTCCAAACGGGGTTGCAGTTACTATTTATCACATGAGTCTTCATTTTCTGCAACATTTTTCATACAAGAAAAGAAAGAAAGAAGAAAGTAAACAAAAGATGCATGCATTTCATGTACGAGAATAGTTCTAGTCCCAGGTTTATGTGTAATTTTCTTTCATCTCATTTAACTATTTTGTGATTAACAAAATTAAATTGATTCCGGGCAAAGATGAATAAACAATTACATGCCTGTTTTCCCATGGTAATGACAACATAAGGATCACTACTAAGAGCATCGCGCACGGCAAGATTAATGCCTCTTTTTACACGGATTTTTAGCAGGCCAAGCATGCCTTCAACTGAACGAGACATTTTGCGGACAAATTAATTAAGATGATTCAATTAACAATAAACCTCTGGACTTTAATTTTTTCTTCTTCTTTTTTTCCCCCTTATTGACACTCTGAAATAACCCTAATCCCACTTTTGAGTAGTTCCGCTAGAAAAAAATCACGTATATATAAACAAATAAATAAAAACTCTGCGGACGTTATTGAATGGTCGGGCAATCATTGGACAGTTAAAATAAGGCATGCACGTCCACGTGGAATCTGGAACAGATGTGTCTATAATTAATGAAACTAAGCTGCCTGCAGTTTTATCAAGATTAGAAATGTTAATAATAGTCAACATTGTTAATATTGGCTCTGTGTTCCCTCCGCTTTCATCGCTCTGCCCACGTTTATTTAAGGCAAAAATGGAATAGATCAATACCGAAACTAGGGGTGCTCCATCATTTGCTTCAGGTTTTAGGCAACTGCTTTTAGGGTCAGTTTAGTAATATTATAGTTTTTAAAATAATTATTATTAACTGTATTATAAAAGTAATCAGTTATGTAAAGATTTAGTTAAATATTTAGAAAAAACTTATTTTTAAAAGTATTGTGAGTTCTAAAAGCAGTCATATGTGTTTAGTAATTCTTACTGTTAAACTGTTATAAGAATATAAATGACTGAATTAGACATAATGTTGAATAAAATTTATTTATTTTAAATGTATATAAAATATATTTTATTATGTATCTATGAAAATTGAAAACTAAAATAAATATTCTATATTATTAATTTTATTTTTTATTTTATTATCTCAAAATAATTGTAAATAATAGTAATCTCCTTAAAATTAATAATTTTATTTCTTAACTAGCAATGATAATTTTAGATTTTTATAATATACATGAGGATATATATAGAGTTATATTAAATATAAAATTAATTCTCAAAATCAAATTTTAAAAAGTTAGATGATTTTATCAAAAGTGAATTCTAAAAATATTTACCAAACAAGAAAATTAAACTTTAACTTTTTAAAATTATTTTTAAATCTCCCAAAAATAATATGAATACGGCTATGAGTTTTATCTCATCCATCCAATTTTTTAAAAGGGCAAAAATTGTTTTCAAGTTTCTTTAAGAATGGTATCGTGCCTCCTGTAAAAGCCACCAAAATACTGAAATATGATGCAGGTAAGGTGTATTTTTTTTCTTTCCCCCTCATTCTAATTTATTTTTTTCTTAATACAATCCAATTTAAATTGAAAAAATTTAAGAAGACAACTTAGGGTTCTACATAATTCTCAATTATTGACTCCTAGGCAACAAATTATTACCAAACGACTCCTGAGGACCATTAGGCCAAAGTCAAGTTATAGACGTGATTAAACTGATTTCTCCTCAATGCGTATTACCAGAATCGTCCAACATAAAGGGGGACCAATGGGGATCTTGTCCTTTTCCATTATTTTCATCATTTAATTCAATTTCGGACTACTGATCATAAATGGCCATCAGAAATGTGACAGACTCAGCCCTTTCACATCATATTGGATTCTAGTTAGTTATTTGGCTGCAAGTATATGTGATTGTGTTCTTTCTTGGTGCCTTGCAAATTGCAATATATATCTTCACATGCATGTGCAAAGATCTCAATTTCGCAGAGCAATCTTGTAAATTGGTCGAAAATACCAAACAGTAGTGACGACCGAAAAAATGCGCACCTACTTTATCAGCAACCTGTGGGCGAGGTCTCAATTATTTCACATTTTTGCTGATTTTTACTTTTTTTTCATTTTTCGTCTTCCCTGCGCTAATTCAAGTACAAGTGTTAGCTAATAATTTCACAACTGAAACCAACCCCACTGTCACATGTGATTATGCTTCTGCATCTAATTAGTATACCAAAAAAAAAAATTGTATGAGAACATTTTTGGAGGACGTATTATGCAGTGGTGCAGGATTAATTACTTACAATGATCAACTATACTGAGATTAAAAAAAAAAAAATTAGTCTAGCCATTAATCTTGATAGACTTTAGATGAGATATGAGCTATATATTCATTTCACCTAATAACTCAGAGCCAGCCGCCTAACATGTATTTAGAATGTAAACCGCAGCAACAATTTGTTGCATCAGCAAAAGCAGGAGCAAATAATGGGGATTGAACATTGAATACTCCCAATCACTGTATATGATTTGAATGTCCACATTTGTTGAACATAAAGCCGAATTTCTGATAAATTTGCAGCCCCTTTTCTTGACCTTTTCTTGACCATTGGCATCGGATGGGAATCTCACAGGGAACAGGAGACAATTTGTGAACAACATGCATGGGTAAAGAGAAAAAAATATGTTGCTAGAATTACCCTCCCTTGAAATAAATAATACATCATCACCGCCCTTAACATCCGGCTACTTCTTCATTGTGATCACAAAAGAAATGCTACAAGAAGCAATGGCTACAGACATTGTCGGATATATGTGATTGACAAGAGTCGTGCTTAAGTCCAGACGTCTAGATTGTAAAATTCAGGTGTGAATTAGAATTAGAGTTGCACTGCTGGCACTGTACAACTCTGATTATGATAGTTTAAATTCAGATTTTGTAAAATCCGAATGTCCGGACTTAAGCACGTAGCCGGGAAAATGAGTTACTTGAATGGAGAGCTATCCTGTAACGCTAACAAGTGGGGGTAGAGAAGGATAACCTCTTGGAAAAGGACAGAGCCGCTTAGAAGCCCGGATTGGTTGATGATTCCAAGCGTTGGTTACAGCTACGTCTTTTGAGTCATAAAAAGTATGTTTGAGAATAATTTTTAGATAGTATTTGAGGACCCATAAAGTCAGGTTAATAGATAACAGAGGCTCAACGTTAGCGTAAAAGCAATTGTTAACAGGCTAAACTGAGAAGCCGCATGAACCAACCCTTTTTCTTTATTTATTCGTTGTGGTGCTTGCAGCGCAGCACACAACAAGACGTGCATTTCCATGTTGAATTTTTCTTTTTCTTTCTTTAATGTGTACTTGATTGAACCGCTCAAAACAATTTTACAATACTCTTCCAGAAGGAACACTATAAATGAATGACAATCCTTGTTCATTTAAATTTAAAGTAACTTAGACAGCCTTTAGCCTAATGATCGTGAGGGTTTAATTTTTTTTTTAATTTGAGTGTTTAAGTAACAATTTGGGTTTAATTTTCTTTGAGCTTATTGGCTCTGCAGATATGAGCTGTTCATTACACCATACTCATTTTTGAATTAAGATATGAACTCGGGTTTAATTTTTTTCTTTAATTTGAATGTCAAAAAATGCATTTGACAGATTTTTCGATCAGGAATCCGAAATAAGCTGGCAATTGAAAATATGTGAACGGAATCAAACGGATGGTTTAGCCTTGGACACATGGCTTAAGGCCAAAGAATTGAGTATTTAATACTTGCTTAATTTTGCCGTAAGTTGGAATATTCTCCTCGTTATACCTCTTGAACCCAGAATAAACTTTTGACTTGCCAATGAATTGTGTGAACAAGATTTGAGATTTTTCATTTATCGGTGGAGTGGAAAGAAACAACGATTCCAATGCCCATGTGAAGAGAAGATCTCTAGATAGATATATAGTGACCGCCAGTGCCATGATCACCAATACTGGCTCAGAGGCATCATTTATATTTTATAGAACATGCAAAATGGGTACATTTTACTAAATTTACATTAATTGAAAACAATCCCAGATCTGAATTCAAACACTCCTCGTTTAGTTTTTTCAACAACTTCATATTAATCTTGAGATCGACAGCACCAAATTTCTTTTTCATTACCTCTTAGTTCCTGTAGATGTAACCTTGGACCAGACCATATTCATTATTAAATGTAAACAAACAATCCATTAGTATATATTAATTAGGTTAAGAGTAGAGCTTAATTAAGTAGCTAATTAATTAAATCGACTAACTAAATTACTTTTATTGTATGCTCTTGTCTTGCACTCCGAGGCAAGCGTGGGGGTGAGGAGAGTAAATTACATTTTGAGAATAACAATTAATTAATTATATAATACTCCTTGAGAGAATAAATAACGAAATCTTTGTTCTGTTTTGCATGTGGAGCTGTGAACACCGAACATGGAATAGTTCAAAAAAAGAAAAAAGATAAAAAAACACTTATCTGGAGGTCTCTTAACTATTACGGGAATAATTAATTTTTATTTTTTACGGCTTCAAAAGGAATCCCTTCTGAAACGTTGAAAGGATTTTAAATTTGTTAGCTTTTTCGGTAAAGAGGGTGAACCAAAAGTAATTGAGAATACCTAATCAAGACTATTTTTAGCACAATGTATGGACAGGTGATTATTCTTATGCATATATTTCTTTTGACTTATACAAGGGTTATGATGTTTTTATTGTCAAAATAGTGATTTTAAATAAGGATCCCTCTCATGATCAGTGATTTAATCTTTTCATAAATAAAATTCACTAAATGATTGATGGTTAACAAATAAAATAATAAAAATGATTAAATTCTAACAAAAACGGACCTAAAAAGTTTGATTTAATTAAGACATTCTTTTTTGTTTTGAGTTCTCTTGCACTTTCAAAAATCTTATACCACCTGCTCATTAGTTCTTGTGTATGATTAAGATTTAATCATTTTTTATTTTATAATTTATTAATTACCAATCACTTGAATGAATTTTACTTAAGAGTAGATTAAATCATAAGAGGATTATTCAATTTAAATTTAAACAAAAAAATAGGCCTGAAATTACCCATTTCTTCCATCGTTCCACTTAATATTATTTGATAAATGTATAAATTAATAAACAATAATATATAACAACCATCTATTCATTTTATTTAAACCATCCATAACAAATTATAGTTCAAATAAGGAAATGATCCTTATCCATGAACATGAGAGAAGAATGAGTAAATTTCGGCTGTTCAATTAAACGCCCTATAATTTTTTTTTTTTTAAAAAAAATCTGTGTTATTAAAAAGAAATCCAAATTAGGCCAAAATAGTAAAAGTCAAATATTAGCAACAAAAATGAAGGTTGTGTATATATAACCATTAATTCAGTAAACACCAAAACAGTTGTATTATTCGAGAGAGATACTTGCGACGTAGGTTGCCCTTCCCAAGGCTGGTTCGGGTGGGATCTATGAGGAAGGTCCGCGTGAATTATTTATTACCACTAAGCCCCTTTTCTTTGAATTAAACAAACAAAACAACAACACGTTTGAGGGGCGCAACCAAAAAAAAAAAAAGCCTTCTTTCAGGTCAAAATTACACGTTTTCAAACCGTACGCGCTGTCCCTCTCCAAACCCTAACCCTAATTTTATCTCGTCTCACCAGCCGCTTGCCTCAATGTGATTTTACAATTTTTTTTACTATAAATAGCCAACCAACGAAGAAAACTTCGATTACCCACTTCAATTCTCTCTCGCAACATCAAAACCCGTATCTCAATTTCCTTCATTGAGTTTTTTTTTTTCTTTTCCAAGATTCAATCTTGCCCAAAAGGAAAAAAGACGACTCTTTCGGTTTATTATTATTCTTTTCTGGAATTAATTTGTGAAGAAATTTTTTGTGAATGGTGGAAACAATTTTGAAGAGTAGTAATTTGATGCTCTCCCTTTGTGAATCAAGGGCGAGCTCACCTCTTGCTTTTGCTTTTGGATCGTGCAAGGAAGGCTGGTACTACCGCTGCCTCGGTGTCGACCCATAAACGCCATTAATTTTTTCCCCCACTTTTTGAAGCCCGACAATAAAAAGACGAAGAAGAAATAAAATCAGATTTTTTTTTTTGTTTTTAATAAACAAAAACCCAATTCAAGATTTTTGTTTAGATCTTTATTAATTTTGCGACAATGTTGTTGTACAAGCAAAAGAAGGCTCAAGCTGCCAAGGGAAACAGACTCTTGATCAGCATTACTGTGCTGGGAAGCGCTGGCCCGATCCGTTTTGTGGTGAATGAAGAAGAGCTTGTTGCTGCTGTTATTGATACCGCTTTGAAATCTTATGCTCGTGAAGGGAGGCTTCCCGTTCTCGGCTCTGATCTCAACGATTTCTTGCTCTATTGCTCGAATGCTGGGTCTGGTGGTAAGTTTATTCATTAATCTTCTCTTAGCTTTTACAAAGATCTTATGATTGAGTGGCTGCTTAGATTTTTTTTTGAGTACCCATCTTTATTTTTATACGAATATCTAAAATTTTGTGGATTTTCGTGTGTGTTTTCTTTTCCTCTGATTGTTTGTGTTCTTGTTGTAGAATAAATTATTGTTTGAAATATTGAATGAGATTTCTGTAATTGAATATACTTCAATGTATCTATTAATCGCCATGTTATATAATGAAATATCTCTCAATTTTACAGGATCGATTTAAATTTTTTGTTGATTGAGAAACCTGCCCTTAATTGGTTTTGATCAATTTGCAGCACTGAGCCCTTGGGACACAATTGGAAGGCATGGAGTGCGTAACTTTATGCTGTGCAAGAAGCCGCAAACAGAGAAAGGAGCAGAGAACGGAAGATTGGACAATGCCATTGCTCGTAGAGGAAGTGGAAGCGGGAGTTGGAAGGCATGGATTAATAAGTCCCTCATGTTTAAGATCCCTTCCCATTAAATTATTTTTACTGAATTTAAGGGAAGATTCATAATTGATAATGATGATGGTTCTTCTCCTCAATTTCATCTTCTTATGTGAAATTGAACTGTGTAATGGTGGATTATCAGTCACTTGTATTGGCTTTTTTGTGTTTTTGTTTTGTGTTGGGTAAACCTGAATCATCACTGAAAAATAAATTGCAAACTCTTGAGTTGCTGCTTTGGAATAAAGTTGGATTCTTTCAATTGTTTCATTAATCTTTTGAATTGTTCTCAGTTTTGGTTGTTTTGATGATTTTCTTGCATTTATGTGATGTATGGCAACTTGGCAGTGTTTCTGCGAATTCTGTGACTTGAATTCATCAAAAAGTATGACGGTGATGTTTG
Organism: Murraya paniculata; assembly: GCA_030449075.1. Taxonomy (NCBI): domain Eukaryota; kingdom Viridiplantae; phylum Streptophyta; class Magnoliopsida; order Sapindales; family Rutaceae; genus Murraya; species Murraya paniculata. The sequence goes on from JAEVFN010000043.1 coordinate 22,713, forward strand.
CGATGTGAGCATTTCTTTTATTTCTGATGAATTTAGAAGCAGAGTCTAGGTGATATTTGAACTGATTAGAATATGAAGCATGTAGAACAATTTTGGTTAGTGATTCATAGTCTACGTGAGATGTTTGGTGAACAAAACTTCCACACTTGTAATGTTTATAGTGAAGAACAATCTCTATGAGGTCTCTCATTGAGAAACTACGGTACCTTTAGAGCTTCATCTCTCTTGCAGAAGAGTGAAAGAGTAGGTGAAAATTTGTATTATTATCAATCAGTAGCAAATGATACACGAACACGGAAAGAAATGTAAATATTTTACACTTGATATATGCGAATCTTTTCCATGACATTTGAGTTTCGTCGGATCCTCTCGTGAGTCATGATCTCTACTTACCTAATTTTATAGGTTTTTTTTTTTTGGGGGTAAATGGAGATTCTGTCGTAGCATTCCCTTTGTGCAGTAAATCACTAAATTTTATTGTCCTCCAGCTTCCAGTTACATACTTGTATTCGTTCAGTTAAAAGATCATATGAAGAACGAATTTTGGTATATCATGTAGAATAATAAGAATTGTTGATGGGTGGGATCTTCGAAATGAAATTCTGAGCATCTGTTTTTCCATACTCCGGTTAAAATTAGAGCCGGATACCTAAACTCTGGCGTAGAGTTCAATTGTGAACTGGAAAATGGTTGGTGACATTTCATTTGTTAAGGGAGTTTAACCTATTAACAGTTGAATTGTTCAATATCAGGCTTCATATTCTTAGGTCAAGTGCCTGGTAGTACATTTTCATGTTATAAATTTTGTATGGGTGACATGGTCTTTGAATTTGCTGAACAGATTTGATGCATTTTGATTTCACATCAGTGTGTTAGCATGCGGAATGAAACTTAAATTTGTTTATAGTTGGCAATAATCATGTCATGTGTGCATGCTATCAAATTTCTTAAGTTATGATTTTGTCTGGCTTAGAAGCATCGTGATTCGTGCTACTAGAATGTGCGAATGTTTGGGAAGCTGTGGCTGGCTCTCAGTGCACAGCTGTTGTGGCGTGTAATCCCAATGTTAGAAACAAATGTTTGATTGAGAGTAAATATTGCCTCAAAAGTAGAAGTTAGTGTTCACCATCGAACCTATTATGCTTTTAAAGTCAGTTAAAGCACAATCTTTCTAGATATATTCGATATCACCTTGATGAAAAGCGATATATTTGAGACACAAGTGCTGCCGTTTTTAAATTATGATACGGTAATTAATAATCAACAATCATTAGCCGTTAAATATAATAACTAATAAGTTGAGGAGTTATGAACATGGCTATGAGCATGCATGTTTTGGAGTTAATGTTGGGTAAGATCTCGATTTCCTCTTCTTCCTCCTTCGTTTGTCCTTTTCATCTGAACTGTCGTTGTATCAATTCTCCAACAACCAAGTGACCAACATGCATTGGGTCAGTGCCGTGTCAAAATTTCACAAGCCAAAAAAATAAAAAATAACAAAAAAATCTTGCCACGAGCCATCAACTTTTTGGTGGGGTCTCTCAGCTAATAAATACTATATTTTTCCCTTATCAAGTACCAATGTGTTGTACGAATATAATTACTTATTTGTCGTTATCATTTCATAAATTAGGCAACAAAAGTTGCTTATCGTGCTTTTATTTTGCTTCTTCCATTTATACACCATTTTTATTTTCTATATATATATATATATATATATATATATATATATATATATGTTTGTGTGGGTTACATTAATCTTTGACAACACCAATAAAAATGAGAATAATATTACTCTCTACTAATTCTCGGAAAATTGGAAAGAGATGAGGAAAAATAGTAGATTTGTTGGGCTAATAACTTTCAATTTCAGAAATTAATTTTTTTTTTGTTCATGTCGTATAAAGCACAAAGACTGAGATACAACTTATTATGTTTCAACCATAATTACTTACAACTATGTTGGTGTAACATGATTTCAGCACTGATTTAACTCTACGTCTCTATCATAGTAAAGAAAAATAAAAACAAGAAAAAAGAAGCGTTATTTCTTTCAAGCAAGCAAGTTGCTGTATATGTAATCTTAAGTTGCTGCTGATAAAGATCCTGCAGAGAGTGTCCTGTTGATGTAGTGGAAGATTTGAGAGTGACGGTCGCATAAATACAAGCTTCAAAGAGAGTGATGAAATTGTGGTGTGCCTGAGGTTGGCAAAAGATATTCCTCAAGATTTTTTTTTCTTTTTTTTTTTTTGGGGGGAATGATTTTTTTATTATTTTTTATTTTTAACCTGTGCATGGTAGTTATGTTATTATGGTTGAGGAGCAAAGAGGGGGAAAGGAGAGAGATCGGCAAATTATAAGACAAGTCTTTGGTTTGAAATTTGCTTACTTGAGTGTGACCAGGCTCAAAAGGGACAGGTGGGTGTAAAGAGTTTGTTATGTATTCAATTTTTAACCGAAAAATGGGTTTTAAATGACATTAAAAGGGTGTTAATTGGGTGGAGATATTTTAACTCTTTAATTAATAGAGGGGAGATACTTTCACAGCACAATTTGTGTAAATCCACCTCACTTAAAAAGATAAGAAATAATTATAAAAATTTAGATTATTTTTAATAATTTAAAATACAATTAATCAATTAAATTCTTAAAATTGTTTAAATTTACGGCACAAACTATATGTTTTGGAGAATTTGATATTTTGTGTTATAAGGTAAACTACTGAAATTAAGATTAGGTTAAAACAACATTAATTTTCCAATAATGGTCAAGAGGCTAACGTAAAGGAAACGATTAAATTGATTAATTGTTAATATTTTTCTTTATTTTAAACTATAAAAAATAATATGGATTTTTTGTAAATAACTTTTTTGAATGCAGTGGATTTACACTAATTATAAGGTGGAAATATTCTCACACATGTTAATAGCTCAAATCATTTTATTAGTTGAATGAAAATACAGATGTCATCTAATTGAGGTGATAAAATCTCTTGTATCGAAAACAAAAGTTTATGATTCGAACTCGAGTCAGACAAGTGGAAAAGAGATTTAAGTAATCACTAGGCCAAAAAAAAAAGACATGATGAAATTGATACATTCTTATCATACAAAAAATAGCCCAGAGAAAATTTTTAACTCCCATGGAGGGCTTAAGATGATGGGCCGTAACCTGCATGAAATGTTCTTAACGAGCCTCAAATTTTGTTCAGCTCATATGACTCACGATAGGGCAGCTGTACTTATCCCCCGACTATTCTCTTAACATCCCCCATTTCCACCTCCAAGGGGTCGTAAAAGAAATTAAAGTGAAAATCTAGCGTGTAATAACAGATCAACAAACATGTTAGATTCTGTCTTATAATTTATTCTTCACTTGAATCTTCAGACTTTCAGAGGTGATATAAAATCCAATAATAAGATTATAATTAAAAAAAAAATTTTGAGATACAATTTTTGCAGATGCAACGTTGGTCAAAATTAGAATGTATTTTTTTTTCCCAAATTTTACATATTGGACGACAAATATCATGTCGGCCTTTCTGTAGATAATTTCGAACATCCGTAGGACAATTGTTTGGGGGGGGGGGGGGTTTAATATTGGGAAATTTACAAATATAGCCAAAAAACTTTTGTAAATTTCGAAATTAACCACACAAACTTTTTTCTATCATAACTAGCAAATTGCAAGTTTTTTGGACCAAATTGTCCTCGCCAATTTAAACAAATTTACAAACCAATGCCACGCATACACTCTACACTCTCTACACTCTCAAACACTCTCAACCCTCTAAAAAAAAACTACAAATATTCTCTACAAATCATCAAATCTTATCAAACAAGTGTTGTATAGCTGAAGATATAATCATCAATTGATAATTGAGAAGCTTCTTGAGGTTAGTTTCTATTTTTGCACAATACAAACCTAAATGCGAAATTGATTTGATTGTATTGTAAATGTTGTTATTTTTCATTCATAAAACAATTTAATTTGTAAAGATTGATTACTTGGAGTAGAGAAACTTAGTTTAAGTAGAGAAATCGAGAAAAAATTAAAAAAAAAATCAGAAATTCGAATTTTTACATGAACCCAGATTTAGTGAGACAGGCAGTGGGACAGGCAGTGGGACATGCGCCTGTCTCACTAAATCTGAACCCAGATTTAGTGAGACAGGCGCCTGTCCCACTGCCTGTCTCACTATGTTTGCTGTATTTCGGTGGGACAGGTGCCTGTCTCACTAAGTGCATGTGGGACAGGCAGTGAGACAGGCACCTGTCCCACTGAAATACAGCAAACATAGTGAGACAGGCAGTGGGACAGGTGCCTGTCCCACTGCCTGTCACACGTAAGCTTTCTGCATTTTGGTGAGACAGGCTCATGTCCCACTGCCTGTCTCACTTTCACAGCTTGTCTCACCAAATTTCAGACATTTTTCGAAAGTCATAATTTTGGCTACATGTGTCTGTTTAGAGCGTATAATATACCGTTTCAAAGCTTGCGTGGAGATGAATCAAATCTAAAATCTTGAATTGCATTGTATGAAATTGTTGGACTAAGAATTTGTGTAAATTTAATTACGATGGGCAAGTACATATAAAAAATGTGCCGCAATTCTCTTTATCATATTTTGTAGTTTGTAATCTTATTTCTTTTGTTATTTTAATGGTTTTAGGCTTGATGGATTCCGTTGTGCTTCAATTGTGTTACGATGGTTGGTGGGAGACGTTGTCAGATGGCCGTATGGAGTACGTGAATGCTAAAAATACTGCTTTTTTGATTCGGAAAGATTGTACATTTGATCAGCTTTTGGCAAGAGTGTATGAAGTTTTACAGATAAATCCTAATGAATATACTATGACGATGAAGACAACTCTGAGGTCTAGCAACACAATGTATCGTGCATGTTCACAACCTATTGACATATTTAATGATGAAATGGTAAAGGTTGTATTACATATGGCCTCAAATCCAAACTAGTCGCATCATTGTATACGATAGTTGACTGTGGAAGTTTCATCTTTGGTGTGTTGTACAATTGTATTCTAATTTTAGTAGTTTATTTTGTGTAAAATAAATTATCAACAATTCAAATAGATCACCGAATATGTGTGTCCGAATGTATTATATTCATACATTACAATTCGAATGTCTACAATGGCTTACAGTCCAATATCGCCATTAAATATATCAACAACAATCTTCTTCCTAAAGTACTGCCCATGGCTACTATCAAATTTAAGTTTGCGCCCAAACATTAAATACATCGTAAACATTAACAAAAAAACGCCACAATCGCCACTTCCAAGTTCTTGTTGTGGCACGCCCTTGACTACTCGAAGTTTCCAAGAGTCCGCACTTTGCAGGTCAAGACGGATGTTGTAGATTCCAACAGCCTCAAGCCATTGAGGGAATATGACTGTCAATGGTTTGAATTGATGTAAGTACGTTTTATCGTCGGCAAATGACAATAACGAGTCATAAATCCACACCCTCTTCGCCCGAAGGTCCGCTCGAGCCAGTACCCAATGATCACCGCCCAAATTTACAGGGATAAATATCTGCATATACAGCATGAACATAAATTTATAATCTTCGTAACCGCGAAAATCTAAACAACATAAACATTGCGCAGCAATACGCACCACATCGACTTCCGTGAACGGTTTCGACATGATATCTTCTCGTCCATGAACATAGCTATTAAGGTTACCTCCATATTGTAATGAATGGACATCACACTGACCGTTGTTTCATAATTGCTTCAGGAACACCTAATCGGTATGTTGCACGAGAGTTAAATTATTAACTGTGATGTCGTCATTGAATAAGGAGATAAGAAAATGAATGAATATTAAGTCTTCAAAACTCGTTACCCAAAAATAAGTATCCGTGTGGGTGACGCGCTGAGGTAAGGCATTCGGATACTGCCGTTGTTTTTGACTGATCAAGCGAAAATAAGCGTGAATATGCTGCAAAATACAGAGAAATAGAAACATGTCAATTGCTAACATATCATAATATATAAGAAAGATGAACAGCAGTTCAAAAATTGAATGTGTGGTTTTAAGAATACTCACTTCGTCACCAAGCCATCCCATTGAAGTGCTGCCCAAGAGTATGTCGAAGAATTTTTGCGACTGTTAGACTGGGGCATCTACGGTGATTCTGCCAGCGAACCACTGATCAAACTCCTGAAATAGCCGTGAATCTTCGAGGCCCCTAAGCGGATTTATATCGACACTCGTTCTCTCATCAATGTCGGCCTCTGTGATTTGGAGTGTGGGTAGAGGCCTGACATTCCTTCCTCTCTTGAAAGGAGGAATTAAGTAAGGACTGCTAAACAAATATGACGGTCTGTATTGACGTCCGAACTTACTAACGCCTGGAGGCACCTCTGTGATGATCTGCACACTGTCTCCACTGACGTCTCCGTGGAAGCTATACAACGACATGGGGGTGTAATCATCCTGATTGCCGGCGTCTGTGTGAATTCCAAAGTCATCCGGGGCCTAGCGATTCGGCAAGATGAACGGATTAAACTTATTTATCATTTAAAACAAAAAGAAGGCAACAGTTGCATTTAAGTATGCTCACCGTATACGAGCGTCCAATTGGAGAGTCACCATGTGAGCGCTTCGAAGAACTATCACTGAACGAAGCCATAAATCTCATTACTGCTTTTCTGTACTGGTGTTGTTCTCTGCGCTCTGCCTGAAAATCGGCCCTTAGTTCAGAAATGGACTGCTCAATGTTTTCCATCAGTTGTATGAGTGTATCATGACGGGACTTTGTCCTCGGCTGTTGGCACCAAACGAAGACATAAATGAGAGAGTGTTCACATACAAGTTGTGTGACTACTATGACAATGAAATATAAAATCAATACTCACCTCTGAGGCATGTGCGTCATCAAAATCGTGTGCCGATTCATGACGGTCATCACCGCCAACCTCATCCTCAACGGGAGTGCGCTCCACCTGTGTTCGGGTCGTGAAGTCGTGATCCTCCTCTTCTGGCCTTGTAACGAGTGGCGCGTTAATTGAAGGTTGATGCTGCACAAAGTTACATTCAATTTGAGTTATCGAGACCCCCATTACTGCGCAAAGTGAGTAAAAAATTAGTCAACGATACCCACATCCACGACCCAACGTGGAATATATGGCACGTAACCCGCCACACTCAACCAATATTTAGAGCCTTTCTCCTTTCCCTCCGGTTTGATTGTTTGTAAAATCTTTCCCTGTTGTAATTAATACCAAAGTTTAAATTACTGTGAGCGCTGTGTAGTATTTAGTTCATAAAAAAGTGACTATATACATAGGTACGCATATATTACTTACAAGACGGGAGTTGTCATTCAGATATGAATACACTTCAGCAAAGTTGATCTTAGAAGAAGCGATGGGTTTCCACTGTACGATCCGAGGAATCTTCCTTTTAGTTTTCACGACCCACTCGGATGGCAGTCCACCAATTGCTTCAAAGATCCATGCCTGCAACAACGTAATATATAAACTCATAAAACGTATCATTAAATATTCATTATTTTAAATTTAAAATAATCAAACCGGAGTATATCCACACACCTGCACTCCAGATGTAAAGCCGTAAATATTGTATTTTTCAATCTTATGCTTGGGTTTTTCGGCGCAAGCGTCCTTAAATTTCTTGGCTTTCCCGTTCAATGCATTGTCAAGGCTTTCATATATCGTTTCCCATGACAGAAGGCCCCACGGACGACTTCGAAAGTGTTCGATGTCATCTACATCGTTAAGCAACGAGAAATTGATTTGACAATGATCATTTCTTCCATTCAATACTCTGTCCGCAAAGTAAAACAGCGCGATCTTTAGCGCATCATTGTCATCCATAGCTTTGAAGTCTAACTCCATAAACCTTGACTCGAACTCGGCAAGATTGATTTGGCGAAACAAACCATCAAAATACTTCTTAAGTAACCTGTGCGTTGTTTTATGCTCCCTCAGCGAGACATATTGACCATAGCAAAGTCCCGTAACTAGGCACCACTCTCCAATAGATAACCGTATCAATTCGTCACCAATCTGAAACCATAACTGATCATTGTTCTTACTTTCTCCATGTGCCACTTGCCTAAGCAACACATTATGGACAATTACGCCGCTGAAGGGAAAGCTTCGGCAGTCAAGGAAGTGCCCAAATATGTCTTCCTTGAATAGTTTCAATTGTTGTTTTGTACATTTCTCTCGGATGGCGTTCACCACTGTATCCAATTTACACATACTTGTGATACGCCCGGGAAAGTGATCTGCATAAGGTACCTTCAGAATCCCCGGTTCTTTCATTGGTCCGGGCGGATTATGCTTCTTAATTTTCAATTTCTCCATTTATCTGAAATAAGTTACAAAATAAATGTGTTTTATTAAACTTATTACAAGTATGAAAAACCCCCAAAATTTTAAATAAAAAAAAAAAAACTACACCAGGGTGCGACAGGGCCCCTGTCGCACCAAGAGCCAATGGCTCTAGGTGCGACGGGGCACCGCAGGGGCGACGGGTCTCGCCTGCCTCGCGCGCGCGCGGGAGCGACAGGGGCCCGTCGCACGCACCCCGCGCGCGCGAGGCCTTGGCCCGTCGCACGAAGAGCCAGTGGCTCTTGGTGCAACGGGTTGGCCCGTCCCACGAAGAGCCCCTGGCTCTCCGTGCGACGGGCCAAGGCCTCGCGCGCGTGGTCTGTCGCACCAAGAGCCAGGGGCTCTTCGTGCGACAGGCGTGAGCTTCGCGCATGCGTCGCGCGCGCTGGGCGTGCCACATTGTGCCTGTCGACCCGTGCGATACCCAGCTTTGCATTGTTTTATCCATCACTAAATGCACTTCATATACTCAAAACAACACATACAACTCAACAATCTCCTCATTAAACATTGATTTTATTAAAAACAAACATAAATTGTCTAAGAGAAATTTTAGCAAACACTTGATAAGCACAACTTATAACTCATCATTCTAATTAAATTTTCTTCATCATAACACTCCAACAACCTATAGATCTATCACAACACAAATCAATTTCACCCTAATCATTATAAAAGGTTGAATTTTGTTACCTACGGTTTGAACTCTTTTGAAAATCTTGGATTCGTTTTCGGTTTCGCTAGATTATGGTGGATCCGGTTCGATATAAAGTCACCGAGCCTTCGTTGTCGCCGTTGGTGTTGTTGTTGCCGTCGCCGGATGCCGTTCGCCGTTCGCCGTTCGCCCTTGAAGATGATAACGTTCGGTGGAGTAACGTGAGTTTAGGGGGGAGAAATGTTGAGGGTAGTTTGGGGTGAAAATGAAAATTTTGGCTAGTTATGATAGGATTTTATTGCTGTGGTTATTTTCGAAATTTGGCAAAATTTTTTGGCTATATTTGTAAATTTCCCTTTAATATTTGGGAAATAAATTGAAGATTGATAATAAAGCGCTACAAATCAATGTGAAGATTTATAACTATAAGTGATTATTGGGTGGTACCCAACCTATAAAAGATGTATTTGATTATTGAACTGGTATGCGAGGTAAGCCGTGCCAAAAGTAAGGGAGTAAAGAAAAATCTCTGAAATATCAACTATGTAAAATGTCTCTATCGCCAAAAAAGAATATTTGATTTTACATAATCAAATAGGGAATATTTTATTGAAAAATAGGAGACAGCAAACTATGACACGTACAAAAATCAAAAGGCAGCACACCAAGGACAGTGATCCTCAGCTGTCACGCCCACAAGCTACCAACACAGCCTTTGCAGAGTGCCTTGGACCACTCTACAACGTACACCATGCGTACAAGAAAACGAAATCACGCCAAAGAATGTTCTTCTTGCTCTCAAAAATCATGATAAAGGTGAAATGACAAAATAATCTTAGAAATGACAGCAAAATCACCACTACAAATGCGCACGTGGTAGGGCAACTAAGGTACTCCATAAAGAGACTAAGGTACTATTTTTCTTATATACAACAAAAGACTCACATACTTTACTAAGACTAAGGCCTCCATCAACCTTCAGTCTTCATTATCAAGAGCTTGCATGCCATAAATAGTTCAAGAAACTAACTTGAGCGGTAGAATGTGGTCATCGACCATCGCATGCTTCACTTTTAACCTCTTTTGTTCTTTTGCAAGACATCCTCTCAAGCTCTCTCACTCCAGACCTTAACCTCTCACCATAACCATTGTCTTCTTACTTTTCTTCATCTCCATAAAAGTCTAAAACAGCCTACACACTTCAATTAAGTGAGATATCTTGTATCCCAAAAATAAATTCATTATTTTAATTGTGTTTTTCCCCTTTCTCTTGCACCCAAAATCTAATTTAAACATAAAACACCTTTATATAGCTTATTTTATTCATCTTATATAACATAAAATCTTATGTAACTACTCATTTATATAGTGGGTTGATGATTTGCTCATGTGGACGTAGGCCAAAGGCCAAATCATATAAATATGGTGTGTTCTTTGTGTTTATATTTGTTTAGCTATATTTTCAATTTAATGTCTAGATTGATGTTTCACGTATGAGTGTATCTCAGCCATTCCACCTACCTTAAGTATTCTGTGAGACACCTAAACTACTCCTTATATCAACACCTATATGATACTTCTCCAATACCCTTCCTTCAATTAAATTAAAACTGGTTATAAAGTTTTCATTATCTATGACTTCCGCATTATATTCGGTCAAATTGTATGAAGAGACACAATATTTATTAAATGTTTCTAAGCATGCATGTCTAAATTAATATGATGCCTGTTTAATAACCATATCATATTATTGTTATAGCAATTGATCAAGAACCAGCTACATAAGCTAGCGTGTCATGAAAAAATATTTTTGGTTGGAATAACATGATTAATAATATTAACAGGATACACATATATGTCAAATGGTGGATTGTGGGCTTACCACGGCAAAATCTCCAGCAGATGACAGAGCCAGGCTTCTGGCTTCCCCCATTCACCTTCAACTAATTCACAACTTTGTGCACTTTCAGGGCTTGTACTGGTAACGATATGTGCGCTGCAGCTAAACACTTCATGAATTTTAGCAGCTGGAGCCTTTACTTCTACTGTAATTTCCAACTTATACACCAACTAGAGACATTTTACCGATAATTACTTTTTTAAAAAAATTAATTTTATAAATCGAGCATTACTAACAAGAGAGAATAAAGGCATTGTTGAGATCAAACTGGCCTTAGCCCTCAAGCCATTATACACAAAGCCTGTGTATATCCTCCATCCATGAAGGCCGTATATTTCACCTTTAAAACGACAAGGATTATTTTCATTGGTATCCTCGTGGTATGGACTAATATTAATGATGCCTGCTGGGAATTGAGATCCACAAAGAAGACTACCGGATAAGAAAGATGACTCAGAGAAAGCGGTGCACATAATCGGAAGAACACAACGATCAACAACAGGCCAATGTTTGTTGAAACTAGTCGTTAACACCCCTGCTGTTAGTTTGAAATAATATTACGACTTTCATTCCCCTCCTATTGAATTAATATCCAAGCGTTAATAATAAATTAATTTATAAACTAATATTACTCCAATGTTAGTAAATATATAATATTGGACTAATAGTATTTGTTGAAATTATTTTCATTGGTATCCTCATGGTATGAGCTAATATTATTTTTACATTAAGTCGATATTTGCCAGTTCAAATTTTCAAACTGAGCCGCCTGGTTTGAATTATTTTTTAAAGGAGAAAAAAAAAATTAGAAAATCTGATACGACTGCGACGCATTGAAGCAAAATCTAATTTTGATTAATTAAGAAGTTAATAAAGCAATTTGCAAGACAAGGTAATACATATAATTTAATAATTTGAGATACAAATTAGGCAATAATCTCAAATGGATTCTGACATCACTTTTATAGTATATCTTTGCTAAGTTATAGATAATGTTATGGGCTATTTATTTTTTTAATTTAATGACTTAATTGACTTGATTGACTTAATTTCAATCAATTCAGTTAACAGGATAATCTGTTTTTTAACTTAATGAAAATTTTCAATCATTAAGTCATTTTTAATTTAATGAAAATTTCCAATCATTAAGTTATTAAGTTATTAATCCAATTTTTTTAGCATTTTGGCTAATCTAAAAAGTCTTAATGACATCATTAATTAATTTTTATCTTTCCTAAAGAAAATTTACTAATTATCATTATTATCGGTAGACTATTATTACTGTTATATTTTTATTTTCTTCAAATTAGCATTATTTATCTTTATGATTTTTTATAAATATTTTTCATATAAAGACATCATAAATTACAATAAAATTGATTAATATATAGTAATGTAGAATATTAAATGATATTCAATTGAACATGATTTATATTATAATTATATATTATCTTATTTATGTTCTTTGAGATGTTCATTATTTATTTAACATTTATAATTTGTAAGGACAAAAATGTAAAAATAATAGTTTTTAGATTTTTTAACTTTAAAAAAAAACTTAATACTTATTTCTAGTGATTCCGACAAAAAAAAAATCATGTCATTCAGATTCAGACATTCAGTACTATTATAAATTCAAACTAATTCAGGTCATTTTAAATTTCAAATACAAAAAGAAAAAAAAAAAGAAAAATACGACCTAACTCATATCAACACAAAATCAACTTTTTTTATCACTCAATTTTTAGTAGTCAAACAATTAAGGAGTTATGGGAAACTAATTTTGAGTCAGCTGTAAGTTACAAATAATCTAACTTAATAGTTGCCCTTGAGTTGAATTATTAATTAGTTATATTAGTTTTACAAATAATCTAACTTAATAGTTGCCCTTGAGTTGAATTATTAATTAGTTATATTAGTTAAATTCTCAGTGGGTTAATCATAATATGGAGGAATAGTCTTCTTCTTCATCTTATTTTCCTTTTTAGAGAACTATATTTGTGATGATGTGGAAATATCTACGTAATAAGAATGTTAGAGTTCTCAACAATTAAGTTGTAACTGATGTGGCATTCATCTAATGGATGATAGAATATTTATCAGTTATGAAATTTATTATATAAAAAAATAAATGATACATAACAGTTAAAGACAAAAATCGAGACTCAACTATTGAGATTTCAATCTTATTTACTTAAATCTACATAATTTTTAAAATCCTCGATGTATAGTGGCGCGTACAGCACACCCTAGGATTTATGTCCCATGCAAGCATATCTTAGGCCAACATTCACAATCCTTTATTAATCAAGAACCCTAGAGAGAGAGAGAGAGAAAGAGCACCCCTTTTTCATTTAAAGGGTTAACAGCCACCCCAGTCTAACCCACCCTACTAAATACACACAACCACCGATTAAGAATCAGTAACATCATACAAAAGGCATAATATTTTAGGTTGAATGAAACATTAAATAGTCAACCTGATTTATTCCCACTACTCAGTGTTTTTATTTAATCAATCCCGTTATAAAAAGTTTGTGGCTCTGGCATTACTGAGATGGAGACTCGATCGCTTGATCATTTACGTTTACTAGCAGCACTTGGTCAGTATCAACTCGGGCCTCTTCATGCTGGATAAGGTGTGCATCAATGCTTTTAACAATATCGGTCATCATTTCAACAACCTTGCTTTCGAGATCTGGAACGTCTTCATTTTGCTTCTCATATTTGTAAGTAAAACGCACCAAGCTGCCGCCCTCATGATCATCCTTCCGAGTGACTTTTGCAACGGAATAGAAGCTCTTGTATAACATCTCCAGTACGCTTCCTTCAATCAATTTAAAAATGGTTATGTAGTTTTCATTATCTATGACTTCAATTAGCTCCTTGACAGTTTGAGGATTCCCTGCATCTGATTTTCGCACAACAGATTCCATTACCAAAGCTATTCGACTCATAAATCATAATAATCATCATTATATATGTCATGAAACTAGCAAAATAAAATTTATGAAGAAATTGGTATATGTAGTATAGCCTTACAGCGGGTAAAAGTCCAGCAGATGACAGCGCCTGGCTTCCCCCATTCGCCTTCAGTTAATTCACAACTTTGAACACTTTGAGGGCTGATACTCGTAACAATATGTGGCCTGCAGCTGAAGACTTCGTGAATCTTATCAGCAGAAGCCTTGACCTCGATTACGGTTTCCAACTCACCAGCTAGAGACATTTTTGTTAATTCAAAATACTAATAAACACACGCAAATTCACCGAGAGATCAGAAGAGATCAAGCAAATTTAACTGGGAGGCGTTGAGGCTTTATATAGCAATACTAGAAGTCCGTCTAGATTGTTTCATTCTCGAGAGGCAAATTTAGTGGATTCCCATGTCATCATTTCACCTTCAAATGGATTAAAAATGCAACAGGAAGAACATTCTTTTTAATATTTTATTTGCAGGCCGAAGAAAAAGAAAAGATTGCCACCGTTAGGAAGTGGACAGACAACTTTGTAAAAAGTGCAGGACCAAACAATACGAGATAAATGTTCATCACCAGTCACTGCTTTGAAGAACAAAAGCAGTTAGGGCCGGCTACCATACATTCCAGTGGCATATATTCTAGCTCACGTCGATCTATTACTTTTTTGGATTGTAATACGTCTGGTCAATTTATTTATTTATTTATTTTTTTCGGTGGGTACTATAAACTGGTAGTTTATTTAACTGATAAAAGGGATATGGGGTTTAGACACTGCTCAATAAAATCCCAATGAAGTAATTGATTGGCCCCTCTTGAACATTTATACTACTCTACTGTTGGCACCTCTTCAATATTCTTACAAACTCTCCCCCGACCAGCCCTCTTCTTTTTTCTTTTTTTTTTGGGCATTAATAGCATTTTCACATGATATAATTACTTAAAACTACAAATATAAAATTAATTAAACCCCAATCCATATATTTTTCTTTTTGATATAATCTCTTCACCGTTCACAACCACTTTATCATAAACTCTTTATTTCCAGTATCTAACGTATATTGGATTCAATTTTTCTTTCTTTACACAGTTCCAAAATCATTTTGAAGTAATTCAAAGAAAATATGTAAGTAGTTTATCAAATCTTTATAAAAATAACAATAAAAATAATAATAATAAACAATAAACTTTATCAAATCTATTGAATTTTCTTCAGCAAGCAGGCAATTATCATATCTACAAAAAGATATAACCAGAAATTAAAGGCAAAATAACAAAAAATCCCAATAAAGTAATTGATTGAGTGTGAAGAATTAGTAACAAAAAAAAAAATTATGTTTGATTTTAATTAAATTTATTTTTGTCCGTTCATGTAATTTTAACTAAGAATCGAGCTATAAACATACAAATGGCGGTTTCAATTGAGTTTTAGGGACATCCCAACAGCACCACTCAATCCTGAAAGCACTTAGCCCAAAAAAATGGTTGGTATTTTATTAATGGGCCTCAAACTTGGCCTACTCTGTGATACTCAACCCTCCGAATTCAATGCATGGGCACGTATTTAAAAATTTGTGAAGAACGAAATTTTTGTGTGGGAGTTCAAGAATTGGTTCTCATTTAACCATTAACTATTTGAGATAATAGATAGATAGATACCATACCATACTCTGCAAGCAGTATCTTAACATTATCCGTAAGTGAGATGGCATCCATCGAGTAATGAACCTCACTTGGTAAAAAAAGAATGAGAATTATTTGATAAAGGTGGTTTTTGTTTTTTTAAGTTATAAATATAACTTAGTGGCAATCAAAATTCTTGTTTTAACTGTGTGACGATGAGTTTGAATCTCAAATCTTTTATACCATTTTTAATCATCTTACTAATTATACAAATTATTATTCTACGGTCTTATCTTAATTCTTTTTTAGCTTTTAGCAACTATCAAACATAAGGCTAATGTGAATGTAGGGACTTTGTTATTCAACTGTTAAAATTACAGCGCCCGGCCTACCTTCTAAAACAAGCCTATCAACACTTGACAGTTTTGACTTGTCTTGTCTCATCCATTTTCAACTCAATCTATGTAAAGTTAATAATAGTTTCTCTCCATTTGGAAAAAAAAAACAAGAGGACTGGACTACACCCAATTATTATTGCTATTGCTATTTTGCTTGCAATAATAATGCCCTATTTTGTGTAGGTGGATTACAAGTCATCAGTTGGTCACAATCGTGGCCATTTTTTCTGATTTTTGTTAGTCTAAACATTCATTATGTTTTGATGTGTACCGATGTAAAGAAATTAATTTATTAACGCTTTCTTGCGGTCCATTGTGATATTATTAATTGTTGTCACGAATGTCATAATCTTGACCTATAAAAAATTCACGAACAATCCTCCTTTGAATTGGCTTCCCAATAACATCATCGTATAAGGATTTAGAATCACCACCTTGTGCACACCACCACACAATTATAATATTAATTTAATCCCAAAATTTTCCCTTTTTATTTTTAAATACATAAAGTCATCGATTCACCATTTACCTCAATTTCAAGACCCACATAAATAATTAAGGTCGCTTTACATTTATTTCTAAATATTTTAAAAAGTTTTCTTTTTGAAAAAAAAAAATCCGAAAGAAAAGAAGAAACGATAGATTTTTCCCATCTTTTGGAACTTCTTTTTGAATAAAGTGGAGGAAAAAGTTGATCTCTTGTAAGATTTAAAATGGAATGTGAATGTGATTATGAATGAAGTGGTGGGGGTCAGCTCAGAATTCCCAACCCATTGC
Organism: Murraya paniculata; assembly: GCA_030449075.1. Taxonomy (NCBI): domain Eukaryota; kingdom Viridiplantae; phylum Streptophyta; class Magnoliopsida; order Sapindales; family Rutaceae; genus Murraya; species Murraya paniculata. The sequence goes on from JAEVFN010000043.1 coordinate 39,436, forward strand.
CTTCCTTTTAAATAACCAATAACATATACACAATATTTTAAAGTAATAATAACACTAATAGTAATACGTAAATGCAATGCTGTGTGTAAAATGAAATGTTGGTCCAATGAGTAGGGACTAAAATGAAAAGCTGCACGTTTTTATTTTTTTTTTGGCTTTCATTCATTTTCTCATCTACTGGTCTATTTGCACTTATTTAATGCTCCCTTATTTGTTGACAAATCCTGAGCCAACATCTTCTTCTTGTTGATTATTTTCCTTTTTGTTTATTTATTTGATTTCATTATCTGTCGGCCTACAAGATTGTGTATGGGATGAACTGTTGTCACCCATGTTTCATTTTATAACATGAGATCCTGAGCCGATGGCCGTGGTGGATACTGCAATTTCATTTTATAACATGCATGCTTTCTCTTTTCGCAACCTTTGATTTCATTTCATACAACGTAACATCATTTGAGATCTCATAATAATAATTGACTCTTCATTTGAGTTCGAACTATAATGCATCGTTCATTTATTGGATAATAAATTCTATAACTTATAAAATATTAACTTTACCATCTAACAGATGAATGTGATTTTTAACAATAACTTGTACTTTGAAATTAAGAAAAATGAGTGTACTACATTTAGATTAGATGAGACAAGCAAACAACATCATTGATAGGCCCATTAATACAATTTATTTTGGATTAAGCCAATTATGAAGTTGAGAGGAGGAAAAAAAAAACTTAAATCTTATTTATTAAATTAACCACGTGCACATTAGATAGGACTCGAGTATAAGATTTAAGTCTTAGTATAACAGTTCACTAATCAGTGTAGCGAGGCCTTAATATTGGAGAGAAAAAAAATTAAAAACACTTGGCATACATATATATATTAGAAAGTCTCTCCCTCTATATATATATATATATATATATGTTCGTTTATTATAATTTATAAAATTATTTGTTACTCAGTTTTATCATACAATTTATGAATATCACATTAGTCAAAGATTATAAAATTAATCGACGTACAATTCATGAATATCACATCAATCAGAGATTATAAAATTAGTCGACTACTTGAAGAACGTAGCTTTACTTAAAATGTAAGTGAAAATTTTCTAATTTTATATTAAGATTCAAAGAATGAGTATGGCTCTTTTATTTAAAACCAAATTGTTTTAAGGGATATATCTACAACGTATTAATGTGGTACAATAAAAGGCTTCTATACTGCGTTGAGATCCTCTAACTTTATGCAGTACCTAATTTTTCATTATCGACGTTTTATATACACATGATTACAAAATTTAAAATTAAGAAAAAAAAGGGAAAAAACAGCGGTACGCATGAACGGTTCATCGAATACTTTAGATAAAGACTCTTGATTAGCTTTTACCTATTTACTTAGATCACCTTGTCTTGATCAAGAATTACCTCTTATGATTTTTCACTCTTCGAAGTTCATATAAACAAAATATATAAGTGAAAACTTTTTTGATATTGTCAAATCTCAAAAACGTAGATGATGAGTGCTCGTTACTAATCGTCAAAAGTTGAAGAAAACTATTAAAGCAAGGAGATTAAAGTCATCAAGAAATAATTAAAAACAAACCCTAGACGATTAAATTAATGTGATCATGAAATGCTGCCACACTTTGTTTTCATTGCATGGCTGGCTTTCAAAAGAAAAAGAAAATTAATAGGGAGGAACACTCGAAAAGGCACATTAAAGTACTGGGCAAAAAGTGTTGTATGAGAGATCAATCAATGAAAATACCTTTGCAAGTAAGAAGATGATGATGATAATAACATACCAAATAATAATAATAATAATAAAAAGGGCGCAACAAAAGCAGAACTTTTCAAAGAAAGTAAGAAACCATCACCCATAACAGCAATCAATACGCGAACTCTAAATAGTTAGAAGAAGCCAGCCTTTTTGCTTTCTTTTGCTTTCACTGTTGTGTTGACATAAAATGATGATTCTGCAATAGTTTCCTCCTCAATTTAACACGGTTCAACTCAGTGAAATTAATAAATGGAATCATCACTACAGCTTTTTAAACGAGCCATTTGTGGCACTTTTAATTCTCATACTCATAGAAAACGAGAGTTAATTAATTCTTAATTATTTTTTGCATTTGGTTAAGGCAGTGGCCACTGACTGTCTCCACCGCAAAGAGCACCGATGATAAATTAATAATATCAAATATAATTTTAATATTTATCTTTATAATTATACATTTATCACCAGTACTTTATCCTAAATCAGTTCCAATATAGCCACACCCCTTAGTTAAAAGTTCGTACATTTCTTGCTAAAAGCTTTTTTTTTTTTTTTTAAATTTAACTTTAAATCAAAAAAGTTTACGGAACATAACTCGAAATAATGTATCTCTCCCCGGTTTTTGAAAAATAAAATTCTCTTAAAGAACATTAGAAAAACAACAATTTATAGGAAATTCTTACATTTTTTTATTTTTTTTTATTACCACCAAGCTACACACACATATATATAGATATATATATATACTACACGTCAATCTTTTTTTTGATTCACCCCGGAAAATTACAAAAGATCCCGTTTTCGTAATGGACAAAAATAAAAATAAAAATAAAAAGCCTAAAAAAAAAAACCGGACGGGCAAGAAAATAAAGGAAAAGGAGACAGATAGAGGCGGGCCAGAGGAGGTGGGTCAATTCCCAGCTCACAATCGCACATTCACAACCATTTGATACCCCACTAATCAGTTCTTCTCTCTCTCTCTCTCTTCTGACCTAACTCGTGAGTCAGCTCAGTGAGCAACTACCGCTTTGTAGCGAGTTTCCAAGCCGAGGTGGCAATGAGCGGGCGCGTGTACCAACCTAGAGTGAGACACCCATTATTCTCTTCAACTTTATAACCGTCTCCGCCGGCGAACAAGGCCAACAACATGCTAGCTTGCTTGTACGCATTTGACCCAATGTGGGCCGGGATAAATCCGGCCGAACCGAACCTGGTTCGCCACTGAGTCAGCGTCTCGTGTCTCTCGACCCGGTCCGCTCCTTCACAGGCCACCACATTACAAATCTGCTTCCCTAGGTATGCCTCGGTCATAGGCTTATGATTCTCAGCACTGTTGACCGACCCCTCCAATGAGTCAAACATTGTCGAGTAGTAGTGCAATGACTCGGTGAATCGGTCCAAGAAAACCGGACCATTATGATTGGCTTCTTGCTCTGCAACAGTGAAAATATCCGGCTTAATGTTCTTGACAACAGAAAACACCTTATCAATAGCACCCGGTTGAGCCAGCAGCTTATGCAACTCGAACACCGAGTTGACGGCCACTGAGTCACTCTCACTCGGTCTGAGCTCCAACATCGAAGCATCAAGATCAGCTAAGCTATTAGCAACAAAGCCTCTGTATTCAAACTCAACATGAATGCTTTCTGCCAGCTGAGCCAACTTCCAACCCACTTGTTGCAACTGGTCCGTGTTGTCAGCCGCCGGCGGCCCGATCCCGGTGAGACGGAAAGCCGGGGGGCCACCGGGCCGGAGAGCTAATGCCTGCATCAAAGCGGGCCACTGCATGCCTTGATTCATAGAGAAATCAATGACGTGGACTCGCCTTTTCCCGTCAAAAGCTTCAAGGATGGCTTGATTGGCGGTGAAGTGAGCGAATTTCAAATACGGGCACGTTTCGTAGAACTGCATCTCGAAAAGTTCCGAGAAGGAACGATCGATTGGGCTTTGAGGATAAAGCCCGTAAATACGACGAGCTAGGGCTTCGGCGAAGTGAGTGGCTACTTTGCCCATGGCGCCGGCTTGGGAAGCCGCCAGAAACCGAACCTGTTCGACAAATGCTTCGGCCAGAGTGAGGTTGTTCTGTTGAACGGCTTCAGCGCAAGCCATCAGAGCGTGGACGAGCCGGATTCCGTTCTCTTGGGAGTCAGCAAGGACTATGGGGCGAGTTGACTCGGGTGGGTAAAACTCAGAGGTTTTCAAGCGCTTGTTCTCTCTAGTAGTTGTTGAGGATGAGAGTGGCGACGCTGATGCTGATGATTGACTCAGATAATGATTATTATTATTATTATTGCTGCTGTTTTGAGAATTGTTAGAGCTGTACATGGCCTTACCAGGAATCGCTTTCAGATCGTAATCCGAGGAACTGGATTCTTCCAAGACTCGATGATGGCTGAAGTCGAGGGACGTGATTGTTGATGATTCAGCCGGAGCAATGAAGGAAGAGTCGTCAAAAACGGAAGGTGCGGGCACCGGATCTAGACCCAAACCCGCGGGCATGGTGGGATTGAATTCGGAGAGCATGCTTTCGAGCCAAGTGGACAAATTAGAGGGATCGTAGTGGACGGTATCAGAAGCCAAATGGTTAATACCATCCGCTTGAAAAGCACCCATAGCTTCTTCAAGCTGCTCGATTTTCTGCGCGACTTCGACCATATCCGAAGATCTCACGTTGTATCCTAAAACAGCCAGAAGCTCGTCCATCCCACCATCCGTCTGCCCTTCTTCCCACATCTTCCCTTTGCCGGACGGCCCCGCCACTCCGGACGCCGGTGGAGGAGGTGGCGGCGGCGGGTCCAGTTGGCTGTGCTCTCTCTTCATGGCCTTGTCTTATTTTGATTTTGATTTGATGTAATTTGGTGTGTGTGTGTGTGAGTGGTGGAGCTCGGAAAACAAAGAGAAGCTTAATCAAGGCTGCGAATGGGGAAGTATCTGAATTCTGAGCATCGGGGATTGGGGATTATTGCGTGCTACTACTGCCACTCGAACATTACAGAACAAAATATAAAATGTTAAAGAAAAAAAAACCCAGACTCAGTTGAGTGAAAGTAAATAAATAATTAGAGAGAACATAAAAAAACGCTCGTGATGTGGCGCGGGCTCCAATGAAGAGCGAAAAAGGAAAAAAGACTAAAGAGCTATATCGCCTATTACCGCTTACCAGCGGCAGCAACTGCAACTACAGCTCAAGCTTTTAGCAGATAAGATGCGAAGTGTGCATTTTTATTATGTTATGCCAATGTACAGATTATAAACGACCACTACTTTCTTAGCCTTTTAAGGTAATGACCTTAAGGGTGTTTTTAGTAATATTACACTGTATTACGTCCTATTAAAGTGTATTACATTACATTAAATTATAATGTAATATTATGATTAGTGTAGTTTAGATTATATTGTATAAAATTAAAATCAAATTAATGTTATTTAAAAAATTTATTAATATCTTGGGGTTTTGTTATCTTTTTAAATTTAGTATTAAATAAATGTTTTTATATGTCAATTTTATAATATAAAACTGATTTAATGATATACTGCTACTAAATAATAAAATATTGCACTACTAAGTTCTATTATCAATAATATTATGTTTTCGTGTCATTTATTTCTACATATTAGTTATTACAATGCAGTAAAAATTATTTAATATAATATAAATTGCATTATATTATAAGAATATAATATTCAGTTACGAATTTATTTTCATTTACTAATAATGTCGAACATGATTGTTTAATTTAAATTTATTAAATATTTAAGTTTACTACTATCTTATATTATTATTATTATTATTATTTAAATTGAATTTTTGTTTGAATATAAATATAAATCAATATTTAATAATTTAAATTATTAATAATTTATTAAATAATAAAAGTTAAATGATTATAGGTTAAATGCAATCAAGAATTTGTAACCAAATATGGATTAACATAAGAACGATGTTTTAACGCAAAGTAAATTACTAAATGCACCCTAACTGCAGTGGTTTTTCTTTCCCCAAAAAAAAAAAAAAAAAAAAAATCGAAGCTGAATATAGTTTCATTTCATGCCGCTTAATAATATTTCCCAATTTCCGTCCACGGCTCTTTTGGTTTTTATTATTATCTTTCTTTGAATTTTCTCGAGTAAATTGAGGTCGTAGGTATAGACTTTAGAGTTTAAATCTAGGATTTTAGAGGTTAGGCTTAAGTTCTGAAAAACACATAGGAGTATAAATTCCAAATTCATTGTGGCAGGAGGATGAACATGGGTTGTTCATTAATTGCAGTAGGTTTTTGATTCATGGTTTCAAGTTTCAACATCCATCCCTACTTTTGAGTGTTTTTCTTCTTCTTCTTCTTCTTTTTAAAGAAAAAATAAATCTATTTTTCAAGAAAAAAAAGGTAGAAATTCAATAACAACAAGTAATAATAATGAATTGGCTGGTTCCCTTAATCTAATTTGTAGATAGGTCGGTCCACGAAAAAGTTAAGAATGATGTTGTTGAATCGCAATTGCTATCATCAAACGTTGGTCAATCACAAAGTAATTTTAACCATTAATTTACGATGAACGAAAATTTCTTGGCGTGGGACATTTATAAATTTGAATAGATCTGATAACAAAGATTCTAACCGCACCATAATAGTTCAAGATAATATTATGAGAGCATTTACGTATCGAATTTATGAAAGGTGAATTTAAATTAGGGTATGGCCTTGATGTTTGATTGAGAAATGAAATCATTGATTATCACTGGAGGGCGAAGCAAATTCACTGAATCCGTTGTCCCAAGATGGATAGGCAATTGATGAAGACTTGCCGTAATTGAATTTCCGTATCAATAAATTATGCACATAATTGGAAGCCCGAGGCCCACAATAATTAAGAAAGTATCCCATGAGAGAAATTAAAAAAAAAAAAAGAAGAAATTTAGGCCATTATATTCATAGAAAGAGTGATGATAACATCTTAAATTTTATCGTAAATGATGTGACATGTAATGTAATATTAATTAAGTGGTTGATGATTTTTTATAAATTTTATGAAAAATATTTATTTTAAATATTATATTTTAAGAATTGAATAGAAACAAAAACCTTACCTATTTAACACAAATATTTGTCCCTTGTTATTATTCAAATTCGGTGACCATGAGAGCAATGCGTGTTCTTTGCCAACCGAACAACATCTAAAGACAATAAATTGTGACGAATCAAGAATTTATATATTAACAAAACTCCTAAAATTCAGTTACGATTTGAATAATAGAAGTATAATTACCTTGCATTTGAATAAAGCTAGTCATGTATTTAAATAAACTGTTTCTGTTGTACGGATGAAATAAACTACTAATTAAAAAAGTAATTTGGCATTTAATAAATTATGTTGATGCAGTTGTCATGAGTTGAAAAATCAGAGTATATGTATTTAGTAAATTTTATTGCCAAAGTGCTGTTTTATTATATAATGACCAAAACATGCATAAATTTAAATTGCCGTTTTATTTTTAGAGTATGTTTAATGAATTGTTTAGACATGCCTTTTTTTTTTAATATGTAAAATTACATAAAGTAAAAAAAACTTAATTAAATAAAATCTAATGAACTTGATAATCTGTCATATAAAATATGATAAAATTTTATATTTATACATAATCCAATTAAAATAAGAGGTCATATGTATTACATTCATATGAAATTGATATTAGAGAGAATATACAGTAGTTGTGGTCGTAGTATAATTGTAGTGTTAATATGAAATCTAAGAGTTAATATGTTATAGTTTATGGAAAAGTAAGACATAATTGTCTTTTGTTAAAATATTAAGGTTATAATTCAAATTTTAAAAATGTGTGGCTACTTATTTCGTAAGTTGCTTATAAAATAAAATCTCTCACCTACTTTAAAAAGCTGTTGTCAGAATGTAAGAAATTATGAAATAAGTTGCTTTTATAAAATTTACTAAATACTATTTTTATCAAAAATTATGAAATAAACAGCTTGTTAAGTTTCAATCTCAATCCCAAACGGAGCATTTATCTTTTCTTCTTGTAGAAGCAGCTATCATATTTAGAATAAATACTTCTCGTGATTTCGAAAAATACATATTTGAGTTAACAAATCAATTGCCATGTTGGACGATTTATATTTTAATTATTTTAAACACTTTATAATACGCGAAAATTACATGATAAAGACTATTTAAAGGAAAAACTCAGATCTATTTCCTAAAATTAAATAAAGAGAAAATGTGTATATTTCATTTCTATCATTTAATCTTCCTTTTTAATTTTGAGAAAATTGTTAGTCATCGACATGAAGTTTATCTCATTAAAAAAAAACCTATATATAAAATTTCAATTTTGTTAAAATGGGTGCTTAATATAAATAATTTGTATCAACTATCTACAAAAAGAACGGAATGTTATTTGAATTTGTGTTTGTTTTTATTTTTGTCATTTTGCACCTAATAAATTGTAGTGGATAGTTGATACATATTTACATGTTGAAAATAATAGGCGGAAATTTGAGTAAATTTAAATTTTATAATATTTTTTAAAAGATGATAACATTTAAGTGGATGGCTGATAATTTTCTTAAATTTTATTTCGAAATACCATATACATACAACTTTCAATCTAAAGATTAAAAGAAATAAAACTTCAATTTCATTTTAGCGCTGTTTTTTTATTTTTTTTATTTTTTCACTCCCCTTCTTCGGAGAAATTATCTCGCCAGAATGAAAATGTTATCGAAATGGGCATGTGCACGTGGCGCGTGGATGCGTCTTCGTACAGGATTAATCAAATGTCGGACCTGCTCAACATCAGGGAGACCAATTGACAAATACGACTCCGCCGTCAACGTCAGCCATCCGTCCGTCGAACGGCCCCCCGTTATAACATAACGGCATTGGTTATATGCTTTTGCCTTGTGATGTTCAACAGTTACAATTTACATGACCTTTTTATTCCCGCACAAAATTGGGCCCCACCGGATTTAATTAATATTTCTTTATTGTTCTTCGCGACGAACGAATATAATAGGACTGACCGTGATAATGAACGGGCAGCCGGGCATAAGGCCCCGCAGGTGAACTGACACCACCACGGCGCCACGTGATCCGTACACGTGGTGAGGGGCCCCACTTCTGAGGAGCTGAGTAAGTTTTGCGTTAGCTGTGCGCCACTGCTTCTGGCACAAGTACAACTGCGTTTACTGAGAGGCTAGGGCAGAATCGGGCCCACCGTCACCACGTGATTGTTACACGTGTTGATGCGATCGCCTTGCAACGGGGCCGTCCCGTCCCTATGGGAGATCATTCCCGATGTTCTGCTCAGACCTGTTTCGACAGCTGACTCTCTTGATTCTTGAGCGCCCCTATGAGGCGATTTCTGTAATTTTATTTCAAAGGAGATTTAAGTAATTTTATAAAAAATAAATATTATTTTTACACTAAAACACGCACAAAATTATTTATTATTACTTTTAGAGCACTGCTCTTTGAATGACATTAAGAAAGTAAGTACTGAATAATATTATATTATAGCACACAAAAAGATACTATTATTTATATTACAGTAACGTCGTTGCTGTCTTACTGTTGGTTTGAAATTTTAACGACAGATTCGCGATGTAATTTTTGTACAATTTTTTACAACATTAATAATTGACTAGCTTAAATAAAAAAAAAAAAAAGGAATAAAATCAATCTCCAGTATAAAAGCACGTTGGGAACTTAAGCGTTCCCCACTCGACAACTAAATTATTCCAAAAAGATTGTATAATGCACATTCCGACTCTCGTATAATGTCTTGCTTAAAAAATTGGTGATATTTATAGATATACATGCAATGTCATCTCACATTTTTATTTGTTAAACCTTTGTATATTATATGTTTAGGGTTTTTTAACTTATCATTTGATCATTTATTTTCTTCAATCAACATGAATTTTCTTAATAATAATGTATTCAGAATTTGGTTACATCACTCTCACGATATGATTGTTATTTTTCAAGACATTGTCATCTGTCAACCTTGATCGATTATACTTTAAACATTCGTATATAAAATAATCAATCAACAACCATGTAATAAAATTTTGCTACGTAATTTTCGTAAACATCGTTTGTTGAATTTGTGCATGAACATTTGACGCATATAATAATATATTGTGGACCGGCGCCGGCTGCGAGTTTATATGCTACCAAACAATTATTGGGAACAAACAAAATAATCATCAAAACGAAAACAAATAATCAAATCACTTTTGATGTAAACATATCTACGAACGATTAGGCATAACATTGGGCTTACTTACATGTCCCAGCAATTAGTCCATCTCTTTCTTCGCTATATATATATATAATATAAAATTGTTGCCCGGACAAGGTTCCATTTGTTCTGATAAATGATAATTATATAATATAATTCGCTACAATCTCAAACTAATATTAATAAGAGGGAGTCTCTACTTTACAGTTGCATAAGGTACAATTCTCTCATATAAACAGTATCGAATACTGTTCAATCTCAAACTAATATTAATAAGAGGGAGTCTCTACCTTACAGTTGCATAAGGTACAATTCCTTCATATAAACAGTATCGAATACTGTTCATGTGAGATGACTATACCTTACACAATTATAAGATAACCCCAACTTTAATAAGAATGAAAAATGTAATGTTAATCATTATTTTTTATAATTACTTAACTTAAAGGGTTTTTTTTTCCTTTAATAAAAAAATTTACGTTATAAGGATGATATTTTATTTGATTTTTTTGAGAATAAGTATGATATTTGATGTTATCTGACGGCATTCTCTTATCCATATTACGACGGTTGTTTTGTTCTCGGCACGGCAACCCCACTTCAGTGATTTTCTTGAGACGCTAGAAATTGAAGCGAGGTATAAGATGCTCGCAGCGGCACGCGCTCTCTGAGAGAGTGCGGTTAGTTTTTGTACCATTCGAAGGCTACGGGCCAGCCTGGCGCTGGGAGTGAGGGTCGGACCCATACGGCGAGTGGCTCACTCGCTGACTGAAGCGTGCATGCGACGCGTTATGTGATCTGTCGCTTGCCTGTTTCGGAACGGAGTGGTCTGGTCCTCTTGCATGCTCGCGGGTCCCGCTCGAAAGATCTTTTCGTTCGCTGCCGGACCCGCACTGCTTCCTCAAGGCTCAAACCAAAGATTTTGGATCACTATCTAGTAGCTGCCCAGCCTAGCCCCCCTATTGTTTTTGTGTTTTCAAACTAAAAGTCAACAGTATTTTTCTTTTTAACCTAACTTATTACAATCTGTTTTTTTTTTTTTTAACTTTCCCCCCTCACGAAATATCGATATATTGTTACAATTAAGAATTTTTATAATTTAGTTATTTTCACCCTCACTGATACTAGGACAAATATGTGTTATGCTAGTGGAGAAGGGTATAAAGAGGGCCTTTAGGTTAGGCCGTAATCCGGTCTAATCCTTAAAAAATATCTTTGAACCTTAGTAATTTTAATTATTTCTCATGTATCCTATTAGATAAACACTTTTGATACTAGTCCTCAACAAAATTTTTTTTAATAATTCATAATATAATAAATATAATAAATATTAGTTCTTTTGAAAAAAAAATTTATACATCTAACAACAATTTGTCTCGTTAATTTAGTTTAGCTTGAGTTAAAATAAATTTCTAACGACGCCATCGATTCTATTTATATTTTGTAGGAGATGTCCACTCCTGAATAATAATAAAAAGAAAATAAAATCTCTACACCAATATATATATATATATTGAAATTGAAACTTGGAACCTGAGCCCTAATCCCCAGTGGACGCCAGTGGTTGAGGTGTTCGGATTTAATCATAAATTAAGCGCGTGCAAGAAAATTGATTAGACAACATTTACCGAAGGTACTTGACTCGTAAAACTAAAAGTGTGGGATTCATTATGAAAGCACTGCATTACCCATAGAGCAGTAATGGTATTAAAAAAAAAGAGAGAGAGAATTATCCACTTTAATCATAATGTTAACGAACTTGGATCTGGCCGGCTCTTTAATAAGGCCGATAATGACGGGTCTTTGACATTAATTATTAAGATTAACTCTCTTGATCTTCGTTTTCTCTAGATTAAGGTCCCGCTCTTTTTTTTTTGGAATAAAGATTAAGTTCGTAATTAACCAAACCTTCTTTTGTTTTTATAATAAAATATTTAATTAAGATGAGACCGTAATTGACCACTTTATGTTTACCACGTGCATGTGATATTTTTTTTTTTGTGGTGCAATTAATCCCAGTTTCCAGTACTACTTGGTGCATGCGAGATGATTATGGATGGATCAAAATGAGCTACAATGGTTTTTTATGATCATATGTGCATGTGGGGATAACAACAGACAGCTATATATAATACATGGTATACTTTTCTCTGCACGTGGTCCAATCACGGCAAATTCCTTCTGCTTCTGGTTTAATTAACATCTCCATCCCTACGCCTTAAAACTCTTCTTACAAAGTATCATTTATTACGGACCTGTCTCAATGGACGGACCAAATTTCATTAATCAGTCTCGGGAAATTACTAAGTTCCGGATGTGCTCCTTAAAATTTTTCATCTCTTGTAACCTAAGTTACGACTAATATTACTTGGTTTGTAATCTTGAGATTTAGGGTTTAAAAAAATAAAGAAACACAAACCTTATCCTTAATCTCGAAAAATGCAGGGACGAACTCGTGATGGTCCACCATCGCACGTGCTCATGATATGTGCTTGGCCCCTTTCCTACATGATTTTCACTTCTCATTTTTCATTTTAATTCTGATTCATGAATAATTGAAATGAATATCCCAGCCAGGTGGAGCAGTAGCTAGGAAGTTACAAGCTTTAAAAGCCTTTTACCAACCACACCAACCATGTGCGTTGTGTCCCCCCCCTCCCTCTCCTTGAAACTTGAACATGAATGTTGCTTCTAATTTTTTGCTATTTTTTCAAAAATAAGTTTTGCCTCATTGTTATTACTTTTTTATTTCAAGTACATATTTAAGTCCTTATAAAAAAAAAAAAGAAAAAAAAAAGGTGAAACTCCCCTAACTGTTGCTTCATCAAAAATTTTGGGGTTGAAGCAAAGCTTTATGTTTGATGTCTTCTAGACAGCTTTGCCCTTAAGATAGGGGCGGTGCAAATAAGGGCAGGCAAAGGTTCCACTCCCAATCGAGTTGGTTCAGTTTTCAATTCGGTTTAATTCTTTCAATTTTAAACCATAATTTTCTTTATATTTTTTTAGCTTTTATTTTTATTTTTTTATGTAAATCAGTCTTTTTTTTTAATAATTTTAAAAATAAGACCCAACTTTTGGTTCTATTCGATTTTTTTTTAGTAACGATTTTTTTGTCCACCTGTAAGAGAGGTTTTTTAGACTAAAGAAACACTAAAGAAACATTCATACACATTTAACATTTTATTGAAAACTCATTTCTAAAGGCTAAGAAGTAAAAACACAGGCTCTAGGCTTTATAGCCTCCATGTTCCCACATGTACGCATGTGATCGGGGGCCCCTGGCTAAGCTGCGTTAGCCCGAGTTTGGATAATGCACATATGTGCCAGAAGTAAAGTAATCCAAAAGAGACCCTTTTTTCCTACGCACAAGAAAATAAATATTATGGGAACCAAACGATAAATGAATTTTTTTTTTTTTTTAATGTGAACCACGTTTGAGAGTTGAGACTGACATAAAGGATAAAGATACATCTCCCTGAGGATTTTATTATTCATTTTCTGGTCAAGACAAAGCATAAGTTTCACTCATTGCAGGTGCAAAGCGCTGCAAACCATGGCATCACGTGACCAGAAGTCAATCATTTTGGTACTTGGTGAGTATTATTTATGAAGGACCTTGGCGTATCTTTATCTACAGAGTTGACATAAAGGGATAAGGGAATAGAATTAGGAACTAACAAAATTGCACAACAATAATGGGATTTAGCTTTATCCATTAGCTTCAACACTATCACATGTAACCATCCTATCATATGACTTACTGAATATAACCGGAGAGACCTAACTAGGACAATGTCAGATTCTGAAAACGAAGAGCATACTCATCTCATAATGCCATAAAAACGTACAGGGACCATGGTATAACATAGACCACAACCACGTATCCCTCCATAAAGTCCAACTCTAAAATCCTAAGCCTAATATGCCTACTTGTGAAACCAAATTCCTCATGAAGCATACATATAAGATTTTTGTGGCTTACACAAATCCTGAAGTTTGTGGTGCCATACATGTTTACATATTAACTTTTTTAAGGCATGTTGATCTAATAGGCAACCTGATTGTGCCATGAAGAATAACTTTAGGATGCGGACAAACGATAAAACATAACCCATGCAGGTACATATTATATGTTGATATTGAAGGCTTATAAGAACTAGGTAAAGGGCAAAGAAAATGTAGTTAAATATGACACAAGAATATAACAACAATACTCCCTGGTGATACAAAGGTAGATACTGTGTTGATAATTTCAGTCAAATCAGTAGTAACCATATGAAGAGTAGAAAGACGGCATGGGAAATAACATAATCGTGCTTTGTATGAAAAAAACATATTTCAAATTGCTATAAATTGTCGACAGAAAATAGTTTGACAGTTGTGGTGGTTACAAAATTGGTACCTATTGAAACAGATAGCAGTCCTAGTTGAGGTCTCAGGAGGAGAATCTGGGGTTCAAAGTTGAAAGCCAGACCCCTGCCAGTATCTCACGACTAAAAATACCTATAATTAAGAAAAGTCAGCAAGTTTTAAAGCTGTTGCAGAGGTCTTAGGAGGAGAAAAGTCAAAGCTGCTAAACAATGAAATGATGAACCTTTAGATCTCAAGTTTCAACAATTAAAGATTGCAACCGCTGGCGGAATGTTGAAATTTTGTCTGCCTCTACAGCCATGACTAACCCCATTAAACGATAATTTTTTAGCTGCAAAATTAATTGAAAACATATTTTATAATGTTCTGTAACAAAAGAATCGACATCGAGAATAAGAAGTTAGTTAAAAACATATCAGGCCATTCTATATAGAAATAGCAAAGCGAAGTGAAGGTGTGCCAATGGGAATACAAGTACAGTAAAATCAATAAAGACGGTTTTAGGATGGGATGTGAAGTTGCTTGATGTCATGAGGCGTAACTTTTCACAGTTTAAAAAGGTCAAAGGCGCCGCTAAACAGTATTCTTTGAGCAATGTAGTCTCGGTTGATTCAGAGCACCAAAGGCATAGATAGATGGTTAGTATTCTCCTTTTTTTAAGACTTTGGTTTAGGTTTTGCTGAACAGAGACATTGCAAACAAGAAGAAAGATAAAAAGGAAAGAGGAATAGTGGTTGATGTTTGACTGCAAAATTCAAATGAGATGAAATGACCAAAAGAAGCAAACAACAATATTACTTGCCTCCTGAGTTTCAACCTGCTGCGTGTGCATGGGAAAACTAAAGGACCACGAGCTAAGCTGAAAAGCATTAGAAAGAGCAATCAATAATATTTGTAATAAAATAAGTAATGTAGAAAGCATGAGTAGGTCTGAAGATTTAGTAAAAGATACATTAATCGTTTGGGGAAAAATTGTAAAAATAAAATAAAAGCAGGCGATACAAAGAATATTAGATGGGTAAAAGAAGCAATACTTTGTGAAAAATTTCATCTTCTGGTTTGATGTACACTATTTCATCACCACTGTCACTACCTGACCTCCTTTTCAGGTTTCCGTTATTTTTCTGGTTAGCATTCTTGTGCTGTAGTTTTGCATCCAAAGAAGAAAGTTACATGCAAAGAGTGAAAGAACAAGAGAGATTTAGGAAAGAATTGTTGAAGCCAATCATCAATAGAAAGAAATTGACAGTCAAAATATAAGGAGCAGCAGTAAGGTGCCAAGACAGGAAAACCTTGTAAATTTTACTGACTAGTAGATAACACTTAAAGCGGAAGGAATTCCTCAACTCTTCTGTCGGCTTCGAGAAGTGAAACAATAAATGTAAATTTGGTCAAGACACTCATTTTCAGCAGGTATAGAGAGATATCAAACAAGCTCGCCATCCATACTGTAATAGTCATCTAACCTCATCTTCTGTAGCCCATGAGACTTCATCAAAAAGCGCATCATAAAGAGGTGGCACAAGCTGAGGAGGAAGATTGACCACTCGCTGGGAGACCAATAGACCCACATCATGTGTTTGTTCCCCCATAAGTAATCTCAAGTCCTTTATGACATCCTTCTCTTGGCATACTTTAAGGAGAAACTCCTTGAGCTCCTTGATACATTTATGATCCTGAGAAGAATAAACCTGTGGCTTTTTATCTAGTCCATATGATAACACATACGAATATTAGCTAAATCGAGCTACTGCTAGCTACCCATTGTTTACGGATCACAAGGAAGATTATTTATTTGCACCAAAGAGAGGAAAAACAACCAGGATATGGAAGGAAAGAACTGAGATGACTGAATATGTAATTACCTTGTTGAGAGGATAAAAGAAAGATAAATGGGAAAAGGTTTCCTCATCTACATATGTTGCTCAAATGCAAACAATGTTAAAGATGATGGTACACTTATTAATAAACATTTCTTATTAGAGATTACACGATATTCAGGATGTGATTTTGGCCATCAGAATCGTATAGAAAAAGGTATCAAGAGCACAAGTTGCTTGCCTTATATCTTCCCAAATTAAGAGCAGTAACGATGGAGAAAGGTGTGTCGTCATCATCACCCTCTATTTTGACGACAGTACCTACAGTCGTCTGTGCTAATATCAAGTCTACAAAACCACTCAAATCCCACTGTGTATCATCAAGGTAAGTTTGAAGTAAAATCTTCACTCCATGGAAGTCATCTGGTTTCGGATCGAAGAAGACAAAATCTGCTTGAACAACTCCCTTCAGTAAACAGACCAAGCTCATATAAGTTACAACAAAAATTGATATCATATGGAACCAAATCAAAAGTCATCACTTTGATAATAATTTCGGAAAGGGAAAAGAAAATAAATAGTTGCTTACTTCAGAACCTTCTTCTTCAGAGGACTCAGACAGATCACTCTTCCCTTCCAAGGTGTGTTTGGAAATTCCTTTATCTAGGGAATGGTCAAAGCAGTGAGCTTATTTACTAACATGCCTAGGATTTCAAGAACACAACAAGTGGAAAGACAGAACTGCTTTCAATTAAAAAAAGAACGAGATCAGTTAGACGATATTACCTTTGGAGTTAAGTGGAGATCCTTTCTGGTATTTAGATTTATGTGTTTGACATTTATCCATGTGAGAGGAGGCAATTTGAGCTACTGAACGAGCAAAGGAAGAGAACGTCAATGGCTGAGGATTCAACATTCTTCGACGCCTTGTCGGCCTTCGAGGCATCTTGTTATGCTACCTATTCCAACCAGAGAACTTTGCGAGATATAAATGTCATTGTAAGGAAGGTGTGATGTGAAAAACTAAATCTGCTGTTCCTTTTTTCATTAATAAAGCAAAGCAAAAACTAGGTAGCATTGGAACCTAAGGCTAAAATTGCTTAATCTCGTATCAGATAAGTGCACTGTCAAAACAGATGGAAAAATACCATCCTGATATTGAAATCAACTAAAAATGAGCAGAAAACGGATAAGAATTTAAGATGGAATAATGAAAATATAGTCATTTCACTTAAAATTAGATGAAAATAAAATTTGATTCTTGAATTGCCAAGGTTCTCTGTTCCACAAACATTGACCTACTACCAGAATGATCATAATACCAAATGTAACTCTTTGAATGGATGCTAGCCTGAGCCAAGTTGCAGGTAAAACAAGAGTATCACAATTTTCAAGTGAATAAGTAACCAAAGCAATATTTGTGACAGAAGGAAAAGTCCGGTGAATCAAGTTCATTACCAATATTTAGTTAAAAAATTACCCAACTAAAATATACAGATTCGAAAATTTTCCTTATAACAAACACCTGTGCTCCATTTAATCAAGAACCTTTGCAATTAAGAGCACAAGTGTATCAGCACTAATAATAACAATGCTGAACAGGCTGATGATGATATTGAATTCCAAATGAACCTGATAAATCTACTTTAACAGAAAAACAAAGAGAAGAAGGAACTACTTTAATCAGTTGGCCCAAATAAGCAACAGAGATAATTGTAGAACTAAGAAAATCAAACATACCAGATTGAATTCGGAAGAAATTCCCTTTCTCTTGATTTCTTACGGTATTTCTAAACATTCCAGTTAATAACGAGGCCCTCCTCACTCTTTTTTTCTTTTTTGGCACAAAAGGAAAGGACAAAGAAGAAGAAATTGGCTGCTAAAGAAATGCCCCAGTTGACCTACGACTGACTCTAAAGGAGACCACATCTGCCCTTCTAAGACTTAGTCAGGTATGGAAAAGAGTGATATTATTTCTACATCATCTTCGCGGGAGATGAGTTTCCTGATACAATTGATCAATTGCTGATGCATACTTTTCATGGCATCATTTACCAGACTTCAATTTTACGTCCCTTTACATGCAAATAACTTTTAAATGTTTCAAATGGAATTTTCTTAAAATATGCCTACTGCTGCTTCTAGCCTGTATCATCATCATGACCAACTGTAGCGATAGTCGTACAGAGTCATATACCACAAATCAAATTCATCATCTATAAAATTCTAATTATTATGAATTAAGATACCGATTTGATCCAGAATATATTCAATTCAAATTCTAGCAGCATTCTAACTCTATCTGAGAAAAGTTTGAAGAAGTTTTAAGATCCTGTAGTTTTCGAAGGATCAGGAATCCTTTCTCACAGTAACTAGAAAAATCAACAAAGCCTAAAATAAACAATATTCAACAAAGAAAATTGGAAATTGAAAAAAAAAAGAGCAATAATATAGTTTTCAAGAGAACACCAAAAAAAAAAAATGGAAGTACCTTTCGCTGTTTGTTCCGAGAATCAAAGAGCTACTAACAGCTTAAGAGATTGAATCGCGACTGAAAATGGGGAGGAATAGACGCAAGACTTGTGTTTTGATTTCTGCTGAAGAAGGCAAAAACTTAAAGACTGATAGAGGGAGGGAACGGAGGACACGACTGGGTTGAGTTGAGGGTTTAGGGTATTTGAAAAGGTTAATTTCAATTTGCCCCCACAATATTTTAGGAAACGTCAACGCAATCATAAAAAATTTAAAAAAAAAAAAATTGTCCATCCTAACGACCAATATTCATCACGTTTTTTAGATAATAACATTGAATTACATTGTTTAAAGTAATATTTACGTTCTCTTACTTCAAGATTTGTACGTAACTTATTTATATTTTTGAATTATAATTATGAATATACGAAATATAATAATGAATTAAGGGTAACGAATGATGAGCGATAATGACACGTGATATTGTCTGATTAATTTGTAGTTTTAACATTATTAATTAAAGTCACAAAATTTTGACACGTGGTGCTTATTAGATTATTTTTCATTAAAAAAATAAGAAAATAAAATATAAGACTCGTTTGAGATTATTTTTAAGAGGTTCAAAAATAATTTTAAAAAATTAAAAATTAATTTTTATGTTTGATATTTTTTAAAAAATTATTTTTACTAAAATCATCATATCTTACAATAGATTTTAAAAAATAAGAGATTAATAATTTTCAAAATCTAACTTTGAGAATTAATTTTCTACTTAATGCCTTGCTACATATATCCTTACACATATTATAAAAATTTAAAATTATCCTTAATTATACAATGACAGTACCGGTAAATTCTAGGTAAAAGATTTGTGACGAGTTAAGTATGAAGCGGAATAACAAATTGATAAGGTATGAGGTAACAACAGTTACATTATGGAAACAATATATGCTACAAAACAATTTATCTAGAAACTAACAGCAAGTAAATTTCAAATTCTTCCCTGGTTAATTGAATATCTTTTATTTATTCTACTTATTTTGCAAATCTCAAGCTATCCCTAGGAGAAAAATGGGGATGAGTAGATGAGTTCTTTTTTTTTAAAAAAAAAAATATTCATAACAAAAATAAGGGATGAATTGAGATTTTAAAAATAAAGAACAATATTTAAAGATAATCAATTCATGAGCGAGATAATCCAGAATTCACCTAAAAGCAGTTTGTTTGTTATCAGTAATGATGTTAGATGGAAGATCAATTTTTGTTAAGGCTGAATGGAGAAAATATAAGTAGCAACAAAAGCTTATTGATTTGAGATTTAGTTTACGCAACATGGCAAAGGAAATAGACGACCAAGTGTAGCAGGTTCATAAAACAGCTATTGTGGCCTCTTAACGTTGTCTTTCTTAAAGGGTAAACGTAAATTTTGTATATGCACCATAACTTTTTTCCAGCATTGTAATTCGTAAATTCATACAACAGGATTGCATTTTAATATTAGTGAAAGCACATGGATATGGATATATAAAACATGCGAAGGTAGAAATTTAATCAAAATCGAATAAGATAAATAATTGAAAATACACACCTATAATAGAGAAGTATTAACAAGGCATGGTATAAGCATCAACTAGAGAAACACACACGTTCATTTATATGGAGATAAACAGTCGCCAAGAGCATGGCATATAATAGTACAACAAGGAATGGGTAAAATAAAGGATGCATAGTTAAGCAAATCCATGCACGTGATTTATCTAAGAAACAATCCCATACAACTGCACTGAACGCTTTTAATTTAGCTTTCATATCGTAGGTAGTGAGCAATTGCAGTGCCGTAAAAGCTATATTGTGGAAATCTTAACTCATGCCTTGAGTGCAGATCAAAATACTTCAGTGTTGTAAACAAGTTACGTAATGGTCGTGAGAGGCTACAATTTCAGCTTTAAGTAGAGAGATTAATTAGAAAACAAAGCTGCAATATTACTACTACACAAATACTCATAACATAACAAAGTTGCATTACAAATGAGCAAAGATGCTTAGTCTCATGCATCCACTGATGACTCCATTAACAAAAAGACATGCATTGAATGCTTTTCAGAACACCCAACAATAGACATTATGTACAAAAAGATAATTACAGAACTATGCAAGACGACTGAATTAAGTGATCAAAATAAGAGAGGATGGTGGAGTTTTTTCAGTGCCCCTTTTTGTAATGCATTCTAAGACTGTGAATCATTTTGTACTTCTATTAATACTACGAGAAATTCATAGATACCGTGGCAACAAAACAAATACACAAGTTTAACAAGCCATTATCCATTCTAGGGTTTGAAACCGCTTAGGGAGCAATCAGCCTGGTTGAACAAGAAACTGGCGTGCAGAAGCATCCACTTTCTCAAGTGTTGGATTTTTCCAAAAAAGGATGATGTTAAATCAATTATCTTAGTACTCTCTGATTTGCGCCAATTAAAATCCAATCGTGCAATTATCTCATAATACATGTACTTATACATCAACAAAATCTAAATATTTCAAACCCAGCCAGAAGAAAATGAACATTCAGAATTGAAGTCTCTATCGTCTCCCCTAACTGATGTTGTATGCAGGATAGAACGGCAGACTACCAGTAATCACTATAATGATCCACCGTAACACCATACAGCTTTATTGTGGTGGCAATCTGAGATCTCGTATTATCTCAGAGAAATGGAAGCACAAAGCACCTGCACGAAAGTTTGATGAACAGCAGATCAAAAATAATGTGTAATGCAAAACAACATTCAGGTCATGGAGATACTGAAATGAAAGAGAAATGGTAAACATTAAGTGGTACCCTGTCAACAATGAAAGCTTTTGCAACACTGGACGAAAGTAGAATTTTCCTGTAAAACTTCATCAACTCTCATCATCTACCAGGATTGTAGACTTATTGCCAATTCCAAGGTCCATTAAAGATGCCATTTCATCATCAAGCAATAATGGTAAAGGGGAACCCTGTAGATTGAAGGACAGAAATGCTTAACAACAACAAAGCAAATTGGTAGCATAGTAAATTTTTTAAACATGAAGATTCTAAATTGCAGAGCACTCAATTAAAGAAAAAGTATCCTCAGATAAGTTCACCATTTTCTCTATCAAAATCTTTTTGCATTTTAAACTCTAGACAGGTTTCAGGGGAAAATTTGAAATTGATGAAAGCTGGAAAACACAATTCAGAAGAGCACCATAACGTTCTACCCCAAGTAAATTCTCACAATCAAAGTGAAAAACTTAGTAGAATGACCATGGAAAAATTAGCAGACACCATCTACCAAAATCTTCTTCTTCCTTACAATGCTACGGCATTTATCATTGTCAAGATATAATTGAGGGACTATATAGACAAACCTCCTCCTGAAGAAACAATTTTGCCTTGATGGACTTCAACTTGAAAAAGCTTTCACAAAGAATTTTTAGCTTGCCAACCTGATATGAATAAATCATTTTAAAATTAAGTACTTCAAATATGCAAATATTGCAGCCAATACATAGGTCTAGAGAAAAGGTAGGGAAAATAACTGTGGTAGTGGCTGGCAATTTCTTTGTCAACGGGGGCTTCTCGCCAATTGATGCAGCTACACATTTCAGAATGATAGCTGCATATTTATGCATACCAAATGAGTACTAACACTACGTAAAGAAGCAGATACGAAATCTAAGATCCATACAAATAAGTCCTGAAGACATTTTCTGATCTCCTGCTGATCCTGTTGATGGCCTCTCATCCTCAATCCCATGGAATTCCTTAAGCTCACCAAACCTGTAAGCAAGTTCAAGTCAATAATAACCATGATGAACATCATTAATGGTTTAATAATGGATAGAAATTGCTATCAAGTTTGTGATAGAGTTTAGTGGTCATTTTAACCTAGATATGGGTTCAAGCCTTCTAAGTCACTTGAGTACCCCAAGCATGGTTATGAACTGGTTATAATTAACCGGAGAAATGCTATACTGGAGTATACTACCTAGGATGTAGCCGCTTGATTTCTTCAGGATTATCATGTAACTTTGACATAACTAAGCGTACATACCTGCAAGAAAGATTCTTTATCATATCCAATATTCCATTAAACACCTGCAATCAGCTTTCTTGTCATAGAACATTGGTATTTTCTGTTCACCCCACTCAACAATACCACCATATGATTCTGCGATCACAAATCATGTGAAATGCCATTCTAGTAATGAAATGGAACTGAACAGAGAGTATTTACCGGATCTCAGATTCCTTCCTTTCACGAGGGCGAACCTGAAAAGTTTATTAGATAGGATTAACATATGCCAAAAGAACTTTGCAAAGAAGCAAAAATGTGGGTCAGATCAAAGTTCAAGAGATCACCTCACTACCATTTAGTATTTCAATCTTTCCTAATCGTGCAATTATTGCAAACCTTGGGATACCACCCCTTCCTGGATCAGATACAGGGTTTTCAGAAAGCCTGATATCCTTCAATGTGAAAAACAGAAGAGAAATCAGAACATAAGGCATTCACAGACATATGACTTTCTGCATATGTATGTAATGGAAGTATATACGTTCTTCTGAGTGTATTTGAGAGAGAGAGAGAGAGAGCTCAAATCATTTAGCTTATGACCTAGGATTTAATCCAGATACATGATCTACCATTTGTATAGATATTTTTACCACAAGATCCCAAAGATTGATAGCTATCATTAATGTTGAGGTTACTGTTATTCAATCATGAGACAGCATCAAGCAGGTTTGAAAATTTGATGGAGATTCACAGGATGAACTTTACCATCAATTTCGGAAAGAAATTCAGCGAGTCAATTGAAGCCAGATCTTCAATCATATTACTTCCTGAAGCATATAATCAGAAAGCAAAAATCAGAAAATAGCCATAACAAAGGAAACATGAGAACTGATAGGTAGTTTTTCTGAATTACCCAGAAGAAGACAGCACAGATTCTGAAAGGGCAAGTAGCTTTCTTCATGAGATTCATGTGCACTGAGCAGCTCATTTATTGTATCATTATTCGGATAATAGATACGATTCAAATTGTTCTTGTTCAGATGAAGTTGCTGTAAACTGAAAGCAGAAACCGTGTTATAATAGTTGCCAGCAGAATTTAGCAACTCCAATTGAAAATATTACACTATAAGTTCCTGATAGAAAAGAGAAAGTACTTTCCAACCTTCTTATCTGACAAAGCTTTAGGATTTCACTCCATTCAGCTATAACAGTTATCTTCTAAGTTCAAAAGTTGCAGATTATCGAATCCTTGCACAAAAGATGACAAAATTGGCTGCAAAGCAGAGAGCAAGATAACATTGTCATTACATAATAACTCTACAACCAAAAATTAACAATATTTGATGAGTACTACCGTAATTTCACTTATTCTATTGCCCATAAGATGTAGCTCTTCAATTGCCGGCAATGAATGCTTAAGTATTTCAACCTGCCATAATAAAAAGATGGTGTTCTACAAACAAAGTACAAGCCACAACCAAAAAAACTAAAAAAAAGGGGAAGGGTGGGGAGGGATTGGGGAGATAACCTACCTGCATCCAGTTTACACCAGTACAGTTAAGAACTAAAATGCGGATGCTTTTTAGTTGTGGCAGCCCAGTCACATCCTTTGACATTAAATTGTTAGATAGATTGAGAACTGCAAGAGCAGGCAATTGCTCACCAATGGCACCAATATCCTGCAAAGTAAGATCAATTTAACATCTATAAACACTTCCCTGGGAATGCCCATAACTCGTCACAAAGGCATATGAACCGTTAATGATTCTGGTGTGTGCAAGGAAGCAAGATCAAAGATTCAGACAAGCTCTGTTTTGTTTCTATTTTCCTTTTATCATAAACATGTTAAGGCATTAAAGAATCAACATCCCTCATTTAAAACAAGCCAATATGTCCAGTGTTGATTTGGCGTATAAAGAAATTTCAACAAGCAGCCAAAAAGAAAAGGCACTGTCCATTTGAGTAATACAAAACCAAATCATAAATCTATGATCTAGAGAACAAAAGCATATGCTTATGGAAAAAAAAAAAGAAATAAATAAATAAATAAAAGAAATGCATTGCTCAAAAACATTACATCGAGTTCAAAACTAACTATTGCTTGTAAATAATGAACACTCCCCAAGTAATTGATTGTAACTGATGGACAAGAAATTAGCACTTCCATCTATATCTCAAGATGAAAAAAAAGAAATCCTCATTTAACAATTTATACAACAATCATGAATTACTGGCATCTAAGAAAGTTGGGAAAGATGGCAAAAAAGTAACTCACCGATAAAATGAGTACAAAATTTAATGCAAACAGCAAAAGGGAAGAGAACAATAACAATACATATTTGAAGCAAATCTTACACACAGATAATGCAAGAACACACACACACACCTTCCAATCTAAAAGCAAATTTCCAGTCAAATCAAGCTCCTTCAAATCTACAACACAAGCATAGAAAAGTTAAGATCAGCAATCTGCATATCAAAGGACTCCGACAAACAAAACTTTGAACCAATTCACTCAGTAATTCCAAAAAGAAAAATCAAAGAATGAAAGATATTAGGGCAACTTACTCATCACAATAGTGCCAATATTAGATCCAGGAGAGCTAACACCTAAATAAGGTAATGCCGCACTTGTCAACTCTTCAAATTTACTAAACTTGTCCTGAATTTTGTCTTTACCCACGAGTTCAATTGACACATGTTTGTTACTGGCCGATAGTACATACATTTCATCTACAAAACAAAAGTAGTTTTAACAAAATGCTTGCTTTCTCAATCAAAAAAAAAGTATTACCAACTCAAGCAATCACTGACCTTCCTCTTCTTTACTACATTTACCCCTGTATCTGACTTGAAGAGCTTCAGGCAACGAAATGCCTGGGCTCAAGTTATGGACTCGAACAAAGGACCCGGATTTCTCATATTTTGCCTGAAAGTATTGGACTCCATTGATGGAACCATCATGCTTGCCATTTCCATCGTCCCAATCAACCCCGAGCCAAGTGCCAGAATAGCCCTGTACTTCACCAACATACTTAACCGTACCAGTTCTACGGGTGTCATTGGCTGAGTGGACTCTCTGTCCGAGTTTGTATAACTCAGGATTACACTTGTTCATTTTAACTGCCAGTGAGATGTCTATCAGATCAGTATGATCAACATTGAGAACTATTTTATTTCTGTGTCAATAATAAGATAATTGCATTACTCGATAGAATAATCAAATTCAATATCCTGTCTACCATGGCAGTAAGAGAAGTAAGAATATAACTCTTCCTTAATAATTTTTCCTTTTTTTTTTTTCTTTTGCGCGTGCGCGTGCGTAAGAACTTAAGATCCGTTACAATCACAAGAATAGCAAATTTAAGGGAAAAAAAAAAAGAGAACGAATCCAGAATGAAGTGAAAGGCAAAACATACTTACACTGCCTTTACTGAAGTCCGTTGTCTGTTCATCTGCTGATTTGAATGATTGAACTGGACCGTTTCGGGTCCGGCAACTTCAGTCGATGAATTGTATTTATGGGGCCACTAAACCGATGGCTATGGCATTAACAGGTAATATTTACTTTCAAGGGAGTGGTTATTTTAATTTAATTGACTTTAATTTTTAACATGGATTTTGATTTATTGATTTTTAGTATAATTTAATAATAAATATTAAAAAGCAAAGTAACATGAAAAATTTAAAATTAAAATATCCTATCCTTCTTTCATTTTATCTGATTTGCTTTTCTGGCTTAAACTGCTCTAATCGTCATGGCCCATCGCGAGAGCCCAAGCCCACAATAGTTGTGGATATATTGAGAATATTTTATAACAATTTATTATTATTATTATTATTTATCTTTTTCTCTCTAAATTAGTTCCCATGCAATGCATACTCTACCATCGAAGGGAAGGGAACTAAAAGATAAGAAAAAGAAATAAAACGCAACACAAAAAAACTAAAAATATAGAGCCTCTGAAATGAGCAGCTCTTTTAGCATCCATATCCCGAAGGCTTTGCCTTCTCTTTCTTCAACTCAATGCAAAACAAAATCATCTCCTCTCTCGATTATTTGTAAACACAAACAAAACACCAAACCCGCCAAGCTAAATAAGGTGATTAAACTTCTCCTCCTCTGCTTTTTTTTTTTTTTTTCATCTCTTTATTTAATAATTTCCCACCATTTTTTTAGCTTGAATGAATTTAACAGACCTTATTGTTCACAGCAGAAACTGACAAGCACCACCCTGAAAGCTATTGATTGCTTGGATGAGAAAAAGTCTAGCTTAGCGATTCAAGCTGGAGCCGTACTTTTGGCCACGGTAGGAGCATCATTGATTTTTCTTTTTTTTTTTTTAATGGCTTTCTCTTAAGTTGAATTTACACAAATTGATATAAAGCTCAAATGGGGTTTTTTCCCCTTTTCTGAATTTGTTTGTTAATGTATGTCAGTTAGAGCAGCCAGCACTTGCAGTAACTGGAGAGAATAATCATGAGATAGACTTGACAGTAGCTTTAATAAAAGTGGGAATTATTGCCTTCTGGTACTTCCTTATCATGCCGGTGAGTACTTTATTTGATTTTTAATTTAATTTTAAAGTGATCACGAATTTCATATGTGAATTATACGTATGTTGGTGGATGGCAGCCAATCATAATGAACTGGCTTCGGGTAAGGTGGTACAAGAGAAAGCTATTCGAGATGTATGTGCAATTCATGTTTGTCTTCATGTTCTTTCCTGGGTAAAGTTTTCCTTCCCATTTTTTTCGTTTTCTTTGATAATAAATTTTCTTTTCAAAACATACATACTACGCTATAATTTTCTTCAATCTTTACTGAAGGTACAAATTATAATTTTATTTGTTTATTTATTTATCATTTTTTTTTAATGTATTGAATGTTCACAATCTAATGTTAATCTTTTTGTCTTTCTTTTACCTTTTAATTTGCAGTCTATTGATCTGGGCACCATTTCTGAACTTCAGAAAATTGCCGCGGGATCCATCATTGAAAACTCCATGGGATACGCCAGCAGATCCTTCAAAAGTTAAAAATGCATATTTGAAGTTCCCCTGGGCCCAAGTCGAAGATTACGAATAAATTCGCAGCACATACGCCACATTATCTCTCTATCTCAAAACAGGCACCTTTTCCAGGCCTGTTTGAATGAATGTAAAGATGTGTTGCTTAAGCTACCACACTATTTTTGCTCAATACATAATAATCAACATAATTCATTTTAGTGGAATTCAAGGTTTTTCTTTTTATTCCTCGTTCAAAATTCTGTAAATCAAATCTAAAATCCTATGCCGTTCACCATTTGAAATCACAGCCTCAAGTTTCCTAATTTCTGTTATTCGGATTGAGAGGGACCACTCGATCCAAAAGCTACTAGCATTTTTTGGTCAACTTTTATGGAGGTTAAAGAGAACAAATTTTTGGCACTAGAAACTTTAACAGATGAAGGTTCCGTGGAAAATACTCGTACCACAAGGATAAATGAAAATCGGTTGTAATTGTATCAGAAAATTCATTTCTTAAAAGATTATAAATGTTTCCCACCATTAACCTAATCATTCAATTTGATCCGGATCTACAAATGAAAAAGAAAAAAAAAAAAAAACCATCAAATAAGGCTATTCTTTGTAATACACCATCATGTAAACTAGAACCAATCATCATCTTTCCTCTTATTTTTCTAGGGGGTGGCTGGCTTCCTCGATAAACTTAAAAGGCCTGCATTCTGATACTGTATCAACTCATCAAATCATGTCCCCAAAAAAACTGTGTAAAATTAAAAGATAATCCCTTCGCCTTCCTTGGTCAGCAGCATAAAGTTGGAGAGAAGCTAAGTATTGATAAGAATAAAATGATGCTTTGCATCAATTCCTGCCAATAAATATAAATCATCACGCTCAAAAAGATGGCTGGGAGCTAAAAAACACAGAAATTTTCTCCCAATCCAAGGACTCCATGTTTGGGGACATGAAGGCAGCACCGATGGCGATTGCAATAACAGCAAGGGCCACGCTTTTCAGGCAACCATGACCACTTGAAAGCTTGCCAGATACAAGCTTACAATACTTATCTGCAGTCCGGAAGAGTGATTGATGAGCAGCATCTGCTGTGCCACCTATTCCGTTCTCATTCTACAAGGTGATAGGGGGGGAGAGAAGAAAAAAAAAAGGATCAAAAGTTTAATCCAAAAATTACTAGCACTTCTATATAACCAAATAATATCTCATTAGTAAAGTAGAAAAGAAACTTGAGACAATGATAGCAATTTCAATATCCTAAAACTGCAACAGGATACCTTCTGTCTGAAACTCTTGAGAGTTGCCTTAAACGGCTCAAGAGGGGACAACTTAGCAGAGTGCTCCTTCCATTCCTCAGAAAGTTTTTTCAAAACCTTAACACTAGCTTCTAGATTGCCCTCATAAAGCTTGTCCTGTTTACATAACAGGTAGAATGAGAAGACTACATAAATTCACATGGCAGGCCATAAAGGGGAATGAAGAAACCATCTTGTATCAGCATAAAGGGTTTAGTAAGAATAGCTCACCCAGTGCTTGTAACAATCAGCACTTTGGGTTAAACACCAGATGAAAATGCCAGCTGCCTCGTTGGATAAGTCGGAAGCGCCTGTAAGAAACAGCTTTACCTCAATCTCAACTTGAAATCCTATCATTCCGCACCCCATCCCCTTCCCTCTCCCCCCCCCCCCCCCCCCCAAAAAAAAAAAAAATAGAGAGAAAATCAACTGAAATGAAAAGGCAATTCAAGTTTCATACTTTCTCCCGCAAATTTGACAGCAAAACTCAGTATCTGCAGTGAAACTTGTTTCATTGCTTTGCTTCCAGGTACGCCGGCAAGAGCCACCTCTTTTAGGGTGGGATAAATGTCCTCAAACCTTTCAGTGGCCTACATTGATCATCATATACAAAAGAAAGTAAATAAGAGCGCAAAATCTACATATGGCAAAACTAAACTGCAAATTTCCCCCAGACAATACACACCTTTACTCTAGCTGAAGATGTAGGGAACCTGAGTCGCAACAGAGTCTCAAGTGCAGAGGGTGGCACCAACCGCTCCCCCTTTCTCACTGCACCATTCACCAAAATAGTACGGGCTTTTGGGGAAGACAAGATTCTGCAACCCAAAAAAACAAAGAAATTCACAAACTAGAAGAACCTGAAGCAAGAAAAATAGTGGTAGCTTTAGTGCTTTCATACCTCTCCACAAGCTGCAAAATTATATCCCTGGACTGTGGATTGCAATTTTTGCCACCAACTATTGGCAAAAGATTGTGTGCCCACGAGTACAACCCCACAGCCAGCTCCCCTTGAGAGGCCTATAAAAGAAAATTTGGAAACTGACATAAGCACATTTAATAGAGAAAAATACAAAGTCACAGCCTTAGCATGTCAGATAGATCCATTTGTAGGGCTAAATTGTTTTCCACTCACCTGAGCAATCATCCAAACAATTACTGGAAGCTTATCTTGTCCCTGATACTTTGAATTTTCCCTCAATGCAGGTAAAACACCGATTAAGACATCAGGTTTCCGTCTCAATACCATAGCTAAAGCCACAAAAATTGCGACCTGCTGAGTCAACATGAAAATATTGTGGCATTTATGAAACTGCGGCAAAATGTCTGTGCTAACATGCAAGAGACTCAAATTTCCAAAACAATCATTTGAATATATATCATGGAATTAAAGAAATTCAAGCTGAATAAAATCTTATATAATATTAATAAATATTTTATTAATAATGGTCTAAGTGAGTCAACTAAAAGAAACTTAGTATGTGGTTTTATTGAAAAGACAACTTGGTACGTAAAGCTAGACAAGGAAGAGAATAAAGCAAATTCAAATGAAAACAATAAAATTCAAAAAATTTTATACTAATGCCTTCTAAATAGGGGAGAAATAGATAATTAATAATGCAAAGTGGTAATATCATCAAATGAATTGCCTCTTTTTCATCATGAATCAAGCTAGATGAGTCTTGAAACCAATCAAAAATCATATTTTCCATGAAGCATTCATGAACATCTGACAACAGAATAAAGCACGATAATATAAACATTACTCTTGTTAATTCACAAGTCATCCTATCCCTTGTGATGGTCAATATCATAGCCTCAACTGTCAATCCAGATGTTCATTAATTTCCCTATTTATTATTGGAGATTATGATCTCCTCTAAGAGTTCTGGAGAATAAAGCCACTTGGCTTGACACTAAAGTAAAAAAGTTAAACCTAATAACAACCCAAAGAAATTGTGATGTCAACTACGAGCATGTGAAAGTGATGTCTAATATTTCTAAATTTATTCAAATGTAATAGCAAAAATATAATTAATCAAACCCATTTTTATTCCTACATATAAAAGATAAGGTTTACGCACAGAGGCTGTTGAAAACATTTGTAACGGTAGAAAGTGATCTGCATAGGACTAAATAATAGAAAACTTCATGATTAAATAATTTTCAAAGATAGGAAAGTAAGGAGCTTAAATTCAGAGGATCCAGAAAGCCAATGATTATTGACTGTTAATAGAAGAGCCAACTTTGTGACGATCAATTGATAACTATACCATTATAGGGTGGAAATTCTAAGTTGGCAAAGATATATGGCAAACGGAAGGCTTCAGTACGGTATTGTCAGTACCTGCTAGTCTATAAGAACATAAACCAAGCTCTAAGCGGCAGAACAAAGGTGTAACAGTCTACTTAAGCCATGGCCCAGAGCTATTACAAGAAATATTCATCTTTTTTCTTGCACTCTCCCCTAGTTGAGTTCATATTCAAGCCTGACAGACCACATCCGAGTGCAAACTCACAATTCATAATATCTCACGCATTTCCCAGATCACTAGGCATGACTAAGATTATATATAAAAAGGAGCTAATTCTCCAGCAACTCAATAACTAAAATATGGGCAGACAGTCAGTAATATATCTCTACAGAATCATCCACCAAATAATGCGTGAAAAAAAGTGAAAAAAGGAAGTGTGGGCATTTTTATCAGCAGATTACCTGAGATTTGGATGATGCTTGTTGCACTACCTTTTTAGAGCCCTTTGAGCTACCATTATGGGTTTCCAAATCAGCAAGAATGCTGTCCAGACACCATAATACAAAGGACTCCAGTGCTTCAGGGGAGCGTTGGTTGATCCAATCAATTGAAGTCTTATAAACAACATACGGAATTTGAGAAAGGGGGATCTAATTATCATTCAACAAATAAATGTTAGTCACATTTCATCCAATCTCACCAAAGTGTAAGCCTGATTAATCAGTAATAACCAGACAAATGAAACAACTCCAAAAAACTTACATCAGCCATCTTAGCCACTGTGCTTTCTCTAAAAATCTTCATCCACGGAAACTGGGATGCAGTCACTCCTGAAAATGCCCTCCCAAAGTAATCAGCAAATCTCATCATCTGTATATCTTGCTTGTCCTCATAAGTACCCTAATCAAACATTTCAAAAAATAAGTAAGCAAACAAACAGATCAGATCAAATCACAAGCAAAAAAGCTTAATTTACACATAATTACAGATTAATTTATCCACATTTCCAATAAAATTGCTTAATTTTTAAATTTAGTGATTAAATTAATATACAGTCACACAAAATGCTTAATTTATCAGTTAATTTATGAATTTCAGCACTTACAGAAATATCAATGAGGAAAGCGCTGAGATCGGTGGCGTCAATCTTAGCAGCGGCTTCAGCAACAGTAATCTTTGGCTTCTTCGGCTTCTTCTGCTTCGGCTTCTTAGGCTCCTCGGCTTTCCCATTCTCCGCCGCCGCAACATCCGCCTCGCTGTCCTCGTCATACTCGTCATCAGATCGGTGCTTCGATCTCGCCGGCGCGCTCGCATCCGCCGCCGCCGACAACGCGGCCTGCCGAGCTCCGATGATTCTACGATGCCGTTCCTCGGCCTGCTGTTCGAGATTCCGGAAAACATTATTTTTTTCGCCGCTACTCCCAGCTCCACCGTTAGCAGCGCCGCGAGCGTTGCTCGGGTCAGCGCCTGGTTTCGTCTTCCTCTGGCGCTTCACGTAGGTCACCTTCTGCCACCCGTGATCGACATTTGTGTTGTTATTGTTGTTGGTTTCGGAGGCTTCGTTAACGTTTGATTCCATGAATACCGGTTCCATGACTTCTTCGATTCTAAACGTAGTCGTTTTCAGATTTTTGTTTGTTTCAGTTTTGCTTTATTTTTTCTCTCGCTTATAGATGGAGAGGAGTGAAACGGAAGAGAGAGAAAGAGGCAAGCGAGGGGAAGAAAAGGTTGGTGGTGGATGGAGGGGACCATTAAAGGGAGTTGACTTTGAGATTTGCCATTTGTTTTGTACGAAATCACAGGACTGCCACTATTTTTTTATTTTTCAAAAAGTTGGATGGATTTTTATGGATATCAAATAATTATTCAAAGAGATGCCAGCATGTTGCTACTTCTACTGTACGGAATATTTCATCATATTTTTATTTACTTTTCCAACGTCAGTGAGACATGAATTTTTCATTTTTTTCTTAAATTATTTGGGTGGGTTTTTAATTGAAATTTAAATTTGGTCACTATCATATCATTTAAAGGTCTGGGCTAACGACCCCTGTGGTATTACCAATGCTTTTTGTATACCTAACCTCTGCGTTTCCCATTGAAAATCATAATTAGTTTATATTTACTTTTGACTAATTAACCGGTACCCTTTGAATTGCACAACATCAACATGCTAAATCCACAAAATAGTTTCATTCACATATACTCTATGAATGTCTTTTTTGCTTGATTATAATTAGCTTTCTACACCAATATCATCTTTTTCAAGTGTCCTCAACAAAACATGGAAGAACATGATAACTAAAAAGTAAACGAGTATAAAATCTATATAGGAATATTATTAACTCAAAACTATGTATAATTCGTCGTGCATTAGTCACCGAAATTCTCAGGTAGTGTCTGAGTAGTATCAAAGTATTTAAATCTCAATTGATACAGTATTAATTTGTAAATTTCTCATAAATTAATTCTTAAACAAAAATTAATGATTTAGAGGATATGATAATTACAAATTAACAGCTACATCACCTGGGATCAGTATCATCTAATTTTATTTAGGAACTCTCTAACCCCTTTATGTAACATAATATAGTAAAATTTCTATAATTTACTACTTAATAATAACCTATTTATATAATAATTTTTTTGTGCTCCCGACTTAGACGAAAGGGTTAAATTAATAATTTCGATAAATTAATAAGATAATATTGTGGTCCTAATCATAGAGTAAATTAATAATTTTTTTAAATTACAAATATAATAATGATGATATTTTATTAAATAAAATATGACTCTATTGTTACTTTTTTTTCTTGAAATTTAAATGTAGTTAGATTTCATTTATAATTTTATTCATTGCTTCAAGAAAATCCCGGGTTGAATTCTAAAATTGCAATAATTTTAATTTTTTTGTTAATTTAATTTATATTTGGTGGATTAATTCATTTTTAATTGATTCGATTGATAAAATACAATAAATTTCTAGTTGATTAAAATGTATGTTTGTTGAATTGTACATACGCTTTATAAATTAATTTATCAATTAATTAATACATCTTTAAATTAATAGGTTTTGTATGATCCTAATATTAGTAATTTATGAAGATTCTACTGTACTTAAAGAAATATTTTTATTTTAAGTTATAGAAGAAAGTCCTAAATGAGATAGACTATCACATCATATGTACATGTATCCATAAGAACTTTAACACATACCATCTCAAATTCTCAATTTAGAATTTTGTTGATGAATGTAACAAATTTTTTTTTTTTTTTTTGAATAAGTTTCGTGAAAGAAGAAAGAAATTTGTGAAACTTACAATTGCATGCCGTGCGTCTCAATAACACTTCTTGGGGGAAAAAAAACTTCAAAGTCTTTGTTTACACTCAAGCACTGAAACTCTTATCCATTCTTTTCTTGTAGATAATATAGCAATGAAAAATAAAGTCCTTGTAAATGGTAAACTCTAAACTGCTGAGAATTTGACATAGTTAACAACAACATTCTATTTCCTCTGCTCAATTAGCAGCTTTCATTTTTGGCATGTAATTAATGGTCTTGAACTAGTTTGAGGAACGTCGGAAAAAGCTGCTCTATTGCCTTATGGTAGCTGGGGAACGTGTTATGTTGTTTGAACAAATGACTCAACAAGAGCCTCACAAAGTGGCCTTTTGCCCATCGGAGAGAGTGAGGATTACAATTCTCCCCCAACGAATGCTCATTGTCATCAAGGTGAGCAATCAACAAGCCTTTAACCTCCTTTGATGACGATGTTGAGACTGCTACTGCAACAACAGATGAAGGTTATTTAAATTTTCTATATCAAAAGGAGCAACATCACATATTTATGCGAGCATAACTACATTGCGTCATGGGTTTGGTACCCCAGTCGTTTGTCTTTTAGCAAAGTGAGGGTTGGATTTGATCTTACGGCTGCAGAAGGAGGCACACAGACAGTTGAGAGAAACTTGAGAAAAAGGTTATGAGCCGGTCACCTGTAGGGAAACAAGTGTTTGATAAAAGAACTTATGTAATGCATTTAAACAAACAGCAAACAAGTGTGTGCAACTAATGTTTGAATACAACTTGTTGGAAGCGTGCCAGTATGGGTTGGGCTAAAATTGACATGAAATTTCCCAGAATAGTGTTCGAAATGTTTGCAAATGATCGGGTAACGCGTTGCCTCAATGAATGCTGGAAAATTAAGGGAAAAGTTCGTTTTCACCCATACAATAACTTATTTCATCCTTGTATTTTAAACAATAGCTTATTTTACTCGTATTTGTAAACAAGTAGCACCACCACCATCTCCAGTCGAATCAGAGCAGAGACGCAGTAGCACCACCACAAGGAGTCGAGACGCAGCGGCAACAGCTTTCTCTCTCAACACAGCAGCAGCCGTCAATCCTCAATTACAGCAGCAATAGAGCAGAGACGCAACAGCAGTAGCAGCTTTCTCTCTCAACGCAGCAGCAGGAGCAGCTTTCTTTCTCAATGCAGCAGCCGATTTTGCTTGAAGAATTGTGACGGAGAGAGAGCTGTGAAGGTCAATTGTGGACGAAGAACAAAAGCATTCACAAGGGGAGATAGAGAGAGAGAGAGAGAGAAAGAGCTGCAACGGTCAATTATGGATGAAGAAGAAGAGTATTCACAGAGAGAGAGAGCTGTTAATTTAGATTGGAGTATCTTTTTTTGTTTTCGTTTTACTGGTACTATAGCTTTAGCCAGTTGCCCATTTTCTAACTGTTAAATCTCAGCCGTTAACTACCTTTCTTCACAATCTAAAGGGTCATTTGCTAAGAGACAAACAACTGGGGTACCAAACCAATGACGCAAGGTAGCTGGACCCTATTTAGGGTTTATGCACGATAATAGCAACAGCAAATGGAAAGGTTAAAAAGCTGAAACGCCTAATACATTCTCTGAAGCAAAAACAAAAAATGGGTACTTATTTAGTATTTTGAAAAAAGAAGATGCATGATGATCATCAAGAAACTAGTAGGGGTAGAAATGTGGGATAATTTGTATACTCAAGTTAATGTTTTTTTATATCAAAGTAGTAGATATTTTCTCATTCAAATCCAAAAGCGAAGTAGAATTTGTTTGCTCTTCAATTATTTAATTATTTTCAGCTCCAAGCTCTCTTTATCAAAGCAATTTATTTGTACTGGTTTTGTCAAAATAAGACATTTGTGATATTGCTACTTTATCTGTCAATAGTTTTTATAAGTAAAGCCACTCGCTCTTCAAATAAAGAGAGCTGCTAAATTACAATTGTTGTAACTTAGAAAAATCCTCAAACAAATGGTCGCCCACCCCAACTTTTTTTTTTTCTTTCAACTTCCTCCTCCAACGTATTTTCAAGAATTCGAGTTCGAATACATTTTAAGTATTATAAATTTAAGTTTCATTACTTTTTTTTAATTTTAATTAATAATTGTAACAAATTATTTATTTTACATGCGTGAAAATATCATATTTCTAAGTAATTTTCATAAAATATTTAAAAAATCGTAATAAATTATTTATTTTACATACGTAAAAATATCATTTTTCTAAGTAATTTTTATAAAATATTTAAAAACTAAAATAATGTAGTTATAGGGATTTGAACCAAGATTCTAAAACCATCAAATGACACTTTTATCATTGAACAATAAGTCTTTTATAATATAAATATTGTGTCCAAATTCTTTTTATTTAACTCATTTAGAAAGGATTTGTGGCACATTTTAAAAGAAAAATTAATGGCCCATAAACCCCTTCTAAGCTATAGTTGGGTCCGCCCATAGAGACAGCAGACCTCAGTTTATTAAAGACT
Organism: Murraya paniculata; assembly: GCA_030449075.1. Lineage (NCBI taxonomy): Eukaryota > Viridiplantae > Streptophyta > Magnoliopsida > Sapindales > Rutaceae > Murraya > Murraya paniculata. Next base: position 76,584 of record JAEVFN010000043.1, read on the forward strand.
GCATCAAATCCAATCTCACTGAAAATTTTAGATAAGTTTTATTTTATCATTTGTCATTCTTTTTTCATCGTTGTTAGTGTCTTCGTTATCTAAAAAATAACTCAAGAAAAAAATGCAGAGTTGTACTTACACAATACAAGCATCAAATTTAAGATATTTTTATTTAGGGTTGGCCAAATTAAGTAATTGCCTAGAGCCTCTTTGCAAGGACTCGATTTGAATATAAATAAATAATTTATATATTAGGAAATAAATGTATTTAATAGCCTAATTAAAGAGGGATAATATTAAAGTTCTATTTAGATGTTTTGCTATTCATATAAAAATTTGAATATTTAATTTTTTTAATTTAGATATAAACATCTCATAATCAGATATAAGTCATAGAAAACGAACAAAATAAAAACTCTAAATATCTAAAAATAATTAAATTTTAGACTGTGGATAAAAAATAAACAACCTCGTTTTAATAAAAACTTTATTACAAAAATATTCATCATTTGCATTACTATTAAAGACAATTTATTATAAATTAATATTACATAATTTTCTTGAATACTCATATAGCAAATTCATTATTCAATGTGCATAATTCTCATGCTTTAAACTTTAAAACTTTTATTTTCAACATTTTAATCAATGCTTAAATGAAAAATAATGAAATAATCAATTTTTTATTTTTTATTTTCATAAACTAAAAAATTTTACATTCATATTTTAAAAAATAAATTAAATAATTTTTTTTTGCCTCTTCTTTTTCTTCTACTTCTTCTACCTTTTTTTTTAGTATTTGTTGACGCTTTTTTTTATGGTCAACTAAAGAATTAAATAAACAGGACGATATAAAGAGTAAAATACAGAGAATTTATATGGTTCAGCACTTGACTTACGTCCAGATGAGTTAAAAGAGCAAATTTTATTATTTAGTGATAATTACATAAAGTTTTTTTCTTAGCTATTTGCCTCTGAATTTTTTTTCCCTGCTTGCCCCTCATGCATCAAGGGCTTTCTATTTATAATACAATTTTTTAATACTCTAAGTTATTGATATCTCATTATTCTAATCTGCTTCCATTACTTAATCAGAGTTTGATTCGGAGTCTGTATTTATCTCATTCTCAAAGTTGGTTTTTGAAGTTTTTAGATTTTCCCCCCTTTTTTTTATTTTGTTTTTGAAGCTTTTAGATTTTCCCCCTCCTTTTTTTCTTATTCACCGTCACTTTATCATACTACATTTTAATTAATTATTTAATTTTTCATGCTCTATGCTCCATGCTCTATTCTCTTTGATTAATTATATGGCTTTTCATGATTCATGCTCCATACTCTATGCTTCCATTTTAATTAATTATTTGACTTTTCATACTCCATACTTCATGCTCCATGTGCCATTATCTTTAATTAATTATTTTACTTTTTATGCTCCATACTCCACTTTAATTAATTATTTTACTGTTTATATTCCACGCTCCATGTTTCATGTTTCATGCTTCATGCTTCCACTTTAATTATTTATTTGACTTTTCACGCTCTATGCTCCATGCTTCCACTTTAATTAATTACTTGCTAATCATGCTCCATGCCCCCTGCTCCATGCTTACACTTTAATTAATTATTTGATTTTTCATGCTCCATGCTTCCACTTTAATTAATTAGTTGATTTTTCATGCTTCATGCTCCATTTTTATGCATGCTTCACTCTTGTGCATGGATTTGCATGCTTCACATTTCCTTTTCATGCTTCTTGCTCCACTTTTGTGCAAGGTTCACTCTTGTGCATGGATTTGTACGCTTCACTTTTCCCGATAACAGTTGCCCCTTAACTCTTTGGAACTCAATTTTCAAAGCTTAAAAAAACTATCTCCCTCACCTATATATATCGATTGATACCTCTTCCACCCAAAAGCTAAGTTCGTTTTCACTTATATAAATCGGTCGTTTTCTTTCCCATTCAACAACCAACTTTCTTTTCATCTCTTCTCAAGTTTAGGTTACCCAAATCTTTGGTGAGTATTTTGATTTTTTTTTCAATAACGTGGAACATACCTCCTCCTTCTACCATTATTTCTGACAATGAAAGAGAGTTGTTGCTAAGTGTCCTCAATATTACATTAGAATGTAAATCTTAGGTATATCTTTCCTAGCCAACTTTCTTATCAATATTTAGTTTTATCTCCCCTGCCCATCTTTTAGATCTTCTTAGAAGTGAGCTTTTGCTCTTTTTCCAATATTTTCAATAAAATGACTATGTTGCGTAATAACACATATGTCTCTCTCTTCTTCCTTTTTTTTTTTAACCATATCTTCCTTGAACGATGGAGCTTGTAAAAAGAAGAAGATTGAAAAGCATCCTCTCGCTAAGATGAGTCAAGGGAAGATGATGGTGTCTGGCTCTAACAAATTGGCTAATAAATATCTGACTTAGTTGGGCGAACGAAGAAATTGATCCTGGTTTCAGCTTTCTGTACCACCTACGCACTGCTCCAGTGAGTATAAGCGAGAATGCCCTACACATGGCTGCTCTTGTGCTCCTTGCAGCTCCATCCAAGACTTGTAAGTCTCTAGATGTTCTGTTAGATCTCCTTCTCCTCCATATAACTTTATCTGGGGCATTTTAAATTTTGGAGAAAGAGGTGCATCCAATATGTCTTTGGTGAAAGAAAGTTCTATTTCCTCCATGTATGGTCCAACAGGAGTTTTCTCAATATCATCTATCATTTTCTTGAGTTTTTTTTTTAACTCAGCCTACAAGCCTGTTGAGTCAACACTAGGCTCGACTTCCTCACACTCTTTGGGTTGGATTATGGATTGGCGTTTTTCATTCAATTTCTCCCGCAAATCTTTGGAGTTCAATGCTAGTCGAAGATCGCCTTTTAAATATTTGCCATGGCTTGCGTGGCTCCTGACTTGTGAGTCACCTTAAGATCTTTCTCTTTCATGATCATGCTGTTGATCATGATACTGATGTTACCCTCCAACTGATAGGGCAAACCCACCGTTCATTTAGCTCTCTATATACTAGAGCACCAAATTCATGTTTTGTGCTAAGTCAGCCACTAGTTGCACAAGTGGCGGTTGCGGGCCCATGTTGCTATGTTGCCTCCTTAGGGGGCTTGGGTCCCGTAGTAACCCATGGTTGCGATGATTGCATTAGCTTCGTTGACTCATGATTTTGTGTTGAGTGATTTTAATTGCACCAACTATACCGTCTCTATAGACGGTGCCAATCTATTGACGCTTGTTTTCGGTCAACTAGAGAATTAAATAAATGGGATGATATAAAGAGTAAAATAGAATTTATGTGTTTCAGCGCTTGCCTACGTCTACAGGAGTTAAAAGAGCAAATTTTACTACTCAATGATAATTGTAATGAAGTTTTTTCTTAACTATATTCCTCATGATTTTTTGTCGCTCGCCGCTCATGTATCAAGGGCTTTCTATTTATAATACAATTTTTTTGGTTTTTTGAGTTGTTGATATCTTGATTCTAATATACTTTCACTAGTTAATTAAAATTTGATTCGGTGTCTATATTTATGTCATTCTTAAAGTTGGTTTCTCAAACTTCTAGATTTTTCTTTTTTTCCTCTTTTTGGGGTTCACCATCACTTTATCTTTTATGCATACTCTATCTTAATTAATTATTTGACCTTTCATTCTTCATGTTTTATGTTTCGCTTTTTTTAATTAATTATTTGACTTCTCATGCTCCATGCTCTACGCTTTCATTTTAATTAATTATTTAACTTTTCATACTTCATGCTTCATACTCCATGCTTTTACTTCAATTAATTATTTGACATTTCAAGCTTCATGCTTACCTTTTAATTAATTGTTTGATTTTTCATGCTCCATTCTCCATGCTTCCAGTTTAATTAATTATTTAATTTTTCATGCTTTATGCTCGATGCTCTATGCTTACACTTTAATTAATTATTTGTTTTTCATGTTCCATGTTTTCACTTTAATTGATTGTTTGATTTTGTATGCTACATGCTTCATGCTACCGTTTTAATTAATTACTTAACTTTTCATGTTCCATATTTATACGTTAATTAGTTATTTGACTTTTCATACTTCATACTCCATGCTGATTAATTGTTTGACTTTTTATGCTCATGCTCCATGCTCTATGCTTTCATTTTATTTAATTATTTGACTTTTCATGTTCTATGTTCTATGTTCCATGTTCCATGCTCCCATTTTAATTAATTACTTGACTTTTAATACTCCATGCTCGATATTCCGTTACACTTTAATTAATTATGGCTTTTCATACTCTATGCTTCTATTTTAATTAATTACTTAATTTTTCGTACTCTATGCTTCATGCTTTTACTTTAATTAATTATTTACTTTTCATGATATATGCTCCGTGCTCCATGTTTTCACTTTAATTAATTATTTAATTTTTCATACTCCATCATCCATGCTCCCACCTTAATTAGTTATTTGATTTTTTATATTTTGTACTCCATTTTTGTGCATGCTTCAACAGTATTTACAAAACTTTTTATTATTATTTTTTCATCGCAAGTTATTTTGGGTGTAAAATTTAATATTGAATATAAATAAACAAAAAATTAATAATTATATTTTATTAAATAATTTGTTTATGATTTGACTTAATTATATTATTATAAAATTTATTAAAATTCTTGAAATTGAGAATACTGAATAATTTTATTAATATTTTAATTAAATAAAATTAATTAATTTAAATAATTTAAGTAAGGATTATTTTAAAATTTTAAAAAGTATACAAAATATTTTAAAGTATTTAGAATAATTTTTATAATGCAAATAAGCTCGGCAGAATGTAATTAGTGGAAAGAAATAATTGAACTTATTCTTTTCAAATTTGTTTAATTTTATATATTTATGTCGTACATAATAACTCTTATCTTTCAAAAACTTTTTTTTTTTTAAATTCTAGCACTTTCCTGCTTGCCAAACAGAAAATTCCATGCACACCAGATATTCCCAAAATTAAAAAAAAATAAAAATAAAAAAATAAATCAATGAAACCTTTTCGAAATCGTAGAATTCCCATAATTTCACCATTTCAGTCAGCCCCCAGAGCGAAAAGAGATGTTGGCTCCTTCAAGAATCCCATCAATTCCCCACAACATCAAGCTTCCGTATATTGAACACTTGGTTTTGAACACTACTTCGGAGCCCAGAACAAGAAAGCCCGCAGCAACAGTCTCCTCATTTCGGTATAACTATAATCATCATCATGGCTTGTTTTTCTTTAAGCCCCGTACGTACTCTGGCCGTACAGTTCTTGCAAGAGCCAGGAATGGTGATGGCGCCTCTGATGCCATTCCCCAACAATCTTCTTCTGTTGTAAGTTTTTCCACCTGGGTCCTTCTTGTTTTCATTTCTAACTTTTGCAACACCTCTTGAAAATGGTTTTGATGGGGAAGGGATTCTTTGGGCAATACTTTGCTTGTGTTAGTTCTATTTATAGTGATAAGGCTTTCTTGGCAATGTGGCATTTGAATTACTTGTGAACTGAATGATGATTTTTTATTGAAAATTTGGAGTGAGAGTAAGGATTGCCACTGTTAGTTTTTCCAAAAAATTGTCTGTATTTTGCTTTGCAATTAGAGTTGTTTATTTTATTCAGAGGCAATAACAACTGTTTATAAAAAATATACATATTAAAAAGCTTGCCTGATGAACTTCAATATGCTTGCAAAAGGTCTCAAGAAATAAGGTTTTTGACTGATTTGAGTAAAATTGGAAGTACTATGAACTTGTTCCTACCATTTTGAGAATTCAGATGGTCTCATTCAATGTCAGCGAAATTCTGTTTTGCATGCTGATTTTGGATATCACTGTCGGACAATTGACATGGTTTCTCGGTTCCTAGTCGATTCCATATTTGTACGCAGTTTTATCTGAAGGACATTTCCTTGTTGTCATGTTTTTAAGATCATTCGTTTTAATCAAAGATTTTGGGCCTTACGCAATGTCATTGTGCTTTTATTGATGGTGCTATGTCAACTAACACGAATGTAGGCCATCAGTTGAGGCTACATTATGATGCAGCTTGTCGCTTTGATTTCAGGATATTAAAGAAATAAGCGGTAGCTCTTCAACTTTTGGCGACAGTTATGTTGCCCTGTTTGTCCAGATGCTTGGTCTGGACTATGACCCACTTGACAGAGAACAAGCAATCGACGCACTATGGAAATACTCGCTAGGTGGCAAGAAGTGCATTGATTATATCATGCAATTCAGTGGCTGCATAAATCTCACAGTTAACCTTCTTAGGTCAGAGTCTAATGCTGCATGTGAAGCAGCTGCAGGCCTTTTACGGTCAATATCTTCAATCAATGTATACAGAGACTTGGTAGCCGAATGTGGAGCTATTGAAGAAATTACAGGATTGCTGACTCGACCATCCTTGACTTCTGAGGTATAGAAGAGGTATCTCACCATTGGAGTTTCTTTCCTCATAGTTCATGGTTTAGAAAAATTGAGGCACATTCGTAACTTATTGCCACAGGTGAAGGAGCAAAGTATGTGTACCTTGTGGAACTTATCTGTTGACGAGAAGCACAGATTGAAAATTGCGAATACTGATATCCTGCCATTACTAATCAAATCCCTGGAAGATGATAACATGAAAGTAAAGGAAGCTGCAGGAGGGGTTTTGGCAAATTTGGCATTAAGCAAATCTAATCACAGCTTATTGGTTGAAGCAGGTGTTATTCCCAAATTGGTAAGACTATGTGCCCTTTGTTTAACGGTAAAGATTTGATGTTAGAAATGAATATACTTGTCATTTTTTTGGTGGAATTTTTTTTTTTGGTTCAATGATGTTTAAATCACGGTAAGTAAAATGAAATGAAGTGAAATAAAATAAGATAAATTTGACGTGATTTCTTATGTGAAGCTTCTGTTATTTTGCAATATATGAGAGATAGCGTCTATAATGGGCTTAACATTATTACACTGACTTAATATCTCATAACTATACAAGCAATAGGAGTTTTAAATGGCAATAGAATGAAGGGATTTAATGCTTTGAAAGCACAGCATATTCCGACATCTTGTAATGCTATTGCTCATTCTTTAGCTAAGCTAGCTTTAGAAAAGTAAAACTGTTGTATGGGTAGGTTCGTACCCCTCAGAAGTTATGCAGTTGTTCAAATCTTGTTTTGAATTAAGGTTAATTTTTCCCTCAAATGGCAATTTTCAAATATAAACATGTTTAATTAATTAATGCATTCATAACGCTAGGCATGTTATTTAGAGTGTTTAGACATTCTCAATAGTTTCTCAAAGAGTAGCATAAGTTGATCTGAGAAACACCAAGGGGTGGATTGAACAGTGTGATTCTTCGTTTTCAACCATGAGGGCAGAGGTTCAATTCTCCATGGGGCGGCCTACTTTGAATGTAGCCCATAACTTCTGTAACTACCAATATTGGAGATTTTGGTAGTACTGCCCACTTTCAGACCTGCTGTATGGGTTATGCTGTTTCTGGGTCATTAGATAAAACAATAAGATAATTGAAATCTTGCATGGGTGATATTTCAATTTTTGACTGGTAACAATTTGGTGATGTTGGAGTTTGATGTAGACAGGGAAAGAAGGATGTTTGGAGTTCTTTCTAAAATTGAGTTAATATTTAGACATTTCACATTTTGAAGATCCAAGTTGATGAATAAGTATAGAATTACAGCATGTCTGGACACCTTGTGCAAACTGAGTGGTGCACAGATTCATCGTCATGGCCTTTCAGGGATCTATTCATCCCTGGGATTGGGTTTGTTTTGAAGCTCCATCTTCATCTGCAGACTACAATAAAGTGTTATTGCCTGCAGCAGATTCAGTTGAGAGAAATTATCACATATAGACACAAATGGATAATATCAGTTTCACTGGGATATCTTGAGGTGTCTTGAAGACATTAATCTTGATTATAAAGTCTAACTATTTTCAGTACTTTCTGCAGGCAATGCTCTTCAAAGCTAATGTGGAAGGATCCAAAGTCATCCGAAAGGAAGCAAGAAATGCATTAATTGAACTTGCTAAGGATGATTATTATAGAATTCTCATTATAGAGGAAGGTCTGGTTCCTGTCCCCATGATTGGTACAGATGCATACAAGTCGTTCAGACCTGAATTGCATTCATGGCCTAGTTTACCAGATGGTACCGAGATTGAGCGAACTTCACAAGGGCCTTCTAAATTTGGTGCCAATGAATTACTTCTTGGATTAAATGTTAATGACAAGAATGCAAACATTGATGAAGCAAAGATGAATGCAATGATTGGACGCTCAAGGCAACACTTTCTTGCTCGCATTGGGGCTATAGAATCGGAAGATGGAAGGAATCCTCAATCTGAATTTCCCATGGATCGTCAGCTAACTCTTTTGCCATGGACTGATGGTGTGGCTCGGTTAGTTTTGATTCTTGGACTTGAAGATGAAAGAGCCATAGCTAGAGCTGCAGAGTCAATTGCAGATATATCTATTAATGAACATATGCGGATGTTGTTCAAGGAAGCCGGAGCTATCAAGTATTTGGTTCAGCTTTTAGACCATAGTAGTGATGCAGTCAGATTGGCAACAACACATGCTTTGGAGAGACTGTCTGTCAGGTTCTACATTTTCTCCTTTTTTTTTAAAAAAAAAAATCTATGTCTAGTAGCTAGTGCTTTTAATGCATTTGTTGGTTGATATATTTATAATTGCTAGTCAACGACTAGGCCTTTGTTTGTAGGGGATAAATGTCTGAGTGGTGGAACAATATGGTCTTAGCTTATTGATGGTGAAAACTATACTCATTTTCGTTTTCCAGATTTGCTTGTCAGATACTGCTGCTTTTTTTCAGCTCATATCCTTATATCACTGTCCTAACATATATCTCTAGTTCACAGCTGTATCATCTGAAAATGATATCATCAAGTGCTTAGGCTCAATTAAGCTCAATACAGTCTTATGTGTTCTTGACATGCAACTCTTCATAATCCATCACTTCTTGATGCAGCCATGGTGTTTGCCAGATTATGGAAGCTGAAGGTGTTGTACATCCTTTGGTTAATACACTAAAGAACTTGGACATCTCTGAAAACTTGATGGAAAAGGTAATTATAATTGTTTTTCTTGCCTACAAACCTTCTTAAAATTGACTTGATGATTAGTTGAACTTTTGCCACGTTGCAGACGTTGGATATACTTGGTCGTATCTTAGATCCAAGTAAAGAAATGAAATCAAAGGTTAGTCAGCTCTTTCTTGCAGCATGTTTTCCATGCTTACAGTGTTCTACTGGCTTACCTACGATGTTGATGCTTTCCAGTTTTATGATATACCGGTTAACGGATCAGAGAAGGGATCAGATGCTGCAGAAAGCCTTGATTCTTCGATAGAATTAACTGGAAATATGGTTGAGGTACCCATATCAGAAACCACTACCAGGTTTTTCTCTTTCTTTTTACCCTTCTCGTTGTCTTATATTTTTCAGACTGCTGTTTTCTGATCACGATATCCTTATCCTCATCTGCTCATAGTTATTGTTTATTACTGTTTGTTACTTCATGTTGCTGACTTTTTGTGAGATCAGAATACAAAATAATGAAGCAAAATTAAATATATTTATGATAGGTCTCAAGCTCCAAATCTGGTTAAGTTTTGAGTTCTTGTCTAGAGACAGAGTGCAAGGTTAATGCTCAGCTGTTGCATGAAAACTAGTTATATCCTCTCATAATCTGTCTTGAATGCTCAACCCAAAGTGGTTGCAAGATATAAGTTAAATTTTCTCTTTGTCATATTTCTATGCAAGCATAACACTAGCATTTTACAAGGAAAAGTTACTTTTATGGACAGACATTCTGATATAATCTCTAGAAGCTGAGTTGGATGATTAACAGCTATTTCACCTGTAGCATTTCTTTTCAGTAGTCATGGTTTCCTCTCTCTCACGGCTGGGCTGGAACTACAATTGGTAAAGCTTGGCTGGCTTTTAGGGTGCCCTACAAATATCAACCCCTTAACAACATTACTACTGAGGTGTAAAAGTTGGAACTTTATAGGTGAATTAGCAATGCCTAGAAATAAATATTCTACTGCATGGTGGAATCAAGATTGGCCAAACCTAGACTTCTCTAACATATAACCAGTTTGGAATGATTGAGCTGGACACTGATCCTGCTAAGAAACTTCAGCCTTGAATCTTATTAATTTGGTTGGCTGTTGGGGATAGGTAAGAAACTCGTAGATCCAGATTAATATTAGGAATTTTGTATTTGTAAGAATCATCTGAGTGTAAGCTTTTGATTGGACTCATTTTCAACCGATATCTTATTTTGTATGCACACATTGAAGCAAGTTTTGTGCTTGAACCATGAGCTATTGATCTTTGAGTGTTTTATAAATCCAAAAGTTCTGCACGGTGTAAGTTGTGCTGATCCCTTGCATATTTCCTAAACCAGTTATGGGAAAGAAGTGCTGGACTCTGTCTTCATTGGTCGCATGATTGGCATTATGAAGACCTCATATCCAGATCTACAGAGAAAAGCAGCTTCTATCCTCGAGTTCATAACCATTACTGACACAAGCATGGACACAATCATTTCAGTTGATATTGAATCTGGTTTGGATGCCATTTTCCAACAAAAAGCTTTGGAAGGTACGGGAACAACTTCCTTTGTTGTCAGACTAAGTTTGTCCTATATTGCAAAACCTCCAGGTCTTAGTTTAACCATGTTTGTTCCCTGAAGGTACAGAGCGGGCATGGATATTGGATGGCGTGCTTGCTCTGTCCAGCAAGAACTGACATTTGATAATAAAATATATAGGGTAGTCTTTAATTTTGGTCATTCTTATTTCTTCATCTGACAAAAATATATTAATTCTTGTATTTATTGCAAATACAGTAGGGGAACTTGAGCAACCCAATGAAATTTGAGTTCACTGTTGTTAGTTTCAGTTGTTTATAGCACAAATGTGAGCTTTGAAATAGGAGTCATTTATCAATTTTGTAAAAAGTAGTTTCATCCTCAAACATGGGTCCTTTTTCTACTATTTCGGTGATCCTACATTTGCAACTGAGTAGAGATAGATTTATGCTTTTAGTTTAGTTTAATTGGTATCATTAGTGGTATGAAGCAATATATTCTTGATATGGGACTCTTCCAAGCTGTTTCGTGTTGTGACGTTTAATGTTCTAGTATGTATTCGATACACTGCAGATACAGATTCTGATGTTGAAGGTCAGCAGCCAGAAAAGTATGCTCTTGACATTGAAGAAGCTTCTCTCGCAATCTCTGCAGGAGCCCGGTTACTGACAAAATTGCTTGATTCTAAGCAGTTCTGCCAAACCATAAATTCTACGCATTTCACTAAATTGCTTAGGAAAATCCTCAAGTCAAATGTCCCTCTGCACTATAAAGACTGGGTTGCCGCTGGCCTTGTTAAGTTGAGCTGCCTGTCTCGCCCTGACCAAGATTCTGAAAATCCAATCAACATGGAGGTTACTCTTTATGAGGCAATCCCAAGACTTATTGAGCAGATCAAGTCCTCCTCTTTTGAAGCACAGGAAGCTGCAGTTATTGAACTGAACAGAATAATCTCCGAAGGGGTGGTTGATTCCACTCAAGCAGTTGCTTCTGAGGGAGGAATCTTTCCATTGGTGAAGCTAATAGAAGAAGGCAGCAATAGGGCTGTCGAAGCAGGCTTAGCAATACTCTATAACCTGAGCATGGACAGTGAAAATCATTCAGCAATTATAGCTGCCGGAGGTGTGCCAGCTTTGAGGAGAATTGTTTTTTCACAAAGGCCACAGTGGACAATAGCACTTCGTTTGCTGAGGAATTTACCTGTATGATGATATATGAAAAATACTTGAATGACAGGTCTAAAAGAGGAGAAATCACTTGTTATATTGAGACAATGCGTTGATGATGTAAATCAAATTTGCTTTGTTCTAGAACCGTTATATGAGTTTTGACTTAGGTGCGGTAGAAAATATCATTTCTTCAACACTGCTTTTTCTATAAAAAAATTGTTCTGTTTCTTGAGATTGGATGCAGCTTTTAATTTTCATTTATTCTTCAACACTTTTCTTTTCTGAAAAAAAAAAAAAAAAGAAGCTTGTTCTGTTCTCTCATATGGGATTATTCCGATAAAGTTTATATATCTCAACTCCCAAAGAGAGGTCAAAACTTTAATAGCTTGTTCCCTTTGCTACAAAAGGTCGTACATCGAAATTTTCGATTTTCCTTGTCCTTTTTATCTTAAGAATATCGTTGCATTTTGGAGGATATTTCCACTTGACAGTTATCTCCAAAATAAGCAAACGAAGTAGAATTAGAAGCTAGCAGAAGCAGCAGGCACCCTGACACCACGCCATGTCTTGCTTATCCTGCTGCCGTTACATAACTCGAGCTTCTCTTACGGACAACACTACTTCTTCTCATCAAACAAGTAATTCTAACAAGCCTCCAGTACCAAAAACAAAACCCACAAAAATACCCAGAAAGAGCCAGCAACAAATGCCCTTGCCCATGCAGAAGCAGGACAAGTCGAAACAGCTCTCTGTCATGCAAATCGAACGTGCCATCAGTGCCGGCACCTTTCGTGATGCTGAACCCAAGTATGTTTTCTTACAGCTTCTCTTGATGATTGTCAATTGGTAACAACACCATGTCGATCATTTTGGACATTGTCCCTTTAATGGTGCTTGGGAGTGCTTTGTCAAAAGCACTTTGAAACTGCCAAAAGCCCTTTTCTGCCTGATTGTAGTGTTGGTTGACATAGATAAAAGTGATTTTTGGGATAAAAAGAGCATTGGAAGTGCTTTTCTTGATAAGCTTCTGAAAATTCATTTTTGGCTTTTGGCTCAATAGATTTTTCCGAGGATGCACTTTGCAAGAAAGCGCTTTTAGGAATTTCTTCTGGAAATCTCTTTACCAAAAGCACTTTCTTTAAAAGCACTAATACTGTAGAAGTGACTGTTTGGTGTTTTTTAATATTAATGGTTTTCAAATTATGTATTTTTTTTCCTCCTTTCTTTCATCTAAAGATAGGATGATTTATTGCCTGAAAATGTCAATTTGCTAATAAGCAGGAATTTGGATCAAGAAAAGATCACATATAATGGTATATGGCCAGATTTGAGTGGTATGTTTGAAGGACCAGTTGAGAAGCAGATCCGTGAGACAGGAGAATGGTTTGCCAAAAACTCCGAACAAAGGCTTCAATCATCAAGTATTGAACTTCTTCTATTTGTTCCTTTTGGTTTAAGAGTTAAAGCAATGATTAATGCTAAATTTTTGTGAAAATTGTCTTTAATTATTGACTTAGATGACTTTCAAAATATTGACGCAAGAGTTGGCGTCTGAACGTGAAATAATTTTGCTCAACGTAATGCAGAGTTTATTTGTCTCCTTAGTGCATGTGTTCTTGGGGCCATGTAAAAGATAGCCATAGTTCTCAGAACAATCATAAACAAATTGGGGAATTTTGTTGTTATAATCTAGTTGGTTTTTTCCGTTTCCTTTGGCTTAATCCTTGAAACCTCTCCAGTCTTTCCTTGTCAGCATTGAGACATCTGGCACCTGGATAGCTCCTTCTTGAGTAGCTTGCCCTTAATCCATTTGTTCAATACCAACTATCAATACCGTATCAAATGTCAGTAAGTAGCATTTTGTGTGAGATGAATTCATGAGACAAAAAGAGGACTTTATTACTTCAGTTTCCTACTTCAGCTGCTTAGTACCAGACTTTTGCCACATTTTATGTTCTGTATTGCCGGACATTCAAGTGACTGATTTCAGTATTAACTAGTCGTATCTTTTAGTTCCCTTCCCTTATGTTCCTTTCTCCAGTATATCTCCTCAGAAGACACACATTTCAGATTTCCTAAACTTTATTAGCTCATTTGATTGTCTAAGTATAACAAATCCATAGGTGGAGATGAATATATAAACCTTCATTTTTATAGTGGAAAAGCATTAAATATGGCCGAAGTTTGGCCCTTAATTACTGATGATTTGCTGAGGAACAAACCGGGAAGTGATTTGCTTGACTACTTAAACGAGGCTTTATTGCCGAAATTACAAGGCATTGAAGCTCCAGAAGTCTGTTACTGAATTAGAAAGCGAAACTATTTCATGTCCAAATCTGAAAGTCATTCACCTGTGTTGCTCGGAAAATCTTTCTGTGTATTTACTTCTATGCAAGTGCAACATCGTCCATTTACGCTTTTCCTAGACTTCCCTTCTTGTTGTGAGATTCTGTTTTGCTTTTATTCTCTATCATTTTGCAGGAAAAGGAATTCTGATGGTGGTCGTTAAATGGATTCTACCAATATGGGCTTTTTCGCTCCTAGTTGCTTCTGGAGTCATAAAGCCACCATTCAGCACGCCATTTCTCGATGACCTGATTATGTAAACATGTAATTCCAAGCCTACTTTCAATGTTATTGCTTTTCACTGGTTGATAACACTCAGATGTGAGTAAAGACCACCTGGCTTTATGGCACAGGATTTTCATGTCGAAATCCTATAACAGCATGATCTTTCATGCCGCTGGACATATTTTGTTGTTTATAAGATGCTGTATCCACGACCAGAACTCTGTACAGTTGCCTGTTTCGGGTTCCATCATTCAAGTGTCATGTTGTAATTTCAGTATATACAAATATCTGATACCAATAGCATACCCAAACCCCTCCTTTGCATTCCCTAATCCATGTCTTTCCCGACTGGTCATCTTCTTTCTTCAAAAATGATAATTTAATGATTTTAATTCAATATTTCTTTGGTACGGTTTACATTCATGTATGTCTTCATTGGGTAGATATTTTAGTGATTGGCTTTTACAATTTACTGCAAAATTGGTTGGCATATACAGTTACACTACAAACTAAAAGTATCATCCACCACCACCAACTAATTGTTAATGTATATTTGTCTTAAAGCATGGATGCTGAGCGTTGGGGATCTACTTAGGAGTATGCAAATGTTGGTCGAAAAAATATTCTTTCTGAAAAAAAATATATTTATACAACTAAATTACCAAACTCTTACAATTCTGACAGGCACACTAGCAGCATACTCTGCTGCAGTGTTCAGGATAATTAAGTATTAGAAGTTTGGCGTGGTGAGATGAATTGGGATTGGGAGATGACTGTTATCATGTGTTGTCTTGAATTGCTAGTCTCAAGTGTTTTTATAGATCGAGATCATTTTTCAAAAAATTCTTGACTTTTTCGACTACACAAACTAAAGCCAATGCCTCAAAACACAACCAGCCAAGCCTACACCAATGCAACCAATCCTTTTTCAGAAAATTTCCCAACTTAATTTGTAGCACCAATTAAGCTCATCTGCCGGAATTTCCTTGTCCTGCTTGCCCTTCATTTGGGAAATAAGTCAACCGCTTAAAACACTTAGTCGGCTTGAATAATCAAGGGAATCATCTGTGTGAACAGTGATTATCAATTGAATAGTCAAAGGAATCAATTATTGCAAGTCTTAAGTGAATTCTAACGAGTTGTAAAATATTTTAATTGACTTACATCACTCTCATGACCTCCTATATAAAGCAGATATTATACCTAAAATAGATATGTTTGAGACATAAAAAATTTGTAAAACATATTAAAAAATACAGAAAAACTTATCAAAGGTGAAATGAGAAAACAGAGACAGTAAACTTTTTTTTAATGTGAACTCTCACAATGTGAATGTGAAGGCAAGCGAGAGAGATTTTCTTTTTACTATTATTTTTTCTTGTGATTTTCTCCTATCTTCAATAAAACAATTTCATTAATTAGATTTTGAATATGCACGAATTTTAACACAGGCCAAAAGCAAATCTCCTCACTCTAATTTAAGTCAAAGAAGGTGGTTGAGTAAGTCAGCATCGTAAAATTTCTCGAGTATTTCATGAGACTTAAACTTGAGGCTCAGACATGGTCCTATACATTATACTTAAGCCTAATCTTATCCTTACGCCCGTACGATGATGACATGATGTATTGTTGATCATTCTTGACCCTAACAGTACATCTTATTAATTTTAAAAAAAAAAAACACAGAAAGGGAGCAAGTAATACGGTGGCCGATGGTCTTGCTAAGTTAATAACTTAGGTTTGAGTTTGACATGACATGTTCTTCGTATGGCACAACAGCTTTGACTGATTTGATAAAAGCACGTCGTTAATTATAAATATTTCGAATATGACTATGTGTGTCTTTGACGACTCAAGATGCTCATGCATGAAAGGCTTTTGTGATTATTTATTTATTTATTTAGCTTTTAATCTTTTCTTAGCTTCCAATGTTTGGTGATTACTCACTATTGGTTGAGTTGTTTATAGTTCCCCCACTTCCAAGTTTAAATATAAACCAGTAAGTGGTCAGTTAATTTTGCTTTCTTCATTGCTCACCACTTCACCAGTTTCTTGGCTCCTTTCTTTTCTTTTCCCCTTAAACAAATAATAGTAACAAAACGAATGGCTTCCTTTCTTTGAATGGAAGTCATTTGCTAACTTTCTGCATCGTATTCTTTGGATTAAAAGGCAACTTTATTGCTGTCTAAAGCTAAAACAATATTAATGAAGAATCATTTCTCTACCACCAAAGCATCCATTTTATTAAGGTTTTATTTCTCTTTAGATGCTTGACATATGTATATAATATGGACCCACCACGAATCAATTTCAATAAATAACAATGATGTATTTGTCATTTATTTATCCTAGATTTTGGTGATTATGGTTTCTGTAGTTGTACAATTACCTCTAATTTCATTTTGATTACCTCTAATAAGTCCAAAATGCATAGTTGTGCTTAGGCTGCTGGCTAGCTAGTTTTTTAATCGAATTCCAAAAAATGCTGAATGTGATATGTGAAATACAACTTCATTTTCAACTCTTTCCCAACCAGGAGAGAATACTTTGCCACCCAATCAAGTAATATATAAAAAAAAAAAAGAATTCTTTGTTTTAATTAATTAATTAATTAAAAGAAAGTTACAAGACAATGAAACATTTTTCTGTCACCCTCCCGTGGCCCATGTGATTCCAACTCGCAGCTGTTGATCTTTGAATTTTTTTTTTAATTTTTATTTTGCGTTTCCTATTATATTTATTTATGTGGTTTTTTTTTCAAGATAGTTATAGAGTCATGTACACTTGTATAAATAATTTTAATAGGTGAAAATTAAATAACAAAAATAAATCATGTGTGTTAGTATATGAAATTTTTAATTCAATTAATAATAATATGCGACGTTCGGTTGTCAATATTAGTTGGCAAATTGTCAATATTAGTTGGCAAATATATTTGTAGCTGTATTATTACTCATTTTTTAAAAAGAAAAAATCTTATTACTCATAATTTAGTAGATATTTAATAAGGAAAATTGAACTTTCACCCAAAAAAAAAAAAGCTGTTATCATTTCCTTGCCAATTGATAATTAGAAAATGAACACTAAATCATTTAAACTCATATCTTATTTTCTCTAACAATCTATACATTACAAATAAGTTTCTTATTTGCAGGGTTTTGAACATTTTCTAGAAGTCAAAGTAATTTGGCAACTCATAAGTTATTAATGAAATATCTCAAAGTTGATTAATTCAAATGTTTTGGTCAAAGCTAATGTTTGAAATGCTTACCTTTTAAAATTTAATTATTTTTAGAATTGTATTTAAACCTCCATTTTCTTACATGCCAAACACGCCCTTCTTTTTAAAAAACAAAGCCCTTATTTAAGGAAAAAAAAATTACATTGGATTAATAAATCTCTGACAGCATGGCTAAATCTGGACAGCAACCAATACTGAAAGAAGCAATGATGATGACGCATACGAAAAGATTGGCCGCCAAAAGCCAACCAAATCAGCAGAAATGCAGTATCGGAGTAATAACAATTGAATCCCTAAATTCTTTCGTTATTTCCCAAGCAATGATTTAATTTTGCTAATTTATCTATTTGTATCATCTCTTACCTACTATGTTGAAATGATCCAAAATCTTTTACTTGTAAATTACACCTTTCTTATATTGTTAATTTCAATATAAATAAGTTAAATAAAAAAGTATTTTTCATAAAAGCATGACCAACTCAGAAATAGTTTACATCTCTATTTCGACGTTAATAAGAAGATGCTAACTACTAACAATAGAGGTACAGACTGACAAATCTAGTTGAGTAAAATTATTATTATTTATTAACACTTACCAATTATTTTAAAAAGATATACCATATAAAAATTGAAGAATTTCTAAGATCCTAATTTGAATAACGCTTTTTTTTTATCAAAACTTTCACTATTAACTAGTTAGACTGTACTATCAAAACTAAGATTTTTGAAATAAAAGATTTAAATTGAAGTTTCATTCTTTAAAAATAATTGAGTTTTGTTCTATTGGCTTGCTTTTGTTTCAACATTTGTTTTTATTATGATAGTTATCATTAGAAAATAAATTATGAAATTTATTATAAATTAATCCAATAAGAGATTAGGCAAGTGATGCGACTTCTCCAGTCGCATTCACCAGTTCTACACAAGGGCGAGCATGAATATCCCCAATCCCCGGCTCTAAATGTGCTGAATGGCGTGCCATCCCTTTAATTTGGGGCCTATTTAATAGAAATTAATACACTATATCATTATAGAAATACATAAAATATTTAGGGACTGAAATGTTAGTACTCACTGCAGTTTATATTTTTTAAGAAATAATAAATAAACTTGTCACAGAAATCAAAAGCAAAAATAAAAATTAAGAAATAAAAAATAGAAAATGAAAAACAGCACATTTCGTTTCAGTCTCGGATCAGTTCTTCTTTTCTGGACTCTCAGAAAAACAGAGAGAACGCAGGCCTCAACACCACGTAATAATCATAATAAATAAAATTTAAAAAATAATAGAAATAAAAATACAAATCAGAAACTGAGAGAGAGAGAGAGCGATCCGAGCGGCGAAGAGCAACAGCAAGTTCCGTAGAAATGGGAACGCTTCAGACGTGGAGAAAGGCTTATGGCGCTCTCAAAGACACCACCAAAGTCGGCCTCGCTCATGTCAACAGCGACTATGCGGTGCCGTTTCGTTCTTAGCATCAGTATAACTCCTCTTTCTCTCTTTTAGATTCGACTTTGACTTTGATTAGTTTTTCGCTTTTGCTATTATTAGGATTTAGATGTGGCCATAGTCAAAGCAACTAATCACGTCGAGTGCCCGCCCAAAGAGCGACACCTAAGAAGTAAGCAATTTTTCATTTTTTCATTTTTTCCTTTTTTTTAATTTTTTTTCGATTTATGGATCTATTTTTATTAGGGATTTGTTTAAACAAAATTGAAAATTTATTGCAGAAATCTTGATTGCCACATCATCAATTCGGCCTCGAGCAGATGTTGCTTATTGCATTCATGCTCTTGCTCGTAGATTGGCCAAAACGCGTAATTGGACGGTACAGACTTTAGTTGATCCATTTATTCCTTTGATTGCATAGTAAATTTTTCATTTTTATTTTTTTTAATTTTATGGTCTAGATTTGGTTGATGATCCATCATATTGCAAGACTTTGTGTACATAGATCTATTACGAATGTTTTATGGCCAAATTTGGTCTCTGTTGATTGTCTGTTTATACCTTTTCACATTGCGAAGGCTAAATTTGCTTAATGTGAAAAAAAAAAAATGACATGTTTTTGCATAAAAAATACGCATCATTAGTTATACAAGTAATGGCCAGTCAGCAAGTTTAAGGATTTAAATTATTTCATATGTAAATCAGAATTGTTAGCGGAGCTTGTGGTATTAGTAACTTATTTCTTATTGACATTAAATCACTTGAGTTTAATTTCCTGTATTTTCTTTTGGTTATAGTCGTAATTTTTTCTCCCCTTTCTTTTAACTACTAAGATGATGGATTTAAATTAATGAATTCTTGAAGTCATCGGAGCATAGCATTTGTTTTGGCATAAAATAATATAACATCTGTGGTATTTGCAACGACTCATCATGCTGAAGCTTTTTGTAATATTCCCTGTGAATCATTGTTCTTCATGTGTCTGCTGTAAAATTAGCTGTCTGTTAGACTCACTGGAGATGATTGAGAAAAGGATTATACTTACTGGGAAGTGCTAAAAGGATTTTTTTCCCCCCTTTTTGGTCTAAAGGTTTCACAAAAGTACCCCTTTCAATGAAACAGCCTTAGATTATGTGAAATAAACTTGTTTTCGGTTGATACCTTGTTAAACTGGTCACCTTGGTGTGTTATGATATATTTGGCTATACTTGGATTAAGTTTGGTGTCATGTGGTTTTTTTAACATAAGTCGTACTTTTTCTTCCCCATTTTAGTTGATAGGGAATGGTAGCATATTACAATTTGCACTTGCAAAATTAAATTTTTCACTCTTTTCTTTTTTTCCTTATCTTCTAAAGGCAGTTGGCCATAATTGGCTTAATCCTCAAAACTTGTTTATAAGGTCATGGAGATCCTTTCTCCTGTGCTTTCTTATGGTAGACATGTGGAAATCATTTAATGATTTGTTAGAAGTGGTGGGGTGTTTAGCTGGCCTTTTGATGGTCTTCTCGTCTATAGGGTACTTATGCCATCCGTGCATCTCAAATTCATGGACCTTGAACTCCATCAAATTTTTTTTTCTTTGGTTGTGAACATTATATCATGGGCTCAATATCTAAGCATTTATGGTTTAGTTATTTTCAGTTTCTAGCTAGTCTGTTTTAGTGTGAATAAGTAACATACTAATATTGTAACTTTATTTCTTGTTGAACAGGTTGCATTAAAAACACTAATAGTTATCCATAGGACATTGAGAGAGGGTGATCCTACTTTCAGAGAAGAACTTCTGAATTTCCAACTGAGAGGGCGCATTCTCCAACTTTCTAATTTCAAGGATGATTCAAGCCCTATTGGTGAATTTGATGCTCTTATCTCTATTCTCAAATATCTTGACCATCATTAATATCCTTTGATTATTGCATGCTTATATGCAAGAACAAGTAGTATAGTTAATGTTCATTATCTTTAATTTGTTCATTCAGCCTGGGATTGCTCTGCATGGGTACGTACATATGCATTATTTTTGGAGGAACGACTCGAATGTTTCAGGATTCTGAAGTATGATATAGAAGCTGAGCGTCTTCCAAGACCTGTCCAAGGGGAGGACAAGGTATGCTCCCAAAATTACTAATTTTAACATTTCTGTTGAACTGGGAAAATCACATGGAAATAACAGTTGATGATTAAATGTGGCTAAGGCAAAGAGTATTCACAAATGAAATTGAAAATGTTAGTTTGGCTAACTTGAAAATTGGTGACTTTATTTGGAACGATGGTTAGTGTAGCTTCAGTGATAGAAACTCATATAGTTTTACCTAAATTGAATGTGAAGTTGAACTTCTATGAGTTTGTTGTCTATTTAGTACTGTTTATGTATTTTGGAACTGTATGTAATTATTTTGGCCTGATTGACTCTAATCTTTGTGCATTCATTACATTTTTCCATCTTTCTCCCTTTAATGGGCAGGGTTACAGCAGAACCAGGGATTTGGAAAGTGAAGAACTCTTGGAGCAGTTGCCTGCTTTGCAGCAGCTGCTGCATCGTCTGGTTGGCTGCCAGGTATTGTTTTTTATCTTGTTTAACATTAATTTTCTCCCTTGTTCAATTGGTAATTTGTTCTCCTGATGATCCCTTTCTGTGTTTGCAGCCAGAAGGTGCAGCTGTTCATAATTATGTCATACAGTATGCTTTGGCTCTGGTATGTCCACCATCTGTTCCTTCTTTTTGGTGAATTATAGGGTAGTTAATGCATTTTTATATGTGAAAAATAAAAATTGCAGTACTACTGAAGATGTAGCTTTATTTGCAGACAAAATTGTTGATTTACATACTATTTGGCATGAAATTGTTATCAGAACATAGAATTGCAACCCTCTTTTGTTTGTGTTAGTTTGCCATTCTCTTCTTTCTCCCCCATTCCACACACGCTTTCTCCCCTAGTTGTTTGTATAATGTAAAGAAATTTTCTGCTGATTTAGAACTTTTAGTGGCTTATTTTGACTTTGTCAATGCTTACAATTTTCAGGTATTGAAAGAGAGCTTTAAAATATACTGTGCTATTAATGATGGAATCATCAATCTTGTCGATAAGGTAATTTGGACTGATGGATCAAGCAAGATCATCTTGTTTTGGCTAGATGCTATTATACTTTTTCTCTGTTTTTCTGATTAATTTTTCATTTCTTTGCAGTTCTTTGAGATGCCCAGACATGAAGCTATCAAAGCCCTTGAGATATACAAACGAGCTGGCCAACAGGTGATGCCAGCTATCTATTTTGTTAACTTAATTTTTAGTTGAATATATGATTGATAGCTATTATCTACCTAAGAAATACCTCTGACACGACGTAATATCTTTGGGGTTTTGATGCAGGCAGGGAGCCTTTCTGATTTCTATGATATTTGCAAAGGATTGGAACTTGCTAGGAATTTTCAGTTTCCTGTTCTGAGAGAGGTATTAAGGCTATGATGGTGATTGAATAGCTTAGTTGGTTCTAGGTCACTCTCTTTCTCAGTTGGTTCTAGGTCGCTCTCTTTGCTCCATTAAACAAAATTTTTGTTCTTCTTTTGCAGCCACCACAATCCTTTCTTACAACAATGGAAGAGTACATAAGAGAGGCACCCCGGGTGGTTACTGTTCCAAGTGAGCCACTGGTATGTATCTATTTGATAATCTGTGGATAAAGTACTGTTGCACAGAATTATGATCCAATATCTGTTGATTTTTTTTTTTAAATCTTTGTGTAGAATAAGGTGACTGGCTATACTATTTTAACTGCAAACTAGAATTATGAAGGTGGTAGAAACTTTGAGTCTAGGTAGAACTTAAGCAGAATTTGAAATAAATTTTAGTGAAATTAGGGGCAAGATGGAGTAAATTTTGGTCAAGAACTCACCAAGTGAACAGCTTTCTTCATCTAGTTGACTATACGGTTGGGAATAGAGAAAATTGAAATGTTGATATTCATGAATTGGGATATGGCTTTGAATCAAGAATGCCATTTAATTTTGAAGGGAATGAGTAAGTACTACTCTACTAGTCAGCCACCTTTTTGTGGATTCAATACAGTTCCTTAAGGAAACATTTTCAAAGATGAGCACGGCTGAAGAAAGATTGTTGATATAGACAAGGGTCTTTTTGAAAGAGAGAGGAAGAGGAGAATGAATTTATGTGAAATAAGGTAGGACCGTAGGAGTAATAAATCAATTATATGATAACAGGAAGTTGCCTAAGATAGTTTTGCTATGTCAAACAACATCGAGGATATTGCCTTCAAGTAGTAATTTGATTTGGGTGTTCAGACAGAAAATTAGAGGTAACAAGAGGCAGTAAGCAATGATGTGATAATTTTTTAAGTCTTTACTGATGTTATGGCCCCAGTGGATGAAAATGATTCATGTCTTAAAATCAACTCAATTTAATTCTCAATAAGTGTCATTGGATTTGATTGTTATTCATCATCGTTTTTTCTTCAAAATGAATATTGTTTTGAGAAAATGGATAATCTATTTTTTTCCCCAATTATAAACAGCTATTAACATACAGACCGGAAGAAGGTCCTTCTGAAGATGCTAATGTACCTAATGATGAACCTGAGGCACCTTCTTCCGATATTGTTCCCGTTACTAATGTTGAGGATGGACCACCTACTCCACCAGCTCCTCCTCAGAACATGGAGACCGATGATCTGCTGGTAATCAATTATATTGATTGTTGTTGTTGCACCTTTTGATTCTTAACCAGAACTGATTCTTAACCAGAACTTCCCCTCTTTCTTTTCTGTCATTGTGTTCAATTTTTTTTTTTTGGGTTCAGGGATTGAGTCATGCTGCTCCTGATGCATCTGCAATTGAGGAAAGTAATGCCTTGGCTCTAGCCATAGTACCATCTGAACCTGGTAATGTTGCTTTTCTTGTTTTTCTCATCTGAATGTTCCCACACCCTATTTCTGTAAATTTTTGGTTGCTTGTTATGCTTACCAAGTGCTGCCCTTTTGCTGCAGATGCTACTGCACCAACATTTAATTCTGGTGCTGGTCTACCAAAAGATTTTGATCCCACTGGATGGGAACTTGCACTGGTCAGCACCCCCAGTACCAATATTTCTTCAGCCAATGAGCGGCAGTTGGTAGGCCCTTTTTCTGTTTTATCTTGTGAACAACTTCTTATGTTGCTAGGTTGCTACAAAATGGAAAGAGAAGTGCATGGCTCTTTTCTTAATGAAGCATTTCTGTTGTTAATGAATGCTAGGCTGGTGGACTGGACTCCCTCACTCTGAACAGTTTGTATGATGAAGCTGCATATAGAGCTGCCCAGCAGTCTGCCTATGGAACAGCGGCCCCAAATCCGTTCGAAGTACAAGATCCATTTGCAATGTCCAACAGTGTTGCTCCCCCTCCTTCAGTTCAAATGGCGGCAATGGCCCAGCAGCAGACCAACCCCTTTGGTCCATTCCAACCTACCTACCAGCCGCCGCCGCCGCAGCAACATTTGATGATGAACCCATCAAATCCTTATGGTGACACCGGATTTGGAGCTTTCCCTGTGAATCCGGTTACACATCCCCAAGCAACCAATCCTTTTGGGACACCAGGTTTTTTGTAATGATGTTCATGAACAATTGAAAAGTGTACTCATGGGTGGAGCAGTTGATGTTGCTGTATTTTGGAGGTAAGTGAAAGCATTGCGGGTTTGATGGGGGCGTTTGCCCCTCAAAATTTGTTGGTTTTCAGCACGAGTTGATGTTCTTTTGGTTGTATAAGTTGCCGAGTGAATAGTAAGTAAATGATGTAATAGTTACTAGTAGACACGGTTTAGAGGATCATAAATAAACTGATTTCAACTGAACTCTCCTTCGTTCTTTTGCCCCTATTACCCCATCCATTTTCATACATTCAGATGGTATGCATGCCTAAATCTACTCTGCTGCTGCTGATGATTGGCATGTTGTACTTGGAAGATTATTATTCAGTTATGAGTAGCCAATTGTTCAAGTGGAACAGACAGTATACTTTATGTACCATCTATCACCAAAGAATTTATTTAAGAATCTACTTTTCAATTATGCGTTTTTGTCAAATTAATTTTTGTCGAACGTAGATTTTTTGAATGAGTGAAAGTGATTACCGGACGAAATTTAAGAGTAGATTTTTGAATGAATAATTATTTGAGAGTACGCCACTATCTCCTTGCATATGATTCAGAAGGCAAGATGATCCTTTTTTTTTTTAAATTAATTCTCGTCGGTGTTTTCATTAAGAATCTTTCATTTTTGTGTTTCGGCTCTAGTCTCACACTTCGTGTGAGTATCGTATCCCACTTTCAATAAAGAACAAAAGGTGCCCAACAAGAACAAAGAACATTGTTTGTATCAAATAAGTTATAACTAACGACCAATGTGTTAATGAAAAAGAATATATCAAATAATAAAAATATGTTAAGAACTGCCCGTGATTTGTTATATCCACTTTCCAACTTTTTTAATATTTGGTCGGATACCTAGTCCTAATGTTCCTTTGAAGTTCTTTTGTATCCTCACTGTTTGTTATTTTGACTCGTCGATGTTTGGTATGAACTGTTGATGTTGTGTGTTGACCACATACATGAAGCTTATCAATCAATCCCCAATATAACTGATTATTTGGCATCACTTAAAGATTGATTGGGTCTAGGTTTCTCATTTACTGGCCCTACCCAACATTTTTTATCCTTTTCTTTTTGCCCTTTTCACACTTATCAAGTTTGCCAATCTCTCGTCCCATAGCATATTATGTGGGAAATTTTAATTATCCTCTATTCATGATTGATGCGAGGGTATTCGAATATTGAACCTTTTTCTTTCGCAAAAGACTAACTTGGTTGTTTCTTCTAAACAAATTAATTACCGAGAAAATTTTTGTCAAATCACTTGTTCAAGAAGTATTCATATACTAATTGAATGGAATTAATTTATAAGTCTTTCTTCCTTACGAAATACGAGCGGGCAAGTGCTTCATAAATATTAATGTAATATTATAACTCCAAGTATATATTTACCTGCTGTAATAGCAGTTGTAAATATCTATTGTAATAACAGTAATTTGATGTATAATCAGTATTAAAAAAAAAATATTCATATACTTTTCGTAAAACATTTGGCGTGTTTTTTATCTATACATATCATGTATATTTCATGTCACGTGCTGAGTCAAATTTAAAATATTTTATATTTACAGTTCATTTGATAATCATCAGCAAACTTTTTACTTCATCAAAAATAAAACATACTCCCAATTACAATTTAGAGAATGACACCAAAGATTATGTACATGCATTTCAAGTAACCATTGGATTCACAGAGGCATGGCGTATCTTGGCTGTGCAACAGCACATGTGCTTTTTGTGCATGTTTAGAGGTTAATTATTCAATGTTTCTCATTCAAGAAACTCCTAATAGTAATTCTTATGCATGCCTTCAATTTATATTCACTCATCACTTCTGCCCATTCTTCCCTCTTTTTTTTTCCTTTTTTTTTTCTTTGTGGTGGGGAGGGTTGGGGGGGGGGGGTGGTGTGGAGGAGTTGTGTTATTTGAGAATAAAGAGAGTGTCCTTCAAAAGCCAAAGAAGGAGGCAAAAAGCTAAAGAAGAGTAAGGAGGGGAGGGGTCACTGCCCCCACACCACACCTCTTCAAATGCTCTCAAATCACCATCATTACATTCACACTCTCCATTTGCATTCGCTCTTTTGCTTGTACTTCTTTTTCTTTTTGATACATTATTTTTCCATTTTTTTCATCTTTATTAGTACTTCTTTTGTGGTTATTACAGCTGGTTTTCATTATTAATTTGCTTTTTCATTGTTAATCATGGAATCCTAAGCTTTTGTTTTCCCCCACCAAAGAATAAGCTGTGCCAAATTGCCAATTGTAGTTTTTATAAGCCAGCTTTGGTTTTCAAATTGACGGTAATGTAAATTAAAGTTCAGAATCTTGAAAATTTTATACAAGATTATTTGAAAATTTATGTACATACGTGGAGGATCATAATTCGTCCGAGTGAACGTGATAAGTTTAACTGGAAATCAATCTTTGAATCAAGATTGAGCAATGTGCATCATCATTTACTGCATGGGCACGGTTGGGAGAGCTCTTATGACTTGTGAGACGCACTTTTCCACAACAGTGCTTTTTATAAAAATGTCAAGTAGCTTTTCTGAACAGTTGCGATGTTGCATTAAATATAAAGGCAAATTTTAAGTTACAGCGGTAGCATGAACAGTGACCACGTATGTCATTGGTCACGCTACAGTTACAACTGTTGTAACTTACAGCAATTATAACTTAAGTTGGTCCAAATATTAATTATTTTTTTAATAAATATTTTTAGACACTTTATTCAGATTTTGATGCCTGTATGCAGCAAAATGGAAGTCGGGAGAAAATTTCAATTTTTCAGCTTCTATAGACTTATTGAATAAAAACCTCCATAAATCCACAATGTCTGGAGGAAGAATTTGGGTACGTGTTTTAATATTTTAGAGCTGGTAGCTCGAAATCCTTGTGGCAGTTTGCATCAATTAATGTGCACATGCAAATTTTAAAATTTCGTAGCTAAATTATGAGTGGATTCTTGATCCGCTTTCCTTTAATAGGAAGATTAGTTTAAAAAGAATATTTCTCTCTTAAAAAGAAATTATATAAACAAGAAATGGAACTAAAAGTCTAAAATGCAAATGCAAACTAATTGCATCTTTAACTCAATTTGATTATGAGCCAAAATAAGGGAAATTGTTTTCAATTAATTAACCTTTTGCATGCAATAATCAATTGTTGTGCCCCAAAGACACCTGAAAATCTGAAATCACCCCAAAAAAAAAGTCTTCTATTTTTTTCAACAAAAATTTAGTTGTGCACTAGAAGATGAAAAATACCTTAAAACATTTAACCAAATTCTCTTACAAAACATATAATTAAGCATGGTTTAGTGTTACATCTTTATCCTCCCAAAAAGGAAAAAATTGTTATGAAGATCTAACTCATTGTGTAACCTTTTTTGGTTGATTGGTTCAGACAAAAATAGTTCTCCTTTATATATGCTTTATATATCTAACATGTCCCATTTAATATTTTCATTTGAAGCAGATATCTGAAGCCTAGGAAAGGTGAGCACATGATGCCATAAGATTGTATAGTAATTTAGGATGACAAATATATATCAACTTTTGGTGTCAATTCTTGAAATCCATTTCACCACACTTCTTTGAAGTGCTTCGGTTTTTTTTTTTTCTCCCAATTATAAAGATGTTTTATATATATATATATATTACATAAATGTGAACCATATTTTTGGTGAACGGGATATGAATTTCAAACCTTTCCACTTACATGCAAGTAGGGATTGGAATTAAAATTGACATTATGAGCTGTTGGGTTATGTTGTCTGTATTAAAATTTTTCAAACAACCTTTTAAACAAAGGACTTTGCGTACTTAAAAATTGTATCCCAAGCAGTCCTTTACCAGAAGGAAAAGATGATGTTGTAGGCCAATGTCTCGTCGATTTGGACACTTGAACTATTTCTTATGCTTATCCCAACTCAAAGTCATGAGAATCTATCATTCTTCTTTTATACGACTTGTTGCTTGAGCTATCCCTCCTACACATATTTCATTAATCGGAACACTTACTTCCCCAAGCTTTTAGCCATTAAACAACCCTCTAATTTGAGCTTAATTCTTGTTATACTCCTTTTTTCCCCCTTGTTTCCCTTTTTTTTTCCTTCTCTTATCATTAATGAGAAATTTCAATTTCATCTTGAATTTGCTATTTGTCTTTACATTTTTGTACAAGTCGGATCTAAGATGATTTGGGTTATCATTTGAATATTATCAATCTTTCATTGTTATCGAGTCATTTGTTTAGATAACTATACAATTACATAAAACATAAATGATGATTGGGTTAATTTTTAATCAAATGAGCATGGCCCTTAAATGACATACCAACGGATGCTTAAAAATAAGGTTTTAAATTCTATCATTGGGAATGAAGAAGATAGGGTCCCTTGTATGTATGATTATTATATAAGATTAAGCAAAAGAAATATTTATTTATATTTCTCGTTAATTTGTTGGAACATATCTTAATTGCCACGCGAACCCCGTGGCCATGGCCAATGGTCCCTCTTATGGATTGAGACCATTACATACTTTTTATTCTTTAGTAGTCAAATTTGAGCTTGTCTAATTTTATTAAAGATTCAAGACCCATGTCGCTCTTAGTTTTAGAGCAAATTGTTTATTAATTTAATTATTGATTAGGAGTTTTTATGGCGCATAATCTCGGACCATTCTAGAGAGTGTGGATTATATTATGAACTTTTTTTTAATTAATCGTGTGTGAAATTAATTTTGATTAATATAAGATTGGGCTTCCTTGAAGTAAAGAAATAGCTAGATTCGCCTTCGAGAACTTTTATATATGTTTTAATATTTTAACATAATAAAAAATAATAATGATAAAAAGATTCCTGATTAATTATTAAGAACTTTTCTTTTTTAATTTGATTTATGGCATTTGGTTTAAGTACTCAAAAAAGGGGGAAAAAAAAAGGTTCTTAATAGTAGTCGCAAAGTATTTTGAATGCTTTCATTTAGAATTACCTTCTAAGTATTTCTTCAGTATGTATAATGTCGTTATTTATTAATCAAAATATTATTTGCTCAAAAGCAATATTATCTATTTCAACCAAATATTACAAAGGAATCAAGAGAAAAAAAAAATATATGTTTGGAAATTTTGAGCTTTTTTTTTTTTTGGGTAATTGCCTTTGGAAGAAGGATACATTATATTGGCTTTTTGGTCAAAATTTTAAAGGTTAAAAGCCAAATAATCCAAGCCTTTAAATCAATTAAATCCTAGTGATATTTATTTTTCGGGACATTAAAGTAAAAGGTTCCCTACAAATACAATTCCCAAAAAGCAGTCATAAAATCCCAGCAAAAAGAGCAAAAATTTTTCTCTAATTAATCTTTCATTTTCAGGTCATGGTTGAACTAAAGCAGCGGAAACAAAATTATCTTTAGAGGTTAAATTAATTAAGAACTTGGGATCCACAAATACAAAAGCTAGCGGGGCAAAAATGAAACATTAAGGGGTTGATTTTTGTTAATTTAACTAAAGCTAAAGTAACTTGGAGGGCCAAAGCACAAACTGAGGCCCCCCCACAAAGATGAAATCTGCAAAATACTAATGTAATTTGTTTAAATTTATCTATTGTTATACTATTGCATACGTGTTTCAAGATCAGCAGCATAAAGGATAATTCTCTGATCTCTTTGAAAGATTGACAAATGAGATTTATCAAATCTCATTGAGATACAAGCACTTAACCCTTAAAATTTTTGAATTTGTTGTGGGCATGAAACATGCTAACGCACCAATCTTGTGAGATACTTCCAGAACTATATAATATAATGTGTACTTCAAAAATTAATGTATATTAGTGAAATATATTTGAGAGTTCTATATAATTAGGCATGATTCACCCGTAACATCAATCAACATTCGAATTTCATCTTTAAAAAACTTCAAATTCATACGATTGAATTTCTTCTTCGAATTAAACATCCAATCACTTAAGCATATCATACTTGAAATAAATATTAGGGATAAAATAATTAGTCAAGTACTCGTGAATCAGATTTATTTTATTTTAGTTACATTATTGAGTGCAAATCTATTTTTATTATTTATAAACTGATGTTTTAAAATTAAGGCGCATCATACAGACGCTAGTATTACGATAAAGCAATGGATAACTAAAGGAGTATTAAAATGATAAATTTATGGTTGAATTGATGATTGAAGGATATGAGAATGAAGTGGGTGCATGGCGGTGAAGCTCTGCCCTACCAGAAGAGCCCCAATTAGAGCAATCCAATAACGACTGGTAAAGAATTCTAATTTCACAAGGTGCTCCTTCTTCTGTCAGAAAAACTCAAAATGGGTTGGCCAAAATTGATTAATGTGAAGGCAAGAAATTAATAAGAAACTCCCAATATGGTCGTGTCCTAACAATACGAAATTTGGAGGGCTGATTCATTTGCCCCTTGAAAAATACACATACACATATAGGCGAATAAGCCACACAATTGGCACTTTAAGTGATTATCTATGAAGAAGGGTTTTTTTTTTTTTTTTTTTTTTTTATAGTATAACTATAAGGCCCTTCTCAATCATATTCAACATCGTTCTTGAATAAAATTATTTCACAGAGTAAATCCCCAAAAAAAAAAAAATTGAATCTTTTATTAGGTTATATTTCATATTAGCACACATCAAGTGGATGTTCATTTGACAATTTCATAAACTATATGATGAACGCGCCTCATATGACAACAAGTTGAAAATAGTAAATAATAAATTTGTTGGCAATACATTTTTGAATTCATAAAGAGACTAATAACCATTAATAAATTAAATAATAACCTAACTTACGCAAATTAGTACCTATAAAATGAAATGCTTCGTTTTCTTGCAACTTTGAAATATCCCTATTCCCTGCATGTGACTATGTGAGTACTTCTTTATTTTTCATTTGCACTTTAATATATATATATATATTGTCTGCAATATGAAATTGAAAAAAACCATAAAGCAAAGGTGGCTAAGAAACGGACATGCATAATGAGGAGGAGCATCTGGGCATCCTAAAACGGTCCCACACTTTATTTTGAGAGTGGTCCACCAACTCATTTTTGATGGTTTGTGGGCCCACCACCCTATTTGTAAACCAAAACCAGACTGTTGCATGGGCAGAAATGTCCAATACAAATTAGAATCCCAAAAACCCACCACATATCAACCCTTTAATATGAATATTCATTTTTCCTTTATTATTTTTAAGAAAAATGCTGTATTAAATGTAGTGTGCTAATATGAATGTACTAATGCAATGTTACTCACAGTAAACACTACAGCAAGGTCACAAGAAATATGCTACCTTAATTATTTATTTGAATTTTGATTTTAATATTAAACTTTCAAATGATGTTACAAGTGACACTTCTGAGTTGAAATATAAATAATTTGAAAAAAAAAATTAATTTCTTATGAGAATAGGAGTTTGGCATCAGATTTCAAGTTGAAATATCTTCCCCTTAATCTACAATAATAATAGTGTGATCCATCACTTGTTGAACTTCAATGGTTACTTGATCCTGTCAAAAGATTATGTATTAAAAAAATATATATATCCATAAAAAAAAAATTCTTTTATTTACTCTGACTCAATAAGATTTCTAGTATTCTTTTTAATCAGCAGCATTTATAAGTCTCATTTGGCTGTCATTCCCATTCAAACCGCCATTTTTCAGTCTAAATATAAAACCAATTGCCTCCATCTACTCCTTCTCTGTTCTCTATTCTCTATTCTCTCTTCTTCTTCAATTTTCTCTTTTTGTCATTCTGCAGTTTCCTCTGTTTCAATCTCTTTGTACATACCACAAGACAGAGCAATCACTAATGGCAGCCAACAGATTTGCAACCATGTTGCATAGAAACACCAACAAGATCACTCTTATTTTAGTCTATGCATTTCTTGAATGGATTCTCATCTTTTCCCTTCTCTTAAATTCTCTCTTTTCTTATCTCATCATCAAATATGCTGAATATTTTGGCCTTAAAAAGCCCTGTCTATGGTGTTGTAGGCTCGATCACCTCATTGACTCAAAAAAGAACAAAAACTCTTACAGAGATCTTGTCTGTGATGCTCATGCCAAGGAGATTTCCAAACTGGGATTCTGTTCAAATCATCAGAAACTCTCAGAATCTCAAGATATGTGTGAGGATTGCTCGTCCTCGTCACAGCAGCTTGAGTGTCCTGAATTGTCAAGAGATTATGCTTTCTTTCCATGGATGAAGAAGATTGGTCTGGTACAAGGTCCTGGTGAAGTTGCTGTTGAAGGTGGTGGATTGATTTCTAAATGTTCTTGTTGCGGTGTCAGCTCAGAGAGGAAGTTTTATTCACCTTGTGTCTTAGTCAAGCCTTCTTGGGAAGTTTTGGATTATACCCAGAAAGGAAATTTGATCAAAGAAGCTGAGGAAGATGATAGAATCGATGATGGCGATCATTTTGATCAAAGAAGATCAGAGTTTGTGTCCAATCAGCTTGAAGATGAACAAAGAATTGAAGGAAACGGGGAAGTTTTCGTTGAAGGAACAGAGCTGGGGGCAGAGAAGAATTGTTCAGGTTCTGTCTCTAATGATGGTTGCAAAGATATGGCAGCTAATGAAGATAACAAATTTGATGTTGCTCTAGAGAAAGAGCAGGAGAGTATCAAGGAAGAAGAGTTGAATGTGTTGATGAATAATCCATCTTGTGATCAGAGTGCAATTCAAGTGAGCTATGGTAAAGAGTCATCTCCTGAAATTGGAACTAAGCATTTGGAGTTTTACATTTATGGAGATGATTGTCATTTGATTCCGGTGGAATTGATTGATGCCGCTACACCTGAAAAGAAAAATGCATATAAATTTAAGGAGGAAGATCGAGGGGATTCTGGAAATGAAGATGTTATATTGGATTTCACCATGCATGATGTTGCAACACAAGTTGAATTGGTTGTGGAGAATAAGGCCAGTTCTGGAAAGGCGGAGGCATTAGTTTCAGGTCATGCCAATGGAGAGGAAATTAAGGCTGCAGAGGCTGAAGATGAGGAACTGAATGAGAGTGAATGGTCCGCATTCATACAAGCAGAGGTTGGAGAAGTGGAGGAGAAAGAGGAGGAGGAGCATGAACCAGTTGCTGTCGATCAAATGGTTCAAATTCTGTCTACCGCTGGAGACGATGATGTTCAAGCAAGTGCTGCATCAAAACAAATGACTCAAATTCTGTCTAATGATGGAGAAGATTATGTTCAAGTAAGTGCTGCAAGAAAACAATCGTCTCAAGTTCTGTCTACTGATGGAGAAGATTCTGTTCAAGCAAATACTGCAACAGAACAAACGACTCAAATTCTGTCTACGGATGGAGAAGATTATGTTCAAGAAAGTGACGCAACAACAGCGGAAGATATGGAATCAGATGTTAATCAAGGTATATGTTTTAACTTTATTTGTTACGATCTCTTTGTATGCTCTATGCTGAAATTATATCATGAATTAAATGCAGTGTGTGATGATGTGCTTCAAATGCAAAGTGATGAAATGGATGCTGAGATCTCAATAGGGACAGAGATTCCTGATCATGAACCAATTGATGATCTTCAAACTCAAGAAGATCTTCCTTCATCTCCATGCAAAGAAGAGGGTGTATTTGCTAGCTCTTCCGAATTTCAGGCAGACAATTGTGATCATGGTAAGCCTCAATAACTATATTATCACTTTTACGTGCTTAAATAGCTTTTTTTTTTTTTTTTGATACCCTAATATGAGTTTTGTGTTGTTTAACATTAGGCTTTAGGCAATCTGAAGATGATGTTGAATTTAGGACCATAGTGATCCAAACAAGTGATAAAACGATGCATAATCATTTATCCTCAACTTCAGAGCCTAATGAGAATGAGGAAGAGAAGGTTCCTGATACGCCGACTTCCATAGACAGTCTCCATCAGTTGCACAAGAAATTGTTGCTGCTTGATAGAAGAGAATCTGGAACAGAAGAGTCTTTGGATGGAGGAAGTGTTATAAGTGACATTGATGCCAGCGATGGAGTATTAACTGTTGACAAGTTGAAATCAGCATTGAAAGCTGAGCGGAAGGCTCTGAATGCTTTGTATGCAGAATTAGAAGAAGAGAGAAGTGCTTCAGCAATAGCTGCAAACCAAACAATGGCGATGATAAACAGGCTTCAAGAAGAGAAGGCAGCAATGCAGATGGAAGCCTTGCAGTATCAAAGAATGATGGATGAACAATCTGAATATGACCAAGAAGCTTTGCAGCTGCTGAATGAGCTTATGGTAAAGAGGGAGAAGGAGAAGGCTGAGGTAGAAAAAGAGCTGGAGATTTATCGCAAAAAGGTACAAGATTATGAGACGAAAGAGAAAATGCAGATGTTGAGAAGAAGAAGCAGAACTCCATCAGCTTCTTGTAGCAATGCTGAGGATAGTGATGGCGTATCTGTTGACTTGAGTCATGAAGCAAAGGAAAACGAAAGTTTCGACAACAATCAAGAAAGTGGTAACCACCACACTCCCGCTGATGCAGTTTTGTTTTTGGAGGAATCATTAGCTAGTTTTGAGGATGAAAGGATATCAATTCTTGAGCAGCTCAAAGTTTTGGAAGAGAAGTTGTTTACATTGAATGATGAAGAGGAGCACCATTATGAGGACATTAAATCAGTTGATCATTTTCATCAACAGAATGGCAATGGTTACAATGAGGATCATGATTCTAACGGTGAGGCTAATGGGGTTGCTGCAAAAGGCCATTTCAAGGAAATGAATGGAAAGCATCATCAACAGGATAGGAAATACATTGGTGCTAATGCAAAGAGACTGCTTCCTCTTTTCGATGAAATTGGTGCAGATACTGAAGACGGGGTCTTGAATGGAAATCATGAACTAGATTATGATTTTGTTGCCTCACAAAACTCAGTTATCAAATTTGAACTAGATAACAAAAGGTTGGCCATTGAGGAGGAAGTTGATCATGTATACGAAAGGCTACAGGCACTTGAAGCTGATAGAGAGTTTCTAAAGCATTGCATGAGCTCATTGAGAAAAGGAGATAAGGGCATTTATCTCCTCCAAGAAATTTTACAGCATCTTCGCGATCTCAGGAACGTTGAAATGAGAGCAAGGACTATGGCAGATGCTGCTTCATAGTGCCATTACTGGGTACATTCTATTCCCCATTGCTTCTTAATTAGTCAAAAATTATTCCTACAATGTTCTACTTTTACTTGAAAATATGTTACACGAAAATTGAATTTTTCATGCTCGATAAAAGCAGATTGTTCCACTGGAGTTCATCAGCAGCTACAAATTTCGACAAGAGAAGCACCAACTCTACATGTTTCATTGATTCAAAGGCACCAAAGAACTTGCACATGCACAAAGTTGCTACGGCAAGTCCCTCAAATGGAGAGGGAAGCCTAATGGTGGACATAAAAAATGTGAAGTCTATCTTTTTTTAAAAAAAAAAAAATTTCTATTTTATTATCTGAATTGAGGATTTTGTGCCCAAATTTTTTTTTGTGGGTTCAAGTCATCATCACTTTTTGAGGAAAAAAGGATGATGATGAGTGTATGCATGTGTAGGCTAGTGAGGTGATGAAGTGAAGCCAAGCTGTCATTTTGTATTATGTTTGTGACAAAATAATTATTAGACAGGGCAAAGGGCAAAGGCAAGGGGCCTGGCTTACAAATCTGGAGTGATCCAACAAAGATTCCAGTGCCAGGTACCTTAGCATTAGTTTATTAGACTGAATTTTAGAGAATTAGATGACTTTCTTCTTCTTTTCATTTTTAATTTTAATCTTTAGGGGAAAGGGAAAGAGGGAGTAAGTAACTCCATTTATCTTTTTCTCAGTCTATGCATCATTTCAATCATAAGGTGGGGTTTGTTTTTTATTTTGATGGGGCAAAAGTTGTATACTACATCTACATGTATCCTTCTGTAAGTATATAAAGTGAGTGCTTGTTTATATTATCTGTTGTTTATTCTTCGTTTGGAAGCTTGTATTATGACAAAGATATGCATCTATTGACTGTTAAGTAAATTATAAAGCCAGTATAAGAAGTGAAGATTGATGTCACAATGGATGTTTCTTTAAGCATCATAAAACCTCTTTTGGTAGGTAGAAACCAACAAAAGTTGAGCATAACCAAATAATTACCAAAAAACAAAAATGTCAGTTGGCCTTACCTTACAGCTAGAACTAGGAATTCAAGTGGCTCAAAACAATATCATGCACTGTTGAAATAAGCTTGGAGACTTTTTTTTTGAACCCCCAAAAACATGTTTTAGGAATTAATTTGTTGACAAAGTGACACAATTAATTATCCTTGATCATATTTAACAATGACTAGTTAAAACTTGATGTCAGAGGAGGTGAGGGTTCGAATACAAATACTTGATTCTAAGATCGTGCTGGTGCTGCTGATAAATTCAAAAACTTAAAAACTTACTCTTTTAACACTTCAGTAAGTTTCAACGGTATGTATTTTATGTGAATATATACAAGTTAATAATAAAAACAATTTTTAACACTTGCATTATCGTACCACAAGCAAAACGATGTGGGGAATAGTTGAATATATACCAAGGCATGTGCTAAGGAGACGACTAATATCGACTGTACTTGTAAAACATACTTTACTTCCTGTTAAAGGCAATTATACATATGTGGTGGCCGTCATAATGTTACGCATAACCAAAAATAAATTAAACTAAATTTCAACCTTCAATCTAATTCATCACTCATCATACGATACCCTGAACACGGTCCATATAATTAAGAGTACCTGCATCAACACGACTTTGCCCTAATATTTGTTCTTTCCACGTGTGTTGTCGAATGCCATATTGTTCACACGTTGATGAGTTATTGCTCATTTTTTTGGTTGGCTGGAAGAGGCCGCTGCTCAGCTGGACTGTAATTATTATATCACCATGGCTTAATGACTTTCGGCGGATCCTTAATTAATAGATAATTAATCATACTCTTTAAAATTTTTTTAAAAAAAAAGAATGAAGGTTAGGTGGCCAGCGTTTCAAAGATGTGATGTAAAGATTTTCCCATGTTCACGTACCAAAGTTTTTCTTTCAAAACACTGACAGAACCAGCTTTTGGAGTTTGTCTAGGGAGTAATAAGTGGATAATACTTCTAGGATTTTTTACCTTAATTAATTTTGAGTTAATAATTAATTAGCTTGAGAAGTCTTTAACTTCTGCCTGGAGATTGACGTGGGAACATTTGACTCAGCTAAAGATCAAACTGCCTTTAAACTTTAATTGTTTAAATGAAAAGGGCACCTTTAGTTTCTAAATGTTTCAGGAATCTCCTTCTAGACCTCCTGCATTATTATTATATTAATGGGTGACTTTGTAGCAATGGTAACAATCCGCACGCAGTTATAGTTGGGGACGCGAGTCAATGATAAGATTACAATTAATTTTTAAACCATTGACTAATCCAATCTTAAATATTATTTTAATGTCAGGTTAGGATTGTTGGGAGATCAATTAATGTCAAACGGATTAGGTTTAAATTGTCTTGTTCACAAAGTCAGTGAAAACAATGGATCCGTTACTATCTTGCAATTACACCCAAGGAAATTTCAGAGGTTTCTCCTCTTTTTATTTTATTAGTAACCTGTAGTATAGATACCCAGGTAAAATATTGAATTAAAAATTCCTCAAAATTATGTAAACAATGCAATGTACGTGATGGATCATGTGTGGTACCCCCGTGCCCTTACGCAAAAAATCTAAATTATTGGAAGATTGAGATTTACAAGATTAATTTGTTAAGAGGATTCTGATGTTAGGCTTAGATGCTGTTAAAAATTTGAGAACAATCCAATCCTCTGCGACAGGCCAACATGCTCGACACAAGTAGGTCAAAACAGTACATGCGCAAATAATTTGAGACACAACATTATTCAATAATCACAGATATATATGGTGTTGGTTTCCGAGAGCAAATTGAAGCAAGCATGCATCTGTAATATTGAGATTTTGGTGTAACATATATATTACTTCAAGTTCCAATCAATGGATACTTCATAAACCCTTACATAAACTTTTAGAAATAATTGCTGGGGTTATCCAGGTTAGTTATGGAAGGCATTAGCAACTAATTTATAAGCATGAGAGGAAATTTGACTGTATTTATTTCTCATATATTGTCGCCTAGCATAAATTATTTATACGTGATTAATGTCCAATTTTAATAGAGTTATTTGTTATGTGATCAGATAGTGTGTTAACCGGTCTAATTTTGGTGCATTATATATTATAGTATATTATGAATGAGTATAACCTTTAACTTGTATTATTAAATTAACTGACTAATATCATAATTAAAGTATGAATATAGGATGGTCCCTACACTCAACTAAAATATTTAAGTAAATTTGGCCAATTGAAGTTATTATTCCATCATTTTGATGCTCTGGACAAGATTACTGTAAAGAAGCCCTCATCTTTCTCTCTCGTCTGCAATTGATTCCTCAAGTTATTCAAGAAACCAAGTTTGGATCAAGTAAGGAAGGCCACTAGTTATGCAGCATCCTAGAAGACTAGCAGCAACAGAACAATGACGAATCTAGATATAGACTTTACTTCAGCGCTTTAGACATGTGATTGAATGGAACTTGCAGCTCAAGGAAATTGTCATGTCATATTTTTCATAGAGTCTTATTCATTGAGCTAACTTTTGTTTATTAAATCAAACATCTGGAAGTCAAGATAAGTAAATGATGAAAGATACATATGTACATATATATATTCGTGCTCTCCTTCCTAGAAGACCAAAAAAAAAAAAAAAAAAAACCATAATTCTCAACACATAATTTGTCAAGATATAACCTATAATCAGATTTCATGCCAGGAGATGTTTAAATTGAGTCAATGTGAGAGCATGCAGATTCAGTCAAAACCGTCTAACTGGTTTCCTCTGAAAAATCAGGGACAAAATTTTATTTTTCTAACAATCACTAAATTCGAAGGGAGGAGGATTCTGGCAAAAATCCTGAAAATTCAAATAGAGGTAAGTTAAACTTGCCTCCCTCTATTTTATTTTCTTATTTCTTACTTTTTTTATCATTAGAGATCTTTTCTTTCTTTTTTTATCTAATTAAAAATTAGACACTTTTTTATATATTTTTAGTAAATTTATAAAATTGACTTGAGTGTCGAAGGGTTAACAACGGAAGTTTATCCTTTGTGATCACAATCATTTTCTCGCAAAGCATATGCTCGCAGGTTGTTTACTCGTGGTCGTAGGGTATCCTTTAAAATCAATAAAACCATTCTCCTACATATAAATTTAATTCTGGCGCAAAAGTAGTATCTAACCACTAACCGACTCGATTAGATTTCGTCAAAAACACCTTTGTAATTGCAGAAACAAGACCCAAAAATATATAAATTAATCCTGAAAATAATTAATTATATGTAATATATAAACTTAGGATAACCACTCTATACACATCATCTATAACTTCGTAAGTCAGCTAGGATATCATTTCAATTAATGGTGATATTGAAATACATTATCAAAAAAGCGAACCCAAATTGCAATTCAAACCATAGTTGAACCCGAAAAATTGAATGGAACCGAACCCAAATCATAATATGAGACCAAACCAAACTAAATTGAAATAGTTTTCCAACTGTTTGGCTTGAATTCTCAAACTTAAATTGATTGCAAACCGAATGGAAACCCATAAAAATTAAACCGAAACACCCATCCCAACGCTCTACCCACCAAGGGATGCCACCTTTACGGTAATTTCCTACTCTCTACCCACCAAGGCATGCCATCTTTACAGTAATTAATGTCCAAAATGACGTACATAGAACTAGTAAAATTTGACATGACCCGATTACTCAACACAATCACGACACGAATAAATTAGTTTGGATTATTAAATTTAACACGATTACTAAATAGGTCCGGTCTAGTTCAACACAATTTTTTTTTTTCTGTATTAGGTTAAGATTAAAATTTTTGACCTATTTACCTGACCAGTAACACAATTATATATTTTTTATTTTAAATTAACTTATGAGTTATTGTCTTCAAAACTTAAATATCATACATGACTCTTTCTTTTTAGTTTTTTGGAAAGATAAACGTACATACAATGTTTCATTTATAAAATTTTATATATATTTAGAATTTTAATAGTGTAAATGTGTAAAATATTGGTAGACATAGTATATATATTTTATAATATCGACATATAAAATTATTCACATCACATACATACTGGCTTTGATTTAATCCTTTCTTTTTAGTGAGGTCAAATTGAGAATGATGATTAGAAGTCATTATTTTTTTTTTTTCAACAAATCTATTGTCCTGTTTTAATTCTCACACGGTTCAAAGTCTAGCCCTTATCATCCCCAACCTCATCAAATAACATAGCAGACCAATTTCGATTGATGTCAACAATTTTCTTTCTTTTGGAAAGATCACTTTAATATATATTATTAATGTGAAAAAAGAAAGAAAGAAAAAAGAAAAAAAGAAAGTAAGGTAATATTTTTCATTTAGCCGAGAAAAAAAAAATTCTAAAGGTTATTTATTAATTTGTCTCATACATTTGATTGATTTACTGTGTGAAATGTATTAGACCCTATTTTTAGTGAAAGTAGATGGGATTTAATTGTATTATACTCAGAGTTAAAAGGGGCTAAAAATTTTAAAACTCAATTGACTTTTTGATTAGGAGAATAAGTTAACGTTGTGACCAAAAACTCTTTGATTTTGAACCATCAAACTCTTCTGTCACATTTTTCCAAAGAGTGGAAGACAATTGCCAAACACCAGTGGCCCCAGTGGGCCGTACATATGATGATTCTTCGTTGAATCAAGTGAAATAATAATATGACTGACACAATGAATAAGAAAAAAAATTGAATACAAACACTTGTAATTAACCCTAGGACTAAGTTTTTGTTTTTTCTTTTTATTTCAATAGAATCCTTGATTTGACTTCTAACCATGGCCACCTGGGCCTGCCTAGTAGTAAACTTTTATCTTTATAATTATGAGGTCAGAGATTTAAATCGTCGTAAACTCAACTTTCATCAATTAAGTATAATAAAATATAATTAATTTATAAGTTTTTTTTTCTTATAAAATATGAGTAGAGTAGAGATATCATTCCTCTGTGAAAGATATTTATCTGGACAAATATTTCATAAAGATTAATGTAATATTATAAATATCTATTGTCTGTAGAGACATTCTTTCTATGTGAGGGGTATTTATCTGGACAAATATTTCATAAAAATTAATGTAATATTATAAATATTTGTTGTCCGATGTATAATCAGTATTCAAAAAAATATATATGAGTGGAATAGAAACATTCCTCCTCTGTGAGGGATATTTATCTGAGTAAATATTTTATAAAAATTAATATAATATTATAAATATCTGTTGTCTAATGTATAATCAGTATTAAAAAACAAAAAGACTTCTACCCATCGTCAAATTTCATTCAAACAGTATTTCAAGCTTTCAAGTTTGAGTTCGAGTACATATGATGACTTTAATATGTGCACTATACATATCAAATTAAAAAATTTTAGCTAATGAAAGGTCTGCCTAGACATTAATTAGGGAGATGAGAGCAAGTGACCCACCCAACTGCACAAATTTGTTAGTGCAAGCTTTCGAGTTTGAATTCGGGTACCCATAAGAAAGACAAAACGTTTTTTCAAGCAAATTCGTGTACACTCTAAATCAATTTTTCGTGTTTTTAAAAAATTAACCAGTAAGAAGCACTTAGCTATTATTTTTGTTTATACTGTTAAATTTTATTTTAAATATTTAAAAATAGATGTAACTCAACATTCGAAAACTGATTTAAATGGATCTGACAGTAGGATTTAGAAGTGCTAACTACGTCTACGGTGGTTTTTTAAAAGATACATTAAAAAAGAAAATTATATAAATGCATTTTGTTGGTTGGTTGGTTGATGTTTGTTTTGTAAAGCAAAGAATGAGAAATGGCGCCATTTGACTGTTTAATTCAACTAAAAATATTAAATTAACCTAAAAAAAAAAGAAAAGGAAGTGCCAGCTAGTCAACTCAACAGGGTCGTCAACACACGAAATTTTCTTCACATGGTTCATTCGTATCAGTTGCCACATACCAAGGAAACAGACGAAAAAGAAACCTCAACTTCCTCAAATAATCTACAAAATCCAAATACCCACATCCTCGTTCTCCAGTCACCGCCATCTTCTAAACTCTCACAAATTTTCTCAATCTTTTTTCACAGATTGAATTGTTTGATTGGTAACTTTCCATGAGCAGGGGAAGGACATGACCAAACCCAAGAAATTCTTTGATGGTCTTTTGAGACACTTCAATCTTG
This sequence comes from Murraya paniculata, assembly GCA_030449075.1. Taxonomy (NCBI): domain Eukaryota; kingdom Viridiplantae; phylum Streptophyta; class Magnoliopsida; order Sapindales; family Rutaceae; genus Murraya; species Murraya paniculata. The sequence goes on from JAEVFN010000043.1 coordinate 119,697, forward strand.
GTTCTAGCAGAGGTAATAAAATTTGAATTACCCAGATTGCTAAAGTTTGGTTTCTTTTTCCTTTTTTTTTTGAGGAAAAAATTATTTTTGCAGTATGTTATTATCTGCTACTTGACCGATCACATGATATGATGATGTGTTGAATTTTGTGATTTGATCAGAAGGTAACAACGAAGAAGATTTGGAGAAGATTGCTGCTCAGGAGCAGAAGCACTTTCCATTTGAAGCTTTAGTTTCTGCTACCAGAAATTTTCACCCTTCTAATAAGCTTGGTGAGGGAGGCTTTGGACCTGTCTACAAGGTAAGTTATCAATTCAACTGGGTTTTATTAGGAGTATAAATTCCGTTTGGTTCCTGAGAAATATTTTGGATCCAAAAGATTGATGAGTTCACCGTAGTCTTTGCATTTCCTGCTTTTTCTTTTTCATTTTTTTCTCATAACAATGTTTTTTTTTTTTTGTCGGTGTTGTGTTTTTGATTTATTCTTTGGTATTGAAATTGCTGTGTGACCAATAAATCTTTCTGTTAATTCGGGCTGAGAAGTTATTGAAAAGTCGTACACGCGGTTTGGAAGAAGAAGAAAGACGTGACCCGACATGCCAACTCAACTGTTCAACAACTGCAAACCGACTTGTTCAAGAAAGGATCTTTCTTTTTCTTTTTTTTCCCCTCTTTTTTCTTTTTACTTTTCTCTATCTCAACAACGAAAATAGTGAAACTTATATAAGATAATGAATCTTGTGACACTAGTAAGTGAAGTAACAAATTAAGGGTATGTTTTGAACCATTGTGCTTTTGCTTCATTTTGGAAGCATGGCGCCTAAATTTCTCGGCTGCCAATGTTGATAAATTGTCATTGATATATATGTTTGACCGGTGGTGGTTCAGTCCCATAGCAGCTGTGATTTAAAAACAACACTTGATCCTAAAACTACCCTAGTGAGTAATGAGTGAGTCTATTATGCCTGCAGTCACTATGCCTGTGCATAATTTTGCCACTGATATCCATGTTTAATTAGCAATATCATGCTTATCTGCATTATTGTCATTAGAAGCTAAAAGTTATGCAACTGCATTTCTTCTATTGTGTTTGTATTTTTTACACTCCAGCAATGCATGCTGCACTAAATTATTATTCTTTCTTCAGCTATGGCCGCACCTTTGAGATTTTTCTGTTATTTTGGTCATAAATCAAGGTATTGAGGACTTCTGCGACATTTCCTTGCAGGGGAAGTTGGATGATGGAAGAGAGATTGCAGTGAAGAAGCTGTCTCATAGTTCGAATCAAGGGAAGAAGGAATTTGAGAATGAGGCTAAGTTGTTGGCTCGTGTGCAGCACCGGAATGTTGTGAATCTCTTGGGGTATTGTGCTCATGGAGCGGAGAAGCTACTGATTTATGAGTATGTCATAAATGAAAGTCTGGACAAACTTCTCTTCAGTAAGTATCACTTAATTCTTTTGAATTTCTCTCTCTCTCTCTCTCTTTTTTGTTTTAATGCTTACCTGTGCTGTTTTACACCTATTTATGTAGAGGGTTTTGATTAACTGAACAGAGCGCAACCTAATAGTGCTTCCATATTTGTATTCCAAGTTCATATTAGAAGAGCAGCATAATATGGGTTTGGAAGTCTGAAAATCATTTGAGGCTTACATTGAAATCATAACAATTTCAATATTCAAATCCTTTGCTAGCACATATATATTTGCTAGGCTGTGGAGACATTGCTTGGCATCAATGAGTAATCATTATAGTTTGACAAGCATAGGTAGTGACTCTAGGCTTGCTGATCTTTTCAGAATCAGCTAAGTTTGGATGAATTGGGAGATATTCAATAGCACAAAATATAAACTTTTTATTGTTTGGACAGTCAACCTTGAAATAATAACAATTTAATATCCAAATCCCTTTAGGTCTTATAAAAAATATCCAAATCCTTTTAGGAAAAAAAAAAAAAAAGAAAACGTTATGTAATGTTGAAATGCTATTGACATGGGTATGCGTCAAACTGCTATGGAATGGAATTTTGTTTAATTCATATTTGCAATCCCCGCAATTGGTCAAACTTTGTTTCTAAATTCAAAAATTCTCAATGGCAATTGCTACATAATATTTTATCTCACTCTTTCTTGCAGCATAAATATTTCTTCAAACTTTATTCAATCTACGGAAGTCATACATGCAAACATGTAAAATTTGTAGATGAGCTATTACAGAAAAATCCCGAATAATTAATATTCAATGAAAGTATTGAATATGTGTAATCTGTTCAAACTTTTTGTGATGACATTGCTATAATGTTGCAGCCGTTAAACTTGATATCATTTTACTTATAATATTGTGGAAAATGTAGAAAGTGCTTTCTTTTTTGTGTCAAGATTCCATGGAGATTTTACCTCATTGCTGATCCCACATGGTAATTCAAATATTCATTTTGAAGACATAACACATCGATAACAAAAATATATGGCAAGTTAGGTGGAAGGAAGTTCAGCATCTTTTGAAAGACAAGCGCCAGCTGGTTTATGCTTATCAATCCCTTTCTCTCTCCCTTTTTCTTTTTGGGTGTCTTTAATTGTCTGCAGGTTGTAACATTATTGTGGACAAGTTCCCATCAAAATGAATTAAATATTTCCTTTCACATCTAAAACACGTTTTTCTTTCTTTAAACTTTGTGAGAGTAGCAGTTAATGAGACTTTGAAAAAATCTCTTTGTATGGTTGAATATGAATTTGTATGCCCCAACTCCCAAGCAACTGAATATTCTAAATGCTACTGCTCTTTGACATTATTCCAATGCAAATTTCCCAGATTGTTCCAGACTGGAAAAAGCCATCAGTTCAAACCCATGTGTTTAACTACTAAGTTGATGGTTGTCGGAAAATAATTAAATCACATGACAGTTGCTCCATTTGTTCCTTGTGTTGGCTCCAATGTAATGGACCAACTTGTTTTATGGTCACTTTTTTTGTTACTTCTGTAGGCTTCAATATAATGGATCAATTCGCGTTATACTCAATACTGATTGCCTTTGTTATGATATCTGTACAGAATCGAATAGAAACCATGAGCTTAATTGGAAGCAAAGGTATGACATTATCACTGGCGTTGCTCGGGGATTGCTTTACCTTCACGAGGATTCACACAACTGCATCATCCACAGAGATATTAAGGCCAGCAATATATTACTCGATGATAAGTGGATCCCAAAGATAGCTGATTTTGGCATGGCCCGCCTCTTCCCCGAAGATCAAACACATGTTAACACCCGTGTAGCTGGTACCAAGTACGTTTTCTAGCATCCGCTATAATATGTGTTTGTCCAAGTGCTTGAATGATAAAGTATTAAGCTAATGTAGGAATATTTTTCTCTCTTCAAATATTATGAATGCAGTGGATATATGGCACCAGAGTATGTAATGCACGGGCATCTATCAGTTAAGGCAGATATATTTAGCTTCGGGGTTGTGATTTTAGAGCTCATCAGTGGTCAGAGGAACTCAAACTTCAATTTAGATGTAGACGCGCAGAATCTACTTGATTGGGTAAGAAGATGACCAGAACCATTAGTTTTGTACAATAGTGAAAACATGGTTTACAGTGAACTAGGATAGAAATGATCTAGGGCTAAAAAAATGCCTCTGGTAACTTGTGCAGGCCAAACCCTTGACACTGACTTAGGCAACTTAAAAAATTGACTTGGGCCTTGGGGTGTTTCCAGACAATATATAAATGAATTCAAGAAGAAATTTTGTTAAGAGATTATGAAACTAAGAAAGGCATCTACGGCACATAGGAGACATTTCTAAGTTGCAATTTGACTATATTGCAGGCATATAAACTCTACAAGAAAGGCAAAAGCTTGGAGATTATAGACCCCAGTTTAGCAGCATCAGATTCTGCTGACCAAATAGCAATGTGTATCCAAATAGGGTTGTTATGCACACAAGGTGACCCCCAAGTGCGGCCAACTATGAGACGTGTAGTCGTGATGCTATCAAAGAAACCTGGCCCTGGCAATCTAGAAGAACCAACTAGGCCTGGGGTACCAGGTTCAAGATACAGAAGAAGAAGACCGGCAGTATTGTCATCATCAACTGCCGGGAGTTCCAGTGAATTCAATTCCCATACATTCAATTCAAGTTTAAATACAAATACTGGTACTGCTACTGCCTCTACATCAGCTATTACAACCCCGAGACAGGACAAGCATGGGAAACGTCCAATGGAGAGTTGAGATTAGATGTAGTTTAGAAAAAAATTGGTTATTCTTTTGTGTATATCTGTAGTATGGATAGCAATTAGTAGAGATAGCTAAGTTGTAGCCTCACGTTATAAATGAAAAATGGCGTCATCATTGAAATTATTAATAAATCATTTGTGCTTTGTTCGTTTGTGAAACTTTTGATCCAAAATTTTGCTATTTGATGGGTCTTTTATTCCCGGAAATTCACAAAATTGATATAAGATTTGACTGGCGAGCGGTGATCTTACCATTTACAATTTTATCTGAAAATAAAGAATTTGCTATTAATCCCAAATGATGTATTTTGTTGATTTTTAACTTCCGTATTCCTAAATTACTAATTTTTATTAATGAATTAATTGATTTGAAAATTACAGATCAATAGTATCAATCGGGATCTAAATACTGAGATACTACCCAAGAATTCTTATGAGTAAAACTAATTATGTGTATAAGGTTACTTATGGGTCTTATAAAGCACCCCTCATTACATTGCAATGCAATGGACCCCCATGTTTGGAGCAGCAAGTGGCCAGTTGCATTAGTTTTTTTTTTTTAACTTTATATTAAAAAAAATATAAATATAACTTTTAAATTTAATATGATATTATGTAATATTAAATTTTATTTTTATTTTTACATTATAATTATTAATATAAATTCATAATTTATTAATCAATGCTATTATATTATATATTAATTTTTACTATATTAAAAATATAACTAAATAGTGTATTATTTAATTATATTATAATAATGAATACATAAATTTGATTAATATTTAAGAAGTTAATATAAGTAATAATAAATACTTAAATAATATATAAAAATATAATATAATATTACATTATTTAATTATATTACAATAATTAATATATAAATTGATTATTTTTAAATAATTTAATATAACTAATAATAAATATTTGAATACGAATAAATTTGAATAATATTAATTTAAAATTGTTAATAATATAAATAATGATATAAAATACTACTACATATACTACAGAACTCTTACTTGGATTATTTAGCACAATTCATTTTATTTGTGAATATGTTATAACAATTATATCACTTTATTATTTTTGTGATTATTTCGTGGTATATATAAACTTTTATTCTATCATCTTAGGATGGATTTTGAACTAATCTTTTAGATTTTAACTATTTATTTATGTTGTTATAGTATTTAGTGATTATTTGATTAAATTATTTGTTTCAATCTTTATTTCAAAGGTTACATATTTAGAAAATACTGAAAAATAAATGTTATGTTGCTAAAAATTAAAGGCTACAAGCTTCGATTTTTATGAAGAATTATAATTTTTTTAATATTTATACTAAAAAATGTTAAATTTTTAAAATTTAAGACCTCTGTATTTAGTATGTTTCTAAGTACTAATAAATATTATTTTCTAAATAATAATTTAAATTAATCATAAAAAATTAATACAGTATCAAATATAATATAATTAAAGAATAACAATGGACAATATTGTTATAATACAATACTGATACAATACAACATAGTATAATACCGCATGTTCAAAGGCACCCTATGAGTTAAGGATCCATGAGTTAATACTTCTAAATAAATATTATATAGATATTGTAAGCTCTTTTACTTTGCAGTTATCCTGTCCTTCCATGTTTGTTCGAGGACACTAAAAAAAAAAAAGAAAAATTGATATTGGTGTAGAAAGCTAATTATGGTCAAGCAAACAAGACACACATACAGTATAAGTGAATGAAAATATTCCTTAGATTAATTGATATTTAAGCTGAATGTTACGGTTTCAAAGAATATAGGTTAATTGGACCGAGGGAACAAAGACAAAAAAGGCAAAAGACCGACTATGATTTTCAATGGATAGTAGAGATTCGGTATACAAAAAGCATGGGTGATGCCACCATAAAGGCCAGAAAGCCAGCCCTTTAAATAACAGTAACCAAATTAAATTTCAATTGAAACCGCGCCTAAACAATTTTTAGGAAAAAAAAAAAATTTATATTCATGCCCCACTGTCTTTGGAAAAAATAAAATAAAAATATAACGAAATATTCCCATTTAAAAAATGAGACTTGACAACAAAGCCAAGCCCAAGAATTCCATAGAGAAGAAGCAGCAACATGCTGGCATGCACACACTACTACTAACACAATTAATACCTTAATCCGTAAAGGTTAGCGAACCCCACAGATTTTTATTTTATAAAGAAAGAAAAAGGCAGAAAAGCAAAAGATTGAGAAAGTCGCCAGAATGAATGTAATTGTTTTGGAGACGGATAAGGAAAAGAGAAAAAGCCTAAACAGCCGCTGAACATAAAATTTACATTAAAATTACAGTCACATTAACCCCTCAACATTGCAAACTCCATTACTACAAGACTCACTCCCTAACATTAATTTTAAAATAAAATAAAATAAAAATAAAACCATCAATTAGTAAAAACTAACACACCTAAAAAGGAACCTAATTTAATTAACTAAATCAACCCCCCTCTCTTTCTTTCGGCTTCATCAGCTTAATTTTCAGTCAACCTGCTACCGGTGCCACGGCGGGCTTCACTTTGGGTGGCCGGCCCCTCCCTCTCGGCGCTCCGGTAGCTGAAGCCGAAGCAGAAGAAGCCGCGGCTGGAGCGGCGGCCGGACCAGGACCCGGAGCAGTCTTAGCCTTCTTAGGAGGTCTTCCACGTGGCCTCCCACTCCCACCTGAACTCTTCTTCTTAGACGCAGCCGGCGGCGCGAATGGATCTCTCGGCTTCGGCGGACGTCCACGCGGTCTCGGCGGTGACAACACTGTCCCGGGCGGCAACGGATCCTTCGGCTTCGGCGGCCGACCGCGTCCTCTCTTGGGCGGCGCGTTAGGGTCGGGCTTCATGTAGTTGTTTTTGACCATCACGAGCTCTCCGCTCTGCTTCATTTTGTTCAAGTGGTGAGCGAGTAAAGTTGTGTGAGCCGGCGGCAGATCCGGGTATGCCAACTCCATTTGCTTCGAGATCTCCGCCTTAGACGACCCTCCCTTCTCGTTCAACGCTTCGATGGCTGCCGTGATCATCTTTGGAAGGGAAAAAAAAAAAAGAAACAAATTAAAGAATTAATAACACATTCAATAGAAACTGTAGTCAACAAAATTAAACAAACAACTCGTAACTACCTCCGGATATTGCGGGAGAGTAGAAGAAGAAGGCTGCTGCTGTTGAGCCGTTTGATGTAGCTGTTGTTGTGTTTGCAGAGCTGGTTGCTGTATCGCATACTCAGTGGAAGCCATTACTGGTGGGGTAGGGGGGGGGGGGAACTGTTGGAGTGCGAGAAGATGGTGAAGTGAGGGGATTTAAAAGAAGAAGAGGGAGTGGTTTTCTTGAGGTTCGGATTCAAGGGGAAGAGTGGTTTGGATGGTTGATCTGACGGCTGGGGCTATGAGATTGTGTTCGGATCCGACGGTTATGGTTGGTTTGAAGTATAATCACTCGGATTGATGACGTGGATTTGGACAGGGATGGGATTTCGGGGGTTGTTTATGGGATCTGACTGTTTTGGACATTTTTTTTTTCGAATTGATCCCTTATCATCAACGTTCCTAAAAATTTAATTGGCAGTGTTTTCGTGTGGAGCGGCTGTTGTTCCTTCTCCACGTGTTCCTTTGTCATTAGCTTTATGGGGAGAGAGAACAAAATAAGGCTTTTATTTGATCTAGTACGATCTCGACACGGCATCGGCAGCACGTGCAAGTGGATCATCTGATTTTCGAATTCGAGGACCCAGATCCAGCATCCAAGTGCGGAGAGAGCCGGGCCCCACGTTTCGAACTGGGTATGAGGAGGACGACGAGCTATTATCTTCTGTTTCTGAGGAGTACGTTATATCGTGGAGAACCGTGATGTGTGTCTGTGATGTTTCGAGAATTTAAGTAAAAATAGTGACTTTGGCGTTGACTTTTTACTGGTAACAGTACTTTTGGCCATAAGCCACAACAGCCCGCTCCTTAAAATTCAAAGTCTTTCCGACCGTACAATTATTTAAATCTGGACGATGTTTTGTGGATAGACATAGACATCCATTGACTCTGGGGTCCCTTCATCTTTTACAGTCACATTGAATATACCGTATTCACAGAACTTTCGCAATTACAATTAAAATTACACAAATAGTCCGCTTAATCAGGATAAATGTTTACTTGTCTATATTATATATTTATTTTTTGGCCATGTGATGAATTTATTTTATTTTCTGTGCTGAAAACTAATAAAAAGAAGATAGTGTATTGCAGTGGCGCACCCAAAAATTTAAATTAGGTGGGGCTTAATTCAAAAGATTTTAATTAAATTTGGGCTATTTATTTTTTACTATTCACTTAAACACATTTAAAATCTTAAAAATTCAAATTCTATTATTTTCTCTTAAATTAAAAAAAAAATAATAGTAATACATTATTGATTCTCAATGTTGAAGCTCATTATCGCTATTTTTGTGGAAGTTTCTTTATGTACGTAATTATATGGTCATTAGAATTTGAATCAAGTCTACAAAACTATCAAATAATATTACGGGACTGAAGTCTCTTCTAAACCTTAATTAGTTCCGTCCATGGTGTATAGTGTATTGGTATTTTAATTCAAATATAATCTCAAGAATTTTGTATTTGATTGTTTAGCTTCTTTATAAAAAAAAAAAAAAAATTACAAAAGAGTCATATTATTATGTACGGATGATATAATCTTCACGATTAGTAGACAATCAAGAGTAAAACACAGTACGTATTCGCATGCTTTCTTTTTACAACAAACATTGAGAAATGTCAATGAAAGTGAAGCTCATAAATTCTGATGAAATTTATTAAAAGCTGGGGAGTTAACTAACTTATACATCAAATATGTATAGTAAAATGATGTTGTTCTTAAAATTAAAGATTTAAGAGAAATCTCGCTTATCTGAATAATGATACAAGTTCGGCCGTACGATCATTTTGAAAGTTTTGGTGCACATTTTGCAAGAGTAATAATAGTATATAATTAAGATACGTTCTATGTATCTTAAATAATGTAATATTTAATGTATTATTTATTGATAGGTGGTAAAAGATTATTAAATTAATAATATATATATTAAAAAAATGTCAACTAACCCGTAGTGTATGGCAAAAAATAATTGGTAACACATCAATCAAATATAAATTATATATTTTGGGATGTACCTGTCGGCTAGTTAGGCAATCGACCTTGGAAAAAAAAAATTAAATTCAAGTTTATTTTTGGGATAATTACTTTTTAGTGGGGGAATTTTGTAAAGAAATATAATGAATCAATTTGTAAATTGTCTTTTGTAGTACAGGCAAATTATTATTTTCAAACTCAAACTCAATTAAAAAATTAACAAAATAATTTTTCTCCTCTCTGAAATCTCAAGCACACGGTTCACACCACTCTTTTGCCAATTGAAAAAATAGATGATAGATCCCTCTTAATTTAGCTCTCATTTCTCACCCTTGATCAACACAGTCCTCTTTCATTTCATCAAAATTCCTCTTCTGTCTTTGCCCCCAACAAAGTAATCTTTTATATATGCCCCTGTATGTATCCAATTAAATAAGTAGAGTATAGCTGATTTTTCAAGCACGAGGAGTTTCACATTAAACTAAAACATGTGTATGACATATGACATGCAACTAACTAACGTTTTTCACTATTCATGACAATAATTTATAAATCTTAAGTTTCAAATTTTTTTGTATTAATAAAAAATTAAAAAAAAATTATTTGAGACCATTGACCACCACTAGGCATTGTAATTTTCATTAAACTCTTACTTGATAAAGCACTTTATAATATAAAAATATTTCACTCCGGTCCATAAAATGATACAAATTTTACCCTAGGTGGAGTGGTGGACAAGTTGAGTGCCAACTTGGTTCGGTTTAGGCTTAGAACCGAAGCTAAACCAATTGATTCATGATTTTGTGAATCATAAAACCGAACCAAACACTAGAATTGAACCGAATTTCACCAAATTAATTCGGTTCGGTTGGTTCTATGGTTTGGTTTGGTTTTATTTTGTTTTAGTTCGAGTAATTTTACCCTATTTGTGTATTCAATAAAAAAAAAAAGGATATACTAATAATATACTATTACTACAACAGCAATCTTGAGTCCATAAATCCATAAACAATATAATAAAGTGTAACAATGGTCAAAAAACGCTACCATAAATTGCAAAGGAAACATCAAAATTCCAATGTCAATTAGTACTTTCTCAATCACTACTAAAGATGGCAAAAAAATTTGGGTCTAGCCCGGTCCGTAAAAGACATGTCCAAACCTGCAGACTTTAGATCCAGCCCGTAGCGAATAGGCCTAGTTATGGGCTGAAAATTTTAAAACTTATAGTAAATAGGCTTTGATATGGGCTTATGAGAAGCTTGAGCTTTATATTTTATAAATAAAAGTTTTTATTTTATATATTATGGGCTTTTATTTTAAATTTTATGTATATTATATATTATATATATTATATATTTTGTGTATTTGATTATTAGTCTATTATTTACTGTATAATAGTTAATCATCTTTAATTTAAATGTTTCTTTATTTTTTTCTTATGTTAAACTTTATTAAAAATTTATTTTAAAAAATTTATCTAAGCCAGGCCTGGTCCGTTTAAGTATGGACAGACTTTTAAAAAGCTTGGGTTTATTGTCAATAACTTGGGCCTAGGCCTGGGCTTGAAAACGCCCGGCCCAAGCCCTTAAATTGCCATCCTTAATCATTACTTGATTCTTTAAATTTTAGATTCACAATACCCACATTATCTCTCAAAGTAAGTTATTAGCCAAAGCACTAATAAACAAAAAAATAAAATAAAATATAGTGTATGTCATCACATTGATAATCACACATATTAATTAATAAATAAAAGTATCAGTGTCATTATCTAAATATTCTTTATTTTCAACTAAAGTCTTAACGTGAACACTAAAATGATCGGCAATTGTTGATTTACAACGTTCGACATAAATGAAAGTTAAGTAAATCAAAATTGTACAAAAAATTTAAAATAAACTTAAATTTAAATTTTACAAAACTTACTTTCTGAAAGTTGATCTATAAATTCATTTTCTTGAACTAATTGATTAAGGTTCGTTGTCATATCTAAAAAAAGAGAAGACTAAAGCCAATTTTATGTCAATATCAATACTTTAATCATAGCTAGAGTTAAAGAACCTGTATATTGATCTAGTTTAAGCTTTCAATTTTCAATTTTTTATTGTGATAAATTCTATTTTTATTTTTATTTTTATTTTTTTGTGAACTGTTTTGGTTCTGGTGGTTCAATTTGGTTTTAAGCGAATTAAACAAAAACCAATTGATTCAAAGATGTCAAAACCATTTGGTTTTTGTGAACCCATTCGATTTGGTTTGCTTCAGGTTGAACTGAACCTAATGCCCACCCTTATTTATTGCTAATGGTTTCAATTGTATTAGTGATAACTAATAACCTCAATAGGTGAGATTCTAGAGTACATAGCTACTACACTCAATTAATGTATATATGTAATCTGTGTATTTATTTTAAAAAATTACCACGTAATTGGTATTTATATTTAATTAAATTATAAATCATACATGCATTAATCGGGTGTAGTATCTCTGATGTACCATAAAATTTCTCCCTCAATAAACAAGTGATGGTGGTTATTACGATGGTTGCTTTAAAATTATGTCATATCTTAAAAATAAAAGTAATTGTTAAATTATTTATTAATTACGAGCACAGCGATATAATAAGAGAAAGAGAAAAAGCAAATAAAAGACGCAATGTCTATAAAGAAATTTTATTCAATATCAAGTATATACAAATAATGAGTAAAGATCTCCTTGATATAATCATAAAGTAGTAAAATAATAATCCTCATACTAGGGAGATAATAAGAGTTATCAGAAGGTTAAAAGTTGCTTGTGGGAAGACAAAAGATTACTTTAATGAACATCCACATAAATTAGAATTATTTCATAATAATTATAACATTGTATCTTATTGTTGTAACATATATAAGTATCTGATTTATAAAAAGCTACTGTAGTAAAGTACTTAATTTTATTGGTATAAAGTCAGGTGCTTAGTCTTTAATTTTTTTCTAAAATAATTGGTTAGTTCAATTTTTTTTTAATCATTTCTTAATGAGAACGTCTTTTGTAAAAGAGTTGCTACGTACACAAATTCTTTTGTATATAAATAGTATGCCGTTCAAACTTTGATTAGATGAAAATAAAAAATTTACATATAATTGATGAAAATAATCAAGTGGATCTGTGATACTCATCTAGAAAACACTTAAATGAACATTACGCTTTTACACACTTGGGATTAATTTTTGTTTTGCTGGGTTCCTTTTGGCATGTCTGGAGCAGATGTAAAGTGCTTTAGATGACTTTTAATTTCACCAAAAAATGACCTTGAGGACTTGAGGTGTGTTCTAAATTTTTGCGGTTCTAAAATGAAGGTTCTTTCATCATAATTTAGTGGTGAGCATGTGCTTTCAGTTTTTTTTTTTTTTTAAGGGAAATTCAAACTTTTATATAAATATGTCTCTAAATATTAAGGGAAATATATTTTTAGTTGATTTTGACAGACCTCTAAGTTGTATAGGCAATTGCTACTTTGCAGTTGCTGTAAGTTACAGTAGCTGGAAAAATAGATGAACAGTGTTCACCTTATTTTTACAATTGCTGTAAGTTACAGTAACTGCAAGGTAAGGAGATCCATATATTATCAGTAAACTTCAAATTATAATATTTATAGGTTGATATTTATAGGTTTGAAAAGACAAAGAAGTTCTTTCAAAGGACAATTACTCTACACACACATGTTTGGTGCTTTCTTTTTTAAATCTATTTACATTCATTGAATTGTTTGAAACTTCCTTTCAAAAAGTATTAGATAAGTGATTTTCAAATTAACCATTCAACTAATTTTAAAAATTAAAATATGTTAACCAAAATCAACTAATCAAGTTAGATGATACATAAGAGACGAGTAAATTTGTTAATTTGTTTTCCTAATTCTTGTAAATTTCATCGATTTGATTTTGTTTTAAAAATCTTGACGGATTAAATTGACTTTATAAATTACAAATAAATAAATTAAATATTTCAAAGATATAAAAATATTTAAATAAACAGTAATATTAAGAATTCCAACATTTGATTCTTAATGTTATCTATTAGTCATTTATTTAATAATATTTTTTATTATTTATAAAATTACTTGACCACCATTTAATAAATGAATATCACATATATTAAAATTTAAATTAGAACTTAAATGTTGGAATCGTTACCCCTATGTTAGACTATTACATAATTTTTCAAATAATAGTATATGTTTTCGAGGATCTCGACTAATAAGTTAAATTTCATATAAACCTCCGACCTTGACAAGTGATTTCGAAAACAATTTATTTGGCTGGCCAAACTAGGAGAGATAAGAGGGCAAGTTAAATTTAATGAGCAATTTCGATAAATAATTTAAGACAAAATTAAATTTTTTTTATAAGTTTTTAATAATTTCGTTTTATCCAATGAAAAGCCAGCAACAGGAGAATCTATATGGTAACGCAGGAACCGCTCTTTTCCCATCTTTTTACAATTACGTGAGGCTTTAAATTGCCCAATAGCAAATTCATCATCCTATTCTCACTCACTACGTAGAACAAATAAAATGAAAAAATAAAAATTAAAAACAAAAAATTAAAAAAAAAAAAGCAGAAACAGCATCGCACACGCGTCCCTCCCTTATTTCTCCAGCTGCTTTTTCCACATCCTATAAAAGGCCGTTAGCTATTTTACAAAACCGAATCCACAGGGAGTGCAGTCCAATTTCCCAAATCAATCGAATTCACGAAATGGTGATGTTCAACGTTACGCGAAAGGAAACCGCGCCTATCGATGGCCAGAAGCCTGGAACGTCTGGTCTCCGTAAGAAGGTTTATTCTTTTGATTGATTCCTGATTGTTGATTTTGTGTCGCATCTATCGTTATTTTCTATGATTTCTGAAATCAGTTTGTTAATCTAATCGAATCTGATTAACGGTTTCGATCAGTTGATATCATGCATAGTGCTGTATTGAATCAGAGCTTAGTTGAGACTGATAAGACTATGTTAAAGATTCGTGTAGATTCAATTGTCACTGGAACTTTTACATTGTTGAATTATTTGATCAATTGTTTTTTTTTCTTTTAATTAAAGTTGTCTTGTCTCTTTTACTTATTAATTATTATTCAAAAGAGCTAATGCATGATAGTTAAGCCTGTGTTTCCTTTAGATCTAATCTACACTTAATTTTTTTTTTTTTTTACGCTTATAAATTTGAATATGTAATGAAGTATCTGCTGGCGCTAGTGGCTGATGACGCATACAAAGAAGATTGGTTTTGCATGATCTAATTATTTATTTATTTGTTTTATTTTTTTTTATCATTCGGTGGACTAATTAATTAGCTTTGACTAGTAAAATGGCCTGTTTGTAGATATGCTTGAAACTGCTTGATGAAGTCATATTTGAGTGTCCATAAAACACACTATTGTAGATGGCTTGTTCTGTTTGGTATTGGATCTGTTTTCCATACATGATCCATCATCTCTGAAATTGTTTTTTAACTTGAACGAGTTCATGTTATGAATTTTAAGGAGCCAATTAATTGGATAATTAATAAAGAGATCATTATTAGACACTACTGAATTACAAATTGGATGATGTAAAACGTCTTTTTATCTTCCAAGAATATTCTCTTTCATAGCATGTGATTGTTAAGGGGGCATTTTTCTTTTTGATTTTAACTTATATTGGCTGAATCTTTTTAGGTGAAAGTGTTTACACAACCAAATTACCTTCACAATTTTGTTCAGTCTACTTTCAATGCCCTGTCGGCAGAAAAAGTTAGAGGTAAGTGTTCCATGATTGTTGCTTTATCAATATCTTCCCTCGTTTTTTTTGGAAAACTATTTTTTTTTTCCCCATTACATAGCCGTGATGGTGATCCTTTGCTAAGGCTTATAACCGATATTCCTGGTATAATGTACTTTCGAAACTAGTGAATGTTTTTGTGACTTCTTTTGTAGAATTTACCTTAACATATATTTCCATTCATACACTTTATGAAGTAACTGGGAACTTTCAATTGGAAAAAACAACTTAAATTCAATGTTCATTTTTTGGTATTTGGCAAAGAAATATTGTTCTTTATTTTCCTTGATTTTTGTGTTGAATAAAATTAGTTAGAATAAATTAACCAAATGCTTACAGCTGATAACAAGTAATTGTTTGTTCATGCGAGTAGGTGCTACACTTGTTGTTTCTGGTGATGGCCGATATTACTCCAAGGATGCCATTCAGGTACTTGTACCCTCTTGTGTCAAAAGAGGCATTGCATGCCAACTTTCTTTTTATTCGTATGTATTTTTAAATTGTCTTGTAGTATGTACTTTTGCTGTGTATTTGGAAATGGGGCTTGTGTATCTTAATCCATAATATGAATACTTGAGGAAGTAGAGGATATACAGAGTCTAACAACTAAGATTGTCTAAGGTGTTTTTTTCATAGAGCATGATAATTATTTTATTACTAAGAGTGAGATGCATTATATTCTTCTTTATGTTAAAGGGTGTTTAAAATCTACCATTATACGAAAGAGTAGATAGAACTGTTTTTTAATTTGATAGAACAGCCTCTGGGTCAGTGGATGACTTGTTGGATAACTGAAGCACCTTTGCTAAACAAAATCTAATTTTATGATCCATGATGATATTTTTGAAGACATTCTGTGCCATGGTTTCGCTTTATTCACTTCATTGCATTCATTAAGTGCATATGCTCAATGAGATTGACAAGTTATTTGTTTCTAATGCATTGCACTGTTCTGCAGATTATAACTAAAATGGCAGCTGCAAATGGAGTACGACGTGTATGGATTGGTCAAAATGGATTGCTTTCAACTCCTGCTGTATCAGCAGTAATTCGCGAAAGGGTTGGGGCTGATGTGAGTATTTTCCCCTAAATTTCTTACATTAATCCACTATATGTCTTTGCCTTCACAATATTCTTTGTGTTGGGAAGCTGGTCCAAAATCATAATGATATCCAAACATAAAAAGCTTTAATGACTACTTTTTGACCTATAAATATCCATTTCAGGGATCCAAGGCAACGGGGGCTTTTATACTGACTGCGAGCCACAATCCAGGTGGTCCTAATGAGGTAGGATATGCTCATTTTTCCAACTTCTGTCTTATTGTTGTTGGTGTTACTTTGTTGTTGGTTGTATTATTACATTTCTTTTTTCCTTTTTTTTTCTTTTTGGTGGTTTCTTGTGTTTCTATATTTGTCATTACTTGCTACCAATTTGACGTCTGAATTGTTCCAGACAAAGGAAATGGAGTGAAGGCTTGATTAGCATGATAAATGGATATATTATGTACCCTAATTCTCTATACATTTGGTAGAGGGATGGATTAAGAGAAACTTATTTGGTATTTTATTTGAACAGCTGAAGTAGCCAGAGTTGTCTCTCCAAATTGATTGAACTTTTAAAATATAACATCGGGACTTTAATTTTTTCATCTTTTGTCCTTTTTGCCAGGATTTTGGTATTAAATACAACATGGATAACGGAGGACCTGCTCCCGAGGGAATCACTGATAAGATCTATGAGAACACAAAAACAATAAAGGAGTACTTAATTGCAGAAGATCTACCAAATGTATACATTGCCTGCAGTCACAATTTGTTCCCTTTACTCCTTTTTATTGTTTTTATCAATCTATTGGTTGTGTAGTCCCTTAATTTCTTTCTTTGTTAAAATTCTTGTCATGTATTCCAGGTGGATATCTCTGCTGTAGGTGTAACCAGCTTTGGGGGGCCTGAGGGACAATTTGATGTTGAAGTTTTTGATTCGGCCAGTGACTATGTGAAATTGATGAAGTAAGCTCTTTTCATTACTCACTCCCTCTTTTTGTCTTCATTTGATCCAGGAACTAGTTTTAATAATGCTTCTCTCTCTATCTTTCTCATTTTTTCTTACTTCTTGATATGAGGTGCCTGTTGTTGTGAGCTTTGCAAAAATTGAGGGAATTGATTTTCTTTATGCAAACTCATTACTGTGCAAACCATATGAAACATTCTCTGTTAAGCGAATATTGACCCCTTGCTAATGTACTTTCATCTTTTAGTATGCAATAGATGGAAGTATATGGTTATGGCCATATTTTTCACATAGTGCTTTATGTATAAGATATCCACAAGGTGTCAAGTGTTGCCTTGTAATGGGTAACAAGAGGAAAGGCCACTTTCATTTAAGGGGGGGAAATGGAAATTTGCTTGCAGCATGCTTCTTTCTTTTATTGTAATCCTGATGATAAGTGTACAGTGTCCATTTTTTTTTAATGATTTTAATCTTTTTTTTCTTGTGATTTGCCAGGTCAATTTTTGACTTCGAGTCGATCCGCAAACTACTTTCATCTCCAAAATTCACATTCTGGTACATCGACTCTTATTCTATGGTGCATAATATTCTTTTCTGGAATATTTTTCAGTTTCTGATGGATGCTGATAATTCTTACATTATCTATATTCAAGCTATGATGCACTACATGGAGTTGCTGGCGCATATGCCAAACGCATATTTGTGGAAGAGCTTGGAGCACAAGAAAGCTCGTTGTTAAACTGCACACCGAAGGTCTAGTTATTTTTTCTCTGTTTACCACTACAAAGGCTTCATCAATTTTGTTCTGTTTACGATTCTAATGAGTTTACTTTTTCCTTTGTCTGTAAATAATACCAAACAGGAGGACTTTGGGGGAGGGCATCCAGATCCTAATTTGACTTATGCAAAAGAGTTGGTTGCTCGTATGGGATTGGGTAAATCAAACACTCAAGATGAACCACCAGAATTTGGTGCTGCTGCTGATGGTGATGCAGATCGTAACATGATCCTTGGCAAAAGGTAGCATTTTCCTTGGTTTTTTAGCAAGAGAAGGTTCACATAAACGATAAATTTGGCATTTACGATTTCCTTTGGCATTGGTAGGTTTTTTGTTACTCCATCAGATTCAGTTGCCATCATTGCTGCAAATGCAGTTGAATCCATACCCTACTTTTCTGCTGGTTTGAAGGGAGTTGCCAGGTCTTACGATTTTCTGCTTTCGCTGCACTTACCACTTGCATAAATGCTGTCATAAATCGTATGCGGTTAGAGCAGTAAGTTTCAATCAATGTAGTCTTTAGGAAATCATCTTGGACAGAAAAGAGAAGGGAAAAAAAAACACTGTGAATATGTTTGTAGCATGTAATGGATGACATGTTTGTTGCTATTTAAGATACTTCTTTAAGCTTTAACGCTTCTTTCTATCAAAATTGAAAATCAGTCTTTGATTTGCTATTTTGTAGGAGTATGCCAACATCAGCTGCCCTAGATGTTGTAGCCAAGAACTTGAATTTGAAGTTCTTTGAGGTAATATCATTTACTAGATTTTCATTTGGTGGTGGTCCTTTGCTGCTGGTACCTCAGGCCACATAATTTGGTTTCTTGCTTCAATATACCAGGTACCAACTGGGTGGAAATTTTTTGGTAATTTGATGGACGCTGGGTTATGTTCAATTTGTGGGGAAGAAAGTTTTGGAACTGGTTAGTATTTGGCATCTTTCAAATCAATGAGTCAATATGTTTTCAATATTAAGGATCACTGTATACTTGATCAAAGCTGTTTAGTAATAAAAACATCTGTGAACAGGCTCAGACCATATTCGTGAGAAAGATGGAATCTGGGCTGTTCTGGCCTGGTTATCCATTCTTGCTCATAAAAATAAGGAAAGCCTTGACGGGGGAAAGCTTGTGACAGTTGAAGATATAGTTCGCAAGCATTGGGCTACTTATGGTCGCCACTACTACACTCGATATGACTATGAGGTATTAAATAATTTCTTATTTTTGAATTATTTTACTAACAATAAATATCTGAAGCAATCTTTAATTTTGTTCAAATTGTTTCTTGAAGAATGTGGATGCAGGTGCAGCAAAGGAATTGATGGCAAATTTGGTCAAAATGCAGTCTTCACTTCCTGAAGTTAATGAGTATGTTTGTAAAACACTTTAAAAAAAATCTTGCAAGTTTTTTCAAGTTAATATTCCTCTCAAGAATTGGTCAGCTTTTGTAATCAGGGTGCTGTTTAAATTTTGCTTGTGTATATTTCAAGTGCAAAAGCCTTTATATTACTTCTGCATGGAAAGTCTTAAACTTCTAAATTGGTACTACTTTCTAGATACAGTATAAGTATTCCCCCACTCTATTCATTTAAAAAGCAGGAAGCAAAAAGTGCTCTCCAATATGAAGCACTGGGAATGGCTTCTGTTAATTGTTTGGATTTAATGATGCTTAAGTCAATCTCATGAATCTTCACAGCAAATTAATGTTGTTTTTTCAGGATTATTGAGTGTTAACCCTTTTGTCGTAAGGCGTGTGTTTGTCTCATTCGTGGTTTTCTTTTGTCACAACCTTGAATTAGCTATCACAGCTGGCATCAGAATAAACCAGATTTTCTGTACTTAACATGCCATTTCTCATGCAGTATTGTGAAGGGGTTACGTTCAGATGTGTCGAAGGTTGTCAATGCAGACGAATTTGAATACAAAGATCCTGTTGATGGTTCCATCTCGAAACACCAGGGTATCCGATATTTGTTTGAGGACGGATCACGATTGGTAAGTGGACTCTCTTATAAATTAGGTTCTGCATTTGATGGAATTTTGAGTGAATTACTTCCTCAGATTGTCTTTAGAGAATTGTTGAAACTTGACTGAACTGGTTTTATTCTTCTTTCCCCTCTCTGGAAACTTTTAACAGGTTTTCCGCCTCTCGGGGACTGGTTCTGAAGGTGCAACCATCCGTCTCTACATTGAGCAGTATGAGAAGGATCCTTCAAAAACTGGCAGAGATTCTCAAGAGGCACTCGCTCCTCTTGTAAGAGAGCTTTGTCATCATCCAGTTACGACTGAACCACCCAGTTTTCTTATAATTTGTTTGGACTGACTTAAAACATGTATCGTCTCAGGTGGAGGTTGCTCTAAAGCTTTCTAAAATGGAGCAGTTCACTGGCCGATCAGCACCCACCGTCATTACATAAACACATAGTGTTGCTACAGATGAACCATCCATGAGATGGAAAGTCCATTTGGGCAATAAACAAGGTTTTGTCTTGATGATGTCAGGCACTATACAACTGAACTGTCAGCTGAAACTTTAATACTGTCCTTGACCCAGTCACAAATGTTTTCATATGTTTGTGATTCTGCCTACTTTGACATAAACACGGGAGTATCTGGAACAAAGAGTGTCTGTAGTTTAAAATTTTTGATGTTCAAAATAAGTTGGATGTTGTTAATTAATTGGCATACTCTCTGTTTATCTCTTAAATTTTCTAACGTTGTGATATCTGAGCGTGTGAGGATAGGTTCGCTTTCTGATGTTTTATATTCTTTCTAAGCAGGGGACCTTGTTGAGGCTATAAGGTTGCATTTATTTTTCATATTGGATTGAAAATTCTGAAGAGTGGAAATTTTAAGAGTATGGAGTGGGAGTAAATTGTTTACTTATACTAAAATAGGAGTGTGAAATAAAAATCAAAATTCTATTTATGTGTTTATATTATCTTGAATTGGGAGTGAATAATTTTAAATTTTAATTTTACTATTGTTTAAAAAATTATAGTTTTTAGTTACAAAGTTGATAAAAAATATACTTTAATAAAATATATTTATAAAATAAATTATTTATATTATTATTAATTTTAATTATATAACTTAATAATAATTATTAATATTTATAATTATGTAAATCATAATTTTTTATTAATTTTAATTATAATTATGTAAATTAAAAATAGTGATAAGAGCAAACACAAATGAAACATATTCTTACTAATCTATATAAGTTAATTTTTTGACAATAAAACTATTTATTATTCTGAATTCTTCATAGCTAAATAAAATTAATACTATTATATTTTAAATACGATCGATCCGGTATCTTATTACTTCTTATGAATATAATAATATTTTATTTAATAAGTTTAATATTATTAAACCTCTACTATTATTATTTAATAAAAATCCTATTAGTTTATTGAAGAAGAAGACTATACGAAGCCGAAGAAGATATTTAAATACAATAATATATTTATTTTAATAAAGCTAACTTATATTAATAACATGGGTAAAAATGAAGGGGGCGGGTGGTGCGTGCGGACTACCCCACTCCAAACGTCACGGGATCCACGGAGTAGGACTCTTATTCTATTTTTTAAACAAGTGAATAAACACTGGAGTAGGAGAACCCAACATTCTCTACTCTCACTCCAATAAGTAAACACTATATAAATGATGTGACTACCATATTATCGTTAAGCTATGGCAGTTTCTCTTTTCTAACTTATCCATTGGGTGAATTGAGTAGAAAAACTCATGTGCTAATGAGGTGAGACAAGCCACTAGTGTTATGTTATATATATAATCTTTCTTGTATGTTGCTGTTCTTATTTATTTATTTTGTGCACGTGTTATTAATTAAAATAACCATTGGTTTAATAGTATGTCCGCATAAAAAAAAGAGTGTTTGCATTAGAGAAGTTTTATACATACATACATAATAAAAACTTTCTATTACTATTAAGTAATCTTTAATAAGGTGTTTACTAATAAATAATCAGAATAGACTGGAATTGGAATGAAGAATGAGAATTAGAATTAATTATTCACTTCTCTTGTAGGAATTGGAATAGGAATCGAAATGGGTTGTATTACCACTGATGTGTTTATTTTATCTTGAAATCGTAATGTATTATTACAAGTTACTAAAATAATCTTAGTTGATTATTGTTATTATTTATTATAATAATTGTAATTATGATTATTCTTTTTCAAAATAGTTATTTTAATAATAAAAAAAATTAATAAATTGTAATAAGAATAATATTAATAATAACAATGACTAACAAATAAGAATAATAACGATAATAAAATTATAATAATAAACTACTACTATTATTATTAGTAAATAATAAAGAACCTATTTGTAAATAATACAAAACTTCTGTACGATTAAAATGTAAAAGTGACAATTTAATTTAGGGCAATTTAAAAATTATAAAAATTTAATGGGGATAAAATAAGGAGTTTAAAGAATAAAAACTTAATTCTCATAACAATAAAAATCAAGTTCTTATTTCTTAATTCTAAAAATATGTGAGTTCCACACATTTTATTTTCATTCCTCCTCTTATTTTAGTAAGTAAATAAAATTCATCATTTTTATTGCAGATTCTAATTCACTAATTCTATAACTAAACACACCGTAAAAGTAAAATAGTGGGGGCATGGTCAAGAAGGTTTAGCTGGCATGGTCTTGATTAAAAATTTCGACATTTGTGGTCAACGGCGGCGGCCAAGTGTGCATGAGA
Organism: Murraya paniculata; assembly: GCA_030449075.1. Lineage (NCBI taxonomy): Eukaryota > Viridiplantae > Streptophyta > Magnoliopsida > Sapindales > Rutaceae > Murraya > Murraya paniculata. The sequence continues at coordinate 142,442 of JAEVFN010000043.1, forward strand.
TTTTAGTACCGTATGAATAATAGTGGATTTCATGCCTGAGAAATCATCATCATTTTCACATCGATGCCACCGTTCTTTCTTCATTTTAAGGTGGAAATAACGGAATCTCTTTTTCTTATTTGTATTAATAGAAAATTTTCCGAGCCGTTAATTTTTTTTTTTTTTTGGTGGGTTGGGGGGAAGAAGTTGAGCGATTCAATTAGATAGAGTGCAACTGTACATGATACAATTTTGCTAACCAACCACGGAATGGCGCATATTTTTTGTTTGTACGGCAAGCTCCTTATTGGCTCTGTGTAGTAACTATTCTTATATATCCCTTCACAGTCATTCCTGTAGAAGATTCCCGTGGGGAAAAAAATTCATGGTTTTCAAATATTGTATGGTCTATAAGAATCTTCAACAACCGGAAAGCTGTTGGATCTTTCAGATAATGTTTTGAAAAAAAAAAGATTAAAAACCCTAAAAAATTGGTGCACTATTCTTGATGGGTCCTTCAAATAATGTCGTAAATTCAAATTGGGCATATGTTGACATGCATAATGACATCTAAATTGCTTCTAAAATCTTGATGGCATAGAATATATGGTGCAAATTAAATATACAACCAACAACCGTATTTGCTTAAATAATGGTTGTTGCTATCCAATTGTAGGATAAGGTGTTTCATATGCTTGGCTTTCAGCATCTGGCAACCGAAAATCACTACAACTTGTGGTTTAACAAAGAAGATTTTGGGCTACGTTTAGTCCCTAACTCCCATTCTCAACAGCTGTCTAATTTTTTAACATTATCATCAACCTCGAAATTCAATTTTTAGGCTCAAATTTCATACCCCAGATGCCATGGTTGGACCGAAAATACTCTTTGCTTGCTAGCATGATTATGCTTGGGAGAGAAATTAGTCATCCTCAGTCAATGCAAATGGATAATCTCGAACTTAATAATTCTTATATATGATAATATGTCAGTTTTCATCAGTGTGTGACTTTCAATTGATTAATGATCACAAGGATAAATATGATATATATGCATCAAAGTATTCAGTTTTCTGGGGCCAGTGACATGATATGCACAGAGGACACAGCGCTGGCTACGGATGTACTACGAGCTAAGCAGCTAAATTATTGAAGTCATGCCATTCCATTATAGCAGTTAATAAATAAAGACAAGTAGCTCGAGGCAGCACGATGCATATAGGGCCCAAACAAATATGGATCATCACTGATCTAACTCATATATACTCAACTCATGAATCTAAATTTTCATTCAATGAAATAATAATAAGAAACAGTTTCTGGTTTCATTTTCATGAGAAGGACTTAGAAAAGGTGGACCATGCATAGCATAGGCATGTAAATATTAGAATGCCAGGATGTTTGCAACTGTCAATGACAACCTTGTAAATTAACTTATTCATGGAGAAAAGAGGGACGTGGGGTTTCAAGATCATGCTATTAAATATTAAATAGGAACTAACAATTATATACATATATATATTTACACATAAAAGCTATTATATCACTTTTATTATCACAATTACATATATTACAAGTTGATACAAGATTAGCTATCATACAAATTTCTTTTATTCTTTAACAACAAGTGCAGGTAATGCATCCCCTATTATATATATATGATATGTGTAAATGAAAACAACCAACAAAAACTATACGACAATTTGAACGCGTTAAGTCCCTTTTCCCATTTACAACTGACGACAAACACTTATTGTTTCCCTAACATTATTAAAAGCAAACTGCGTGCGCCCGATGATAATTCACAAACCAGAATCAAATGGCACTCCGGTCGCCGGAATCCAAGAGTTTCCGGCCAAAAAGTTCCCAACCGTAAACTTTCCGGCCTCCACGGGGCTCCCTATAACATGATACCCGGGCCATTTCACCCTCCCACTAGTGCTTGCACCGCTTCCGATGTTCATATACTCACCATAATAAAGAGTGCTCAAAGCAAAATTCCCACTCCACGGCAGCCAACCAGCCGGATCAATCACTCCATCAATATTACACTTCATAAACACAGTTCTTGAATATTGCTTCCATGGCCTGCCTAAATAACTCTTGGACGATCCCTGACCCTCTCCCGTAACCCTAGAATTATGAACAATGATGCCGGTGTTTTCATTAGGGTCTTTTCTTCCTTGTGCTGTGACAGTGTTAAATTGGCCGCTCGTTTGTTTTCTTATGTAGATGTTGCAGCTTTGGAAAACAACAGCTGCGTCCCCAAATATGAAGTCTTGGGTTCCATATATGTCGCAGTTGCGGTAGAATTGGCGCTGAGAGTAGACATATAAGGTATCTTGATAGCCTTTGAAGCTGCAGCTATAGAAGACCGAGAAGTCAGAGCCAGACCGGAGGGCTACTGCTTGATGGTTTCCTGGTCCGGCCGTGTTCTCGAATGTCATGTCTCTAGCAATGAAGCCTTCGCCGGAAACAGCTGGCATAATAAGTAAACACAGTGAGTTTTTGTTTCTTTTTTTTTTTTTTTTCCAAAAGGTAGGAAATGCAAATTAATTTTTTAACCTATCTGGCTATCTTTGAAATCAGGTAACTAATCAAATAAAGCTGCTTGTCAAATCCCCAAAGTGTAACCCTCAAAATGTAACCAAATGATTGTTAGATGTTACTTGTATTTTATGGTAATTTATGAATTATTATTTTTGAAAAGTGAAACATGAAAGTATTTTTGTAAATGATAAGTGGAGTTTTAAAATTGTCAAAATCATAACCAATTGATGTGAACAAAGGAGACAAGTTTTCTATTTCTCTCACCAATCCAAAAAGGGCTCAGTTTGTTTATTGGTTTTAATTAGTGGAAGTAATTTTGTTGATTATTATTAATAACTTTGACAATCTTATCGTTTTTCTAATTATTATTATTTTGATAATTAAAGCGGAGTCATACTCATGCATGCGTGGATCGTGGAGCTTACCAAAAGTTGCTGTGCGGAAAGTAGTGGTGCCCCCTTTCGCATTTTTGTTACCAGTAACAATTGTTGCATCGATCCCATCTCCAATTAACATCAATTTCTTCATAGATCTCTTAATCTCAACATTCTCTCCATATACACCCCTTTTCACGTAAATGACAACTCTTCTACTTCCACCTCCCAGCTTGACTGCTGCAGCCACACCCTCTGAAATGGTCTTGTAATTACCAGACCCGTCTTGTGCCACCACAACATCAGCTTTTGGCCCCGCCCCACTTGCCTGGAGAAGTCTCCGATCAGCGGTGGATACCCACGTTGGAAATCCATTGAGAAGTAACCGCCGGCCACCGTTCCTTTTATAAGCATACGGCATGGATGAAGATGAAACTGTGGACTTAGTTATAGCCAGTGAATTGCTAAGCAACTTGGAGAAGTTGCCTAACACAAATGGCAAGGACTGTAGATGAGAATCCAAATTAAAATCAGTGAACCCGTTTTTGCATGTTTCTTGATTGGCAATAGCTGCACTTAGCCAAGTTACAGAATCAATCGGATTGCTAGAGCTCATCGAACGATTGAGATGGTTAACTGTATCGTCGTAAAGATCCTTGCAATCGAACAATGCTAACTTGGCTAGCTTATTGAATGAACTCAAGTCCATAGTCGAAATAAGTTTGTGAGCTTGTATGGCTTGGTCAATGGTGACCTTAAGGTTTAGGTCACGAAAAGAGAATTGGGTTTGATCTAGCTGCAAGTTTGATAAAAACTTAGTGGCCGTGTAGTGGTTGCATATTTCAGGATATGGGGTCTGGCTACACGATGTTATTAATTCACCATGCACAAAGTTTGAAGAAAAAATTAGAAAATGAACACTAAAAAGTTGGACGAGTACAAGCTTATCCATAGAGACCAGAAAGGCTAGATAGCTATAGAGTTTTGGTATGATTGAATTGAATAATGTTGTGGATGACCAAAGGGTGGCAGGGGGAGGGTTGTTTATATAGGCCAAAAAATTTGTGGGGAGAGGTACGTACTTGTGTATTTGTTGGTGGATGGTATTTTCATGATATTTGGACTGGTTAGGGTTTTTTATGAGGGCCATGCATGATGCTTACGTGAAAAAAAGAATCTTCTGGATGCTTTATGGTTGTGGGTCATTAGGGTTTATGGTTGGTTTTGAATGTCATATATGGGTTTAATTGAAGCGGATGTAATACGGTATTAGATTTTGTTGGCATTGTAAAGGCTCATAAGTTTTCTATTTGTTTAGTTTTTGTTAAATACTGGAAGACCAAAGACTCAATCAATGACTTCGTATTTTGTAATTACTCGATTGAATTTCTCGGCTATAAATGACAAATGCGATTGGTTATCTACGCAATTGGCTACCATTAATTCTTAATTGGCTAAGTTTTGATTTCCGCTGGTTTTAATCATAAACTCATATTTATTTCTGTAAGGCATTGACTTATCGTTTTGGTGGAAAGATTAATCTCGGTAGATCATTTGTCGACTTTTAAACATAAAAGGATTCGTTACCATACAAACCATGTTTTAAATTTAATACCAAGCATTATAGGGCCGTGACTATATACTGTATCCAAGAGCATCATATTTCATAATAAGTTAGACACTATCAAATGATCAGATTGATGTGAAGTACGATATTCCTGAGATGCCGTAATTGGATCATTTAGATTTTTATGCTAAGTTCTTCATTCCAAAATTTCTACTATTGGTACTAAAGTTTATAAAATTTCAGTAAGAGATTTTAAATTTTTTGTAACGATAAGTAGATATCGAAAACAGAAACAACCATTCAATATTTCTCTATTATAACTAAATGCGAGAAGTACAAAATTATTTCTCTAAAATGAATTTGATTCCAAACCTACAAACAAATTAAAATACGACAGGATCGATTTCTCTCTCGCTCCTTTTTTATTATATCATCAATTTTTACTCTGTCGGATGTCAATTATTTTTTGGATTGCCAATTAAATCAATCAAATTTCGTAATACTATCCACAACAACCGTTTCGAAAATGCATAAACAGTTAAACACTACAAATCACATCACCACCACCACCACCACCACCACCACCACCACCATCATCATCATCATAATAATAATAATAATTAATAATTAATTCATTAATCTTCATGCGAAAATTATTGGTAGTAGATGAAACTTTCTTTCTCAAGTATCAAATCAACACAATAGACCAGCAAAGTGCTCCGAACGCAAACGATATCACGTGAACTTTTGGGGATTTTGACTACGATGTCCAGGATAATCCTCTCAAATTTACTTTTCAGTTTGGTGAACAATAATCTTAATGAGGCTTTTGTTTCATGTTCTTTTGTTTACAAGTGTCAAACCGTCAACCTATTGTTTATGCAAATGATCTTGTTTACATATCATAATCAATACCTAAAAGCGGATTAAATTGCATACATGCATGTGAATTGGTTTATAACTTTAATTTAACGTACGTTGTATGTAATCCTCCATTGATTTTTTTTTTTTTTGGGGGGGTTATTTTTGCCCTAACTACAAAAAATCATGAAGATGAATGGCTTGAAAACGTTTAAATTGGGTAAGCATTGAATTCTTACTTTTTGTTCATGAATGGAAAATCTTGCTGGCTTGGAAATTGGAATAAAGCCGATGCGTTTTAGTCTCTATCAGTACCAAAACACTGATGATACAAGAGCTTTGTCCTTGTTATCGAGGGTCCAACTATTGTGCATGGTGCACCCTCATTTTTAATGGCATGGATGTATTTTCGTTTGTTTTTGACATTGATGGCCCTATTGTTTTCTGAAAAAGCAAAAAAGTAAAAAGTAAAAAGTTTGACGCATAATTTTAAATTGTTTCAAATTTTTATATTTTGGTGGATTGACCTAATTTGACTATTAAAATCAGTGATAATGTAAGGGCAATAACATGTAAAAAAATGTAAGGGCAATAACGTGAAAAAAATTTTAGTATAAAAAATCTTTTTTTTAAATAAAAACAACCTAATATTTTTTTAATCCAAAATAAATAATTTAAATATGTAATAAAAATATATTAATCTTTTTTTTTTGGAAAACAACATAAAATTTACCAATAGCAATTGACCAAATGACAATGTAAAAAATTTCTTAATAATCAACTATAGTTTAGATTCCAAGTGTAAATAATGGAGATATACTCTTAAGTATAAATAACATAAATATATTGGACTTATGTATTAAAATTTTAAGGCTTCTAATTTTTTCACTTTTCAGCAAATAAAAAGGACTGCAAAGTAATTTACCAAAAATAGGGTAGCCGGGGCACCATAGCTTTGTCCGTGTTATTGATTAAATAAATGTTTGGCGCTAAGGTTTTACATTCTAATAAAAATAAGAAAAAAAATGAGAAAAAAAAAGGCAAAAACATAGAAGTGCGATTCCACTTTCTTAGAAGAATGTAAAAAATGTTATAGTTTTCGCAATAACGGTAGGAAATAATTAACTTCAAATGTTGCTGTGGAAAGTGGAAAAAATAATTATTCATCTTGTCACAATTTAATTGAAAACTATACATTACACTGCCACAACCCAAGTTATCCCACATCAAAGTAACCCTTCACGTAGCATATATCTAACCACTAGGATTCTAAAGTTGATGTCCCCTAAAAATAAAAATAAGAACACAAGTTCATGAGAACCGTTATCTTAAAAGTCGCTTTTAAAAGTAAAATTTTTAACGCCAAGTCTTTCACAAATCGAAGGATCCAAATATCTTATTATTGACCTGTACCAATCAGGTTTGATACAACAAATTATGAAACAAAATAGAAAAAATGCTGGATGAAAACCTAATATTCCACGGCCGACCCTTACTTCAACCTCTCAATTAATATGTTGGACCACGCTAATTACAGCAATAAATCTTCTGTTTTCTATTTCCAATCCAATCGGAGGCCTCACATGCGACTGACTGGAACGAGCCCCTACAGCCACAAAAATGTTGTAAAAGCTTCATCGACCGATTATATGACAAGTAAAGATCAATCTGAAAATAACATATAAAGATCGGAAAGCTCTATCTTCCTAATTAGAGTGGTTGACTTTGTGAACCACCACGCACTTCATGGTTCATGAAGGCCACAAAATGCCCTATTTAATGGAAAAGGTTTTCTAGCTTGCCCTTAAACTCAAAGACAAAAGAAGAAATTGAGTACTCCTTTTGAAAATTAATCTCAATTATATTTGAAATTTTTGATTGCCAGCCTGTATATCACGTAAGAGAATGAGTGTTTTAACATATATTAAAGTTATTATTTGACGAAAGGTTCTGGTGTTGAGTTGCAGGTCTTCCATTTCAGTACATAAAAGATATGGTCAGCAGTTCAATACATGGATTTGATTAAAAAATTTTAGACTTGACTTAATGTTATTATTGAGTTTTTACCTAATAATAAACGTAAGCTTATGGGTCTAACAGTTCCACTAACATGCATCATGCATGGATGATATATATGTATCAAAGCCAATATCCTTCTTCTTTATTTAAAATATTTTTCATTTTTTAGCTTTCACATTTCATCATATTTTTGCACAGAGTGCGATAAAATATTGTGCAGTTGTTTTCATTTAAAGAAATGGTTACACACATATATAGAACTAGACTATGTATTAAAGGAAAAATAAACTTTTTGTAATTGCATGAATGATGACAAAACATCCTCGATACCAGTTTATGTGCATGCTTTTTGAGTTAAAAGTGGGAGCAAATCTTGTTACGTGAATTCATGGAGACACTGATTTGGTTGCTTATCATATTCCACCTCAATTTGACGGGTGGTATTCTAATTCATTGATGAACTCCAAACTTGTTAACAAGTCAATACAAGAGACTGAGATTTGCCAAGCCTCCATAAGATATCCGCAATTTGATGAACCGAATGAACAATAATATGAATATTAGGTCATTGTGATTAATTCTGTCCTTGTGATTCAAGTTGCAAAGAATAGAAAAAATATATTGGATTTATTAATTTATCTAACGTAGAAGGCTGATCACTTAATTATTTTATACATGTTACATATGGAAGTTGGAGACTCTGTATTATGGGATTAAATTGTTAGTCATTTTGAATAACTACCAGTCTGTTAAATTGAATTAAAAGATGATTAAAGAATGACAGAGATTAATAACATTAGAAGTTCGAATGTTAAAGTTGATTGCTTATATTTAATTTTTGGGGACAATATATACAAATTGTTGAATTATTGAATGTATAATAAGAAATAATTTGTCTTCAATATTATGATAAAAGAACCTGGAGGACATTGGAGGAGTCATAATCTTGTACTTAATAGTCCTTCTCTGTGGCCACCCCAAGCGTGTCTTATTCTCTTTCTATTGTTATGGTGGACAGCTATTTAATCAAGCTTTTTTATTAACTAATTTTTTTAAAGGAAAGCAACCTTTATTCTCATCAACGTTGCACTTATCATGAATAGGAATCTAATTTATCTATTTTCAAAAAAAAATTATTTCTGTAATTATTTTAAACCACATATATTCATGATCATTTAAGGCAGGAAAATTAATGAGCTTTCAAATACAATCTTAGAAATAGTTCAACACGACAGCAGCAAACTATTCGTATTATTTTCAATTAAATATTATGTTTAATAAGGATGCAATCCATTAATTTTCTTTTCTTTCTTTCTTTTTTCAAATTTGGATCATTACAAATCACAAATTGATGATATTCTTTTATCTAAAGCTTTGGTTCGCAGTTTTTGGAATGAATGCACGATTAAAAATGACCCTACACGAAAGAGACATTTTATGAGTATTATGTCCAACAGAAAACAAATTAAGACTGCATCGTTCTAACTATTTGATTTAACTTCTTGATAGGCTTCTCACAAAAATGAATTAAAGTAAGATCATTATCAAAGAACTACAGTACTGTGTGTTAATTAGTACAAATAATTGTAATTGCAAGGAAGAAAAATTTGTTTTCAGAGTCACGCACAATCATTTTCTGAATCGATATAAGTTAAAATTGTACCCAAGAGTGCGTAAAATAAAACCTTAAAGAGTTTTCAGTGCAAGAGATTTGATATTCGAAACTAGTTTCTACAGGATTGGAGTGTGATTATTTAATTGTAAATAAATAAACGTACGGTAACTTAATTATAAATTGATATGATTTAACTCATGTTTTTAGTCCCAAATGATCAAGGTGATTGACGTCTATCAATTATCAAGAAGCTCATATACATATAATTCGATTAGCAATTTTTCCCATTTTATGTTAAGCAACTAAATATTTATTGCGGCCGGTGCCATCTAGTTTAATGATAAAATCTCTAGTATGAAAAGAATAAATTTTAAACCCTACTCACATGAGTGAGAGAAGAATAAAGTTGTCATTAGGTTACAATAATCATAATTAAAACAAATAAACATATGTTGCGATTTTGAAAAAACTCATGAATAGAGCTGAAACTATTGATCAGTCAAGAAACGGCACATGGTAGAGTAACGATCGATATTGAATACCACTGTTCCGAGGGAAAAAAGAACGTTAAAAATTTTAATGACTGCATTCTTATTCTTTTTGCGAAAGGGATTTGTTATTGTTGCAACTTGTAAGAGTAAATCAAAACCTATTCTTCCTTCAAGTAATGTCTTTGCATTCAAGACAGAGATGACATAAAATTATTCCACCGATTATTGAAAGCAACTTATTATTCCTTGCAATTTTTTCCAAGCATACGTTTTGCTAAAAATGCTTCCACATTTTGCACTGTCATACATCACTCTTAATCCATCATTTTTCTGTCCTTAATTTTCCTTAAAGCAGTGATGAAATAAACCCCAGCAAAATTGACACTTTATCTTCAATAACAGAAAGCAAAATAGAATTTGATAACAAAGTAATAATGCCATCATTACCATCCAAAACCAATGTTAATTATTTTTCCGTTGCTGTCGACTTCAATTTTCAAATATATGCCCCTAAAAGGATTGTTGGCCAGAAAATAGAATTCCACGGCCCTGGTTGTTTTGCTGTCCTTTTTTTTTTTTTAATATTGTTGTTACTTAATCATCATCGTCTATTAACAGTGGTTTGGTATCTTTTTAATTTTCAGTCATAGCTTTATTTCTAGTCCTCTGACAATTAAGTTCCGATTACTTAGAGTGGAAGATACAATATTTGACAATTCTGAAATTAAACATCAGAATCAAATTTACTTTAACAAGATGGCATACTTGCATGGGACAAATATACCATTTTGGAGTGTTTCTGATGATTGCCTGTAAATCAAGTAATATTAACTTCAATGTTATGATAAATAACGTGTCTTTGTCATTAAACATACTCAATGCTGACATTTGACGTTATAGAACCTGATTTAGTATCATTTATTGCTTCGAGCCTTCCCTTAAACCATATGGTTAAGACTTTAGTTAGCTTTGGATGGTGGGAAACACTTTCATTTTTGCTTGTAAATTTTGTGTGGAATGATTCTAGGCCATGTGCTTCATCGGTACCGAATGAAAGTTGAAAATCAAATTAAGTTTTTGAAGCCCATTAACTTTTCACTCCTTGTGATTCCCATTAACTTACAAGCATTTGCTCTTCAAAATCGGCGAGGTTTTTGATTTCATGTAGTTTATTTGTTTCTAAAATTTCCTGGGTGCAGCCTTAAAAAGGACAAAAAAAAGTTAAAAATCCTTTTGTTTGGCACATAAATGGCTCGGAATCTTGGATAGATTTATGGGTGCATAAGTTCATATAAGCCCAAGCCCAGATCAATTTATGGGCTCCTATATTTCAACGTACCTGAAAAAACCAGCCCAACTCAAAATCCCAAACCTACTCCTCCTTTCAGTCCTTTGCAAGTCCAACTCTACTGCGCTGAGTTCAACATGAAAAAATTTTGAGTGTTAAATGATCATGGAGAAATTTTAAAATGCATCAAAGATACTATATCAGTCATATAAAAAATAAATTATGCTATGATATATGTTCATTTATTTTGACAAACTATCATGCAAGTAGTAATTATATTAAATTAAAAAACACATGTCATGCATGTATTTGTTAAATGTGTATGATCATGGAGAAACAATAGAACACATCAGAGGTACCATATCAGTGATATAAAAAATAAATCATACTATAACATATGTTCATTTATTTTGACAAACTATCATGCAAGTAGTGATTGTATTAAGTCAAAAAACACATGACATATATGCAGTTATTAGTTGTATTATTTCTAATGTATTTAAGAATTTCTCATAATCATGATAAGCGTGTTAGATAGGTCAAAAAATTAAGACATGTTTAGTAATCTAGTTGTATATGTGCTTATGAGAAATTTTAGGCTTAATCGTAAACTCAATTATACCATTAGCACCCAACAAACACAAGAAGTATGAGTCATCTTAACTACCCATAAAAACAAAGAATCCATCAAATTTGAAATTTGTCTGTTCATGAGAAGAAGCTAAATATATGCGGCCCGTGAAAGCTTAAATTGAGCTGTAACAGGGCATGCATGATTGTGATTTTTGAATAGAAGAATTTAACGTCCTTAACGAAATCTTGAATACGAAACTTTGCTTTCTATTTTGTCGAGCCTCTTAGCTGCTGGTCAATTCGTTTCACGGGCTGTTTATGTCCCCCGAGATACGTCCAAATATGCACAACGGAACCTGCCAGTTTGCCCTCTACTCCAATTATTTGCTTCAGTGCTTCCATCACCTCTTCTTTAATTACACTTTTCTTTTTCCATTTTTAGTTTTTTTTCCCCAATATATCTACCAAGAATGTGTGGTTGGTCGAGCCCTTGTGGGCGAGCGCAAGTACACGAATTCGATTTGGCTTCTATTATATGTATGTGTGTGTGAGCGCATGCGCGTGAGTTTGCTTAGAGAAAAATTTTTGTGGTTGTTTGGCAATTGCAGGCACCAAAGAACAATAACATATAATATAGCATAATAAAAAACTAAACTTTTTGCCATTCTTGTTACTGGGTTCGAATTCTAATCTTTTATTTCATCTACGTTTTACCAGTGGAGCTAAGTCGTTGTAACTTGTACCTATAAAAAGGCATGTTAATATGTTTGACGTATGCTTTCCAAAATTGAATTTCACACCACAAGCTGACTTGTTTTCAACTTTCACTTTTTATAAGAAATGTGTTTAATCAGTTTTACCTTAAAAAAATTCTTCAAATATTGCTTGGGTACACCAATTTTATTTTAAAAACTGATTTTAAAAAATATTTGTTGTCTGAAGAGATGATGCTATAGTCACCCTTAGTGGCTCTTTGATCCTCTTTAACTAAATTAATGGGTGATAGTCTATCAAATGAACCCCAATGGGCCAATGAAAGATTATCAAAATAGAGAGAGGCAGAAGTAAAAAAAAAAGGGGGCCATTCCAACTAATCGAGTTCTTGTGAGTAGCACTCCAAAGTGTCAATTATGCGAATATATATAGTCCAAGCAGATATCAATTTGAAAGGCTTGCGTGATTCATATGTATTACTTTACATGTTTTATGTAGCACATGAACAATAGTCACTCTCAAATTATTTTATAAAATCAAAAGATTATCTGTAATCTTTGCAAACTTAAGCGCTTACTTTGTCCCGAGGCATGAGATCATTGGCTACAATTACGTCAAACCATCGTGAGTTTATACGCTGAGATTCGATTTGAACTGCTAATTCTCTAATCCAATTATTTGCCCATAAATTAATCCCTTTTTGGTGGCGTTAATTGGACAATATTCTAATTCTTTATGTTAAAAGAGAAAATTATTTGCTTCTTTTCTTGTTTGAAAACAGCCTCGGGTTATTTCACGAAGGCCTAAATTTATTATGGGGTAAATATTCGTTTAGTTTCTATATTTTGATTTTAATGTTCATTTAGTACTTATATTTAAAAAAAAAATACTTCAAATGTTACATTTCTATCCTTACTTTTTCTTTTCTTTTACAACAATACCCTTTCAACAATATTCTTAAAGATGTTAATGAAAATAACAAATAATAATTTATTAAATTAGCCTTGAAAATAACATAAAAATTTACTCAAATTTTTTGCATAATCATTTTACTTTTAGGAATAATTTGGTAAATTAATTTTTAATAAAATAATTATTAGTAAGATTGTTGCAAGGATATTAAACGTTGCTTTCAATTGTTTTATATTAATTTATTTATAAATAATGATTATTAAGATTGTCGCACATGTACAAAAAATACTAATTCTTTCATGCTGATATTTAATGGTTAATTGGTTAATTTGCTAAAATTGACTTTTTGAAAGATAAATTAATAAATGTCAGGGATAATATTATAAAAATAAAGAAAAGATAAGGGTGAAAATATAACATATTTAACTGTTAGGGTATTTTAAGATATTTTTTAAAATATAAAAATGAAATGGACATTTAAATTAAAACGTGGGGTTTAAACGAGCATTTACTCGTTATTAATGTACATCACTTGTGGTCCTGCAAATAATTTAGCTTCGAATGTTAGTTAGACAAAATAAGAACCTAGAAGGCCAAAACAATGTTACAAAAATTCCAAACATATTCCCTACTTTAAGGTAGGCCATTTTGTTTTAAATTTTCATATCAATATATAATTATAAAAGCAGAAGGATAGAAGCCGACCACGATTATTTAATTATTTTCACCCATGACTTAATTGAATTATATTGTTCACCACGTGTTAGTCTACTGAGCTACCAAAAATGCGTTAGTAGTTATCACTACGAGTTTTTAAGCCAACATAAAAAAATTTTCTATATTGTCAAGAAGCATTTTATACATTTCATCACTTACACATAAGGTGATCAATTCAAATAAAAAGCATTAATTATGTTGGAAAACTATTAATGTTGTCCAAGCATCTAATTCAATATTTCGCATCACTATCAAATGATTCAGTAAAGTTGCAATTATTATTTTTATTAAATCAATTTCACAAGTTATATTGCTTGAAAAATCAATTTAGCTATGAAAATGTTGATAACTTAACCAGAAACGACTTACATCGATCACACCCATTTGACCAATTATCTTCAACTGGTCCAAAGTAGTTTATCGACAATAATTAAACACCATGCCACACAGTTTTTATCGAGAAAAATTATCATATAAAACATCACTATTAGCCAAAGTAAAAGGGAAAAAAAGAACACTCTAATTCACATCTTTATGTAATCTGATCTACCTTTTTAGATTTAGAAGAAACATAATAATTGAATGAAACATTTTTATTAAAAACAGCATCACTTGGAACCGAGACAAAATTTTGTTCGTACAATCAAAATATTCAACTAACTAATTAGTGGTTGGTAAAGTTTGCGGTGGGTCCTTGAGATTAAGGGTCATGATAATGCAGATCTATTGTCTCGATTATCATGATTAACTTTACATTATAAACATGTAATCATGGTATTTACTGCATAATTATATGACTTCACATGAAAAATATTTCCATCCCCAACAGAAGAAAAGCACATAGGTTATCTTTGGATACTGAATAATAATTTCCTTTTGGATAGAGTGAAGCTCCTACCAGATATCTAATTCGAAGGACTAGTCTTTTGTTTTATCATTTCTCATAAGAAAATGCAAGAAACATATATTTTTTTTTCCGACAACGAAAGGGTTAAAATATTTTCAGAGCCATTCACACTTGTAAAACCACAAAAAGAAAGACACAAATAGACAAGGGATAAAACAGAAGACTGAACTCAGAGCCCAACACAGTACTAGACTCGATTCCTATTAATAGAAAAAATTTAAAAATGAAAATACAGCGTTACGGGAAGAACATGTACAATAAACACGAAACTCACTCACTCTTAATATATATATCACAAAATCAAGAACTAAATTCTATGTAAACCCGCCACCAAATCCTACGGCCCAAAACCACTCACCATCATGACGATGAGATGATGTTCATTCATTCAGTTCGTCCCATTCTCGGCATAACGATTAACAAGAGCAAGCGCATTGCTCGTCAACTTCTTCACATACTCAACCCTATCACAAAGCTCCTGCTTCATTTGCCCATCAGCCACATCCCCAAATCCGTCCGTACACGTCTCCTCGTCAGTCAGCGCGGCGCTCATCCACGTCTGTACATTGCTCATCTGAAACCTAAAGCTGGCCCGGGAAGTCCCAGCCGACCTAATCTGGCGCATCTGCTTGAGCGAGCCGTAAATCTCCTCGACTGCGTCGCCAAAGTTGGAGAAACAGTCGTGCAAGGCGGCTGCGGCTCGCTGGTCGGGGCCGTAGTCGGCTTGGCGGGAGATGTTGGACACGTAAGTAGCCATGCGCTTCGCTTTGGATAACGTCACGCCGATGGCCACGCTGGCAAGCTGAGCGGGGTCCTGTTGGATGGTGCTGGCGTAGCGTGATAGAGTGGAGTAGCATATTTCGGGGTACAATGTTGAGTTGCAACTCGAGCGGATGAAGTCGGTGCCGGTGCCGGCGCCGGTGGCAGGGGGATAGCCGCCGGGGCCTCCGGCCGGGATTGCATGAAGTTGGAGGAAGAAAGTTGATAAGAGGAATGAGAGAAGAATCAGAGGACGTGGGAACTTCATGGTTCGTTTGGGTTTGTGTGAGATGACGGTAATGGTGGGTTGAGTTCTGTGTGGAGGACTGAACGTTTAAGTAGTGTAAGCTGCAAGGTATTCGTGGTAGATAGACTTGTTTGGCCATTATTATTCGGGATATTAACGGAAATGCCATTGTTATTGTGTCACTTGTGATCTGTGTGAAGTATCTAATTTTGTGTCTAATTTGATAGTTGGTATGTCTGAATGCGACTTTTATAAAATAAAGTTTCCGTAAAATATTGCTAGAAATAATGCATAAGATTCAGTCATAGAAATTTTTGGTTTATTATTTTATTAATTGAGAACTTAACTAGCTATTAATGGTATTTTATCAATGAAATGAAGAGTACGGGACACATATATGAAGTGAAGGCCAATTTTTTCATTTTTTCGAAATTGATATGAAACTTTGAACTCTTTAAAAAGTCAACGAAATGGAAGACCTCGGATTTGAAGGGATTCGTTACATTGACCTCACTAAAGTCAAAATCGATTTTTAAGAATTCAATTTTCTTACTATTCGGAAATGTTTATTTTGATAATAATTAATTTTTTTAAAAAAAAACTCAGCTTTTATTCATTTTTTGATTCTCTAAGTTTCTCGGTTAGCATTTAACTCAATTTCTTTGTTCCTCTTCCATTTATGACTGGATTGTATTTTTTTCAGTGTGTCTATGTGATCATAAAAGCATTGTCTAATAAAACTCAAGATTTTCCTTTTTTTTTTTAAAATTTTTTTCAACTATCATACATAGCACTGTTCATCTGAATTTGATAAATATGTTCTAATTGCCCTACTCTCACATTAGGAGAATTTTTTTACCCCCACATCTATATAGGGAGATTCATTGCTAGGACGGTAGAAGTTAACCATTAGGTCAACTGAATAATTTACTTTTCAGAAATTGTTTATCTAATTTTTCTACGAGATTTTACCCTTCTTTATTCAGTTCTTTCAATCAAGTGATATACATAGAATAGGATTATTTCTATAGTTTTTCAGAAGTAAATTGTAAAATTAAAGGTTAAGCTGTAAAAATATTTGATACAGAACAAAATACTGTAGGAATATTGTAATAAAATTATTTTTGTTCCTTATTTGGATGTAGATGCGGCTCTGTATTTATGGTTCTTTTTACGAACAGGGATATTTGAATTGCGATATAATTGATAGATGCAACGTGCAAGTAAATTTCTTTAACCTAATATCAATAAATTTTGGAATTTAACATTATAAAAAAATACATGTCATCCTCTATGTTTGACTTTGAATTTAATATTCACTATATGTAGATTATATGTATTCATCAAATTCAAAATTACGCATGCAGTGAGAAAAAAAAAAAAACCAATATATTTTATACATCCTTGGCCTGCAATGGAATTGCGGCCGGTGACGCTTGGTGTGGTCGGCAAATTGGCTTTAGACTTAAGCAACAGATTCTTTCTCACTGCTTAAAAATAAAATAAATGCAGTAACTTGAGAACGTGGGTCCACGACGAAGAGTGGTCTGGTCTGGTGCTATGCATGTTTTGATAGTGGAGCACTAGCCATTTGGTTTTTGCTATCATTTCTGCTTTTCATAGCTAGACGTCGGTTTATGGAGTATTTTAGTAAGTTGATGATTTTTAAACATGCGCATTGCCCCACTATTGTGATTTTGAAGCGTGCCGCGTTCAACTCATGCAATCAAGCCGAAGCTTTTCATCTTTTGGAATATAATGGGCTTCCTTCCATTCACCTTATTCATATTGCACTATAATGTAACTTTTTAAATTAGTTATTATACCACTAGCGAAATTTTAAAGTACATCAAGGTAATACATATAATTAATACGTGTAAAAAAAAGATATGTGTAGTTCAATTAAATATAATTGTCTATCACATTTAATTCAATTACACATGTCATACATGTATTAATTGAGTGTAGTACTTCTAATATACTCTAAAATCTCTTATTCTACTAATGTGGCTATATTCAACTTACAAAATGTGATTCCATAAAGCTTACAACAAGTGTAGGTTATTCTCGCAGCATTGCATGATGGGTATAACACAATTTATTTGGCTCTAAGTTTTGAGCCAGAATGCTTAATTAGTCCCCTTATACTTAAAAGAATTTCTCAATAAGTCATTTTCACTACTTATGTAGTTATAGGATCTTAATTTCTAGAGGTAGAATATTATTTGTGTTTAATAACTTAAAATTCAAACAAAATTATGGAAAGTGAAGAATTAATTAGATTTTAATGAAAATAGATACACAACATGAAAGATTTGGGTAATTTGAAAAAACACATGGACTAATTACCCAATTAGCGTAATTGACTCAAATATAACCTTAAAACTAAAGGGGCATTTACTCTCATCACCGCTCACGCCAACCTAAGCATCAAAGTTCAACTACTCTGGCTGGGAGATATAATGATCAGGAAAAATATACCATGAACCTGTTGACAAATGAGCATAAACATGTTGTGAAAAAGATAAATATGTTTTAAATTGATGACAAAATTAGTTGTCCATTGTTCAAAGGGGAAAAAGTTTCTCCACTCCAGGGCAAAAAAATCATCATTTGGTCGCGAAACCTGTCAAAGATTCACGGACTAACTGGCGTAATTAACTCCATTTTTGCAGATTAATTATACTTGAAACCTCTCTTTGTAAGGGCACATATTCTTGATTCAAAAGCAGCTTATTGTAATAAATTATACAAATAAACAGAGAATCCCCCGCGGGGGGAGGGGGGGGGGGTGTTTCTTTATCTATTGGGCGAGAATTAGTTTCGAAAAGAGGAAACAATTTCATCATGAAATAGTTCCTATGGTGTTACAAATTTAAAATTGGTCCGCTATATCCTCTATACACAATTGACCCACCACATGACACCACACACATCATTGACACAAAAATAAAAGATTCCAGCGAATTCGACTCCGTGAACGAGGGGAAAAAAGAAGTCCAATTCAGCAGCATTTGAAGATAAGTATACGGCATTCTTTTTTTTTTTTCTTTAAATTGCTTTAAGCTTTCTGTAAAGTTGATTTCTGTTTGTTGATTAGACTTTTGTAGTTTGAAATGTACTCAAAAGTGAAACCCCTAGGTTTGAATTTCTTCGTGTTGTTGTGAGAAATGGTTGTTGAAGTTTAATTTGCTTTTATCTAGGTTTGGTTCAAATGTTGGGGTTAGGTTTGAAATGTATTGAATCAAATTGACTTACGTTCGATTCATTTGAATTTTGAAATCAACGCATCCCATTTTTTTAAAGGTAGTTGTATGAAAAATTTATGCAAAAACACATATAAATTTTTAGTGTATGATGTTGTTGTGGCAATTAATAAAGATAATTTTGTTAACTAAAAAAGCTACATAATTAATCAATACAATGACTGAATTATTTTAAATGCTTAAAATAAACATTATCTTAATTAACTGAACATTCCGATTAACAGGACATAGAAATACCCTTTAGCGTCTTTACTTTGAATACTAATCTGAAATCGACCAAAACTTTTTGACATAAATTCTTTATTATGAATGTTAAGTAATTTATTTGTTTTCAATGATCTTGTGCATATAAATAATTGTGAGTCACTTCGGTAATCTTTTATATAAAGTTCTTGTCATCACTTTAGGGTGATTCGAGTCCAAATTAAAAAAGTTTTCCAGCAGAAAGTGTTGTGTTGATTTTAAGCAATTTTACTTTTAACAGAATCTAGAAGTGGGTATCTTCTCTGACCAAAATGTGTGCTAATTAATGTTAATCCATTTCTTTAAATTTACGGAATGACTGATTACTTGCTTATAATTGCTTGGAATTTTGTGATTATGATTGTCGTCTTTTAAATGGAGACTTGCAATAAAATGATGTGAATTTAGTGGGACGTATATAATAAAGAGTATGTTATTTACAGTATAGAATAATGATGTATTTACTTATTGAGAATGGGATTGGGAATCAATGAATGAGAATGAATGATGTGTTTACTTACTTAAACGAGATGATTATTAGAGTTCTCATTCTCATAGGGTGAGGTGGGAATGAGAATTTCATTCGCTAAAGTAACCATATTACTCCCACTTAAATTGTAAAATTTTTATTTTATCATTCCTTATATTATTTATTTATTTATTTATTTGTTTATTATTATTATTATTATTATTATTATTATTATTATTATTATTATTATTATTATTATTATTATTATTATTATTATTATTATTATTATTATTAGTATTATTATTATTATTATTATTATTATTATTATTATTATTATTATTGATAATGATGATAAAAAAAATAGTTACTAGTAATAATAATAATAAATAATGACAATAATCAACTAAAGTTAGTTTAGTAATTTTTAACAATCTATTCCAATTATAAGATAAGGTAAACACATCAGTGGCAGTACAGTTCCTTCCGATTCCCATTTCCACAGCTAAAATAAACAATTTATTCTGATTCTCATTCCCCATTCTGATTCCAGCCCATTCTGATTATACTCCATTCCGATTCTACTCATTCCGATTACTAATTAGTAAACACACCATAAATTCATTGTTGTCATCGTGAGTGCTGATTAATACACTTATGCTGTGTTTACTTATTACAGTTGGAGCATAAGTGGGGAGTATGAATTCTTCTCATTTCCATGTTTACTTACTTATTTAAGCAGGAGAGTAAGAGTTTCACTTCTTCAGTTCCACTCATTTTTGGAGTATGGAGTGAAATTTCTACTGCTATAGGAGTGGAAATTCACTCATACCTCTTTCTTTTTCACCCTTTATTTATAAATATAATATAATTATATTTATTAAAATAAAAGAATATTATATTTACTTAAAAATAATATATTATATTCATTTAAATAATATTATTTAATAATATTACATTTAGTTAAAATAATAATTTATTTAATCTAAGTTAAAATTATTTTAAAAAATATTATTATATTCGTAGAGAATTAATAATATTACTATATATTTATTTAATTTAGTAGCATTATATTTATTTAATGTTAATAATTAATAAAAAATAAATCATTTATTCTAAGAAAATATTAATTTTTGACCATATTAATAGTAATGTGTCAAGTGTTGCTCTTATGAATAATTTTTAATTTACATAATTAAACTTAAAGTTAATAAAAAATTTTGATTTACATAATTAAGAATATTAATAATTAATATTAATTTATAAATTAATATTAATAATAAAATAAATAGTTTATTTTACAAATACCTTTTTTTCACTTTGTAATTAAAAATTATAATTTTTTAAATAAGGATAAAACTGTAATTTGAAATAATTCACTCATAATCCAAGACAAAGTAAATACAAAAAATGGATTACAACTCTCATTCCACACTCTTATTCTAGTGTAAGTAAACAATCTATTTTCACTCCCACTCTACAATTCCAATTTCAAGATTCTCACTCCTCATGATTCTTAATTAAATCCTAGAAGTAAACGCTACTGCGGCTACTCTAGTATCTTCTTGACTGTGTCTGGTGACTGAAGAAGGTTGGGGACCCAAAAACAAGAGAAATTCTGGATTTTGATTAGCCCGAGCACATATGGAGGCCCAATCTATCCAAGTCCAAATCAGAATCCTAATGGAAATTCAGAAAAATGTTTTCATTTAAGACTAGCATATATTAAGGGTTATTTTGGTAATATTGTAGTTTTAAAAACAATTGTTATTAGTTGTGTTATAAAAATAAGTAGTTGTAACTATAATCAGTTAAATATTTTGTAAAATTTATTTTTAAAAGTGCTATAAGTTTTAAAAATAGTCATATATGTTTGATAAATTTTACTGTTAAACTGCTGTAAAAATTTAATTAACTGAAATATATATAATGCTGAATAAAATTTATTCTCACATATATAAATATATAAAATATTTTTTTTGTTGTGTATATAAAATAATTGATAACTAAAATAAATATATTTATATTATTGAATTTTTTATTTTGTTATCTTAATATAATTAGAATTAATATAATCTCTTTAAATTTAATTACTTTATCTCTTAATTATTAAGGATAATATATGGGGCAGATTCAAGATACACAATTTTAAACACATTTTTAGACACAAGTTTTTAGCCATTGAATCATGATTATTTCAATGGCTTAGATTGAGGCTGACATAATTTTTCAAAATAAAATAGTGGTCCCATGGAATTTTTTTTTTTCTCTTCTCTCTCCATTTTAAATCTCTTTCTTGTTATAACCTATATATTGGGAGAGAGAGAGAGACTGAAAAATTTTGGAGATCAATTTATGTCGCTCAAAGTTTCTACTACCATTGAGAGAAAATAAACCCACAAGAAAGTGAGAAACAGTGAAGAGAATGGTTCATTTTCATCATTCACAGACTTCCACCATATATTTCATCAAAATAAATTGGTGGGATCCCATCATTGACAGAAAAAATTTTAAACACAAATTGTTAACCACTGGATTACACTTATTTCAATGGCTTAGATCGAGACTTACATCAATTTCTTTTAATAAAAAATTAATTAACCGTTATTAATTATTTCTCTCTCTCTCTTTCTCTATTCTTATCTCAAAAATCCTATCTTGCAAAATTTTAACATCTACGAACTCAAATAGAATTGTAAAGAGCCAAAATCAAGAGGAAAGAACTTAAAAAATCAGCAATTTTTTTTTTTTTTTGGTTGCTTTTCAATTTATTGCTTTTATTGATTGAGGAGGTTAATTTTGGTTTGAAAAAAATTGCTGCGAATATTAACAAACAATGGCATTAATACTTGCCATATAATGGTTTTTTTTCCTTCTTTGAACCACATTTGACTTGATTTTAGAATGATGATGTTCAAAGAGTGTAAAAATTTTATCGATTGATAAATGGGTGAGGTTTAATTATATTTTTAATTGTATCCAAGAGTAACAATGGTATTTTCCTATTTATTTTTACCTTCATTTTTTTTCCAAAGTGGGATTCATTTATTAATATAAGATGGAAGTGAGAGAATGATGAAAAAGAACCTTTCTCTTCACTGTTTCTCACTTTCTTGTGGGTTTATTTTCTCTCAATGTTATTAGAGACTTTGAACAATATAAATTGATCACCGAAATTTTTCAGTCTCACTCCCCCAATATATTGGTTATGACGAGAAAGAGATTTAAAATGGAGAGAAAAGAGAAAAAATTAATAATATTCCATGAGATCTGCTGTTTTATTTTTCTTAAAAAAATTTATATCAGCCTCAATTTAAGGAATTGAAATAAGTGTGATCCAATAGATAAAAATTTGTGTCTAAAATTCTATTTAAAATTGTGTCTCTTGAACATGCTCCTATATATATATATATATATATATAATCATCTTCTAGTACGAGCTTCCTCATTTTTTTTTATGCAGATAGATTGTTAAATCGTGTGACTTAACGGAGCCAATACAGACACACTATTAAATTGCACGGCTTAATAGCATGTCTGCATTAAAAAAATAAAAGCGCCCGCACATGAGAAGAGAGAGAAAGAGTCTTTCTCTCATGCAAGCATCCTCATTTTTTTTTTTCCCAAATGGATACGTTGTAAAACCATGTAATTTAAAAGAATCTGTACAAACATATTAAACTACATGGTTTTATAGTACATTAAAAATTAACTCTATTAAATGACATGGTTTAAGAGCATATTCATATTAAAAAATGAAAGTGCCCGTAAATATCATTTTGAAAAGCTATTTCTTCTCTATTTTTCTAGTAGGATGTAGTGGTTTTTCAAAAATTATTTTGTAGAAAAATTTACGAAACATTAAAATTAACTTTTAACTTTTTAAAATTATTTTTAAACCTTACAACAATAATCTCAAACAAGCTCCAATTATATAATCTCAAAAACATATATATTTTGAGTTTTAGGTTTAGAAGAGAATAATTTAAACGCATAAATGTTATTTGGTATTATTATTATTTTTTGAGGAAATTGAACAGAATCCGTATAGATTTGGTAGTTCTGCTGTGAAACCGTTCATATTCTGGAAGTATTAGTACTGTTTAGATATTCGGATGAAAAAGATAGAGAAGCTACCTGGTTGCTGGGTTTCATTCGTACACAACACAACACAACAAGATAAACAAACCGAAAACATTAAACATTAAATATGAAAGGAAAAGAAATTAATTATATGTACATTAATTTCCCATCTGAAAATATAGGCTTTTAAAATAAACTTATAATTTTGTGGTGGATCTGGGAATTGGGATACCATGTAAAAACACGTCTGGTTTTCTGTCTCCCGTTTGGGAATTGAACAATAAGAAAGATAAATTGAATGAAATTATATATATATTCTCTCGCAAATTAAAATCTAGTTTGCTGCTCCAAATTCGGTTTGGAATTAAATTACTTCCAACGCCTTGAAATAAAAAGGCCTTAAAGCCAAATTAAACTTAATTTCGCTTCTTTTAATTTCTCTCTTGTTAACGTGCCCATATATCTTTAAAATCAATGTAACTAAATGTCAAATCAAGAAGCTCACCTGCAAATTAAAGGCTCCCAATTCTCCATCATTGTATCATTGCTTGAAATCTAAAGTTAATGTCATTTCGCCATCAAATTTGATGATCTTTAACTAAAGTTGATGTCGTCACTTTAGGGTGCTTGGGGTCTTAAGAGAATCTAGCTGTGCATCATTGCATATCTGATGAATGTTAATCCATTTCTTCGAAATTATTGAATGACTACTTACTTGCTCATAATTGCTTGAAATGTAGTGATCAGGATTGTCATTAAATAGAGAGATTCTTGCAATAAAATGATTTGAACTTAAATGTATGCATAAGAGAAATACTGGATTTGATCATTACCATGCATATTTGGAGGCTCAATCGATCCCGAGCCGAGCGTATATTATAATCTCGTGTGTCAGATACATATAATTGAGTTTTAGGTCTAATATTGTACTGATAAAATAATCTGTTTTTTTTTTTTTTTTTTTTAAAGCAGTGAATTGTCTAGTAACTTATCTTATTGAAAGTATTATGAGTTTTAAAAATATGCTTTGAATTTTGGTATTTTTTATTATTAAAATATTATTTATTATATAATGATTAAAATAGACAATTGTTTAATTTATTTAAATACAGCCCTTTTTTTAAATAAATACGAAAATTTAAAAAAAGTAAAAAAATTTTGGTTATTCAAATCCAGCCAAGTTTATAATGTACAAAAGATATAAGAAAATTCATATCGTAATAAATAAATATGTAAAAATAAAAAAAGTAACACGTGATTTATAGGAGTTATGGTAATGTAATATATTAGGGCAATGATTTATAAATTAAGGTTTATGGAAAATAGGGATATTATCATCTTTTTATAAAAATAATGAAATTATAATAGAAAATTTTAAAAAAGTATGTGGCGGATTATTTTAAAACTAACTTTAAAAAGCTATTCTTTACTTTAAAAAACTATTGGCAAAATGGAGTTAACTATGAAATAAATAAATTTTAAAAATTTTACCAAATATTTTTTTATTGTAAATTATGAAATAAGCTACTTATAACATTTTAACCACAATCCTAAATGGAAACTTAGGTTTAGAAGAAAATTGAATATATTTGAAGTTAAAAGAAAATTATTGATTTATACTATTGAAAAGAGTGATACTATCGGCAACCCCTCAACATCCTTATGAAACCCCGTTTTCACATTAACAGCATTTTGACAAGATAAAATTACATAAAACTACAAATGCAAAATTAATTAAACCCCTATCTATATATTTTCTTTTCGACTCTACACAGTTCATACCCACATATCATAAATTCATTCTCAGTATCTAATATATATTGGATTCTTTTTTTTTTTTTTTTTTTACAGTTCCAAAATGATTTCGAAATAATTAAGAGAAAACATGCAAGTAGTTTATCAAATCGTTATAAAAAAAATATAAAAAACAATAAATTTTATCAAATCTATTGATTTATCTTTATCAAGGGGACAACTGTTTTATTTACAAAAAAAAAATTAAAGGCAAAATAACAAGAATCCCAGTAAAGTAATTGATTGCGTTTGAAGAATTAGTAACAAAAAGAAATTAAAATTTAATTTTAATTAAATTTATTTTGTCCTTTTATGTAATTTAACTAAGAATAAAATAATAAATATGAAAATGGCGTTTCAAGTGAGTTTTAAGGAGGCACCAATAACACCACTCTAGTCAAAATGATTATTTTAATCATGATTATGATATCTATATAGTATGTCATTAAACTATTAATTTTTAGAATTTTGATTATGCCGGCATCATCACAATAGCCCATATGGCCGTGTTTATCTTTTTTTATAAGAATATAATCACTATTTTATGAGATTATATTGGGAATACTTTTGTTTATTTTCTTTTATAAGAATATAATCACTATTTTATGAGATATGATATTCTGTTAGTTAGATTCACCCGGTTATTTTATTTTTTAAGGTTATTTTCCCCTTACTATTTAAATTATTGTGAAATAACAAATAAGTGTAATAAGTATTGCACCCCTAACGTTTTTCTATTAAATAATTATAAAAATATTCCCTCGATCAATATTCCAACACCCCTACTCCCACAACTTATTGCCATCGACTCTTGACTATCTGAAAAAAAAAATAATAATAAAAGCATTGCAATTCTGCTGTCATAAGAAACAATAATAATTAATAGAAAAATTAACAAACTAACCCAATTTCGAGCGTCACTTAAACTTAAGAAGATCTTGGTGCTCTGTCTCTTCTGTTCTGCCTTGTCATCCTCTTTCTTTCAACCATCTTCACAAGCCATCGCGGCCTTCCTGTTGCAAATGCCGTGTCCCAATAGAAAAGGCAGTCACCAACCGAGATGCATAGTTATTATTATTATTATTATTATTATTATTATTATTATAAATAATAAATAATGACAATAATCAATTAAGGTCAGTTTAGTAATTTTTAACAATCTATTCCGACTACAAGGTAAAGTAAATACATCAATGACAATACAGTTCATTCCGATTCCGATTCCAATTCCGATTCTCACAGTTAAAGTAAACAATTTATTCTTATTCCCATTCCTCATTCCCCATTCCGATTTCACTTTATTCCAATTTCATCCCATTCTGATTACTAATTAATAAACGCACCATTAAATTATTTGAGGAAAATCTTACATTAGTCAAATTCACAAGTTCAAAGATTGTACTAGGAATTGAGCCAGTCGTTCGGTTATCTCTAAGATGAATTACTTCTAAATATGGTAGTTCCGTAAATAGCGAAGATGGGATAGTCCCATTAAGAGAGTTACCTGATAAACGAAGAGTAACTAAATTTTGAAGCCCCTTTAGACAAGAAGGAAGCCGACCGATTAGTTGATTCCATGACAAATCCAAAAAACAAAGTTGGGTTAGGTTGACAAAACTATCTGGAATTCCACCAACTAAATTGTTTTGTTCAAGATTTAAATAATATTGCTGGAATGATGGGATTTGACCGCTAAAATGGTTATATGAAAGGCTCAACTAAATTCCAGCAGTGACATGCAAATATGACAAAGAAGAGGAAGGATTCGTCAAGGGATAATCAAGTACGATGGTAGACATGCCGACCTCAGAAAGAACAAGTTCTTCAACTTCGTCAGATTTTCAACGAGCCCTTTCCAAACAGGCTATCCAATCCTCACTTCATAATTTTTGGAGAGGTCAAGTGAAAGCAGTTTAGACAATTGAGAAATTTCAGAGGGAACTTGACCACTAAAGTGAGAATTTGACAGATTTAGATGTGTCAAACTAATGAGTCGACCAAACCCGGAAGAAATGAGAGAGGAATTGAAATCATTGGAACCGAGGTTTACTGATTCTAGGTAAGCAAGAAGAAAGAGGCTACTATATGAAGGGATGCTGCCATGAAGCCAACTGCAGCTCAGGTCCAGGCCAATCACTTGACCCGTCACCATATCACAAGTTACGCCATCCCATGAGCAGCAATCTGTGTCATCATTCCAAGATAACATATTTGGATTGGATTGTTGTCTTCCATCACAGTAAGAACTAGAAATGTTTTGGAAGGAAAAGAGCTGTTTAAACTGAACCAATGCAATGCTTTGGTCGTAAGAGCAAAGTCTTGCACTACTCCCAGAATATAGGACGAGTAATTGGAGGCAGAAAAGTTTATAAGCACAAGGTAAACAACCCATGTTTTTTCTTTATAAAATTTCAACGACAAATATGATTAGTATATATAGAGTACATTTTGCGTTTTAGGCTCCAATTTTGGTTACTGTGGTACCAAGTACAAATGTAATAAATTTCTCTTTCACACTACAATAATTCTCCACAAAGAATTTATATCAAACGCCAATCCTCAATGTGAAAGAGAAATTTCCTTTTGATATTTTAAGTAACCGATCGAAGATACAGAAAGTTGCTTGAATGCTTGACCGAAAGTCTGAAACCTCAAATTGACAAATTCTTAGTTTCTTTACATCAAAGAATTTATACAATGGGCTCTCAAGTCATTTTCAAGTTATTTTCCGAATATATGTAATGGGAGTTTACTCTGTGTGTGTGTGTGTGTCACATAATTTACGTGTGTGTGTACATCTCATCTCTATCATTTTTATTTTTCAAATTGTAATATTATCATTTAGTATTAGGAAAGGAAAAAGGAATTTAGAATCCGATTTGGCGAGTGCTCTCGCTGCTCTGGCCAATTTCTGTCAAACTTCTTTCGCCCAGAAACCAATAAACCTTTTTTTTTTTCTCCAAACAATCCACCCTAAAGTCTAAAGTCATTAAAGAACCCTTTTTAGTAACAAAAACTTTTCTTTTATTCACATATAACGATTGCAGTTTCCAGCTTCCTTTCATTGAAAAAATAAAAATAAAAAGAAGACTCCAGCTTTAACGAATATTTAATATCTCCATTAATTAATCCCTTTCCATATGTTTAATGTTTCCAAGATTTTTCCTTAAAGAAGTAATTGATTTAAAATCTTCCACACCAACGCTTGACTTTCTCTAACATACCAACTGGAGGGAGATGTGTCCAATTAGCATAGAATGGGAAGAGAGAGAGCCTTAATATAGGGCTGAAGCAAAATAATTTAATCCCTATATATACATATATTTTAATGAGGACATGCACATTAAAATAAAAAAATATATTTTAATACATTGGAGATTGTGTTTTTTTTTAATGTATTGAAATCTGCATTTTTTATCTGTTAGTCGCATAATCGCTTTAAACAAAGTGAAGATATTCTCACTAAAGAATAATAATAATTATTATTATTATTACACACACATGTATTTTTTGGGTTTTAAAAAATTCGAATCTTATTTTTACATTTTAGGTGATATTTTACTATTCAATTAATGAATGACACATCACTTGAAACATAATCTCATGTGGTATCATAATGTAGGACGTTAATTTAGGTTAATTTAGAATTTTAGAATTATTATTATTATTATAAGGCTTTCTATTTTAATTAGAATCTACTATGGTATGTGATTTAGTATGTTATTTTCATTATAATTATGATTTAGTTTCTCTTTTTAAATTAACTTAGGGAAATATGTTTACCTTAACGAAGTGGGTTTCTTCTATTATAAATAGAGATGTCTTGTTATTGTAACTTCAGATTTGATTATTTAGTAAAATCACTCTTTTATAATTTTCTCTGAGATTATTTATTAAAAATTTTGCTTGTTGAGTCATTTATATTAGAGCGTCATCTAATCTCGCTTAGTGCGTTCTTAAAATTTTATTGAATATTTTGGATTAGAATGAGGCATAATCACACTTCGATTAGAACTAATCATGTTGGCTTGATCCAGTACTAGAACGATATCTAGTTTTACTACCCTATCAACTTCCGCTTCTGCTACACCTTGTTCTATCATATCATTTGTGAAAATTAGAATTATTTTAGCTATAAATCACTCAACATATTTCTCAGCTAAGAACTCAAATACTAAAAAATACTTGTTAGTTTTATGACAAGGAATAGCCTTCCTATAACTTAGGTCTTGAATTGGAATTGTAATTGGTGCATGAGTTAATAAATGATAAAATAAAATTAAAACCCTTGAATTCAAAATAGTAGACAAGCAAATGTGTTTAATATATTTCAAACACCTACATACATTCTAATTAAATCACACGTAGTGATACATGAGCATCCAAATTAATATGAGCATCATCAATATTGCAAGAATTTTCCGAGAATGGAAACCCGCACGAGCCCAAGTTCCAAGTGTAGGAATCGTTTTAAAATTCAAACTTGTCAGCTGCATAGGAATCTGCCCAACGAGAGACCGTTTGAAGACAGGTCTAAATACTCAAGAGCTGTCAAATGTGTGAATAAGATTATTGTGAGAAAAGCTGAGCCCTTCGAGTGAATTAAGCTGCCCTACCGCTTGTGGAATTTGCTCGTCAAATTAGTTGCTGGATAAATCGATGGCCATGAAAATGTTTAAGATTAACACTTCTGTGTCGATTCCATTCACAGTCATAAACATTGAATAATAGTCCCCATCAATATCTGGCTGCATATAATCCACCGTAACACTCTTGTTATTTCCTTGCATCATAGCTTCAAAATTGTCAAAAGTAGCTAGTGGCAGAACACCATTGAATTCATTGTGAGAGGGAGTTTTACCTGATAAAAGGAGAGTAGCTAAATTTTGAAGCCTACTTAAACCGGAAGGAAGCGGACCAATTAATTGATTCTATGATGTTTGTCATTCTATCTAGAAGGAGCTGTGTCCAATTAGCATATTAGTTCTTATTAGACGGTCATCAAAATATTATGCGAAGATAATAGATAAAAGTGAAGAAAATTTAATCACTATTTAATTACTGTTGTGTACCCCGGCGTGTACTGAATTTAGAGATGACCTAATTGTCTTCCCTTGCTTCTTTGTGAAGGTAATTCATCCGCCATTCTTGGTCTCTTCTTCATTATCAAACTAGTCAACTTCATTAAAATTGAAAGACCTCACAAAGCAAAAGAGAGACGGGATCTAGTCCAACATTTTATTGTATGACTTAATTGTTGCCAATCAAACATCTGAAGGGTCATGAAAAACTATATTCATAGGTTGATGTATGTTACATATATTGTAACTTAGTTGTTGCCTCAAAAAGGTATGAGAATAGACTAAATATAATTAGTTTTTTAACCTCTATCTCTTTAAATCACTAATCCAAATGATCAAACAAATAAAATTACTTGAAAATCATTGGGTGAAATATCCATCAAGCTTTATAACATAAATCAAAGAGACCATTAGAATATTTTGATGATAGTCATACGTAGTATAAACGTTATTGGCGTAAAAAGAACCTAAATCTCGAAATATTTCAACTAATCTTCTCAATGAATACGATGGCAAAAATCAAGATAATAATGTCTTGATTTTTTATAGTAAATTGGAAAGGGATGCGTTAAGACAATTTTTATGATTTCCTGCACGCACCGGATATCAAAGTTGTCATTTTCCAAGCCAATCAAAACTAAATTGAGTTGCATTTAAGTCAGCCAATGAAACGTTATACATTTATGCTAATCTCCTATTCTCCTCAGCAGATAGCTGTTACATTTCAATTTTTGTAGGCCTAATAGATTACCAGAGAAAATCGAGGGGTACGGTCATTATTATAAAGTCCCTATCATGTATTCATTTTGTTCCTTTGTGCCCTTCTTTCTCTCCGTTTGATGAGGAGAATATTAGGATTAAAAACAATGTAATCAACCTACCAGAAACCTTTCGTCACGCTATTAAACAAGTAGATTACCGTTTCATTTACACCAAAACGTTACGTCCGTTTTGGCATTTGGTAGCCTTTGAGGTTCGAGCATTTTTTGTGCACGAGCAAATTAAATAAACCAAACTGCAAATTAGGTGATTATTAAATCACTTCATGGACTTGAGAAACTCGTGATTGAAATTTGAAGTAGCCAAAAACAAATTTCATTGTTCAGTCTGTGAATCAAGTGCGCCAATCACGGGTCTCTATTCACCTTTATTTTTTTTTTCTTTTGTATTTTTAGTCCTTGAAATTTTTAGTTATATATACACAATATTTCTGTTAAAAATCCAAATTTGTTAAATACAACGAAAAATGTGTGACGGTATAACATGAGAGTTGATTGATGGGCAGACTGTCCTTTTTAAGATAACTGAAGATTAACAATTTGGTTAAACACATTTAATGCTATTATGTTTGCTACGGCTTCCTTTTTCGACATTTTTATAAGATTTATCATAAACCTTGCTGTAATGGAATTTTTTGTCTAATCAACAGAATAGTCTATAATGAAATTAAGTGGGCTTGAACAAAACTTATCATAATATATATATTTTCAAGGGAAAAAGTAAAATCTTTTCAATCTTATCCAGTGGTGTTGCTGACCACAATACAATGATATAACCTAACAGCATCTCACTTAAGTCAGTCGTAGAGTCGTAGAGTCGTAGAATCTTAACCTAAATTTTCTTTATCAGAGTTCTAGGTATCCCAGGACTGCATAACAGAGACAAAACTCACATGCATGATGCCCAGCCCCCAAAAACAACACCAAAAAATATTAGTCTAAGAATCTAACGCTTTAGAATTATTTCCAGTCCGGACCGCGTCATCAATCATACACTCCCGCCTATATATCACTTACCATGCTTCACATTCTTGCACCCTGCCAATTGCAGCTCTCCACGTTTCCGTCACTAATGGGTCGGTGGACCACACATGCCCTACATTATTCACCTCCCCTTTTTGAACGGCTATGCCCCACGCCGAGTCGCCGACCCAACATTTAAAGCGAACCCGGTTTTCGACCGCCCGACCCAATAATAGTCAAAAACCCGGTTCTCCCAGTCAAGCATGTTTCTGCATCGAAATCCGGACTTCATCCAATAATGCCTCCACGTG
The DNA here is from genome assembly GCA_030449075.1 of Murraya paniculata. Taxonomy (NCBI): domain Eukaryota; kingdom Viridiplantae; phylum Streptophyta; class Magnoliopsida; order Sapindales; family Rutaceae; genus Murraya; species Murraya paniculata. The sequence goes on from JAEVFN010000043.1 coordinate 175,000, forward strand.
GTGTAACCCCATTGGAGAAATCTCTGGAATCCAATGACACATTTTCGTTATAAAATAAACAACTCTGGTTTCTGTTTCTTCATTGCTCCCTCCCACGCTCTAAACTCCCCCAAGAAACCACAATGGCGCGAAACCTACATTCATTCCCGGAAAATGCTCCCCTGCTTCGCGCTGTTTTCTTCCTGCTCCTGCTTTTCCCTCTCCGTCCAATCAGCGCCAGCCAGCGCGACTACCACAGAGCCCTCCACATGAGCATTCTCTTCTTCGAAGGCCAACGGTCGGGTCGGCTCCCTCCAGATCAACGCGTAAAATGGCGCCGTGACTCCGCATTGCACGACGGAGCCACCGCCGGGGTATGCAGCTCCGTCTCACCTCACCGTCATTGCCTAAAATCATACTAAACTAAAGAGCTAACGTCGTTTCAAATGTGCCTTGCTGTTGTTTCAGGTAGACTTAACGGGAGGTTATTACGACGCCGGAGACAATGTGAAGTTCGGTTTTCCGATGGCGTTCACGACGACGATGCTCTCGTGGAGCATTATCGATTTCGGTAAAAACATGGGGCCAGAGTTAAAGTACGCCATCAAGACCGTTAAGTGGGCGACAGATTACCTACTAAAAGCAACGGCGAAGCCTGGCGTCGTTTACGTTCAGGTTGGTGACGCTTTCAGTGATCACAACTGCTGGGAGCGCCCTGAGGACATGGACACGCTGCGAACGGCGTACAAGATCGACGGCTCTCACCCTGGCTCTGACGTGGCAGGCGAAACAGCCGCTGCACTGGCCGCTGCCTCAATCGTTTTCAGATCACGTGACCCTCGGTACTCAAGACTCCTGCTCAATCGAGCCATTCAGGTAAGTCAGTTGTTACCTGACGTCGCCGTTAACTGTTAGCTTATCCCTAAAAGGTTACACTTGAATTTATCGCGAGAAATTGACCGTTATGTGTGAAACGGTTACTTTTGTTAGGTCTTCGAATTTGCTGACAGGTACCGGGGTGCGTACAGCTCCAGTCTGCATCACGTAGTCTGCCCTTTTTACTGCGACGTGAACGGCTACCAGGTAAAACTCACAGCCGAATATTATCCGTTAGATTGCTATAAAGTTAAAATCATGGGGATTGTCATTATGTATAATAACCGTAGGACGAGTTGCTGTGGGGGGCAGCGTGGTTGCACAAGGCCTCAAGAAGACGCGAATACAGAGAGTACATAATGCGAAACGAGGTCGTATTGCACGCTGGAGATACAATTAATGAGTTCGGTTGGGATAACAAGCATGCGGGGATCAACGTTCTCATTTCCAAGGTAAATTAATTAATTAACCCAAATCATATTGCATAGTATAATGATTATAATCATATGGTAAGCTTTTATGGATATTTTAAATATGTAAAACATTTGTCTTCTCTACTGCTTTTATTCTTCTTGTCCTGTGTTTTTGTTATGGTATGTGGGGACTGATTTTAGTAAATAATGCCACATTAGAAAATATGGGACGTGCTGAAAATCACGTGGATGGGAATAACTTAGATCATGAGTCTTATTGGTTCCTACAGATTGGTGGACCCATCTCTCTTTCACTTTTAGAATTTTGAGATTGAGTGTAGTCACATGTTGTGCCCATTTATTTTTCTAGACTTTAATCAACTGAAACAGTTTAAAGGTGACAGTAACGGTTAGTTGTTACACTCGTTTTATTGTGGACATTTAGTGTGCTTGTGTTGTGTTGGCTACTTTTTCCTGTTTTCATTAAAAAAAAAAAAAACTTTTCTCTTTATTCGTAGTCTACACAAATTTTTAATCGAAACAAAGAAATTTTTAGTCACGTCATCTGTGTAAGTGTATACTATTGCCCTTGAGAAGTTTAGAAGTACAGATAGCAGGCAGATAGCAATAGTCGATGAATTTGCATTTTTGAAGATTTGATAGTACATACTCATCAAATTCTTATCGATAGGAATGTAAAAATGGCGATATTTTGATTGATTTCGACCGCATTGAATGCTTATAGAAGGCAAAAGTCTTGGTGGGGGGTGACTGTTTCTTTTTCTGTAGTAATTGAATGATTATGGTGGGTGTACGTGCTGGCTCCTTTATATCTCGATTTTGATCGAATATATTATCTTCTAAAATGCGGAGTAAAATAGTCTTAACATGGGAATAATTAAGCCAATGATTGCACATGAGTTAGCATAATTAGGCTTTTATTATTATGTTGGCACAATTTGCTCTTGATAATACAATTTGGCCAGTTATTTCACCCGGAAAAAAAGCGAACTAACGTAAGAAAAATTAAATTAAAGAGGCAGCTTTGAGAGGGGATTTAGGATGTCTTGTCCCTTCAATCAAAATCTTGAGTGCTTTTGAGCTAGAATTGTGGTGGCCTCATCAAGCTCAAAGTCTATCGTCTATATACTTACACACACTAGCGTAATTTTAGATCTGGATTAATTGGTTGCGGTGGGTCCGTAGTCACTGCTGCATGCATGTGCTTAAAGCCTGCAACGACGACGGTTCTTCCCATACTGTAAGCCATTTATTTTTCCACACAATAATAATAGCATTTCTTGAAAAGTGATTCTGACTTATTGTGAATGCCTTTTCCCTCTCAGATATCCGGATATAGCTCCGCTCATCTCGTCGTTTTCGTGTCTTTTAATATACTTTCTCATCCCTGAAGAACCAGAGACAACATTATCTATGTGCATGAATGAGCATTATAATATATAGTCTTGAGAACATACGAATAAATTAAGAGAAATATATCGAAGCTAACGCTACGAGACAAATTAATATTGAATGTACGTATGATGCATTTATACTTTATGTTAATTTCCTTATTATTAAATTTTTGACAGGAGGTGCTGATGGGAAAAGCTGGCTACTTTGAGTCTTTCAAGCAAAATGCTGACGGTTTTATCTGTTCTTTATTGCCTGGAATTTCTCACCCGCAAGTTCAATACTCTCCTGGTATGTGTACGTTATTACTAGTTAGCATGTGCATTTATTTTCTACTAGCTAGTGCGCCTCTGCGGCTAAAGGAATTCTCAGAATGCAGTTTGCTTGATTTTTAATTCCAACTGTTGATTTCATATTTTCTGTTCTCATTTATGAAAAAGGGGGACTGATCTTCAAGGCTGGAGGAAGTAACATGCAGCATGTGACGTCACTGTCTTTCCTACTTCTGGCTTATTCTAATTATCTAAGCCACGCCAATAAGGTCGTGCCATGTGGCTCCAGATCCGCCTCGCCCAACCTTCTAAGACAATTGGCAAAGCATCAGGTAATTCCCCATTTAATTATATTCGACTTAACTAAATAAATAAGTATGCTGATGCTGTGGTCCTTCGGAGTTTTTGAGTCCAGTCCAGATCACCATTTAATTATGGGGACCATCTCAGTTTCTGACAAGTTAACGGCTAGATCTTTGTCTGTTATTTTGAACAATCTGGGGATGGTCCCTCCCTTTCTTCATTGAATGGTTTGATCATCAAGGCACCTCACTTCACTCACGAGATAGGAAAAGATATTTCTTTTTAAAAAAAGTTTAATTTTTGTGGGTCCTACTCCCACCAGGTGGACTACATCTTGGGAGATAATCCACTGGGGATGTCCTACATGGTTGGATATGGTGCACGTTACCCTCAGAGGATCCATCACCGGGGCAGCTCCCTACCATCGGTTCAGGCCCACCCGGTCCACATAGGGTGCAAAGCAGGGTCTCGATATTTTCTAAGCCCAAATCCGAACCCGAACGTACACGTAGGGGCAGTTGTAGGTGGGCCTAATGTGACGGATGCTTTTCCAGATTCAAGGCCCTATTTCCAAGAGTCGGAGCCCACGACTTACATCAATGCTCCACTGCTGGGCCTGCTTGCATACTTTTCAGCCCATTATTGATGTTAACGAAGAAGTGTAAGAAAAAAAGGGATCGAATTTTAGTAGTGGTGGTGCGCAAAATGGTCACCCTGCCTGCCTAATGGCTAGCTTCTAGTGAATGCTTATGTTGTGAAAGATTCTAATTGTTTCCAATGAAAAATGGATGCTTTAGTAGAGTTTGTGCACATTTTCTTTAGCTTTTTATATTTTTCGAAGTTCAATGCAATGCAATGATGACAATTGAATGGTAATCTATTCGTCAATGGTACGGCTGTCAAACTAAACTATTCTTAACCGAAGAAAGAAATTACCCAACGTAATGCAAGTAAAATTACTTACTTTTTCATTGCAACAATCTAATTCCTAAATTTTCATGATTTGTCGTCCCCCCTTTTAAGAAACGGGGTATTGCGATGCAAACAATCATCTAATTAACACAATTCATTGATAGAGGGTACTCGTTGGTGACAATTCTTTTTCATCCTTATGATCAATTAAAAAAAAAATTCATATAACACTATATTTATAAGTAATATGATTTGGAATTTGAAGAAAATTTATCCCCAAAAAAGAGTGCATGAACGCTGTTATAATTAAATGATTCAGACAAAAATGTATATACTATTTTTTTTTAGTCTTTATTCAAGGTGCATGCTAATAATGTTATGTGCAGTTAGCGGCTCTATAACCTCTAGCTGGCATTTTTTATTTCTTTCAAAGATGGCTCTAGGCCTCTAGCTAACATTACTTATTGAAAAATGCTTGGGATGACATTGATGAGAGATTTTAGAATTTTACTGTTGTATTGCACTCACCTTATGTATATATGATATGTGTGTAGTTATTTTAAAAAATTATCATGTAATTGATAGTTACATTTAATTTATGCACACATGTCATACTTATATTAAGTGAGTATAGTATAATAAAGGTGTTCTAAAATCTCTCATAAAGGGTCAAGCTTTTAATATCCCTCGAAAGTACTTATAATACTTTTTTTTTTATAATGTTTACAATTTATAATACTTTTTTTTTTTATAATGTTTACAATTTTATCTTTGATGGAAATTAAATAAAAGACTGAGACATGCTTGTTGCGGGTTATCGACTTATTGCTTCCCTGCCGTTATACAAGGCTGACTTCCAACCTTCTTTGCAAGGCACTGTATACAACAAAGAAGGGGAAAAAAAATCATTAATGGGATCAACAATTTTTTATCTCTAGTGGATAACTCAATAGAATTCGAACCCAGATCAAAGAGAAGTCATCAATTTAACAATTCGCATGGTCTCCACTAAGAGTGACCTCTTTTCCAAATGAACCAACCCTCGAAACCACATTCATCAAAGAGATATGACCATCTCTCTAGAAATAAAAATCTTTAGGTCGTTATATTCTATACATGCTTGAAAAACGGCCCGTTGGTCTATTCTTTTTAATAGACATTCTATGCGGCGCTAATGATTCAGTAACTATCTTTGTAATTCTAGAATATTTTAATTTATACTTTTACCTATTATCTAGATATATCAAGAAAGATATGCAGTTTAATAAGACCTTACGTAAGCTCACATTTACCCATTATTTGGGATCAAATTCGAAATTTTCCTTGGGAGGTATCAGGAAGGAATTTGAGAGAAAATGATTCACTATAGAGGTAGAAAATTTTAATTGAGAAGGAAAAAAAAAATCGAAATCTCACAACCAAATATCGAAACCCACAGTGCGCAATTGGCAAACTAACTTTTTCTCCATGTAAGCCTGAAGTTTAAATTATTTGCCTGCACCAAAGTTCTTATTCTGCCACCGTACTTTTTGGCCGCATTGGAGTTAATGGCTGAAATTCTTAACTAAATATAGCAAAACAATATCCATTCAATAACAACAACGATAACAATAATAAATTCATAGAATACCCTCACCATTAGCCTCCAAAAATTCACCTAGACTCAAAAGTAACAAAACTTTCGATCAATCCAGATGGCCAACTCCGTTGCCAGGTCGTCCCCAAAAACGGCAAGTCATTTTCCCAAATACGAATGAGAGAGTCCAGAGGAGTGACAATTTGGAGTCCCAAAATTCCATGTTATGAATGAACGATGATTTGAACTTTGAAGCAAGGAGGAGAATTTGTGTTATTAGATTTATGATGTGGAATAACTGACGGAGTTTATTGAGAAAAATTAAGAATACAGATGAATATATTTTTAAGTGCAGTTCTGTAATAGTTGTGGTATTATTAGATTTACAATGTCTTTCTACACCTCCAAAATTCCTCATGAAACCTCTTTCTTATTGAAATCTTGACGTAGCCATTAGCTGTGACAAGAATATGGCAGGCTTGGGAGTTGTGATTAGGAACTCATATAGAAAAATCATTACTGAAGCAAGTCAGCAAACTAAATTTGGTGGAAATGTTAAATATGTAGAAGTTGAAGCTATAGAATTTGCAAGTAGTCAGAAATACAGGTTTTTAATCTATAAACATAGAAACTGACTGTCAACGTGTTGCAAACTTAATAAACAACAGACAAGATAGCAAATCAGATAGTGGATAATTTCATAAACTCAAAGTCACAATAAGAATTTTCAGCATGTAAAATATCAACATATATATTCCCAGATTTTGTAATCCTTAGCTAAACTAGTCCTAGGATACAATACTCTTGTTGTATGGCTGAACTCTACGCCAATAAAGACAAAATATTTTCATTTATGTGAATTAATGAAAGGGCTTTCTTTCCTTATAAAAAATATATATAATCATCAGAAATCTTTTAGTAAGATTGTGAAGTGACATATCCAATTAATTAGCTTTTACTTACATATAATACTTTTAATTTGATTTACCCCTTTTCTCATCGTAAACAAAATTTGTGAAAAGTTACGGAGCTCTCATTTAGGGCTTGCATCTCCGTCGTATTATGGCCTATGAATATATATACCTAATTAAAATTAAGTTAATTATCCAAATTAACTAATTAATATCGAAATAATTAAACAATTGTTTCTTTGAATTTCGTGTTAAAAAATAACTAGTTACTTTCAATTTTGTAATGTGTGTCAACTTAATAACATCCAGAAACTCATTAGAATCTGATCCTTCTAAGGTCATTATTATTAACCGACACGGGATAGTTGTGACTTAAACTGTTATATTTCTTGAAATTTGTATCAATATCCACTTTATTGATACATTTAAAATTAGTTATTTTGATGATAAAAGATCTTATTAAGGGTAAATACAATTTTAATTGTGGATTTATTTGCACTTTATGTAGGTTTAAAAAATAGTTTTGCAATGGATAATATTTAATTTGCAATTCTCATACAATATATTAAATTATCATAATTTAAAAATCGTACCTTTATTTTTTCATAGAAGTAATTTAGGCTCCTAAATTACGATATATCACCACCAATCTTATTAGATCACGATCCTTCACCAACGATATTTCAAGTTATGACTCAAGTTTGATCTACACTTGACGTGTGGGCCTTTATCACTACTGTAAACAACTAGCAAGTGAAAACTTTTTTTTCCTCAAAATTAGAGAGTAAAACTCATTTTTCTCTAATCTATATATTGTGGCTCTCCTCTCTATTTGTAAGGAAACAAGTCTTTTTATATCTCTACTGGTAGAAACCCTAGGCCCTCTTTTTTTATCTCACATTTTTTAATTCTTTTAAATCAAAATATTTGATTTAAATTAAAAATAAGATAAAACTCAAAAGTGGCGTTTACTTGTTCTTGTTATAATGGCCCATCTTGTAAAATAATACAATGCTCCTTACACACAAACATATTAAATGAAGCCTCCCACCAAATAGTATATTTAGGCTTTTAACTCAAATTGCTAGTTATCTTATTTATCAATCTAATAGCGGTGTAATCAATTAAATGAGCTAACCCGGGGATCATATGGGTACATACAATAGTGGCTACAATAATTAGGCCTGCGATTAAACTAGTCTGATTATTTAATTCCAAATCTACTCCACTAAAAGATTAGAACTGACCTCCATAATTGTATGCTATCTAGGATAATGTTCTCAAATAATAATTTGACCAATGTCACATTGATTTCTTTACTGGACAATTCTTTGTACTACATTGTTAATTAAATTGATATCTCAACTGTCCAACTAATTTAATTACATCTTATTCCTTGAAATTTATTGGCTTTGTCTAATGATCATTCTCAATATACTAATTATGTTGACACACTATGGTTAGAGATGTGTTGTACAAATTCTATATTGTTAATTTATAATCTCACTGCTCATAATTGCTTCAACTAATATACCGAATAATCTTGACTACAAATGTATGTCGCTCTTATTAGTAACTGAAATGAAATGATAATCATAGATATGAAACTATAATTAACTCAAGATTGAGATTGCAATAAAATCAATGCCTATGAGATTTAATAAGTCTGATAGTCATTTAAAAGTTAATTAAATCTCATATGTGATCTAGTTCAATGTAGTAAAACTACATCAGTAAATTCATATATGATTAAGATAAACGATTCAATGAATTTACTACAGTCTAAACATAAATAAAGAGTCCAACTCTATTTATCAACTGCGAACTTAATTTATTTAATCATAAGATAACTTGTATTTATGTTTTTTGTGAATCTATATGATGTTCACATAAAATACATATAATAATATGATTAAATGTACCTTATTCAAAATATTTATACAATTAAAATATCTTTAAAATGTTTTAAATATTTTATAAATCAAAAAATAAATAAATCAATATACTTTAAAAAGCACATAATCCCAACACTTTAAAATTTCATAAGTAAGCAAAGGTTTTCTATTCTAGCTAGCAGTAATAGCTCATAGATTCCGCATCAACGTGTTTCATGCCAAAATATTGTGGACCATCTTATTAAAATGGGCAAAGAGTTAGTGGTAGGACTCGAATAATTTTATGCAATAAAGATACAAAGGCATATGAACTACACAGTAATGATACATGCATTTTGGGACCATACAGCCAATTCGAAAATTTTTAAGAAATTTGTCTATCTAGTCATTTTCATAAAATTATTATCGAAACTAAACATGTAATAAAAATTTTTAGCCACCCAGAAATCATAGAATGCAATTCTTTAGGTGGGTTGTGGGACAGACGCATTTGATGTCTTTTTTGCCTTTTTTTGATATGGTGGATTCAAATCATCAACAAGTGACCTTTCATGATATGAGGCCACCTTATCTTGTTGGATGCTTCTCTGGTTCATTAATGATGTTTTTTGAGCGTTGTAGTTTTCACATTGAGAAAAAGCAGTAGCACCTTACACTGTGTTTCAATAAAAATTCGCCAAGAATGGGAAAGCACTAGCATCTAAGTGGCTGTCGTCGTCTAGGTTGTCTGATCTCGGCAAAAATATCAATGCCAATGCGCGCAATTACGGCAGCCTTCTGAGAAGTGTAGTGCGTGTTCTAAACCTTTTCTTATTTATGTTATAATTAGTTCTGTTTATTAATGTTTTTTAGTTCTTGCATTTTAATTTAAGTCCCTTATGGATAACATGCAAACTAACTTAATTTCAAGTAAAAACTCAAATCGTGCATAAAAGGATTGGAGATTAATTTTGGGACCATGTATATATTGTATTAAAACGTAACAGAAAAGAATATAGCAGTGTTTTGTAAATGAAAAAATAACAAAGAAAGTAAAGGAGGGCAGAGGAAAATTGAAGAACAATCTGGCAGGTTTTTATTATTTGTCACTCACAGAAAATGATTACAAATTGATGTATTTATAGTAATATACAAGTGCTAACAGATTAACTAATAAATCTACTAGAAGCTGTGCACGTGTTGTTAATGTTTACTGATTTCTGTTAAGCATATGCTGGGCTGTGTAACTAACTTGACTCATGAGCAGTATCGTGCTGGTCAGCTACTTGAAGACTCACTAAGCTTATCATTATCACATACTGTAACGAAACGTGAATACAAGAAATATTGGCTTTTGCCCTCATGCATTCGTGTTTTTTAAAATATGTACAAGTTTAATTAAAAATTTAAAATTACTAGGGATGGACTTGCTAAATAAAGGCATGAACCCAGTTTCTTATGCGTTGCGATTTTGAGGGAGATGAATGGTGTTTTAATGTCTTGGGCTGCATTGCAGAGATGGCTAACGGGCCCAGACGGCACGTGGCACCGCACCGGCACGGCGTGTGTCCGTACAGCATGGCAAGGTACGGGGCATATTTCGGTAGAGCACGCAGCACGGCACGCACTCGGGCTGGGCTGACCTTATAATTTTAGGCATGCAGGCTTTAAAAGCACAGCACAACTAAATATAGATTAATTAAAGTACGGCATGTGAAAAAATCCGCAATAAACACATTTTCTTTTTTAATTGAAGTAAACTTAAAATTTTATGATTTTACAAATAACTTAAAATTAAATCTTTTAATATATTTTATTAGCACAAGTTTTTTAAATTCATTTAATTCTTAGTTTAAAAAATACTATAATTAATTTGTATTTATAATTTATTAAATAAATAATTGATATCGTGATTTTAATAAATAAAATTATTAATATCATGATTTAACAAATATGTATTAATATTATTATGAACTATAATCTATGACTATGTAAATCCAAGTTAACAATTAAGTTAACTCTTAAAAAAAATTTATTATTATTATTGATGTTAAGTATTAAAAAAAAATTCTAATACCATAGGGTCAAATTTAGTAATTATATTGCATTATCTCATTATTATTAGTTTATTATTATTGAGTATGGACTTGAATTTTGAATTTTTGATTCTATTAAATTTGAATAAAGGCACATGAACCCAAAAAAATACATAGGCTTAAAAAAATATACCAACAACTTGGTATGCTTTAAAATAATTAAAAAAAAAGTTTGACAGACTTTTTTTTCTTAGGCACGGCATGAGTGGGCACAACACGGCACGAGTACGAACACGAACACGAGCATGCATGGGCCATCCTTTCATGGTGCTGGCCCCGCTTGGTGGCCATCTCTAATTGCAGCACCTTTTGGCATCAAACTTCATTTTATTTTTGCAGAGATCTTCGCCATAATTTAATTTATTGACGAAATTTCTTGACCATCAGGTCCATAAGAGTTAGTACTAATTAGACTGAGTCTGAGAGTGAGTTTACGCACAGATTTGGAGTGTTAATAAAGAGTTCTTCATTAATTTCAACATGTGTACTTCTATAGTATGGTAGCATTAATAGTTGGTTGATTGCAATTTTAATAATTGAATTCGGTATATGCAACTTTATTGCTCCTATATTCAATCAGGGCCAATCCTTCCTTGTTGATAACTGAAATATCAAGTTGTTAAGAAATTTTAGAATATATTTGATGTATTATAATTAATTAATACATGTATAATATGTGTAATTAAATTTAATATAAATATTATTTACATAATAATTTTTTAAAATAAATATATATATATATATTATAATATTATTTATTTATTATATAATTGATATAATATTTTTAATGTATTTTAAATATTCTCCTAATCGTGAACCGACTTTAGCCTTTTCTAATAGTTCTTATTGAAAAGGACCAAATAGGAAAGCTATGACATACAGCTGGCAATTTATTTGAACCCAAGGAAAAAAAAAAAAATTCTCTTTCACACAATTGTGGCCTTTTTTTTTGGGCCTATAAATCGTTCGCATTGATCCCTTTGCAATATAATCAAGTTTATTTCTCTTTACTTTCTGCCATTTTACAAAGGTACAAATATCAAATTAATGCTTTTCTATCTTCCTTTGTACTACTCTTAAACCCTCTTCATTCTCAACCAAGCAAAGCATGCACACTCAGAAAGAGCTCGCTCCAGCTCTAGCTCTAGCTCTAGCTCTTTTGTTGTTTTCTTTTTGTATTAATTTTTTTATTATTATACATTCCTAAAATCGAAATTTGTTTACAAAATATTGAACTATATATAAAAATTTCACCGCAATTTGCATTGCCTTCAAGTATTTGAGTGAAATTTTTTACCTCTCAGCACTTTTGATTAACTTTTTAGAATTTGGCTTATCTATATATTGAAGTGAATTAAGATCATTTCGAACAGAAAGGGTCTACCTGTAGAAACTTGTTTCGTTTATTTTATAATCACGCATTCTTAACTAGACTTTATAAAAAATCTAAATCGAACCCACCAACTCAACTGAATTTTTCAGCTTGGCAGCTACAGCATCTCTGATCCTTCTGATAAGGTATATAGCAACGGCAGGCAAGGATGGCAAACCGTTGGTCCACTGGCCTCTTCGACTGCTTTACTGATTGCAACAGCTGTGCGTTTAATTTCAAATGCATCTTAATATATATAATATATAATAATTAAGCTTATTTAATTTATTATTTGTTTCTCTAAATGAACAGGTTGCTTGACATATTGGTGTCCATGCATAGCTTTTGGACGAATCGCTGAGATAGTAGACACAGGAACTTCATGTAAGTGAAGAAGCCAAAATTTCCCATATAAATTATAAATTTTGTTTAATTAGTTGACTTTATTAATTATGTGATTGGTGATTATTAAGTTTTTTTGCATGCAGCTTGTTGCGCAAATGGAACAATTTATTGTTTACTTTCTTTTGTGACCGTATGGGGTTGCTTATACTCTTGCTGCTTTCGGTCAAAAATGAGGGAGCAGTACATGTTAAAGGGGAGCTCTTGCGGGGATTGCATGGTTCATGCTTTCTGCGAGACCTGTGCTCTGTGTCAGGAATACCGCGAGCTTCAAAACCGTGGATACGACTTGTCTCTTGGTAATTCTAATCAATTAACTTCTCTCACCACCAAAATGAAGCCATGTCTAATTTAAGTTTCCTTTTAAAGCCTAAATTTGGCTATCTGCGTGCAATTACATGAATATATTAGAACAATAACGTGCCTTTAAATTTTTCCATTAAGTAGTTTGGTGTCATACTAAAAAACTCTGTGTGTAAGATTAAGGTCGATCGACTGAGACATTAATAAATCAATCCTGGAGATCAGCTTGCTTAAACAGCTATCTAAAAATTCACTTAATTTTAAACATGTACTTTGACTCTTTGAGGTTCTTTTTTTTTCTTTTTTCTTTTTTTATCCTAATGTACTTTTGCTCGATGGGGTTTTCTTTTCTGGATTTTTCCTTTTTTTTTTAATGGGGATTCATTTTTTCTTCTCTTGAATTATAATTTATAGGGTGGCGTGGAAATTTGGAGAGACAAAATAAGGGAGTGGCAATGGCCCCGCAGGTGGAAGGTGATATGAAAAGATAGAGTGAATGATTTTACCTGAATTTAATAAAATAAGATAAACTTCAATTTACCGCCTACTTGGAATGACAATCTTCAATTTATCTTCAAAAGTGTAAAAATATAGATTTAATTCCTGTTTATTATTAATAAGACAAATAAAGAAAATCATCAACGCACCCCCCATTTGTTCTCATCTTTTGAACGTAAATGAGAAGTGAATCGAAGTTTTTATATTTTTGGACGGTGAATTGAAGATTGTCATTTTATCTAGGTGATGAATTGAAGTTTACACATGAAATAATGCTATGAATTTCTCTTAATATTATGTTGTTTTCAATAATCCTATCAACTCTGAGTGTGTCTTGATTTCTGTTGTTATATTTAACTTTTTATGCCTTTGAAGTTTGAATTATTGTTGTTTCATGTACCTTTGCTCTTCATTTTAATAATAATATAATAAAACTCTTGTTTTCATTTTATGATACCTTTGAAGTGACTAAAATAAGACAACGCAAAAGGGATGTAAAAATTCACCGATGGAAAAAAATACAAATGTTTTACATTTCTTAAGCAACAAATTAGAAATGGAAAGCTATATCAACAACCGTACTGAGTTTAATGAACTTCATTCTAATTGTAATCCAAATCAGTAAGATAAAGTGTTAAAGATTGTTGATCAAATGAATCAAGCCAAGGCTTCAATTTGATGATACCTAATAGCTGCCCAGTTAACAAAGTTTCTTAGTGCCTATCACTAAATTAATAGGATTACACTTATGAATGGTCAAGATTTAATTTTATTTTTATTTTAATCTTTTGCAGTTATGTCACCAAACAATTATTGATTCAATATTCAGAAAAAAAATCAACTCAACATTGAGTCTTTATCCAAATTGTTAGAAATACTTTTTTGAGTACCTGTACCCTAAGGTATGTCCTAATATTTAAGGTAGCCCTAATGTTTTAAGATTTACTCAGTGCGCTTGTCAGCGTAAAGTTTTTGTTATCCTGAATATCAAAAAGTGAAATTGTTACGAAAATATATTTTTGCGTTCATTATATAGAAAATTTATTATTGGACATCTCCTACAACTTGAGGGCTTTAAGAAGATATTTATAGACATTCTAATACTGATTCAAAAATCAAAACAGAGAATTACATAAAATTGATATAATATATATAAGGAATCAAAATCACCACTTCATGACAAATCTTATTCATCACGATCATAACTTTTGTTAAGTAGTTATAAGCTTTATTTCTTGGAAACCTGTATATTATTGTATATAAAGCCTATCTATTTTACACTATTTCAGATCAAGACAAACAATCGATAAAGTTTCTCACACAAATTGTGAAAATCAGACTTATTGAAACAAAAAGTTATTGGATAAATATTGATTTGGATTAAGAGTTTGTCCTATTTCAATCAACAGCTTCACTTTCATTTTTCTTGAACGCCTGTAATACAGTATCAAATTTCAGTAAACAGAATCTTAATATATAATGTTACATGAATCTGAAAGAATCTTTGCTTGGATAAAATTGATAACTAAAGCATCTTTGAATAATAGTGGTGGCCACGTCAAAACGGCATATAGGGCAAACGGTGACACCTTTGTAACCATTGGATGATGCAGTTTTGATGAAAAGGATCGTAATAATATTAATTGATGGTTATCACAGTTGATCCAGCCAAACTTGTCCAAACAAATAGTGCATCTTTCTTCATCACTAGAGTTGTCACTCTTTATATGTTTCAGTCTCTCCAAACAATTATGAGACCGATAACATGTACCTCGACAACAAAAACCACCGACCTGTTAGCTATAGTCGTAGCTTTTTCAGCAATAATTTCACGAAATTGTGGTATTATCTCCATCGGCTACTTCATATTTTGCATCCTCGGGCGGTCCAAGCCACGCCTCCTTCCTCCCCAAACACTCCCCACACCCCCCCACCCCCCCAAACAAATTTTAAGCGTCTGGATCCGCCAATGTTGCATCAACTATTGAATCTTCATCCAA
This sequence comes from Murraya paniculata, assembly GCA_030449075.1. Lineage (NCBI taxonomy): Eukaryota > Viridiplantae > Streptophyta > Magnoliopsida > Sapindales > Rutaceae > Murraya > Murraya paniculata. The sequence continues at coordinate 190,200 of JAEVFN010000043.1, forward strand.
AACCACACCACAATGAATATCATCACCAGATATATGATGATGATGAATTCCGTAATAACATTTCCATATCATCAAAAGGGATATAATTTCCCCCACTGATCATTTCATGGGCATCTCCATGCTGTCTAACACTATATCCACGATAACAATTGATCAGAATTAGGATGAATGTAAAACTTAATCAACAATTTTGCTTCACCATTAGGCAACAACTCGCACTCTTTGTGTTCTTTTACACTCACTTCATAATCCGACGTAAACTCCATATTGATGGGTGTGCAAGGTTGTAAGGTTTAGAGAAGATAAATGTGACTTTTTATGGCTTTCAGGGTGTTAAGAGTTTTTATTATTGGCATCATTGTGCCAATAACATTGTAAAATTGGGTATTAAAAATAAAAGTAATTAGTAAGGGCTATTAAAATAAATTGAAGGTCAAATATAAGCACTCTAATTTATGTTTAAAAGTTGGGTGGGACTATTTGAACCATCAAAATACTCACTATACCTATTTGCTCAATCAACCCACTAAAATTTAAAAATTAAGAGACTTGGCTTAATTAGATTATCTTACATTACATTATTTTATTAAATAAACTCAAAAAATAATTAAGCAAAAGAGACTTGACTTTGTTGCGGAGTATCCAAGCAAAGGATTCTACTCTGGTGTGGAAGGCATGATTTGCAAGGAAGATTGAGTTTGCAGAATTGCAGTTTAGAGCTTTGCCAGTATGTAATGAAGCTTGCTTCTGACAGACTAGACATGATCTTGTGTTGTGTATGAGCCTTTAATTGTTCGGTTTTCATGTTTGTTTTTGGTCGAATCGAATTGAAGATTTTTCAAGTCGTGTTCGAAGGTAAACATGAAGCAAAAACATTTGATTTTCCATAGAGAAAAATAATAAATAAACTTAAAGACTTCAGAAAAAATATAGTTGATTATTAACAGATTTTCAAATAGTTTAAAATGAATTTAGAGAATAAAAATGTTTTTATTGAATTATATTAGTTTGTCTATATTAGTAATTTATGTTGTGAGTATTTTAATAATAAAATATTTTATGAAAAATTGAGTTTGTAAAATATTTTAATAGATTCAAATAATCTTATCCTTAAAAAATTTTATTTTATTCAAGCCAAATTATACTGCAGTAATAGGCATAAATGTCCACTCAAATTTTCAATAGGGTGAAACTATTACTGCCTCTCTTCCAAAAGCACCCCCATTAAAAGTAAAAACAAATCTCACTACTTCTATCAGCGTCACTATAATTCCACAAATAACCCTATATATTCTTTTTTTCTCAAGAAACCATATATAAACATTTTTTTTTTTACAAAACTTTTTCACCAATTTAATCTGAAACCCTTATTCAATCATGAAATCAATTGTCAATTTAGAAATCCTTCAACTTCTTTTTACTTTTAAGTGACTATTCAATAATAATAATAATAATAATTTTCTAATAAAAAAATCCTCATTTTAACAAAGTGAGGATGTCATTAAAGACAAAAAAACAGAATTTTTAATATATTAAAATTTATAATTTTTTTTTATATTTTAACGCGGATCATCACTTTAACATTGAATTCATTCTATTACTTTATTTTATCATTCTATGCGAAAAGACATCAAAATATTACCATAAAACAAGTTAAACTAGTGGAAAAAGCAAAATCATTCTCCTTTTTCATCTTTGTAATTTCTGGCAGCCACACCAGCGAGAACCTATTTCACTGGCAGAGATAATGATGACAATTCAGAAATTTAATTAGATTTATTTAATTACGGTTAAAATTATAAATTTAAGCAGGAGGGTCTTGTGAGAGTTTTAGAAGGGTGCGCATAGCTCCCCTCTTTTAAATATTATCGTGAAAAGACTCACCGGTTTTGGCGCTTCTTAGTAACATCCAATGACTTTTATAGCTCCAGTCCAGTTATTCATCCTTCTCAATTTGCTCCACACAGCCATAACTAAGAGTAAAAGTATTTAAAAAGCCCTCATTTCCATATTAAAACAAAAAATATAGGATTTCTTATGTTTATAAAAGTTTTTCATTTCCAATAAAATTATTGTTAAAAATTTATTGCCGTACATCATTTTTTTATGGAAATTATATTAAGTCCACCGTAGATTAAATTTCTGAGCCCACTGCTGCTTACAGATTATTTATTGCTGTGCTCTCAGTATGTTAAGTGCACGTATTTTATGTGGAAAGTAGATTTTCAAGTAGAATTTTAGTTTGACGAACCCATAATTAATTAAAAAAATGAAAATTACTGTATTATTAGCAAATATCCAATCAAATTAATTTGTTAATATATTGGGTGAGGGCATTTTTCTCATATCAAATTGTAGCCTTTTTTTTCTTTTAACCTCCACTCCAATTCCTTCTGCAGACAAATAATAAAATCAAATTCCGTTCCCCTTTTCTTTTCCCTTTCCATACTTTCCATTCTTCTAAGAGCACCTCTTAGATCCATATATTAAACATTAAGTCTATTTACTCAATCAATTCACCATGAGATTTAAAAATGGGGGAGGCTATTTAAATTCACTAAAATATTAAATAAACCACTGAAATGTCTCAAATGTAAATAATAATTTTAGACAAAACAATATGGTTAAATGACATTTTAAAAAATATTACCACTTGCAATCTCCCATATTATGTTTAGTTTTCAAGTCATAGGAGCTAGTTTCCAGTTTGGGAATTGCAACCTTATTTATGGTCTTTTTTGCCATCTTTTAAGCTTATTAATGGTTTATTCAAGTCCGGTATTAATGTTCGTTGACTAGTCAAGTTATTCATTTGAATGAACTTTTGACTAAACCTATGCGTGGAATGTTTTCATGTGTACTTCAAGATTTTGGGTCTTTATTAGCCTATAAAAAACCAACTACCATGTGGTTTGTAAAATTAATAGGAAGTGATTATTGTTTTTTTTTTAATAGAAAAATAATTTTTTCTTTGATTCTTTCAAGAACTAGTAAACTTATCAATAATTATTCTTATATATTTTCAAGTTTGATTTATCATTCACCTTCTCATCTAAATCTTAAATGTGATGTTGATATTATTATTTTATACCTTAAGTGCATGTTTAGTAAAAAAGATTAGATCAAAGATTGTTTATCTCTGGTTTATGTTTCTCCAGAACATTGGGTGAAGAATTTATTTAACCTAAAAATCTGTTTAGAATTTTTTTATGCGTTTAAAACTTCAAATTGAGTTTTGCATCAAAATGTACCGACAATGGCTAGGTTTTTGTGTTTATTATGACTCTTAACACATCATTAATTATTGTGGTCGTTATCTTAAATTGTCGCAAATTATATATTCCATCCAATTGGCCCTTTTTTTCGCGGTGGTAATTCAATTGTAAACAGAAACAAGAAGACAAGCAAATAATTAAATCTACAGTAACTAAGTTTTTTGTGTTGATTATTACTATTAACATATTACTGTAATTGAAGTTTTCGTGCTTATTTTAACTATTTAACATATTATTATTATTATTGATTATTGCTGCTGTTGTTGCTACCCTAAATTACCTGCTACGTGCTAAAGAAAGCTCTGGCATTTTTTTTATTTATTGTTATTATATATTGTTCGATATTTAAGCAGGTGATGTATATTATATATATATGTGACGGCTCCTCCGATTAATTGATCCACTTGTAACTGCTACTAATTCTTTAGAATGCAAGTATTTCTGAACTGCAATTTGCCAATATTGGAATCTTTGTCATTAAACAACCCAGCCTTCTGAAAACGACAACCCAACCATGTAAATACCACTGCCCACATCTATCCAAATTAATGGCAGTAATTGCAGGAGCGTCACCAGAGTTATATAGACCATTATATGTTTCAGGCTCTCCAAACACTTGTCCACAACAAGCACCACAGACTGAACTGTTAGCAATGGTCGTGGCGCTTTTAGCAATGATTTCACGGCATTCTGATATTATCAAATCGACTATTTCATGATAGGCATCAACGGTTAAATCTTCGTCATCTCAGAACACGCGACAAAGGATATCACAAGATAATGGATTCGATAACTAATTCTCCATATATTTTTTACGATTTTACACCTAAAAAGCATATTCCAAAATAATAATAATAATAATAATAATAATAATATTTGTTTAGGTTAAAAAAATGCCCCTACCAGATATCGATAAAGGAGAATGCGTTCCCCTGACTTTAAAGCCATTTGCAGATGATGTGAGGTCCTGAAACGAAATGAAGATCATTTGATTGCACAGTTAAAGTCGACTAGAGTCTTGCAAAAAGATGATCTATCCAAAGACTAGAATCAGATCAATCTAAAGACCAGAGCCAGGCCGATCCAAAGACCAGAATCAAGTCGGTCTAAAGATTTCAGTTAAACTCTATCGATGGTTTTTCTCCTGAGAAAGTCGGGCATAAAGCCCATGCACGATCAGGTGTTATAATTATATCTCAATAATTATTCAGTAACAGGTGCATTAACTTGTAATCCAAACGGTGCATTCACCTCGGTAATGCCCGCGCATTGATGAAGGCGAGATAATCCCGGAAGTTTATAGAGATCCTGGAAGGCCCAAGGAGAAAAGGGGAGAAAAAAGAGGTTTGGAGGACTTTTTGTGGTTTAAACTCCTAAAAAGAAAAACAATAACTAACTTCAGCGTCATAGAGTTTTCGTCGGAAAAATACCCGGTGACCACTGACCATTTTTTGTGAATGCAGGAATGCCTTAGTTAGATAGATACACGATATTCAGCGTCTGCTAGAGGTGAAAAGATGCAAGTGACTGTAACTCTAACCTAAAGTAAAAATCAAGTGCTGCCCTTATAATTAGGTCGTGCCAAACGGTCTAGATCAGATTTTTGCATCAACAATAATAATGGATATAAAGACAATCAGTGACCTTGAAATGCGTAAATGTGGTTTAAGTCATTGGTCAGCGGGTCAGCGTCAAGATTTAAAAATATCAGTGAACTTGAAAATATCAGTGAACCATTCTTTATTACGTCGTAAGTCAAGCGACAACGCAACTAGTATTTCATAAAGAAAAGAAGGCAAATGGGTTGGTCCGGGCATGGCGGACTCAATCTCATCGTGCTTGAGTGGGGGCTACCCAAGTAAACTGGCGGGGTTACGGATCACGACGGGCCATGCCGTGACCTACAAAAATTGCAATAATAATTATTATTATATATACGGTAAAAAAAACATATAAACACATTCAAACTTTTACGAAAAAAGCATTAATACTCGTGTCGTTTTCAGAAATCTACTGGTCATGGTAAAAGTTTTGGATGCTTTTGAAAGCACTGCTTTTTTTTTTTATCATTCATTACTTATAATGTGTATATTTAAATCAAGTGGTGAATGATTAAGAAGTAATATTTTAAGAAAATAAAAAACTTTCTCAAGCAGCTATTAATTTAAATTACAGTTGATCTAAAAATAATCTTTCATTATCCATTAATTATTTAACAAGTGCAACTAAGTCATACAAAAAATTGATTTTAATTTGATGTATAGTACAGATTATAAAACTTAACAAGACTCAATATAGGTTTGATTCATCCTTTTTTTATGTATAATGTTAAATTCAGTAAATTAGTATTAAACTAGTAATTTAACTTAGTATTATTTTAGTAAATATTATTCATTATATCTAAAATTATTGCAAATAAGTTGGTATAAATCATATCATGATTGAGAACAAAATAAAAGTAAACCAATTTTTGTCTTTTGGCATCACGGCGACTTGGATATGCGAACCCACTCCACGTGGAACCAAGTTGAATTGTTCAAGCCTGTCGGCCATTGACTTGTGAATTGACCTACACTACCCTCGCTTCAATCATTTAACACGTAAACATTAATTTCCACAAGCACACGCAGCCGGCGGCTCCCAAGTTTCAGAATTAATAAACACTCAACTTAATTTCTCAAACCGGCTGAAAAATAAGAATTCTTGGTACTCGGCAGGGACGGTATTGGGTACCTCCCGCAGCGCTGCGGTTTTATTTTTTTTTTTAATTTTTTTTTCAAAACTGTTAGAGTATATACTTCAGATGCTTCCAGAATGTTCCTGATGCTTCTAGCAAATTCTTAAAGTGCACCAGGTGCTGTTGTTTTGGCTGTTATTAGCTCAGCTAAAGCATTAGTAATTAGTGATTAGTGATTAGTGCGTGTGTAGTTAGTTGACAGCGTGTCAATTATTTGTTATTAGTTGTACAGCTGTCATCATATTATAGGTTAAGTTCATAAGAGTTAGTTACTCAATCTCAGTATAAGTATCAATTTTGTATCATGCTCGATAACAAGAATAAATAGTAAGATTGTGATTTCTTCATTTTCTCTATTTTTCTCTCTGGTTTCTTTTCAACCAAACACAACACTTTATAATTTTACATGGTATCAGAGCCAATCAATTATGGCTTCCTCAAACACTATAGTATCATCCACATTATCCTTCAATTTTATTCAGCCAGTAAAGCTTGATCGCACGAATTATCTTGTGTGGAAAACACAAGTACTAGCATCAATAATCGGAAATGGCCTTGAAGGATTCATCAATGGAGATAAGCCTTGTCCTGTTCGATTCCTGCATAAGTCAGCAGAATGATCCTTCAGATCTGACATTACAACAACAAGAACTGAGAATCCAGAGTATTTGGCTTGGAAAAAGACTGATAAATTGCTCCAGAGCTAGATGTTCTCATCAATGATTGAAAGTGTATTAATAATGGTGATAAGCTGTGAAACATCACAAGAGCTATGGAAGAGACTTGCATAAATTTTTATGTCTCAATCTAAAGCACGATTCATGCCTCTGAAACTGCAACTGCAAACAACTAAAAAAGGATCACTCTCCATTAGTGACTATTTCAATAAGATGAAAAAGATTTCAGATAGTCTAGCAATTGGAGGTAATGCACTATCATCAGATGAATTTGTTATGCATATTCTTGCTGGTCTAGATGATTCATATGAGTCACTTGTCACAAATGTACTTACTAGATTGGAAAAGGAAAAGATTACAATGGAGGACCTATTCTCATTGTTGTTAAGTCATGAAGTGAGACAGGAAATGAGTAAAGGAAAGGCACAATTTGAAGTGATGCATGAAATGAGTGCAAATCTTGCTCAAAAAGGCCAAAATTATAGTAAGCCTACCACTGGAAGTAGTATGTCTGACAATGGAGGTTTTGGAAATCATTTTGGAGGAGATAAGACCATTATATGTCAAATCTGTTTCATACCAGGCCATGGAGCACACAAATGCAGAAACAGATTTAATCATGCTTTTGTTCCGAAGCAAGGAAGAGGTAATTCAAGAGGATTTAGGCTTAGAGGTGGTTATTTTGGTGGTGGAAATTATGGCAGAGGTGGTGGTAGAGGTTTTAATGGAGGATTCAATGGAGCATTTCCTAGATTTGGAAAATTTCCAGGAGTTGGAAATTTTCAAGGCTATGTTGCTTACCAACCACCACTGAATCATCAGTCACAGATGTCACCAAGTTTTATATATCCTCAAGGTGTTGCTGGTTTTTATAATGGACATACACCTGTTGCAATGTATACAGGCAATGCTGGTTTTAGTGCTGGAAACATGTACTCTGAAAGTTCCTGCAATAATCTCAATCAAGCATCAGCTGCAACTCCTTTAGCTAACTATAATGTAGTTGCTGATCAGGCTTGGTACATTGATTCTAGAGCAACAAACCATGTCACACAAAGTGCAGGTATTCTCTTTTCCTATTCAAAATATACTGGTGCTGAAAAATTATATATAGGAAATGGCCTAGGCTTATCAATTCAACATGTTGGCTTAGCAATTTTGAATACACCAGCAGCACATACCATTTATCTCTCAAATATTTTACATGTACCTGCTATTACCAAGAATCTACTTAGTGTTTCACGGTTATTAACTGATAACAATGCCATAATTGAATTTCACAAATCCACCTGTTTTGTTAAGGACAAGAGTACCGAGATCACATTGCTCAAGGGGATTGCTAGAGATGGACTCTATCAAGTTGAAGGTTTAATTACAGTCTGCAATTCCAATAATTCTCCTGTTATCAACTCTAAATCTAGTCCTTTGTCCATGTTTTCACAGTGTGTTGTAGCAAATGCAAAATTTCCTCCTACTGGAACCTCTCCTCAAATCAATAAAGATGTCCAATTGGCCCTGTTTACTTCTTCTCATTCCTTAAAAACTCTTAATTACAGTCTTATGCACAAAAGATTGGGACATCCAACACTTCATGCATTAAACCAAGTCATCAAACAATCTGATTATCATTTGCATATAGGAAATCATATCACACCGGATTTTTGTAGTGCCTGCCAACTTGGCAAGAGTCATATGCAACATTTTCCATCCATTGAAACATCAACAACACAGCCATTAGAATTACTTCATGCTAATCTTTGGGGACCAGCTCCCATCATGTCATCACAAGGTTATCAGTACTACTTATCAATTCTAGATGATTTCTCTAGATTTACCTGGATTTTTTCCCTCACTACAAAATCTCAAGCCTTGCAAACATTCAAGGAGTTTCAAGCCATGATTGAAAACTGTTTTTCTAAGAAAATAAAATGTGTTCAAACAAACTGGGGGGTGAGTTTCGATCATTTGTTGCATATCTTACTGAACAAGGTATTGCATTTAGACATCCTTGTCCATATGTTCATCACCAAAATGGAAAAATTGAGAGAAAGCATAAACATACTGTAGAAACAGGGCTTACACTTCTTGCTCAAGCCAATCTACCATTGAAATTTTGGTGGAATGCATTCCATACAGCCACATACCTTATAAACAGACTTCCAACAACCATCCTCAATAACAAAACTCCATTTGAACTTCTATTTCACAAAAAGCCCACTTATTCACATCTTAAAATTTTTAGCTGTGCATGCTACCCTTATTTACGACCATATAACCGACATAAACTCAGTTATAGAACCAGCGGATGTATATTTTTGGGATATAGCTCACTACACAAAGGGTATCAGTGTTTACACTCCTTTGGGAAAGTTTATATCAGTAACCATGTCATCTTTGATGAGTCATCCTTTCCCTTCCAGTCAGGAATTGATTTCTCTTCTGTGTCTAATACTTGTAATCCATCTGAGCCTCCTCAAAATTCTTCTAATTCATCACTGCAAGCAGACTGTAATGTAGCTTGATATTCCTCTATTTCAATCTCCATCAGAAGCAACTCTTGATCCTAATCCCTTAGCTTCAGCTTCATCTTCACCTCTACCACTCATTGATAACTCCTCTTTACCTTCAAGCATATCTGTGTTTACTTCATCACCTACTCCCCATCATCTTTCACCACCTCAACCTATCCAAGGTCACCCTATGATCACTCAATCTAAAAATGGAATATTCAAAACAAAAGCCTACATTTCCAACTGCCAGTCCACAGAAACAAAACCTTCTTCTGTCACTGCTGCTCTAGCTGATCCAAAATGGAAACAAGCTATGACAGAAGAATTTCAAGCGTTACTCCAGAATCAAACTTGGGAGCTTGTCAGTCCACCTCATCCTGTCAAGATTATTGGGAACAAATGGATTTTTCGGATTAAATATAATCCTGATGGCAGTGTGAGCAGATATAAGGCTCGGCTTGTAGCCAAGGGATTTCATCAAACTGCAGGCATAGATTATGCAGAAACTTTCGATCCTGTGGTGAAGTCATCCACCATCAGAGTAATCCTCAGCATGGCAGTCATGAATCAATGGATGTTACAGCAAATTGACATCAATAATGCATTTCTTAATGGACATTTAACAGAGGCAGTGTATATGCAGCAACCTGAAGGTTTTGTTGACCCAAGTAAACCCTCTCATGTATGCAGACTTCATAAAGCATTGTATGGCCTTAAGCAAGCACCTAGGGCCTGGTTTGATAGACTGAAAATGGCTCTGACTCAGCATTGGGGATTCTTAAATTCCAAGTCTGATACTTCTCTTTTCTTTAAACTGAATGGATGGTCATCTTCTTCTCCTGTTCGTGTATGTTGATGACATCATAATTACAGGCTCCAGTGCATCTCTAGTCAATCAAGTTATTTCTGACTTGCAATCCACATTTGCTCTCAAGGATCTTGGAGAGCTCAGTTACTTCGTGGGCATTCAAGTCACCAGAAATTCAGCTGGTTTACTTCTGTCTCAATCCAAATACATTACTGATCTGCTCACCAGGGTAAATATGCAGAACAGCACTCCATGTTCCACACCCATGGCATAAGGTGTTCAGTTGATGAAAGATGTTGGCTCCCCTCTTCCAAATGCTACATTATATAAAAGTACAATTGGAGCTCTTCAGTATGCTACCCTTACTAGACTTGAGATTGCCTACTCAGTGAATAAACTCAGTCAGTTTCTTTGTGCTCCCACTGATGCACATTGGCAAGCTTGCAAAAGGGTGCTCAGATACTTAAAAGGCACTATTGGCCATGGTCTTTAGTTCTATTCATCTGGTTCTTTTAATCTTGAATATTTTTCTGATGCAGACTGGGCTGTAGATAGAGATGATCAAAGATCTATTGCTGGCTACTATGGTTACCTAGGTACTAATCTGGTTTCCTGGTGTTCAAAGAAACAATCTGTGGTATCTCGATCCAGCACCAAGTCTGAATATCGAGCACTTGCTCTGGCTGCCTCCGAAGTTTTGTGGATGAGATCCTTACTTGCTGAGCTTCATGTTACATTCAATTCTCCTCCTATCATCTGGTGCGACAGTCAAAGTGCCACTGCCTTAGCTAGCAATCCTAAGTTTCATTCCCGAATCAAGCATATAGAACTAGATGTACATTTCTTACGCAAAAAGGTAGCTAATCAAAGTTTGCAAATTCAGTATGTGCCCAGTACTGATCAGACAGCTGATATTCTTACTAAAGCCCTCTCATTTCAACCTTTCTACTATCTTCGATCCAAGCTCAACATTATTTCTAATGCTGAGCTTGCGGGGGGATGTTCGAGTATATACTTCAGATGCTTCCAGAATGTTCCTGATGCTTCTAGCAGATTCTTAAGGTGCACCAGGTGCTACTGTTTTGGCTATTATTAGCTCAGCTGAAGCATTAGTAGTTAGTGATTAGTGCGTGTGTAGTTAGTTGACAGCGTGTCAATTGTTTGTTATTAGTTGTACAGCTGTCATCATATTATAGGTTAAGTTCATAAGAGTTAGTTACTCAATCTCAGTATAAGTATCAACTTTGTATCATGCTCGATAACAAGAATAAATAATAAGATTGTGATTTCTTCATTTCCTCTGTTTTTCTCTCTGGTTTCTTTTCAACCAAACACAACACTTTATAATTTTACAAAAACAAATCGTCTGCTATAGTTTTAATAATTACTAAATCCACTCCTAGCTCACTGTAAAATTTTCCCGTAATTCGTAGTGACGATAGAAGCAACATATTTATTTCGGATCAATGGGTTTTGCCCACAACCTGCAGCAGTAACAGGAACAATAGATTTATTGTTGCAGTGCGAAAACAGTACTAAATTTCGTTCTAGCATATATTCTTAAAAATTCAAGAACAAACCTCTTACAAAGTATTGTGCTTCTATTAATGCAATACTTTTATCTCGACACATATATCCTCATAATCATTCGCAATGTAGCTCTCAGATTATTTGTTCCCTTAAAGATCCTTAAGGAATGCATAGACAATCTCCAAAGAATAGGAATGCATCATATATTTGATACTTACTTGAAGCTCGTAAGATACAGTTCTTCCATTCCTCTTTGAATTCTTCATCATCTGCATAGAGGTCTTTTAGGAATTCAAATCCAATAATTTCACTCTTTATCGTGGCAAGAAAAATTGCTCAGCGACTCTAAGCGTCAGCTATGTTGTTTAGTTGCCCTGACTTATGTTTAAGAGAGAAGGTAAACCTTATGTTTAAGAGACAAGCAAATTATATATTCCATCAACTACCCCTTTTTATTTAATTTTTTTGCTAATTCAATTGTGCGTCACTCTTGCCATTGAATCTTGAAAAACAGAAACAAAATGAAAAGCAAATAATTGAATCTACAGTAGCTAGGTCTTTTGTGCTTATTATTACTATTAACATATTATTATTATTGCTCCTGCTGTTATTATCTTAAATTATCTCTTGCTTTTTTTTCTCAAAAAATATCTTAAATTATCTGTTAAAATAAAAACAAATTAGGAGCAAATATTCCAACAGTTGGCATTTTAATTGTGTGTTTATTATTACTATCAAATATTTGCTGCTGATGTTGTTGTTATCTCAAATTATCTGTTACTAGCCAAAGAACAAGAATGTTGAAAATAAAAACAAATATTCCAACAGCTGGCAGTTTTTGTATTTACTGTTATTATATATTGTTCGATATTTAAGTAGGCGAGATTTTTTTTTTTTGGTTGGTCCCGTTAACTTGGATTTTATCTTCAACGTAGAGCTAACAATTATAGTCAATGGATCCATAGCGATAGGTGTTTCAACGATCAGGATTAAGTAGGGAATGCAGATAAAAATTTAAAATGAATTGGATTATTTACACTCTAAAGATTACTTCTGGATTATTTACACTCCAAATATTATTTCTGAACACTATTATTTTTTACACCCATCTTTTAAATTTTAAAAATTAAAATGTCTGGGAATAAGGTGGAAGCTGCAGTAGAAGTGAAGGCTCCTGCTACCAAGTTTCATCAAGTGTTCAGCTGTAAGCCACACATCGTGGCCAGTGTGAGCCCCCACAAAGTATTCAGGGCTGCGATTTACTTGAGGGGGAACGGCGGAAGCCTGGCTGTATCATCCGCTGGAGATATTTTCATGGTGGGAATTAATATTCACATCACTTCACGTATTCAATCACTAGCTATATATGACCATCTCACCATTCAATATGATTACGTAAAAATGAAGAATCATGCAACAATGAAAATAAAAATAATATAGAAATCAAAATGATTAATATGTGTTGTTTCCATACTAGGCAATCAATTTAAATTTGATTGATTTGTCAGTCGACGTACTCAATCTTTTACAAATATATCAATCATTAGTGTTAATTTACGCTAATTATTGGTCTTGTTTTTCAAGTTTAATCACTGTACCATTAAGTTCTTTGGGGCTTTTTATATTGATCTGTAATTTAATAATTAGAATATTCTTGACAACTTATATAGTACCAACCAAGGAAGCTCAATATAATTGCAAAATGATTAATTGTTCTTGTGGAATGAACCACAGATGGGAGCCCTCAAATTGCAAGGGAAATAATTGAAGTGATAGATAATTAAAACTACATAACCAATTCTGTTCCACTGTTAAACTGACTCCAAAAGAAAAAGAGGATGGCAGTTTGGTGCATTGGATTTTTGGCTGAATGAAGATGTGCCAGATCCCACTGGCAAACTTCAAATGGTAATTGATGTTGCCAAAGATATTGATGCATGCATGTCTCCTTTCTCAGCAGCCACAGGTCCAGCGATAATAATCACGAACTCCTCTTTTAAGTTCTTGTTCTAATAAATTGTTGTGACTTTTGTCTCGGATGTGGGCGTATTTTTATTAATTTGTAAGAAATTAAGTTCCGAAAATGATTGTAAAAGCCTCCTTTTTTTTTTTAATTTAAGTTTACTAAGTGTGTTGTAAATTTGGTAAAATTGTCGGAATAAAAATTACGTCAAGCATTTTGATTTATCACTGAATTTAAATGCATTTAATATTTATTTCCATAATAAACCATAATGCTTTATCTTAATAAAATATTAATTTTCTTTTCCAATATTATTCATAAGAAAAAACATATAGAAATAATATTTTTCATTACATATCATGTTAAATGTTATCTCGTTACTTGAAAAAGAACATCTCTATGTAGTTTCAAAATTTGTTTGTGAATCACAAAAGGGATGCAGTTATTTGCAGTACAAAATCTATTATGACCACTCTAATTTTAATTAAAAAAAATTATTACAAAATATACCAAACAATAATATAATTTACTAATAAAGACAGTCTAATTTAAGTTAATAGAATACTACTACTATTTATCCCCATTTAATGCACCTATTCAATCCAATTATCCTATCATAAACCTAAAATTTCCTCAACTTTAAATCCAGTTAATCATTGAACACACATAATACTTAAGATTAACAAATATTTTATAACCCGCCAACTTCAAGAATTAAAAAAAATGAAAAAACTTGTCAATTTTTTGGAGAAAAAACCAGCAGCAATAAGGGAAAAAGAAAAAAGAAAAAAAAAACTGCAGTTCTAAAAAGAAAAATAAAATTTAGTAGCATCCTACCATTGACCGAACGCTTCAATTATAAATATAAATTAGACTCCAAAGAAGATAGCTCTGGAATGAAGACAAATCTAATAAAAATTATTTCATTTTTCATTTTTAGACGTGTGATATCGTTCTTTAACTAATCATATATTGAATTCTTATTAGAATTCAGTGTTTAGGCCCGGGTCCTTGGGCCACTGATAATCCATGAAAAAAGGAAGCACAGATGGACTAACAGCAAAATTGACTTGCTACGTTGTCGATAACTTGAAAATTGGCACCCAACCAATCTTAGTTTACGCATGTATACAATACTCTATGAACCTAGGAGTATGGTTCATGAGCTCTCTTCTTCAGCATGTTCATTTGATCATCAAGACTCCAAGTCAGTTGTTCTTCAGCTCAACTTAATGGAATTTCTTCAGCTCAACTTAATTTCCATTAATTAATAACAAAACACTCTCATCTATATCCATATATACACTTGAAGTCCTGCAAAAAAAGTTCAAATTATCAGGTCAGCCATGTTCTTTCAGCTTCTGATCTGATTTCCTCTTTTCATTCTCCCATTATTTATTTTCATCCTCATTACCCAAAATACAAAAACGAACAAATCATCAGTTAAGTTTGTCACGGCTCTCGAGTGGTGCGGACTAATATGACGACAACTTTTTCACAGATAGATTTCTAGAAATGCAAATGGGGAAGAAGATGCCTACTGCCTTTATTGAATTTAGTTTTTCAGTACAATTACAGTAATGGCCAAGCTCAGTACTTATAGATGTAGCTTACTTATTCGCTAAGCGCATTACCAAGCTTTGTTTACAACTTTTCCGTTTTTCTTTTGCTAAACGCGTAAGTTCAAATTCTTGAAAATAGGGACTAAAAGATTAATTTAGACTTCGTCCACTCTCAATCTTTTAATATAAATAAATAAAAGAAAAGAAAATAACAATTCTATAATAATATGTTTTCCTAATTATTAATATTTTTTTATAAAAAGCTTGGATAAGGGTAAGAAGCTTTACCCATTAAACACCATCGTCGATTCCTCTTATTAATTGAACGGGGTAGTTGCAGGCGCAACTTAAATGCAGTCATGGCTAATCAAGCTGTGCTTAAAGGGGACTAATTCTAGTCCGTGGAAAAGATTTCATGAAACTTCTCATATCCACAAGAAGAAGGGTATACGGCAACTAGATCAACTTTTCAAATAAGTTTTTTAAAGACACCTTTGCATATAAATAAATGCATAAATTTTTGAAAATGTTCTTATTTTTCTTAATGAAAAATGAAATTACAAAAACATTCCAGTCAATCTTTTCTAATTGCTTAAAGAATTGAGATATCATGTGTCTTAGTTACAATAAGCTAATTTACAAACCCACAGTTCTGGTTAAGCCGACTTCCCTCTCGTGGCGAGTCCGCCATCCATTTTACAGCAGCGGAAATACAAGCCATGACTGAGCCATTTAAATTGGCTCTGGTTGGTAAGTTTTCTTTTGGCTGGCCTTCTATGGACGATATTCGGAAGTTCTTTGTCACTCTGGGTTTGAAAGGAAGTTGTCAAGTCTCCTTGCTCGACAACCGGCATGTGTTGATTAAACTCTCTTTGGAAGAAGACTATTCGCGTGTGTGGGTGCGCCAGACTTGGTATGTTAATGGTCAAGGCATGCGTATCTTTAAGTGGAGCACTAATTTCTGCTGTTCGGAGGAGTCACCTATTGTTCCGGTATGGGTATCACTTCCGTACTTGCCCGTTCATTTTATCCATTGCAAATCTGCTTTATTTTCTATTACGACTGCCATTAGTACACCATTACGTGTTGATCATGCCACGGCCTCAGTTAATTGGCCGTCGGTAGCTCGAGTTCTGGTGGAGTATGATGTTTTGAAGCCGCTGTTGCCTCGTATATGGATTGGAGAGGGGAATTCCAGATTTTGGCAGGACGTTATCTTTAAGCGGATCCCAGCTTATTGTTTCTCGTGTAGGCATCTTGGTCACTCTGCGGATTCCTGCTACGTTGCTAACCCCGGGCTTCGCAAGCCCACGCAGCCTGTTGGTGAGACCCAGACCCATGATCAGGGCCCATTACGAGTTGCAGCACCTGCTTCTGATCACCAACCTCTTGTGACTCAGGGTCAGCTTTCGGCCTCTGTGGCTCCCGTTGCGACTATTGCTCCAGGGATGAGTGTTTCTGTGGGTGAGCCGATTCGGCCTTCTTCGGGAGGTCCGCCTAGTCACCCAAGGCCCTCCGATGTTGTTGATGCTCGCTCGAGTGAGCACGGACGTTCCCGAGTTCCCGAGTTTGATGATGCTGGGGTGCAGAGGGCTTCCCCCGACTCTACTTTTCTCCAGGCTACAACCACTGCTATTCGCTCCCCTGCTATGGGTATTCATTCTCCTCCTCCAAACCTCCCATCTCAATCAGACGAGGAGTTTAGCTCCGCGGACAATCCTGCAACTGATGAGTACTTTGCTTCTGAGCCCGAGGATAACGAGAGGCATCATCGTGACTTCAGTGTTGCTGGCCCGCACTCCCCCTGTTCTAGGAAAGGTCGTAAGCACCACAAGCGAAGTTCTGGGTGTTCACATTGATGATTTCGCATTTATTTTTACGTTACACTGTAATTGGTTTCCATTTTCATTTGTTCTTTGTTCTCTTTCTTCTGCTTGGAGGTTTTGGTTTATGTCCCCCTCCATATGTATTTTTCGTTTTATTTTAATAATCTACGGATAAATGAGTCCCGCCTAACCCCCCATTGGGTGGTTTTTAATAAAAAAAGAAAATGTCTTAGTTACTGATATAGGGATACTGCATCATAAAAATGATTGACCAATTAGCAAAAAAGAAATCCTGAATGGACTTTTTAAAGATGTTTCATCCCCACAAAACATTTTGCGTAGTCATAGCAACTCTGTATACGTATCTGTGTATCATTACTCGGTGTGGTCATTAACTCGTTCCAAAAGTTTATAGAAATTATAATGTAGAACTCATATACATTATCCAAGATCGTGTTTTTTCAATTAATATCCGATATACCATGACTTTCAAGGAAATTTCTTAAGCCCATCTTTTCCAAAATAATAATAATAATAATCATGAATAAGAAAACAACCAGTCAAGATATACATATGTCCTCAAATTAATTAATGTGATTAAAACAGATGAACAACTACCAACGCGTTGGCGTGCTAATATAACAAATAAAATGGTCACATATAGAATAAATCAGCGGTGGGTCAGCGTGAAGACCTAAAATTACCAGTGAACCATTCTTTACTCCAAGTGGCCGCCAGCCGCCACGTCTATATATATATATATATATATATATATATATATATATATGTATATCTTCGCTGGAGCATTGTCTTGTAAAACACGTATCACGTTTGTTCAATATATCCAAGATTGTAATGAGCTGCTGATCATCATGAACTCATCTAGTTACCCAAATCAGAAGTTTGATCATCAGCACGTGGCAACCGGCGTACCGGCAGCTGGTTTCCAGCAACAACATGTGCATGTGCATCAGCTCACAAAGGGACCTTGGTCTTCAGGGCTCTGTGACTGCTTCTCCGACTGCTCAACCTGTGAGTTCCCTCCAAAACTTATACTGATACTGATACGCACCAGCAAGCTAGCACATAGATGTTGCTAGCAATAGTATCTTGTGCCTGCAAATTAACTTATGCTGATGAAGAACAGATCGAGGCTAGCTACTAAAAAGTTTTATTAATTAATCTATTCGTTTCTTTAAATTAATTAACAGGCTGCTTGACATGTTGGTGTCCATGCATCACTTTTGGTCGAATTGCTGAAATAGTTGACAAAGGATCTTCTTGTAAGTGATCTGTTCCCAAAATTTTATATATATATATATATATATATAATTAGCTCAGCTCAAATATCTGTAAATGCATATATATTTTTAAACTATGCGATTTTAAAGAATTATTTTTTTAATAAGTTATAAAATCGTACGGTTTAAAAGAGTTAAAATTTAACTCTTTTAAACTTCATGATTTTAAAGTGTATCTGTATTAAAAAAAAAATAAAAGCGTCTGTATATGGGTTAATTTTAGTTGATTTTATTTAATTTTAATATATATTAATGTCATTGGTCACTGAATTGTTTTGCATGCAGCTTGTGGTGTGAACGGCGCACTTTATTTTATAATATCTTGGCTGCCTGGCTGCGCTTGCTTATACTCGGCCTGCTATCGATCTAAAATGAGGCAGCAGTACAAGTTAATCGGCGGGCCTTGCGGGGACTGCTCGGTTCATTTTTGCTGCGAGAAGTGCGCCTTGTGTCAAGAATATCGGGAGCTAAAAGCCTGTGGATTCGACATGTCTCTTGGTAATTAATTTAATTCTCTGACGATGATTTATTAAATTATTAAATCATGTTTAAATCTAATTTCCTGTCTGAATTTTATTTGGCTGTGTGCAAAAATATCGTACAAAAATTTTATGCGTTTATTGAATTGTGTGTGTATATACATAGGATGGCATGGGAATTTGGAGAGACAAAATAGGGGATTGGCAATGGCTCCAACGGCTCCGGTAATGGAAGGTGGCATGATAAGATAAAGTGGGTGACCTTCAAATATACAAAATGAATTCGTCTGCTTAATTTTATACAATTAGTAAATATGCAAAGCAAATAATTATATGCTGTTATCTTAATAATTGAGCTCTTTTAGATCTCACTCTCGAGATTGAGCATTTGTAATAGCTTTTTAAGGCTTCGAAATTTGAGATTTTCTTTTTATGTACCAACCTTTTCTCTTCATTTTATTAGTTGATAATATAAAACTATTATCTTCCAATTAGCATTGTACCATGTTAATTACGTGTTAATTACGTCGTAAGTCAAGCGTCAACGCAACCACTATTTCATAAAGAAAAGAAGGCAAATGGGTTGGTCCGGGCATGACAAACACGGCGCGCTTTAGGTGGTCCGGCATGGGGCCGAATGGCTGTTCCAGGCCCAACCCAATTAAGCCTTCGTTGGATCGACTGGATGGTTAACGGATCGCGACGGGCTATGCTATGACCTACAAAAAATTACAATAACAGTTGTTATCATATCTACAGTAAAGACACGCAAACGACCAATACACACCTCAGAAATGAACAAATCTACTAGTAATGAGAAAAGTTTTGGATGCTGCTGAAAGCATTGATTCTTTCTCATTTATTTGTTGCTATGTGTATATTTAAATCAAGTAATGAATAATTAAGGAGTAATATTTTAAGAAAACTAAAAATCTTCTCGTAGTAATGATATATTAAGCAGTTGCTAAGTTATATTACAGTTAACTTAAAAATAATCTCCTCTATCCATTAATTATTTGACATGTGACAATTAGGTCATATTAAAAAATTGATTTTAGGTTACTGTAAGTTACATATGATATAACTTAACAAGATCCAATATATATTAGATTTATCCCTTTTTTTATGTATATTGTTAAATTCAATAAATTAGTATTAAACTATTAATCTCTCCTAGTAGCATTTTAGTAAATATTATTCATTAATTATACCTAAAATTAATTAATAATATAATGAAATTAATGGTTAAGAACAAAGTAAAAGTGAATCAATTGATATGATATTCACTTAATTGGACTTGAACAGTTGAACCCACTGCATGTGGAAAACTCGGTTACGTCAGTGCATCATGGTCTTGTAAATTGACTAACCCTATCTTCACTTGAATCATTTAACGCGTACACATTAATTTCCACACAAACAAGTAGCTCTCAAGTTTGTGAATTAATAAACACATAAGCAATTTCTCATATTCTTCCGAACAGTATTTGCAAGTGCAGCGGCTCTATCTATTTTCTAAGATTCAAACTCGTCTACAACCAAATAAAATTACATAAAAATCAGCGGTGAAAAAAAGATTGTATACAAGTGACTAAATGACGGGGATACATGATTGTAGTATAAACTTTTAAAATGGGCCAAAGTTTTCACCATTACCATTTTGTTAATAGTATATAATGAATTCGAGTATTAATGATTGACTACTTAAGAGTGTGTAATACGATTTCTATTGTTGAGATGTTGTAATAATTATGTACTAAAAATTAATGTATTCGGGATAAATTGCTGCAGCTTGCGGCGTAAATGGGGCGCTTTGTGCGTTAATGTGTTGCGTGACTTGCTGCCCGTGCTGTTACACATGCTTTTCCGGATCAAAAATGAGGAAGCAGTACATGCTGAAGGAGAAGCCTTGTTGTGACTGCTCGGTTCATTGCTGCTGCTTGCACTGTGCATTGTGTCGAGAGCATCGCGAGCTCAGAAACCGCGGTTTTGACATGAATATTGGTACATCGAATTTTGATTTAGTGTAAGACGTCGTGTGTAACAAAACCCTAATCATGGTATGTCACACATGACAAAGTACTTCAAATGAACTCTCTAGGTATATTAACATCTATTTTACAATAAACTTTATAATTATGAGTTAAAAAATTATAATTATGAGTAATTGAGTAGCATTCTCCCAACATATACTGTTACCCAAAGCACTTTCAAATTTTTAATGGAATGCTTTTTATTATTAAAAAAAAAAAGAAGGGGAGAGAGAGAGAGAGAGAGTTCTGAAATCTTCTTAATTACAGGTTGGCATGGGAATATAGAGAGAGAGACTCGTGGAGTGGCAATGACTCCGATGGTTTCGATTACTCCATTGGCTCCGCTGCCTCCAGTGATTGAAGAAAGCATGAGCAGAGAGTTTTAACGACATTAATGATTATGTTGAGTACTAAGAATTGCAATAATGTAAGGTTAGATAATCACGTGAATTTATTTTGTGGTTGATAGGAATTAATTAGCCAAGAAAACCGTCAAGTCATTATGCAAAACATGCCCTAATTAACAAGTCATCATGGATTCAGAGGCCATGGTCTAATTTTATTGGTAAGGAGAGGCCACACTAATACTTAAGTTCGCGTTCGATTCTCAATAATGTATGCGTATTAGAAATCTAAGGAAAAATAATTAATAATTATGGATTCAAGAATTTATTAAAAGATCATGAGATTTCCTTAAATATTAGTTGAACTAATTCATATTTTTGCATTTTGCTTCTCTTCCTGCTCTTTTCTCTTAATAACTTTTTTCTACAAAAATCATTATGGGTTCAATTTAATAACAAAACAAGACAATTTAAGGTTCAAATTAGTACTAGTATAATAATTAATTCATAGAATGTACACTTAGATCAACTTATAAACACTAAATTACAATAAAAAAAAAATTGAAAAATCATTGATAATTTCATTGTGCATATTTTAAGAAAATCTTACCATCGCAATTTTTCATTCCAAAGGATTTTGGCATTTATGCATTGATTTAACAAATCATGATAATTTATCATTTGGTGTATAAAATTATATACCGCTTATTATAAAAAGTTTAAAAATATTACTTAATTTTGCTCAAATAATAAATCTTTCCTTTTTTTTTTTTTGTTTAACCATAGATTTCAACATTTTTTCGTTTTCTTTTGAGAAAAAAAAAAAAAGAAAAGAAAAAGCATTAATTTCTAAACAGAAAATTAAAAACAACAAGACTTCCCAATTAAAAGGAACAAAAGACGGGACCGTGGAACAGCTAGCAACATTTTTAATGAGTTCACAGGGCCCACCGTACCTTTCTCCGAAATTCACGGCTGTTTGTCCTGAAAATGTAAGTAGGCCCTGTGGCCTTTTTCACTCATAGTGGGGCCTAGGGAATTTCTAACTTCCAACTGGACCTACCCACTTCCAAAGTCCAACCCGAAATAAATCGCAGTTCTTATCACAGGTTGGCCGCTGGTCCAACATCTCAATCAAATGCAGATTACTTTTGGCCTTTTTAAAAATTTTTTTTTTTTGAGATGTTCACAAAGCATAATTCTTCAATTCCATCAATTTAATTAATCAGGACTAAATTTGATATGTATAAAATACAACATGTTAAAAAATATATTGTACCAACAATGTGATTGATAACCACGATTTATATAGCTTGAAAAGTAGGGTTCTTTTTTTATATTGAGGTGTTGTAGATTTTAAATTATAGTTGATATAAAAAAAAATTATAATTATAAAATAAAAATTAGTAGTCTATAATACATGCAGTTGTTAGATAATAATTTTGATATAATTAATAAAAATTTAATAAATTTTTTTATCATACAAATATAAAATTAAATCAACTTAATTTTTAAGTTATAATAATTAGTATTTATTAAATAATTTAATATTATATCTTTTAACTTCCAGTTGTTTAACCTCAATTTCAAATAGAAATTAAGACTTGTAAGAACAAGACTGCAACAAATCTAAGACTCCAATATTAATAAGCCACAGTACTGTAACACGTTAGGCATGAGAAGCTCGCCATAAGCGTGATGGTGCCCACCTCCCCATACGAAGCAGTCAAAGCTCAGCTGCCATTACAGTAATTCAGTTCAATGTAAGATACTAGTCTTTACATTCATGATAAATAATTAGCAATCATCATCAGCCTAACAAAAATGGATGATCATGATTCTTGATCTAGCTTTATATTGGGACCCCGCAAAGCAATCCCGGAATTTCGCTTTTGTTTTTGGTCGGCAATTTTGTCTCCTCTGCGCCTAACCCAATTCATAAACTGACCTCGTTGATACGCTCAAAACCTCCCATTAAAAGAAGCCAAAACCTCGGTCCACTTGCGAACAATGATGGGCTAATAACATTTGAATGCCTAAATTTTAATAAAATCAAAACTAAGCCATTAGGACTAAGGAGTATAACGGTCAAAATCAGTAGAAGGCAGTCAACGCACCGGCACGTGCAGGTACCCATATGAAGAAAATGAAAACTATTTCCTAACTTGTGATTTTATTAAAAGTTAGGGATTACAATGTTATTACTCGAAACAGAAATTATGGTTATTAGTTTATTATAATACCTTGTATAATAGACGTACTACAACGAGAGCCTTCGGGCTGTTCGGTATTGTTTCTGGATTTATATTTTTTAAAAATAAAAATAAAAATAAAAATAATATTTTATAATTATTATATTTTAAATTTAAATATATGTCTTCTTATATTTTAAAATTAAAAATAATAATATCCGTTCGGCAGATACAATAAAAAATAATAAAACCTCTCTCTCTTGGAACTTTTCTTTGGTTCCTTTTTCGTTTTCTCTTCTCCTTTTGCCTTCTCTCAGGCCTTTTCTCAAACACATCATACAGTAACTGCTGCTTTGGAGTATTGAACGAGGACAAGGAGGAGCTTTTTGTTTTAGCTTTGAAGTGATGAGAGAGTGAGAAGAATTTGTTTTCGAAAATGGAGGCTGCAGAGGAGGAGTTGGAGAGAAGAAGCAAGTTTTTGAACAGCTTGATACAGAAGAAGAAAGCCAAAGAGCAGCAAGAACAAAATGATCAGCTTAATGTTCGTGTTAGAGCCTCTGATATGCCACTCCCTTTGCAAAACAAAGCGTTTAAATGTGCGCGTGACCAGCTTGATTCCATGCCTGGCAAGCTTGACAGTAAACGTCTAGCTCTTGCCCTTAAGAAGGTAAAATGTTTATTTGTTTTTTATGAATTTGATCTTTGATTATTTTATTGGTTCTTTTAGATCGAAGATTGTTGAGAGTTATGGGTGTGGAGTAAATTTTTCATATTTGTTTTCTGCTGTTTGATTTTTTATTTTTATTCTTTGTTCTGGGATGTGAATTGCCATCTTTATTGTGTAGTCTAAGGTTAAACAGTTTTTTTTTTTGGTTTTTTTATCAATTTATATTCTTTTTTAGTGGTGGTCCAGTTGAATGTATGTCTCTGCTTCAGCACAATGTTCCAATCCTTTTTGTGTGTTATATTCAGTTTTTTCTTTGAGTTTATATTCAATGTTCAGTGATGTGTAAATATCTGGGCTGTTTATGTTCACTTTGTGGTCTGAGATAGAGTATCTTAATTTTGAGAGTTCATAATGAAGGTTATTTAGGAATTGAGATGCTAATTGCATAGTTCCTTGGTTAAAGAAGGGAAGCACAAGTGTGATGCTAGATGCAGTTCGTTGAGATGCAGTCAGAAGTGCTAAAATTTGAGAGCCTTTTTGACAACAAAGCACCTTGCTCAAAGGCACATCTAGGGCTTCTCTGTGAAGCAGTAGAATTCTTTATTTATTTCAGCAAAATGTTTTATTTATTTCAATCAACCAATACAAGTAAAAGAAAATTGTAATTTTGGTCATTTGGAAGCACTTTTGGCAGTTCACAAGCTTTCCTAAATGCACTATTAAACAACAGGGAGAAATTATTTTTCCCCTTTATTGTAATTCAAATTTACCTTTGTCACCTTTGTTATTAAAACTTCTCTTCAAATCCTTTTTCAAAGATTATTCTTCATAGGCTTCCCAAGTTATATCTATATCCATAATTTAAGAGTGATATAGTCCTGCCATTCACAGTAATTTATTCTCCTTTTTTGGCCACTTGTTTTGTCTTTGTATGAAATCTTTTATGGCATAAAGTGCTTCCTCTGCTAGTAAATTGGCATAATTTGTAGCTGAAGACAGAATTTTTTAATTCGATATGTTTTATCTTCACCTATAGGCTTCACCATAAAGTAAGAGTTTATTTCTTATTGAGATAATTTTGTGCTGATAGTATTGGGTGTAATAAGAGCAGATGGCTGCATCCATTAACATCTTTGTGAAACCTGAGTTAATTTTGTTTCAGGGCTCTAGACCACATTTGCGAATATGGGGTAGGACACCAGGGACAAGGATTGGCTTACTAGTTACTACACATTACCATTGCCTTTACGACAGTGGTACTTGAAGTAATGGAAATTTTGATTCTGGACAATTATCTTTGGACTTCTCCACATCTAACTTTGCTAGGTTCATAAAATGTTGCTTGTTATGTTATATGCTCAATAGATTGGAATTGCGGCCAATATTGTACTAATGTAAGTTAGAACTTGATCAAAACTTGGAGATGGACAGAGACAAGAATTGTTTACTCTTCTTCTGCCCGTGTTTAGGTGGCTGCCGAAAACACCTGCTGGATGAAGCAGAGCTTGTCTCATTTATCAGCATTAGCTTTTGACAAATAACTTAGGCAATAAAGATATTACCTCCTATGCCGAAATGTCCTTCTCTAACATTATTCAGAACGATTATTTTCTTTTTATCTTGCTTTATATGTGGACAGTACATGATGCATTTTTGTTCAATTGCAGGAATTTGACTCTTCATATGGCCCAGCTTGGCACTGCATTGTAGGAACTAGCTTCGGTTCCTATGTCACACATTCCCTTGGAGGCTTCTTGTATTTTTCAATTGACAAGGTTTATATCCTCCTCTTCAAGACGGCTGTTGAGCCTTTAGGCCATTGAAGTATTTGATGAGTTTGAGTTTTACACGTGTCTATGTCATTAAATGTAAAATTGGAGACTGCAACATTTATCAAGTTCCTCTGTTCACTATTTTTTAGTTTTTCATGCTATGTTCATGAGTTTAATTCTCTTCTTCTGCTTCTGATACATTGCATGATCTTTTTTATGGCCTATTTGGTGAAAATTTTGATGCAGCAACAAGTTCTGGCACGGCCATTTTAAACCATCGCTTTGCAAAGAAAATTTTGGGCGAAACAGGCATGCCATTTTCATCCTGTTTTTATGGTCTTCATGATTTTGTATCTAATATTTGATTGAAGTTTTCTATCTTGATTTGATTTTTAAATTGAGTTTGTTTTTCATTTTCAAACACTGAGGACCACTGTAGGATTAAAATCTGCAAGTCCAACTTTAGAACTTTTTAGTCATTGTGTCAACTAGAGATCTGCAGTCCTTACGACATCCCAAAACTTTTTGCTCTAAAAATACGTTTTGATGATTGAAAAAAAAAACTTGTTCGCTGCTGTCAAAATGCTACCCGAAAGATTCTAGACACTTGATGTACATGTAGTAGGCTTTTATACCATGTTATGCTAAAATTTTCGATGAGAAACAAAATTTGTTGTCTTTGTTACGCGAATTTTGTAATATTTTGATCAAATTTCATCGTTTAAGGCTTAAAGGGTTCAAAAATGCATGTTCATGTGATGGCGTGACTACAGTATCCACGGGTACTCCATGGCATAGGCACTGTTGAATTATGAAATTTTAATTGATGTTTGTTAATTTTTTGACCATCTTGTACGTTACTTCTTTAATTGTACTCGTATGATTTTATAAGAGTATTTTCACATCGTTGTTACAAGAAAAAGCAAATAAATTTGGTTTTTTAATTAAAAAAATTATTTTGCCCATTTTCTTCTCCAGCAAGAAAATTATGATTGCTCTACACCGCCCACGTGGACAATTTAGAGTCCAAAATATCTCTGTTGTGTTCTGCCCTGTCTGAACCAAGTAAAACCCTCTCGGTTCAAATCCTGCTAAACATCAATCGATCATCCCATAAATCTTCCCTGCTTATTTATTTGTTTTTTATTATGCAAACAAAACAATCTTATCCTGAAGAGCAGCTTCAAATCCTGCTTACGGAATCCAAAGAAGAGATGGAGATTGCTGATGTAGAGTTTAATGAACATGAAGCCATGGAAACATCCATGCAAATGATGTCAATTCGTCCTCCATCTTCTATTTCAGATGTCGATTCCATTAATGAAGAAGAACCGAGGCCGCCACATGAGGCATTGTTTCTTGCGCTGGCCTATCTTCCTCTATTTGAGCTTCTTGCTATGAGTGTAGTTTGCATGTCGCTAAGAGATGCAGTGAACAAAGATATCCTGCCATGGCTTAACATCATTGTTGATAGGCCTTTGAACAGACGGTTGTCTGATGAAATTCTGATGAAAGTTACTTCAAAAGCTAATGGAAGGCTGACAACTTTGGCTCTGATTAACTGTGTCAGGATTACAAACGCTGGGCTTCATCGAGTCATTGAGAAAAATCCATTTATCAAAAAGGTATGCGTTTCACCATTTTTATGTGATTTTTTCTTTCTTTTCTTGCTCAACTTGACTGCATGCATAAGATTTCTTGGTGGGTATTTGTTCTTATTTGCGAGGAAGAATGTTCATCTAATCTTGCTTAAAATATAAATATGATTATCCAAGGCCATGAACTGATGATGAATTTTATGTTTTTTTTTTTTAATTTCAATTTTTGGCACTTGAGAAATGAAAAGATGTTGAATCTTAATGCTGCCAAGCCCTGTGCCGTCAGAATACTTCCATGGGGACGAAACGAATATTTTCTTTACACTACCAAAAATGTGCTTTTGCTTTCTGAAAGGTAACTTGTTTTTTTGCATTTCTGATTCAGCTTTATATACCAGGATGCACTGGCCTATCCCCTCAGGGAGTCTTTGAAGCTGTGAAGAAACTATCCGAAAACGACCACACGCTGGAAATCCTGCACATAAGTGGCGTCTACAATATTACAAAAGAACACCTCAGGACACTTCACTCCCATCTGAAATTGAACTCATCTCGGCAAAATGAGCAAAAGCGGCAGCCTATCCTGTATCATAAAGCCAGACACTACCCGGTACTTGTAAACAGAGAAAATGACCATAGCATTGATGTTGAAATATGTCCGAGCTGCAGTGAAGTAAGAATGGTTTTTGACTGCTCGAAGCAGCTGTGCAAGGGAAAGTTGCCGGCTCATTGCTGCAGGGGATGCTACCATTGCATTCCAAGGTGTGCAGAGTGTGGCGGATGCATCCAGCCTGAAGAGATGGAAGATGCTGTTTGCAATGACATCTTGTGCTCAGATTGTTGGCTTCAACTTCCCAAATGCAATCTGTGTAACAGGCCATATTGTAGGCAGCATGCCAATCCGGGAAGCGACACTTCATGCTCC
Source organism: Murraya paniculata (assembly GCA_030449075.1). Classification (NCBI taxonomy): domain Eukaryota; kingdom Viridiplantae; phylum Streptophyta; class Magnoliopsida; order Sapindales; family Rutaceae; genus Murraya; species Murraya paniculata. The sequence goes on from JAEVFN010000043.1 coordinate 218,399, forward strand.
TCTGGGTTTATTTGTGACATTTGCCAGTACCAGAACCAGAAATATTACTCTGAAGAATCTCTAAATTAGAGGAATCTTAATTTTAGATCAACACAATTTTGTATTTATTGTACATTCGGATATATAAAGATACTGAATGATGAAGCGTAGAACATATTTCTTTCAAGAGTGAACAACAATTTCAATCCTACAACTTGTTCAAAACGAAACCCGCAATTTTCAGCATCTCAATATTTTTGTTTTTGAAAAAAGATGAGAAAAGAAAACAAGCGATAAGAGAGAGCTGAAACACGGCCAACATTTTTGTTATCAAGGGAAACATCAAGCTACTGGTTAAAATGCACACTTCAGAATTCCAGTATAAAGAATACAGCTGAATTCATCCTAACAAGATAGTTACAATAATGATTCCTGAAGAAATCCTTTGTTTTGTTTGTACAAAATCGAATGAACTTATCATAGAAATTAGCCTGCCATATGTTCAATTAACTTCGCAACCCCACATCTCTTTGGGAGGACCAAAATTGGGTGTACTGAGAGTTCTCTGACAGAAATGAGAATGGATATTTCTCAAAGATCCCACTGCCGGCAACGAGTTCCAAGAAATACAAATGTTTCTACAAAGAAACTGCCGTCATGACTGCAACACCTAAAATCACAGAGCTTGTGACAAAATCACCACCATAGACATATTTTGGAGAGCAGCCAGAAGTTGTAGTATTTGAGGAAGGAGCCAGCGATGTTCCATTTGTAATGGTGCCATTTCTTCCATGGCTACACTCACGAAACAATGTGTAAAACAAACTTCAGAGAGGAGTACAAGAAGAGACAATAGTAATAATGAGCTTAGAGACTAGGTAATACTGCCACCAAAGAATACAATCGGATATAAACATATTAAAGCTTCAATGCATACCTTCCTGGAAATATACAAGAACCATGACCTGCAGCAACAAAACAATGTTAGCAACTTTAAAACTGTCGAGGCAAAAAATAAATAAATAAATAAATAATTGTTCATCTATATCAATAGAGCATAAGAAGAAGAACGTCCATTTTATATTCTTTGCCATCATGGTTGGCGCCCATACCCACCATTTAATCTATTTTCACAATATCCTCCATGTTTATAAAAATAGTGAAAGTCACGTACTTGGGTCAGTGGTAGTAATGGTAGCTACCCCTTTGAAATCACAGGTCCCAGAAGCTTTAGCCATCTGTTGATAATATGCATTGAATGCATACGTTGAATGTGAAATCACATTATCTGGCTCATAACATGGCTGACCCTGCATCAAGGCTGAGCAATCAACTTTTCCTGGACCACAAGCCCAATCCAGAGCAGCCTGTAGCATCTTTTTATCAGCACCATCCTTGGCAACACAGAAGGTCTGATTTGTCGTATCATTTGCCAAAACAGTTCCAGCCCCAGTCAAGTGTAAGGTATAAACTGGTACTCCGTTGGCGTCAAACAGCCCCCAGTTCTTTTCAGAGACAGACCCTGGTCTCAGATCCTCATTGTAAAGCTCATAAATATAAGTACTAACCGCAATCCCAGGGTGTTTAGGAGTTCCTGTGTTGTTAAGCACATGCCTGATTAAGTTACTGTTGTAAGTGTTGGCATTATCAATTGTTGCATCAGATTCAGATGATTCGCCCTTTGAGGGCCAGCCAGACTCTAGGACAACAAGGGGAATATTGGTGAAGTTTAGATCGGACATTGCGAAATATGCTGCATCAACAATAGCATCAAAGACATTAGTATAATGTAGGAGCGTGTTGGCATCCACAGCTTCCTTATTAGGTGGGAGAGGACGGAAAAGTGCATAGTCCAATGGAATCACACCATTAGATTGCATGTAATCATAATATGGATAAACGTTCAGCATAAGATAGGAACCCGTGGACTGCAAAAATTTCAGCAAAGGAACCATGACTGGATCCCAAGAACGGTTAAAGAAAGCTTGAGAAGGAGGAAATGAGTCAAGGATGATGGAAGAAGAATGTGGGGTAGAGACTTTTATCTGATCATCAAGATTTGCAGCAACTAGAGCAGAGTGGATAAACTTTAGGGCAGACACTAGGACTGGACCAGCATTTGGGAGGACAGTTAGGACTTCAGATCCAACAGCAATGGCAGTGATGTTGGTAGTGGGGACATGAGCAACAACATTGCGAGCAACCCAGTTGGCTGCTGTGGCATTGGACTGACCAATGCCAAGGAGCTGATCATTGGGAACAGAAATGGTCACTTGGATCCCAGTGTTGGCAAGTGCAAGGAGCATGGCTCGGTCGGCATCATAGAGCCTGACATGCCTGATATTTTGAGCCTTGAGAAGGGCAACCACCTGAGTTGGGCTCGGCATGTCCGAGAGGTCTGTGCCAATGTTCACACCAACGAAGGCATCTGCAAGAAGTTACCCAACAGAGCAGGTTAGGACAAGTAAATGCTCCACATTCCATCTTGGAGAATTACAGTATTGATGACCACCATACACTTTTCCTCAGAAATCTACGAAGAGATGCTCAAGCTAGAGCTGACCAACAAATTTGATAAGGGATAAACATTCAGCACAAAAATGGAATAAGTTGCAGTTGCAAACATACACAAGACTAGCGTCTTTTCTATTTCCATTCTCTCAGAACACCAAAAATGCAATTCGATTTGGGCCTGGTATGATGCATCTTAACATAAGGCCTCGAACAGAGGAATGAGCATGATGCTTTTTCTTGGCATTATCTCTCTTTCAATTAATCTCAGAGGCATTGGACATGCAAGTTGATTTTCCCTTGTATGAAGCATCTTAACAGAAAGCCTAGAACAAGCATAGGGACAGAAAATGACATGATGCTCTGATGAGCAAGACGCATTGGCAGCAAGGGCAGGTGTAGTAGTGTGCCTGTGCTGCACCATGCTTTTGGTTATCACCCATAAGAATCCTTATTTGGAAAAAGTCCTACAGCTAATTTAAAGAACTAAAGTACCAGTTCATTTATTTAAAGCTAGACCATTCACACAGCACAAGAAATCTGCATTTGATGATTTTGATCTAGATTGTACCATAAATACCACAAATGTGTGTAAGTACTAATGCGATGGTAATAAATTCTTGCAAAGTGAACAAGACGAGGGCAATATATAGGTAGTTTAACCTCTTGTCTGAGACTACAAGTATCCAAATTTATGACAACAAATCTGGTGGGGAGATTTTGACAGCCGGAGCGTATATGGTTCTTACAGCCTTACACAGAATGAGATGAACACAACTTCCATGCCCCAGACATGGGAGTTGCTAACAACAGAATTTTGAAAATATTGAATTCAAGGTTTGGCACAAAATTGCAACTCAACAATTGCTCTCCTGTGTTCATTGATGACAGATTAAAGTCATTTTCAGGTTGTTGTCACCTTCTACATCTATAGAGTATAAGAGAGAAACCAAGTCTTACGCTAAAATACCAAAATAACTGGTAGGCGATCCATCTCACAACATGTAAAGCAGAGTCCTAATTTGGTCCCTTTTGAAGCCTTCTTGTACAAAAGCATTTGGTCATTAGTCTTGATTATAAAATTTAGTCATCTAAAACATTTCCTTTGATATTTTAGAATCATCATCCTCATTGTTCATATAAATTATATACTTGACAATTGGATTGTCTGATATTCTGATTTACCCTACCACTTGGATCTACTGTATTTACCAGTTAGGAAGGTGATGACTTGAGCATATAATACAGTGGACCAACTCAACAGCATGCTATATACCTAAACAGTGAAAAGACAATCACATGCTTTGTATTACAGTTATATAAATTCAGTTCATTTGATATTTAACCCAAAAACATACTAAGCTAAGGGTATTGTGGTCCTACAACATTTTTGACTAAGTTATGTTCAGGTAAAGGATGGTCACATGAGCTGGGAGGCAAAATGGTAGAGATTCCCATTAAAGTTGGCAGAGAATAGATCAGAAATTTTCAAAGGGAAGATTTTTCTGCAAAGGTTTCCCTTACATTATGATGACAATAAAGTAAATGACCAAAGAGGCCAGCATAGGAGAGAAATAAACCCGAACCCACTTTATTTCTTCTCTTAACCAACTTATTAATGACTAATAAAATCTATCATTAAATACTACGACAATTCCGTTAATACTAGTTTCATTGAAAGCTCCTAAACCCACACATCTTATTTCACATCAAAGTCACTAAGTTAAATCTAAGTGAATGGCACATAAATTTCAGAATAAACTCCCATAATGGGTAGATTAACAAGAGCAACTTCATTATTATCATTCTCAAGAGAGCCATTAATTCAAGAGAATCCCACGGTGAGAAACAAGCAGAAAAAGCAAATAAACCCATCATAATAAAAATCAGTTTTTGAAAGATGAACAAAACAGAGTTTGAACAACTCAGCTTCTGCAAGGGATGACATAAGTACCGATAAAATAAAAGAACAAATCCCATGAACGCGAAATAAGGAAAACAAGTTTAGGCAGAATGAAACCGACCTTTATCAGCAGAAGCAGCAGAGACGGCCAGGAGAAAAAGAAGAAGAATCGTTACTGCCATTGAAACTTCAATCTTTCAAAAACTTACAACTCAAACAAGTCTACCTCCAAGAAATATGACTCAAATATAGAAAACCCAAGAATAATCCAAAAACCCCACCAATGAAAAAGACTTGAGAGAGAGAGAGAAAAGGTAGCTTCTTTTAAGGAATGCATGTAAATGTAGTGGACTAGTGAACTGTTTAGTTTAGTGTAAAGAGAGAGAGAGAGAGAGAGAGGGTTTTTCTCTGGTAAGGAAGGGGGGGCGGGGTTTGAACAAAATGCAATTAGGTCCTTAGTGTTTGCATTAAATACATGAAATCCTCAAAGGTTTTACGATATCAACACATAGATCCAAATTGGAAAATTTAACAAGAAAATCTATGTATTAAATAGGTGGGGAAGGTTGAAAATATTTAAAGTAAAATTTAACCCAAGAGTGTAAGAAATCATTTTTTGATCTTTTTATACCAAAAAATTAGTACGTTTGATTTAAAATTAACAGTCAACTAATGAATTATATTTATTAATTCAATATTAATTTTTTTGTTTTTATTTTTCAGTTTTTTTTATGTAACAGTGTCTAATATCATTAATTTGACTAGAGCTATCATGGATTTTTCCAAAAAAGAACCTTAAGATAGTAAAATTTTGTGGTAATTTCCAAAAGTATGGATTTATGTGTCATGTTTTGAGATTTGTAGGACCTCGTTGGATGTAAGCAAAACATTAGGCATCCCATTGTAGTTTTGTGGAGAGGGTTCTGCACTGTTTCGCTACGAGTAGAATCTAACGAATGGATTTGGTGTGTCAGAAAATGGACGGTTGAGACTGGCATGCTACTGCATGGTAAGAAGCGGGGCCTACCACAGATAGCACACTTGCGAGTCTGTACCAGGCAAAATTTGCGAAAGCTTTTAGAGATGTGTGTGTTTTGGTTTCGTGGGGTCATGTAATGCGGGGCTTAAATTCACGGTCTACGAGGAAAATTTCAGAGCTGATGTGGCATGTCATCGCAGCTGGATTCAACGGTCATATTTCCGGACAGTGTCTGGAATTTTTGGCATATTTTATTGTTTGTTTGTTTTTGTTTTAGTTGGTTGCTTATATATTAGGAAAAAAAAAACAAAAAAGCTATTGGGCCTCTCAAAATCAAAATAATAGTTTGAGCCCTGGTAGCTCTTTCTCCATTCTACAAAAATCTAGAATAAACGTAAAATTTTCTTTAATTATAAAATTTTCAATTATAGTAATTATACATATATATATATATATATATGTAAAATACATTTTTTATATCTAGATTGTAACTATTAAAAAAAAATTCTGAAAACCGTTAACTCCACGAGGGAGAAATATTTAATATTGCCCAATGGTTCGTAAGACTCTCATGTGCTGTTTGGATGGTGGGAAAGTGCTTTTAGGAAGAAGCCATTGCTAGCCCACTACATTGAAAGGTCGGATGACGTAATGTGGTGGTGACAACGAGTTTATGAGCATTTATTTTTTCTTTTCTTTATTCTTTGCTGAAAGTTGATGGATTCTATTTTTATTTATAAACATTAGTGAAGGTTGTATATATTTTATATTATTCTTCGTGTAAAGTTGTTTGTAGTTACTCGGTGTGCAATCGCTAGAAACTAATTCATGTCAACTAAGTTCAAGTCAAACCAAAATCATATTTAAAAAATTTTATGAACTGCGTAGTAGTTCTGTTTATTTATTTATTTTGAGGAGGAGAATTTTAGTTGCGAGAAAATTATTTAAATATACTTTAAAAAGAATTGTAATGCATAACCCTCGAAGATTATATCAAAATTTCCATCCCAAGTGTTATTGATAAATCTAGCATCCATCAAATTGATGTATGAATATTGTGATAATTAGTTATTATAAATATTTTATTCTCTCCGCGTGGTTAATTCTATAAAAAATCATCACTCACGTATAAAAATGACTCGCCATTTATAATAACTATTCCGTCAAAAACACATCCACATTTATAAATTTTTGTGAGTGTATAAATGAGCCACAAATTTTCGAATTATGCATTGATACGCTTTTAGATTTAATTTTTCAATAGGCTTCTATCTAAAATACCGGAAGATTGTAATAAAATAAAACAATACCAAAAGGATTTATAGACGCAAAAGACAGATAACATGTTAGACTTGATATAAAATTCACGGCCGTACAGCAGTAGAAACAACATCAACATGTTTCCTCGATTGTTGAAGAATTGCGGTCCTAACAGAAAATTACGTGGGATGAATAGGTGTGGTTCTGCATTACATATTTAAGGAATAAATTGGACTGGCCCAAGCCCGCAAGCCCATTGATTTAAACGGTTTTAACGACGTAGAAGAATTTATATATTTTATTTTTTTCCCCTGATTTTTCCTGTTTGAATAAGTTTGCTTGCCCGTACTAAACAGAGAACAATACACTAATCGCTTGACGTAGAAAATATTTTCACATTTTTATTGGTGATTCATTTGCATTACTTGGATTGAGTACTGTATTGTGGTTAATTGACATAAATAAATATCATTCTCCAATAAGAGTTTACCTAAATTCAGAAAAACTTAGCTAGTTTGTTAAATTTATATGGGTAGAGGTTGACAAACATTAGCTGTACATAGAAATAAAATAATTTGGGTTCTGAATATACTCACCTAGTGAAAGAAGATTGAAATACTTTAAGTTATGGTACTTTTTATAATAGTAATTTTTCTCTCATGAGTTCAATGAGGTTCGATTGAGATGAGATTACTTTTGGAAGGTTTAAAAATATTTTAAAAATTTAAAAAATAATCTTAGTGTATATTAAAATTTTTTTAGAAATTATTTTTGGTAAATTCATTTTATCTTGTGATAGATTTTAAAAAAGCAAGGAATAAGTAATTTTTTAAAAATATGATTTTAATAATCGCTTTCTTACTTAATACAATTTCATATATATTATCAAAATCTAAAATTATTCTTATTAATTAAAAAATAGAATAATTTTTTAAAAATATTATTATTACCAATTTTATTGAGATAATAAAATAAAAAAAATTAATAATATAAAATATTTATTTTAATTATAAATTATTATATATACATAATAAAAAATATTTTAGATATATATTTATAAATATTGAAATAAATTTTACTCAATATTATGTTTAATTTAATTATTTATATTCTTACAACAGTTTAATAAAAAAATTTATTAATATGTAAGACTACTTTAAAAGCTCACAAAATTTTTAAATAAATTTATTAAATACTTAACTGGCTCTTTCTACTAATTAATTCTACATTAGTAATTATTTAAAAAATTACATTATTATCAATTTGACCCTTGGAAAACGTATTATTATTTAATAGATGAAAGTGAATAAATTCAAAGCGAGTGTGCATTAACTCTTCGTTTTTCATATGAAAAATTAGTTATTTTCAAAAAAATAATAATAATATCACTGTGCAGTTTCTTGCCAGCGGCGTACATACTGGTGCATACACACAGCAGTGAGAAAGAAAGAGATTGAATATTGACTCGGCTGAGCTGAAACAGAAGAAACGAAATGAGCAATGGATCAAAACCAGAGCCAGAGATCATCGATTGGCGCAGCAACAGCATCATCAGCTTCATCTCGGGCCTACCAATTCCACCCGGCCCGAGCTGCGATTATCGATCTCTTCAACCTCTACTTAGGAGTAATACTCACTCCTACTCCTTTTACTCTGTCACTCTTCTCTTATTTATTTAAAATTATTATCGATACATTTTTTCTTTTTCTCTTTGTTCTGCAGAGAAGTAGTCGCCAAAAGCAGGATGATTCCGTCAGAGACCCTCCGTACGCTACCCCCCCCCCCCCCTTTCATACGTTACTCTTTTTTATTATTTTCTACTGAATTTTGTAGGGCTTTATTCTCGGAGTTGCTCCAATTGTTGTTGAATTAATAGCAAAAGTCTGGTTTTTGAATGAGGACTACTAGCATAAAGGATTTTGCTTTTGTTTATAATATCTTAACAGGTTCAATTTTGATAAAGCAGTTGTAATTGATAATCCTTTGTGCTGAAACGGGCAAGATTTTCTAATTTGACGTTGTTGATTCGAGGCTTTGTTGCTTTCTGTGCTGGAATTTTTATTAACTGTGGAAGAACTCATGCTCAGGAACAAGACCCAGAAGCGTGTGCTTGCTCTTAACAGAGAGCTTCCTCCTCGAAATGAGCAATTTCTTTTAGATTTTGAGCAATTGCAGAGCCAGTTTCCTGTAAGTTGAGGGTTTAAAACAAAAAAAAAAAAATTGCAATATTTCTTTATATGCACTTATTTTAAATAACAACAGCTTTCTATTTCTTAGTTTTTGATGGTGAGCTTTGTATACTGATGCTGAGCCATTTTATTTCAGGACCACGATCAATTGCGTTCTGTTACTGAATCTGTTCTTATTTCCTTGGTTGTGCAATGCTGTAGTCACGTGCCACGGGCAGAATTTCTTCTGTTTGCCTTACGGAGCTTGTGCTCTATCGGGTACATTAACTGGGATACTTTATTGCCTTCCCTTCTTTCCTCTGTTTCCTCTGCAGAAATGTCAGTGGGTCAGGGCAGTCAAGCAATGCCTGCTGCTTCAGCCACAAATATACAGCAGTCTGGTATGTTGCCAACTTCAAGCGGAATTCCAAATTCTTCTAACTATCAATCCTCCAATCCTGCATCTCCACTGCCTTCAGTTCATGGTATTGGGTCTCCTGTTCAATCAGCTATAGAACCGTCAGTTTGTGCAGCTATGTCACCTGTAAAATCTTCTGATGTGTCTTGCACTGGACAACAGTTCACGCCAAGGGTGAATTCATCTATAAGAGATAATGCTATAAGCAGTCTGCGTCAACTATGTTGCAAGATTATTCTAACTGGTCTTGAATTTAACTTGAAACCAGTTACCCATGCTGATATTTTCTATCATATGCTGAATTGGCTGGTTACTTGGGATCAAAAACAGCAAGGGATTGATGAATCTGATGGAAAATCCTGGAGACTTGACAAGGCTCTAATTGAATGGCTGCACAGTTGTTTGGACGTAATTTGGCTGCTGGTTGACGAGGATAGATGCCGAGTCCCCTTTTATGAACTACTGCGTACTGGCTTGCAGTTTATAGAGAACATACCAGATGATGAAGCCTTATTTACACTGATCTTGGAGATTCATAGGAGGCGAGATATGATGGCTATGCATATGCAAATGTTAGATCAGCATCTTCATTGCCCCACATTTGGGACGCATCGGATCCTGTCTCAAACTACTCCTAATATTTCGGTTGAAGCAGCTGGAAACTTGCGGTATTCACCAATAACATATCCAAGTGTGCTTGGAGAACCATTGCATGGAGAGGTGATGGCTTTAATTAGGACCCATTGCAAAATCTTAAATTGGAATATTTGCATATAGTTTTCTAATGTTGCCATATTTGTGGGATTTCCTCATATCATTATATGATGAGTTGTCAAGAACATGTGTTCTCATAACCATTTGTCATATTTTCTCTAGTTTAGTGCATATATCGGCAATAAGACAAGCATTCTGTATTTCTTTCTACACATGCATTTCTTTTGAATAAAGCAATTGCTGCTTTGCCAAGAATATGCCTTGCTGAATTTGATTTTGTATATCTTGTTTTTGTCATGGTTGCATATATTTTTTGGCCTCAAGGAGGTTTAAACCTTAGAGTTTAATACATATTATTTACATATTCGTGGTGAATCGGTTTTGAAATTATTACTAGCTTTAGATATTCACTGCTTATTTCTTTTGGTGTCTTCTTGTTTCTGCATCTTTATTCCTCTTGTGTTACCTTAAGAATTCCTGAAAACAAAATCGTATGCTTTTGATCTTGAGCAAGTCATTTTTTTGGAAACACGTGATGCTTACTGATGTTGAATTTGGTTTGTGCTGGTCGTCTTTGAAAGGGTGGGTAATCTGAATCTGCAAGGCTTGAAACCTTTTCTTAATTCTTAATTTCTTAATTGTTGTAATTTCCTTAGTGAGTATATGTGTTGCTTGTAGGGCAAGCACATCTCTGTGCTAATTTAGGTTCTACTAATGTGTGCAGGATCTTGCAACTTCTATTCAAAGGGGAAGTTTGGACTGGGAGAGAGCTATGCGTTGTATAAGGCATGCTATTCGGGCAACTCCATCACCTGACTGGTGGAAGCGTGTGCTTCTTGTAGCACCTTGCTATAGAAATCCTGCTCAAGGGCCTACGCCGGGTGCTGTAATTACTTATGAGATGATTAGTGAGGCAGTAATTGATAGAATTGTTGAACTATTAAAGTTGACCAATTCAGGTATAATCTCTTTTTGTTTTTATTTGCTATGCTTTTGATTTTGTTCATCTAAAATGTATTTAGCATGGCTGATTGGTTTGCTGATTGTGTTCTATTATTGGGCCACAACTACAATGCAATGCTACGCGGTACAATGTTTTACCCCATTTCTCGTTGGAAAACCCCAAATTTCCAATTTTTATTCCTGATTCCCCCAAGTTTTCGTTCTTGACCCTTAACTTTATGTATTAGGCACCTCCCAAGTTTTTCCTAATACCTCCAAGTTTATTTGGGGTATCGAATAATACATAATACGTTGGGGGTTAGGAATAAAAATGTGGGTTATCAACCACAAAAAAAAAAAAGGAAACTAGGGGCTTTCAATGAGGAGAGGGGGGATAAAATGCTATATCATATGCTGTATGAATGCTAGTCATCCTCTCTTCTATTTGCTTCATCTTGCAATGCATTTATGATTCTACAAGACCTTGTTAGTTTGTCATTTTGAACATGTGAGTCCTATGATATTCATGCATAGGTTTGATGGTGTTAGATTCCGTGGGTATACTGAGTTGTACGGAATAACAAATCATAGTGGTAATAACCCATTCGTTCCAATCCGGGTTGCATTCCATGGATTGTTTATTTCTTTTTTTTTTTCCATGCCAAATATTTACATTGTTTCTTGGCTAATAATAATAATAATAATAATATGTTTGACTAATGTGGCTGTGGTGTAATGCTTTTTTGCAGAACTTTTATGTAATATGTTTGTAAGCTAGTTTCTTACACCATTTATTTTACTGCAGAAGTAAATTGCTGGCAGGATTGGCTTATCTTCTCAGATGTATTCTTTTTTCTTGTCAAAAGTGGATGCATTGATTTTGTTGATTTTGTGGATAAGCTAGTTTCACGTCTTCAAGATGGCGACAACCACATACTTCGAACAAATCATGTTACATGGTTACTTGCACAGATTATTCGGGTTGAGCTCGTGATGGGTGCTTTGAATTCTGATTCAAGAAAGGTTTTAATTTATTTTTTTATCTTCTTTGGTTGAGATATGGAGTTTATATCACTTTTTCATTGACAACTTGTGGTGCCTAAGCTATTTACATAAATTGATATACTGCAATTCAATCATTGTAATTTTATTTGTAGGTGGAGACAACTAGAAAGATTTTATCATTTCACCGAGAAGATAGATGCACCGACCCTAATAACCCTCAAAGTATCTTACTTGATTTTATAAGTAGTTGTCAAAACCTACGTATTTGGTCGTTAAACACATCAACTCGAGAATATTTGAATAATGAGCAGCTTCAGAAGGGAAAGCAAATAGATGAATGGTGGAGGCAAGTGAGTAAGGGTAAGCTCTTCTTGAGTTTGCTTCCTCTACTTTCTTTCTTCCATTTATGATATAGATGGCTCCTTGATGGTGATCCATTGGTTTTGCTCACCATAATTTTTATGAATATATTTTTGTCTATTTTTAATTGTTTGCACTCAAACTAGATTCTAACTTCTTAGAATTAAAAATTGAATCAACACCATAATATTTTTTGAGAAAATGTTTTAGCAGGATTTTGGGAAGCCAAGCTAAAAACATCTAATTCGTTTTAAAAAATTAAAGAATATGTGAGATCATTGTCAATCTTTGTTAGAATCAATCATTCTGAGATTATGGTAGTGAGTAGAGAGTGAGGTAGAACTTGCAAGAGGAAAAGAATTGATGCTTAAATCAGATAGGTTTATGGGGAAATCAACTCTTAGATTTTGCCCAGTGAAAGATGGAGATAAAATAAGGTAGTGGAACAATCTAACTTCTTTGTTTTTTTCTTTTTTTCCCCTCGAAAGCTTGAGAGATCCTAACTTAAACTAATTCCTTTCCAAAGCAAAGATAAAGTCTTGGAGGTTACTGTTAACTTTTGCTAGTGTGTCATGGTGCCATTGGGATTTTTTTTAACGTGCCGTAGGAGGTTGGTGCTTTCATTTCCGCGTAGCACACATGTATATGGTCGTGACTTTTCCTCTTCTCTTCTCTTGTCTATTTATGGTGTTTTTCTTTATCGGAAGGAGGCTGGTGCTTTTCTTTATGGTCCCCATAGTACACATGTTGTTCATGTTGTTATGGCCTTTGTCCTATGGTCCCTTGGTCCAATGTGACGCAACGATCACCCATTAACCCCTTAACATGGTGTTGACATGCCTATTGTACTGGTGTTCCAAGAAGAGCTATGTGATCTTATCTTCATCCTAGTGGCTCATATGGCATAACTATCTAAAGGAGGTCTTATGGATGAAAAAAAAATTAGAAAGTAGGAATGTCAGTGGTCTCTATAGGTTCACCTCTTGATGGCTCATCCTTACCACCTTCTCCACCACACCCAACCCCCCACCACCCACCCCACCCCCCCCTCCCGCAACTCCCCTCTTCCCCACCCCCCCCCAACCCCCCTCTTCTCTTGTCTATTTCCTACTTCCCTTTATTGGGTTAAAGAAAGGTAGTAGGTTAATTTTTTTTGTCTAAAAAATCATCTTCTCATCTTTCCTTGGACAATCTAGGCTTTGTATCTAAATCCTTACCTAAGTATCAGAGGGTTGATGCCTCTAATGTTATATTCTTCTTGTATCTCCTAGCTTATAATCTAATTCGTTTGGCATCAAACTTCACACACATCTCAGATTAGTGGTCTCCATACCCAACAATAGATTCATGGATCCTTACAGAGATTTATAGCGATTTCATTTATTTGTTAAACCACTAGATGTTTTAGCAAAAATATATATTGAATTGCCTTTATAATAGATTTTAAACTAGTAATTCTTCCCACATATGTTTTTGTGTTGATATTTTTTTGTTTTACAAAAATAAAACAAATTAGAAAAATTAAAATCTTTATGTAGGAAACTTAATATGTGTGTGTGTAGTTTTTCTTTGGACATGGAGAATAAGTATTGCTTTTGGTTCACTTTTCAACATGTTTTTGTTCTATTTCTAGGGGATCGTATGATGGATTACATGAATATGGATGATAGATCGGTTGGAATGTTTTGGGTTGTATCCTACGCAATGGCACAACCAGCTTGTGAAACAGTTATGAATTGGTTATCCTCAGCTGGAGTTACAGAATTGTTTCCAGGATCAAATCTACAGCCCAACGAAAGGTTTATGGTGATGCGGGAAGTTAACCCATTACCAATGTCGCTATTAACTGGCTTTTCGCTAAACCTGTGTTTGAAGTTGGCCCTCCAAATGGAAGATTCTATATTTGGTGGGCAGGTACTCTTGATGTTCTTTTGCTTATGTTTCAACACATGCACAAAAAGAGGCATGTGTGCATTGTGAAAGAAGATCCTAATTCTCTTAATCTAATATTCTTGGATATGATTGCCTCAGCTTAGCTCTTTGTACTGATACTGTATGCTCATATTTTTCTTCTATACAAATGATCTACATGTACCAAACCTGAATCGGTCTTATTTTAGGTGTTATGATTTGAATAAATATCTGCATGTTTTAAATTGTCTTTTGATTTTTCTTTCTTGATTCTGATATCTGCATGCAGGTTGTGGCTAGCATTGCAATGGTTGAAACTTATACGAGATTGATGTTGCTTGCACCTCACTCTTTGTTTCGGTCACTCTTCAGTGTAATTTTGTTTACCTTTTAAAATTGCTACTTATACAGATATTTACTTCTCACTAAGGATTATGCTTCTTAAATTGTAGAGTGAATATACCAAGTTTCTAAGGGAAACAAAAATAGTGCGAATAATTCTTATTATTACCTTGAATTGAATTTGGGTTAGGTAAAGTGTATAAACAGTATAACACCATCACCATATTGACCAAATTGACAAAAGGCCTGTGCCCATGGGTGACAATGGTGAAAGCTTTCACAATCAAAGGTGACTGTAAGATGGTCTGCTCTCTGAACAAAATACTAATAAACTCATGAAGTCCTAGTCTGTTTTTCCCTTCTCTTAACCTCAGAGAAATTTTCCTTTTATAAAGGTGAAAATAGAAGAGAAAGGATCCTAGATGTCAACTACTTGTACAACCGAAGTAATCCAACTGAATTCATGCGAAATCCTATACTTTAAGTCAAGGATGGCTGTTAGATTAAGGCACTGTCACAGCGATTTATTAGACTATGTAGATCTATGGCATAAATTGGCTTGTAATCTCAGTGTTCTTGTAGTGTCATTCCCTACACTTATTGAATTAGATGTGGGAGTTTCCACGACTGTTCCTTCAACCTCAAGCTTAATGCTCGGAGGTAAACCTTGGTAATCTTGCTTCGGCACATATGGTCTGTGCCTACCTTTTTTTTTGGAGAAATTTTAATATTTAAAGAACAAAAGTATGCTGTCCATTCGTTTAAAGGTAAGTTTAAAGATCCTTGACATGTGCCATGTTGAAATAATGAACCATTCTTTTCCAGATGATAAGCTAGCCTCTCTTGTCACAAAAAAATTGCGTTGATGAAGTCATTTATCATTTTCATGATATGCCTATTTTCCATTGTTCAACTCTTGGAATTTATATTTAAGCTTATGTACCTGATGTTGACTCGCAGCTTCAGGTATTTAGTGCTTATTCCTTCCTTGTTCTTTTATAAATTGCATATTTAAGACACAGCTGGATTTTCAAATGAAGTCTACTTTTTCATCTTTTGTGGTTTGCTTCTTTGTTATGGAAAATGTATTATTGTTCATTGATACTAGACATCTCCTAAAACTGGTGTTTTGTGCAGCATTTGGCACAAAGGAATCCTTCGTTATTGGGGAAGCCAGGGGTAACTCCATTGGTGCTTGAAATTGTCAACTACCGATTGCTTCCACTCTACAGGTAATCTGCTTTGTCCATTTGGTGAATCTGTTTCTCACAGATCAATGGCTTCTACTTTTTGCATCTGGATATACATACTTCCAATTCTACATTCCCAAGTGTTGTTTTCTGAAAGCCCCTTTATATGCTCATGGGTCATACCCCATTGCCACTTGTCTTGAAATTGATCTGCAGAAAATACATATTAGTGTATGGGATCCTTGTTCTGTTGAGATTCCCTCTCCTTTAGATACCCCAATGTTGATTCCATTAGTTGACATTTGTTCCCTTCTTTTGTAGGTATCAAGGAAAAACCAAAACGTTGATGTATGATATTACCAAAATAATTTCTGCCTTAAAAGTGAAACGCGGAGATCATCGTGTACTTAGATTAGCTGAAAATTTGTGCATGAATCTAATCCTATCACAGAGAGATTTTTTCTCTTTGAAAAGGGAAGGAAAGGTATATAGAATGTTGACAATCTGGAACCTTTATATTCCCCCTTTTCCTTCTCCATCTGAGGTGGAGTAAAATTTTATTTTATTTAATTCTTTGCAGGGTTCGACTGAATTTACAGAAACTTTGAATAGAATAACCATTATTGCTCTTGCCATCATTATAAAAACGCGTGGGATTGCTGATGCTGATCACGTGCTTTATCTTCAAACTATGTTGGAACAAATCATGGCAACTAGTCAGCATACATGGTCAGAAAAAACGCTCCGGTATTTCCCATCACTTCTACGCGATGCCTTGATTGGGCGGATAGATAAAAGAGGCTTGACAATTCAAGCATGGCAACAGGTTTGTTATTGCATTTCTTTTTCTATTATTGTTAAATTCTTTCTTTTCTATGGTTTGGTTTACTTGGATTCAATTGATATTAGAAAATCTGCTCCTTTTGTAGGCAGAAACAACTGTGATCAACCAATGTACCCAGCTTCTTTCACCATCTGCCGATCCTACATATGTTATGACATATATCAGTCATAGTTTCCCTCAACATCGACAGTATTTATGTGCTGGTGCATGGATACTGATGCAGGGGCATCCTGAAAACATTAATAGTGCTAACTTGGTATGACTGCAAACTTCTCTCACTTTGCCAGGCAAGATTGCATGAGGCATAGTGATCATCATGACTGGACTTATCTCTTCACAACATTTTTTTTTTTTTTTGGTTGGTCTTCTTTTAAAACTATATGAAATTGTTAAATAATTGTTTGTTTACTCAAA
The DNA here is from genome assembly GCA_030449075.1 of Murraya paniculata. NCBI lineage: Eukaryota > Viridiplantae > Streptophyta > Magnoliopsida > Sapindales > Rutaceae > Murraya > Murraya paniculata. The sequence continues at coordinate 235,339 of JAEVFN010000043.1, forward strand.
ATGGAGGTCAGTTACGTGTGTTGAGAGAATTTTCCCCAGAAGAAGTAACCTCCAATATCTACACCATGGTGGATGTTCTACTTCATCATATTCATGTGGAACTTCAGCGTGGACATTCATTACAGGTTTGATTTCTAGCTTATTCTTTTTATCTCTATGTAAGGCAATGACTATTGTGCTTGTGCAAATACTTCATGTAAGTTTACTTTTTCAGGACCTGCTACTGAAAGCTTGTGCAAACATTTCATTTTTTGTCTGGACCCATGAGTTGCTTCCTCTGGATATTTTACTTCTTGCACTTATCGACCGTGACGATGATCCCCATGCATTGCATATTGTGGTAAACTCTCTCGAAAAGTTGTATCTGTTTCATATTTCATGTTCTGTATATATGAATTTTCATCAGGAATAATCATCACAATGTCACATATATTGTGTTGAACAAAACTAATTTAATAACATTGAGGTTTGCTATAGATGTCGTATTTGGTAATTGTGGTTGTTATTCATTAATTTACAGTCACAAATGTGCATTTGATACTCAGTATGGCCTTATGAATTGATATGTTTTCGGAAGTTTAATCACGTGAAAGTTAGAAGATGTAGAACTTACTCCTTTAGTGTGACAAACTATTAATTTTTGGCATTTGTGGAATTCCCATTTTGGTCTTTCTGTGGAGATAGGTTCCAAGAATAAGCCTTTCATTTTTCTAGTTTATTTTGGTTGTGTATTGATTTTCTTCTTGCATTATAATATAAATAATCTGCCGTGCAGATTACTTTACTTGACAGGCCAGAACTTCAACAAAGAGTTAAATTATATTGTATGAATCGTGTCCTTCCTGAGCATTGGCTTTACTCTGGATTGTTCAAGCGTGTGGAATTGCAGAAGGCCCTTGGGAATCATCTCTCGTGGAAGGAGAGGTGACATCTGCTAACTCTTAATAATTAGCCTAATTGAAATCTGCTCAATGTGATTTGTATGCCGGAGGTGAAGGTTAACAGTCTATGTACATGTCAGGAAAATGGTGCTCAAATATCTTTTAGAAAATTTCCTCATATTTTATAAACACACACACACACACATAATAATTCTCTAGTGAGGACATCCTCATTTTAACAAAGTGAGGATGCCACTAACAGACAAAAAAACAGAGTTTTCAATGTATTGAAATTTGTATTTTTTGTTATTTTAGTGTGCATTCTTGCTTTGTTAAAGTGCATATATATATATTCCCTTTTTTCTTTTACCTGAATGAAATTGATCTTATTGCTGGGTTCTCTTACTAACATTATTTTCTATAAGCCTCTCAGGTATCCTACATTCTTTGATGACATTGCTGCACGTTTGCTTCCGGTCATCCCCTTAATTGTCTATAGACTCATTGAAAATGATGCCATGGATTCAGCTGATAGAGTTCTGGCTACGTATTCTTCTTTTCTAGCCTACTACCCTCTACGATTCTCATTTGTCCGTGATATACTTGCATATTTCTACGGTCACCTACCTGGAAAGCTCATTGTTAGAATATTGAAAGTGTTTGATCTTAGCAAGGTAATATATAGTTCTTTTCTTCCTTTTCCTTCGGTTCTTTGTTTCTTCATTTTGTCTTTTGCCCTATTTAGCAATCTTAATTTATTATATTTGGATATTAAACTCCAATTTTTTTTTTTTTCCAGATTCCATTTTCTGAAACATTTCCACAGCACATTAGTTCATCAAATCCTGTCACGTGCCCACCTCTGGACTACTTTGCAACTCTCTTATTGGGTCTTGTGAATAATGTTATACCTGCATTAAATTACAACTCAAAATCAGGGTCAATGATGGATGCTTCATTGCGTGCCCCACATAGCAAATCTCCAATAACATCTCAGTCTGGACCTTCAAATGTTTCAGAAGGTCGAAAAGAATTCTATCAAAATCAGGACCCTGGGACATATACTCAGTTAGTTCTGGAAACAGCTGTGATTGAGATACTTTCACTTCCAGTATCTGCAACCCAGATCGTGTCATCTTTAGTTCAAATTGTAGTTAATATACAACCGACACTAATTCAAACCAGTAACGGCCCTTATGGGGCTTCAAATAGTGCTGGGCAAGGTTCAGTTTTACCAACATCTCCTTCAGGGGGAAGCACAGACTCCTTGGGTGCAAGCAGATCAACTCCTTCAGTTTCTGGAATCAACACATCTAGCTTTATTTCCAGAAGTGGTTATACTTGCCAACAGCTATCTTGCTTACTGATCCAAGCTTGTGGTCTCCTGTTGGCTCAGCTCCCACCTGATTTTCACATGCAACTTTATATGGAGGCATCACGTATTATAAAAGAAAGTTGGTGGCTCACTGACGGCAAAAGGTCATTGGGTGAACTGGATTCTGCTGTTGGCTATGCTTTGCTGGATCCAACATGGGCTGCTCAAGACAACACGTCAACAGCCATTGGTACGTATTGGCTGTTCTTTTGATTGGCCTTGCATGCATTTGTTTCTGAGATTCGTTCATTTTTCTAGTTATCTATTTTTGGTCTCTACCTATTTCTAATTTGATTGCATCTAATGTCAACTATTTTTCCAAATAAAATAATTGCCGAAGTTCACTGTTGATGAAAATATTCCACTAATAGCCAGTTTGTAACTACTATGCTTTAACATAACTTTGAAAGCAAAACAGCAGTATTTTTTACCAAACACAGCTCAAAGTAATCTGATCTTAGTCTCCAACTATTGACATGAAAAACCTATGTCAGGTTATCAAATAGACTATAGCTTTTATGTGACAGCTAATGTTTACAGACAACCGCCACTTGATAGTCATTTCACTTCCTAGTACTGTGGATTAGAAGAAAAAACACTCAATGCCTAGAAGGCCCCTGAATCAACACTTATTTAGAGGTTAAACAATATCAGTAATTTTGATGACTTTGGATCAGGACTATCAGAAACAAGGGAAAAAAAGAAAATCTTAATATACCATCAAATCAGTTGCATGTGGTGAAGTCCTTCAATTATCCCACCAAACGGCAGGGGTCTCTGTGTTTTGATATACTGATGTCCGAAAATGATAATTCTCTTGAGCTGCTTTTCACCTTTGATTTTGGTTTATACCAACAATGAATCATTGTATTCCACAGATCATAGGTTCCTGACTAAAATTCTAATCTTGCAGTATGAATGCTATTTTGCCAGGTAATATTGTTGCCTTGCTTCATTCTTTCTTCAGTAACCTCCCACAGGAATGGCTAGAGGGGACACATGTAATCATTAAACATCTCAGGCCCATAACGTCAGTAGCAATGTTGAGAATAGTGTTCCGAATAATGGGCCCATTGCTTCCTAGACTTGTCAATGCTCATACACTCTTCAACAAGGTATGGAAAAGTTACCATTATTTTTTGAATGCTTCCTAGGAGACATCTGACAAACTTAAAATCAATTTCCATATAGCTAAGTTTCTCTCTCTCTCTCTCTTTTTTTTTTTTTTCTTTTTTCTTTTCTCTCTTTTCACCCTCAGTTAAGTATGTAGAGGCTGTCATGACTCTATATCTGTAATGCTTGAAACAAAACCTTTTTTATGACCGAGACTAATTAATTCTAGTGCCAGCAGACAAAATTCCAAATTATTTAATAACCTCCTAGAGAAGTTGCAATAAGATAGGATTTTCTTATGTCAATAGATGATGTAAATGAATAGAATCATTAAAATGACCATGTCCATGCAAAAGTAAATTTGCTGAGAAGTTTTTGTGGCTCTGTTTTTAGCTTTTCTTCTTAAAGAGTCGGCTGAGAATACAAACTGGCACATATTTGTTTCTGTTGCCGTTTCTGGGGATATCCATTTAGATATTGGAACTGCCATAGAGTTTTCAAAGGTGAAAGTTGAGGCTTTACACCCCTGCCTATATAAATGCCATTCTTTTCAGTGTGAGAACACTCGTGGTTATCATAAACAAGCCAAAGTTTCAGTTGAGAAATTTTCTTTTATAAAAAGAACAGATAATTATAACTAACTGAATCAAGCATGCCTGATTTCTTATGATTAGAAACAAGAAAGCCACCTCTCTTTTGACAGGAAAATAGAAGTGAGAGTTTTGTATAGGGTGGGGCGATTTAAGGAAATTCACTGTGTTGATCCTGTCTTTCTTTTGATTAGCTGATTATAGATCATCTTTGTTTGTTGTGTCACTTCATTCTCACTACCTGTAGTGTGAGATGACCCTCACAATAATTGCAATTAAACAACATTGTCAGTGGTTGGATATTTAAATTTAAGAATTGTGTCTAGTTCTTCGTAAGAATTTAACTTTAAGAATTCTGTTCAGTTCAACTTAAATCCTTATTACTTTTTTCAGACACTTGCACTGCTTCTGAATACAATGGGAGATGTTTTGGGGAAGAACACGATACCGCCGGCTCCTGTTGAAGCATCAGAAATAGCAGATCTCATTGACTTCCTGTATGTATTGGTCTTTAGCCAAAGGTGATTTGATTTTCTGCTTTTGCTGTTGCCTCAAAGTAACTTATCATGCATATGATTCTTGTCTTTTTCAGCCATCATGTTGTCCATTACGAAGGACAAGGAGGACCTGTGCAGGCCAGCAGCAAGCCTAGACCGGAGGTTTTGGTACTTATTGGGAGGGCAGCAGAAAATCTCCGTCCAGATGTACAGCATCTTCTTTCCCACTTGAAACCTGATATGAATTCCTCAATATATGCTGCAACCCACCCAAAAATGGTGCAAAATCCCTCTTGACAGTTAGGTGACAGGTAGGTTATCAGGATTCCTTATAAGCTAACACTTTCAGTGGCAATTCCTTTTGGCTGATATGCTTTTTATAATGTAAGCTTTACCTCGTTTGGGTGCTCACTGCCATGGATTCTGCCGCTTTATGATCACTTCAGTCCTTTAGCATTGAGCCGGTGAAAGAATGAGGATAGTATTGCATCAAGAATTGGTTGGTTGGACAAAGGCAGCCCATAGTAAGGAATAGTCAAGAATGGTGAAAGATCAGGGTTCAGTGCCCTGTGGCTTGTGCTTCGGCCAGTGCAAGCAACTACCAAAGCTATTAACCAAAGATGATGCATTTGCTACCTCAGGGATTCTTATTAACCTCCGATAATGCCCATGAATAGAAAGAATCCTTTAATATTACCTTACGTTTTTCATATGAAAGGACACATATGATCGATGTGTATAATTATTTATTTTCTCTGAACACAAACACCTGATGTATTGGCTATAGATTCTTGTTGCTTAACAAAAACCTAGCATGTACATATGTCCACAAACTTTCTGTGAATTTGTGAAAAAATCTACATGATGGTTCTGCAGCAATGTTGTGTTCAAGCAAATTCTGAGATGCACACAAGAAATGTGTAAGCTTAAGCAGTAGATGTTTTAGTTACAGGGAAACTGAAGCTAGCAATATGTTATTTGTATGATGTAAGTTCTTTTTTCCTTTTTTTTTTTTTTCCTTTTCATTTTGTTTTTAATACGAAAGGGAAAGGATAAACTTGGATCTGAGAACGAAGATTGTACCAACTTGTTTGTATTAATAATAAATAACGTTTTAGTTGCATAGCATGCTACAGTCGATGTCTTTTCTCAATATCTCACTTTTCTCATTCTTCTTCTTTTTCATCATAGGTCACGTTCGCTTACAATAATAAACACATCAGATTGCGCATCTAGATCTCTTTGGAATTTGCTTTTGAAACTATCTATTCGGATCTTTAATAAAATTGAAAATGCAAAACCTAAAAATGAGACCGTAACTATTAAACAATCAACATTGAAATATCTGAACAACTGCATGGACCACACCAACGACCCCTCGATTTGAATAATAATGGAGGGCATTGGGCCACTCATGCATAATAAGATCAATTATTGGTCCATGCTTCTGCTTTTGTTCCAATATTCTCATCGTCTCTTTTCTTCCCAATGATGTTCAGCTAGAACAATTTGGAAGTGAGTTAGCTATTCTAGATTATTAATTTCCTGCTACAAGTTCTCAGTTTTACATCTCAAATTGTAAACATTCTATGCCTAGTACCCCAGCTTACTGTATGTATATATGAGATTTTAGTGGAATCTACGCTACTAATAATTATTAAAGATCTGTAAACCTAGAGAATTGAACCCTAATTTAAAAATTCTGGTACCAGTCAAAACCAATTGTGAAAAATTTGAAACCCTAAATGTGAAGTAGTAAAAACCCAAATGAAACACACAACTTGCAAATTCAACGCGGAACTTGAACAACATTCAACAATTACAGTGATGGCTAGGCGACGTCATTCCATTATGTGTTACAATATCTAAAAAATTTTAGTTAACATCCCATAAGCTGTCGTTATTTATCCCAAGTCGTTAACTACACCATAAAAAAATGTGTGGCTGATTGTCAAATTTAGGATGTTTAACGACAGCCCATGCTCTACATGTATTGCGTTACTAAACCCTAATCAAAACCCACGAAAAGGCCGAAAAAAAGGTTAAAACTATGAAAAGAAAATGACCCAAGTTGACAAATACTCCCGATAAAAGAAAGTCTCCACTGATTGGTTGGGAGGTTTGACAAAATTACATTTTCACACAAGTGGGCCGCGGCGCGGGGCCCATTTGCCTCCGAAAATAAACATCCATTGAAAACGTGACTGATAGTCACCAACTGGCTATTTTTAGTGTCTATCCAGTGCCCAACAACTATTACTCAATTAAGCAAATATAATATTATTAAATTAATAAATAAAAGCTTTGAAAACTACATATGTGATGAGGCGGCCGAAGCGATATGATAACATTATAGAATCCAGAAATAATTACAACCATGCAAGTTGCAATTGTTGGTCACGTGATAATATTTTTTGCGTGCGAGCTCAAATTGAACCCACAACACATCCGTCAATCATCTTGTCTGCCATTTTTGCACCACATTTTTTATGATATATGTGCAGTAATCGTTGCCGCACAGCACAGCTACTTTTTGTGGATAGATTTTTATTGAGTCTCCATCAAGCTTGAAAATTGAACTGAACTAACAAGAACTTTAAATCATAAATAGATGAGATTAAAAAGTTTTAACTTGCTCTATTTTAGAGACACCTAAATTCCATAATGGCTCATGTGACATATTAAGTACATTTGATGACACAAGCAAATTTAATTGGGGAAGAAATTGTGCCCTCGTTTGGATAAATAGGGACTTGCAGATACTAATAAACTTAAACTGAATCTAACACGAGAACCGCACACCAATCGGAGGAGCATGAAAGAATAATGTGACATTTCAGGAGAGACATTTTAATATTATTTTGTACTTTCATCCGCCTAATGAATGAATAATGTATGAATTTATGCCACTGTACAAAATAAATGTGTATAACGCAACAGATAAACATATATATTGCCTTTAATTTTACACAATGTAACAATGGTTTAATGGTTACAAAGCATACTCAAACGTCATACTGATTAACAGAAAATACAAATAGGGAAAATACCACCCTACAAAAACTATTACGTAAGAACATAATGTAGGTCTCAAAATGAAGCAAATTCAGGGTTTCAGTTTCTTTTTAAGAACAAAAAACCATTTGCTTAAATATTTAAACATACTACATAAATTTGCAAAATTACCCTTCTAATTCGGCATTGTTTTATCACGGCTACCATCAATTGATGCTGCAGAGGTTACAGAGTGGTTAAAGCCATTGCATTCCAGCACCAGACCTTCTGGAAACTTTTTGTCAACGGTGTATGGGGCTGCGTTCATCACCCTGCATGCACAGAAAAAAAGTTTCAAATTTAAATAACAGCAGCTTACTTATGATAAGTCTGAAGATAACATCATGCACAACTGCTAACCTTTGCTTACGTTTCTCCAAAAATAGAGCCAAGGAAGCTTTGCGAGCCTGAGGGATGCCCGTGTAAAAGTTTGAATGTCCTTCAAACATGGCAAGTAAAAAAGTGACAGATCAAGTTAGAAATATCCCAGATGGTCAACGATAAACATTTTGCGAGAATTAAGACAGACCTAAACAATGCAGGATGACTATGTAAAGCCACTATTGTTATTTTGGTAAATTATTGATAACTTAAAATTGTGTCATATTTTAAATAAACTCGAATTAATTCAATATTTACTCTAATGAATGATTGTACTGAACAGACATTGCCCTGCATGGATATTGAAACAATGAACTAGAAGTTGGATTCATTTAAGAACCAGAAATATCCTTTTGAAGGCAACACATAGGGCAAGTTCATACCAGCAGATGTCACAGCAGTTGCTGCAACAGATCCCACTGCCTTCTCCATATTTGGAGTCTCCAGTTTGCAAATATGAGTGGTCGCCAACCCTATTGTTTTAGCAGCCATTGGTTCTTCGGTTGTAGTAGAGCCACTCGCTGACAGCGCACCAGTATGAGAAGAAACAGATATAGGGCTTGAACGACCAGTGCCGGGTGGGGTGTTTACAGGCTGGTTCCCAGTAACACCATCAACAGTTGTTGGCTTTGAGCTAGGTGCCTGGACCTGAACTTTTGGTTGTGCCATGGTTGGAGCAATGGAGGAACCATTACCAGCTAATAACATAATAGCCTGAGCCTGGAAGGATGTTGAAATGTTACTTTTGTGCTTAGAATTGAATCGATAGGGAATTAATAACCAGCACAAGTATTTTCCTGAAAGAGAGAAAAACAAACCTTCTCAGGCGAGATATCTTCAAAGACATTAACTGTACCGGCATAAAAGATGGTCAATTGAGGAGATCCACGGGCTTTGTTATTGTTCCTAGTAAACACATTTCAGTCAGATTACAAACTTCCTTTTCATTTACACAAAATGTTCAAGTAACTGAATTTGAGCAAAATTTGTAACCAATACCATGATTCAGGTACCCCACCAAAAGATCCAACATTGGAGAGAACCGTATTTGGAGATGCAAGAGGAAATCCTCCAAGAAACTGTTGCTTCACGTTGGGACCACCCATGTTCTGACCTATGGTAGCATATTGATTCTTGAAGACAGGGTTGTTGATAGAAACTGGAATTGCCTGGTTTGAGACCGGAAATGTCTTTATATCATGAGAACGGTGCACAGAATGCACATCATGTGGCACAGAATAAGCTGTCAGTGAAATATGAGTCCCACCTTGCCTATCGAGATCGAACGATTTCTATATAGTTGACACCAATGGAGAAACATAACATTTATATCAGTTTTGCTAACAGGAAATAGCACTTGGCTGAGAAACCATTCAATTTCAGAGATGTTCAAACAAACATAGAAAAAAATCACCCAGCCTGTTTTGCCTTTTAAACCCCCCCCCCCCCCCCAAAAAAAAAAAAACACCTTTAATTCACGCCAATGATCAAACAATTTGCATAAGATTGTCAATTTAGTGGACTAAGTTGGAATTTTTCTCGCATAGAACAAACTAAAATGATAGTTTTAATTTCCCTTATATGTCCTCTGATATTTGAATAAAAAGAAAGACGGACAACATGGAGGACAAATAATGCCAAACCTGAACTTCAGCCGTTCCACGCCTTTGATTATGTTCATATGCTTCGACAGCAGAGAAAGGCATAAATCCAGAGGACACCAGGTGATCAGATACAATCTTCTTATTCTTATCTTCTTGAGCAACCTTAAAAGACATGAATTGAGGAACTGCACTGACCTTGTTGGAGAAGGGCCACTGAATCCCTGACCCTTTACTAAACCCTACAAAATCCAACAGGATGACCAAGATCTGCTTACTCAGATTCACTGCATGCTCAGGTATAAAACAAATCAAACTGCAATTTTAACTTCCATGACCCGTAACCTCTATCCTTCAAACTCCAAAATCAGAAATATTACTATTATTTTAAACTACTAAGCCGGTACGAATTTTTCACATTCTAATTACATCCTTCTCATATAATTTGGTGATTTGGTCAGATATTAACATCTAACTAGTTAAAAAATGAAATAAAAAATTATTCAACCCAGCTACAGAATAAAGAAAGAATCGTACTAACAGCTACCAACACTTAATGCAATCTTCATGTAAATTAAGAAACTACAGAATAGAGCTTAAGTCAACCAATCCAAAGGAAAAGCTTAAAAATTCAACAACACGGCCTCTAGTAATGAAATTTGCTTCATCCTAAACAAAACATTAACTTTGGTGAATTGACATAACTCTCATATCTCAATTTAACCAGCCATGCAAGCCAAAATCACAAAAGACCAACAAAGTTACAAATTATCAAACCTACACCATATCTTCACAGCCATAAAGCAAATAAAAGAACAAAAGAGATAAACATAAACAAAGAAACAAACAACAGTTATACAAACTGAAAAAGGGAAAGAAAAAATGAGAAGAACATGCAATACCTATCTCTTTGCACACATCATTGTTGACCTCTTCCTTCACCACAATAAGTGGTTCTTTTGAGCTCAAACCCATAAAATCTCTCTCCATTTCCTCCTTTTAAAAAAATTAAAAAAGGAAAGCTTAACTTTCACGCAAAACTCACCTCAAAAACCAAACTTTTTAACCAACCCTACAAACAAATTTGAAGATCAAAATTGCAAAATACCCTCTTCTTCATTCACATGAAACTACAGATAGAGACTCAAGGAAAAAAAAAAAGAACAATAAACACAACAAAAATAAAAGCTTTGAACTACAGCAAAAGGCAGAGAGAGAGAGAGAGAGAGAGGGGGGGTTTCGTTTTCCCTTTCTTTATAAAGTTTTGATTTTATAAGATCTTGACCGCTAATGTTCAAAAATTATGAATAAAAATTAAAAATGAACCGGGCCTTGCGGTTACCGGTAATATCCGGTTTTGCGACCGGTTGATCCAGTAACGTACCACGTGCTCGGGCGTTTTCTCCACACATTATCAAAATTGGTGCCCACCTGTAAGTGGTTCTGCAGATGTGCGCCTGTTGTCCAGTTAAAAATCGACACGTTTTTTGACACGTGACGACTTTCGCTCGTGCGTTAATAAAAGAAACGATTTGTTATGGTTTGGCGGGCGATTAATCGGGGATATTTTTTTAAAGATAGAAATTACTCGCCGCTCTTTTAATGATTTTCCAGTTTGAGCAAGGGGAAGATAACTGCAACTGCGAAGTGGCAACGAGCTTTGCGCTCCTTATGCCACGTGTCCATTGAAAAGAAATCAATTTGTAATTAACACTACATCAATATGTTATGTTAATCTAAGATTTGTATTTAACTAATGTGTTAAATGTAGATTAGTTTCGTTATCTATTATTATTAATATCTTAAATAATAATTATTAATGAGGGTCATATCAAGAGTGATTTGTGAATGTCAGTGTTGCATTAATTAGAATAAATGATTCCTAGTTATGTAACTCCTAACATTATACCTGATAAGATACTATACATGTGATGTGATTGATTCTATTTGTGATCGATGATGTAAATTTTATCTTTTAAAAAGCGAATATATTAAGATTGAAATAATTAAACAAAGGAACATTATTGATCTATTTGATGACAAGAAAAACTTTCAGATGTATATCTCTTTTAATAAATTAAAAAGTTAAAAGGATCTCACAATGAAATGGCGGAAAAAGTTGGTGGATTTGAAAATATAACCCGAAAATAATTGACTAATGAAATTGCCAAATGATGAAAATATATGAAAGCAAAATGCCAGATTGCCAGTGCATGCAGGACTGGGGGGGAACAAATGCCAATACGTATATACGTAACCCATTAGAGATAGAAATCTGAAAGTAGTATTAAAGCAACCTTTTTTTTTTCTCTTTGTATGCGCTATTTGCCATAAAAAATTAGAAAGTAATGGGCATAGGAAAATTAGTTCATAACTTGGAGATTATTGAATACAAAATATGTAATCGTGTTTGAGAGAATATACCAAAAAAATTGCGATTGAGAACTAATGGCATGTTTAGTTTGAAGAAGTATAAAGAGAGAAAAGGAGAAGAGAGAAAAGAAGTAAGGGGAGAAAATTAAATTTCATATCTAATTAAACAATGAAAATTAGATTGACTATCTCTCTCTCTCCTTCAATTTCTCTCCCCTCTTACCATTTCTTCCAACCAAACATGGGTTAAAAGTACGCACTCTCAGTTTTTCATAATTTTTTTAAGAAATGACATAATTTATCGAAACAAAATTAAAATGGTAAAAAATTCTTAGGTGCTCTTAGAATAATATTCTTTTTTAATTTATTATTTATTATTTGCATGTTTCAATCGATCACAGTAATTTGTATACATACATAACAAATAGTAAATAATTAAAAAATAATGTCCAAGAATACCCAACAGAAAATTCCGCAAAATAAATTTGGTGCAACTTGCGAGTCGCGCCAAGGCTTATTAGGCCGTCTAATCTTCAACATTCCAATAACTGAGCCGTTCTTCTTCATATCTACTTGTCATTACATTTGAAGGAAATTATTTATTTAAATAATTTTTTTTAGTTCTCTATTTTACAAAATATTCATACCGGGAATAGTGTTATTGTAAAAATGATTGAACAAGTTTAACCAAGACAATAAAACTAAAATTAAAAATAAAATAAAATAATTAAATAGGTAACAATCAAGAATAATGAATTTGAACTTGCAAAAAGAATGTAAAGAATAATATTTTGAAAAGAAATATCGACTTGAACTTGCAAAAAGAATGTAAAGAATAATATTTTGAAAAGAAATATCGACTACCAATTATGAATTTTTAAGGAGAAAACAAAGTTAGAATTACATGAACCACATTTATAAAATTTATTTTGTTTGAAGCCTTTGTTTGGAATTGAGATTCGACAGCTTATTTCATAAATTTTGATAAAAATAATGTTTAATAAATTTTTTAGAAGTTGTTATTTATAGTTCTTATTTATAAGTTTCTTTATTTTGACAACAACATTCAAAAATAGATAGGAGTTGGCAGTTTATTAAATAAGCTACTACTACACATTTTTAATGTTCATATTATAACATTAATATTTAATAAAAAAGATAATTGCATCTTATTTTCTATATGTTAATATATAAGTGAAAAGTAATATAAGCTTATGTATATTTACTTCATTATTTAATAAAACAGTGCTTTTGTAATAAAATTTACCATATACATTTATTCTACTTTTCAAACCCACAACAATCACAATATCATAACTTACTAAACACTAAGCTATTTTTTTAATAAACAATTTATTTCATCTGCACAAAAGAAATAACCAATTGGTTTATTTCATGCCCCACTGCAATTCCAAATTAATATGGTTAAGTGACTTTTGAAATTGCAATGTTCTTTCTTAAAAAAAAAACAAAACACTTAAATAAAAATTCTAACACGTCATTTCTAACTTAAAGAAAAAAAATAAAAGAAGATTTAATTAAATAGATTAAAAAAAAAAAAGCACAAACAAAAAAGAAAGGATAAATTATTAAATTGAGCATGGGCCCTGTTCATCATCATTATTATTATTATTATTATTATTATTATTATTATTATTATTATTATTATTATTATTATTATTATTTAAATAAGAATATTATGTTATAATACATTGAGCGATCACCATGTAAGAGAACAATACTAAGTCACGACTCACGAGAAAAATAGTATCAGAGCGTCACCCAGCTGTAAAGTCCAATAAATGACAGCTCCCACGTGTTCTGATGTCAATGGGTCAATCTGACACACGAGCCGCCCACGTTATTCAGTATTTTAAATTTGGATAATTTTCACCTCATGTCACGTGTCGGAGACCCCAAGCTAAAAGGCAAAAATTTTAACTCAAGCCTTTAGTAACCAAAGAGTCTAAATATCGAGCAAAAAATAAAAAATTAACAAAATAGGCTTTTTTTAATAAAAAATTTAACGCAGTGCAAGTATTTAAAAGAATAAAAAAATGGATCAAAATTATACAACTCTTTTGGTCAAGTGATGAACGGGTCCAGCAACCTTGCGTCAAGGGTTTGGTACCTCAGCTATTTATCTCTTAGTGAATGACCCTTTAGATTGTGAACAAAGGTAGTTAACGGCTGAGATTTAACAGTTAGAAAATGAGCAACCGGCTAAAGCTGTAGTATCAGTAAAACGAAAACAAAAAAGATGATCTAATCTAAATTTACAGCTCTCTCTCCGTGAATACTCTTCTTCTTCACCCACAATTGACCGTCACAGTTCTTCAAGAAAAATCAGGTGCTGCATTGAGAGAGAAAGCTGCTACTGCTACTGCTGCTGCTTTGAAAGAGAAAGCTATTGTCGCTGCGTCTCGGCTCCGTGCAGTGGTGCTACTGCGTCTCTGCTTTGATTAGGCTGGTGATGGTGGTAGTGGTGTTGTTGCATCTATTTGGGCTGCATCTGTTTTGTTCATATGATTGTTAATTGATTTTGTTTTTCTGGGTTTTGTTCATATGATTATTAATTGATTTTGTTTGTTCTTTTCTTCATTTACTGTGATTTCGTTTCTCGTTGGGATAAATTCAGGAAGTATGAGTCCAAATTGTTTTGAATGTATGATATGTGAAGGCCCTGTCTACAATTACTTTGGGCTAGTGTGTCAGCTGCAGGCTCTGTGGAGGGTAAGGTAGAATAGTTTGCGAATAAATTGAAGAATTGGTGATATAGGTGGTTACGGCTGAAATTGCAAAAGAATTTTCTTCAATTTCTACCAGCAAGTAAATGTGATATTTGCAATCTCAACAGATAAGAGAGTTAACAAGACAGCTTTGCTATTCTGTATGTGTTTCATTAATTCACTTGGGTATTGAAACCCCAAAAAATTTACTAACTCACAAATTAGTTAAGTGATATAAACTCTATTTTCTAATGCAAAACCTTATGCCATCAACTTACATAACCATAACAAAAATCTTCGGTTACAAGATAATGCCCTGTAATATAGAATATCCAACAATAAAACATGCATGAAAATAAATGCAAGTGAATCAAGATTATGAAAACCATTCACCCACAAAATGAGAGTGCCACAATGAATACCCAAAGCCACCAACAAAATTTAAAACAAAAGTAATTCATGTAAAAATATTAATGGAGCCGAGCAAAGAAAGCACAAGAAATAAGAGTACTGTTTTTTTACCAGAAGCACTAGGGTAACTCCACCAGCTCCAACTAAAACAATAATACATTTACCGGCGGAAAAGGCAGAACGTTTAAGACCTTCGTAGGCAGTTTCAATGACAAGGGGAAGGCTTGCAGCCTCAACAAAAACAGATTCTCTTCGACTCAATAAAATATGGCAACATAATTCATATTGATTTTTCTATTCCGATGAAAATGTATTGCAACTACAAGCGGGTCCAGTTAGCATGCAATAGTGATTTCATATCCAACTATTAGATTCAACAGAAGAGTTGCAAAAGATATTATGGCGGCAATGATGTAATTACCTAGTTGCTAACGTTGTAGCCCCTCCTATTTTATAAAATAATAATAATAATAATAAGGAAACATAAGGTTTCAAAATTTTGACATATAAGTTAGTCAAAATATTTTATTCTCTTCATATGGGTCAAGGGTAATTTAGTCGATGAACATATTTAAGTAGTAAAAATATGGATAGGTTATTTCAACTTGCTAAAATACTCTATACACATGTTTACCTAAAATACCAATTGAATTATAATAATGTTATCTTATATTTAGTGTAACACAGGATTGGACAAGGTTATTATATACATTCTGGCAATATTAAAATCCAAAATAAATATATATTAAGTTAATGTGTAGATGGTAATTTAAATTTCATTATAGAGTTTATAAATAATGTTTTCAAAATAAAAATTTTCTATATGTAAATTTCAAATTGTGTATAATTACTTATACTTTATGACATATACGAATCTAAGATAATATTTGCAAAAATATTTTCTCAATTGCTAATTTAATGTGAGAATAAATGAATTGTGTAATATTTATTCTATTACTTAAATTTACAATGGTCAACAATGAATAATATATTCAATTAATAGATTATGGGAGAATTACCTTTTAGAAAAAAAAAATCACATTAACTAACTTTTAGGGCTTCTAACACAACCCTTTTATCTTATGCTATTAACATAATACAGGAATTTACTCTAAAAATTTACCTACGGGTCTACTTAGCCGAAAAAAAAAATCATTATCACATACTAATTTGGTCTCAATTTGTATTATTCCTAGTTTACTTATTCATACGAAACACCATATTGGAATTAAATTTTATTAAAATAAGCGTATCCCACCATCTTTAACTGCATTAACCAACCCCTAATTGTTTAGATCTTGTTTTAAAAAGTAAGATACAACTCCTTTCTTATTACTATGGTAAAGAAGAAAATATTAACACCATAGATATCTTTTAAGAGAATACAAGCATTATTTTTTTTTAAGTTTCCTATTCAAGAAATTGATTTAATTTATATGCTTAGAAGACTCCTGTTTTTTTATATTTTAGAAGATTTATATGTTTAATAATAAATAAATTAACATTTAAAGTAAGGTAGGCTAATTGAGAGGGACACAGATAGAGAATACATATTTTTATATTTTAAAATTATTATATTTTAATTGGCACTTATTATGTAAAATTATTGAAACTTATAGTTTAAATTTTTTACCAAAAACAATATGGATTGTTGAAGAAAATGCCAAATAATTTTTTATTTTAAATTTATTATATTTTTATTGGGGCTTATTGTATAAAATTTTTTAAACTTGTAGTTTTATTATTTACAATAAACAATAGGGATTCTTAAAGAGAATGCCTAAATGGGGTGTTTAGTCCAATGGAGGCAAGATAGTTTTGTCGTTTCCCCACTGTGAACTTATCTTTCATCTTAATATAGACAGTAATTCTTGGTTCAAAATTTACTCTTATTATTATTATTATTATTATTATTGTTACTACTACTATTATTATTACTATTACTCCTATTTAAAAATTAAATTTACTTCATTAATAAAATTTAATGAACACAAGTACGTATTTATGTAAGTCGCAAATTCTTTACAATTATCTTTAAATTTTAAATTTATGCATAAGTTAGATATTATTTGACAAGCTTTTTTTCGCTTCCCGGGCTTAAAATTCGTTGTTTCATCACATTGGCAAACAAATTAAGCCTGCCAAGTACCAACATAACGATTCCAATTTTGGAATTTCCTTTTGTTTGAGCTTGTGAGTGATGATGCATTTATAGTAAATTCTGTTACTCTCATTTTTAAAGGGTTTTCTTAAGGAGTGGTGATCATGTGTCATGTGTGTGGATGTTCACATGATTTTAAAATACAGATATAGTTAAAAGATGGGAAAAAAAATAAATTTTAATATATTATTTTTTGTCTTTTAATATATCAGAGTTCATTTTTTTTTTCCATCTTTTGGCTCTGTCAAAAGATTTTAAAAAGTGGACACCGGGATGATTTTGGATACTTATCAATGCACTAATCTTGTACTCATGTATGTGATTCAAAATTCAAAATGAAGTCAACAATTGCCATATCACATTTTGAGAAGTATATATTGAAGTAAAAATTTACTACCCCCAACAATTTATTCTTGTACAAATAGAATAGAAAAGTGTAAATTAGTTGGTCGAACCGGTGAATATGAGACTAGTAGAAGAGACTTAAAAGTTTGAACAATGCGACCACCAACCACCAGAGTTTTTTATTTGAGTTGAGCTATTGGCACCCCTCTAAAATTATTTTAAAAGCCCCTTTTTAATTATATTCTATTTAGTGCCAAAAATACCCTTTTTTAAATAAACCTCTTTTTCAATCTTTCACTCTCTGGAAAACTCACAATCATTAACAATTAATATAGAAAAAGAAAGCGGAAGAAAAATTAAATTATAAATATTTTAAGTTTGTGCAAATCAGTTGTATAGGGACTGAGAGAGAGAGAGAGAGAGAGAGAGAGAGGGGGGGGGGAGAGAGAGAGGTGCAAATTTGATTCAATAATTGATTTTGGGTCAAAAGGGAAGTAGAACTTATATTAAATGTTTTATTATCAAGTTGCAACGAATGATTCAGCTTGCGTATGTGATCTTTAATTCATTAATTACATGAAGATTTAATCAATTGGTGGAAGACATTCTAAGTATTACAAGATATTGTTTTTGAGCTTTGGTAATACATAAAAATTATAGATTAAAGAAATAGAAAATAATAAGTAGGGTTAATTTTATTTGTAGTTATCCTTAAATGTAATTTTTTTTAGAATATGAGTTTTAAGAGGACTTTGGAGCGGTGCCAATACTCTATTCTTTTATTTACATTTACGTAAGGATTTTTTTTTTTTTTTTAAAGAAGGAATTGAAATCTTCTTGACTTTGTCAAAGTTTCATTTTGAGTTGTTTCATTCCATTTATTAAAAAAATAATGAGGAAAGGTGCACGAATTGCTCTTTCCTCCTGTCGTGATTTAGCCATCTTAAAATATTAACAATAAAGTTTTTCATTTAAAATATACATGCAGTTGCACACATATTCTTGTCCCATTTTATGTTGTTAAATGATTGGATTGTTGTGGAGTGGATGGACCGAAAACAACATTTTAATTTGAATATGCGATACATGTATTTTAATTGAATTAATTTAAGTTTAATTTAATTTTAATTGAAAACAACAGTTTAATCTAAAAGTGACAATGCCCGATAAATTAATCTTGATCTATTTAAAATCTGTGACTTGGTATGCTTGACCGAGAACACTGACCGTCCTCCGATCCCTATGGCCTCCTAATAGTATATATACTAGATTATATATATATCAGGGAAAATTCTATAATGCCGTAACGCAAATTACGGCATCAATACCGTGCATAGACATAATTATTATAAATTACACATAGAACCTAGTAAATATAAGTAAAATAGTAAATTTATACAAAATTATTAAGTATTGAAAAAAATTAACATGGTTCTATATAATTTTAGTGAAAAATTTATTAAAAAAATATTTTCTTTAATTAAACATGGAAAAAAAGTACTTATTAATTAAACAAAAAATTGTACTAAAAAAATAGAATAAGTTTTATTGAATTGGTTTAACCATAAATTCTATATTTATTCTAGGATATTTGTATATTTTTTCCCCATTATTTTTATATAATATCTATTTATTACACAAGTTAATCAAGCGCAATTATTTATCTTGATGTGGAGCAAGCAAAAACAAAATAAAAAAAATTCTTATATTACTAGACACATATATGATATGTCAATAAAATTAGATTTTATTTTGAGTTTTATGCATACGTCGTGAGTTTTAAATTTTTTACATATACTTAGAGACCATTAAAGGTTATTGTTGAAGAAGTGTAGAAAGATGGAAAATATCCTCATCTTACAACAACTATAAAAAATATTAAAATAATATTTTTTTTTTCAAAATCCGATTTTGAGAATAAATTTCATCTTTAATAAAACACCATATGTATTACATAAATACAAAGTTAACATTATTCAATTTAAATTAAAAAAAAAGCAACAAATATATAAACCAATAAACATTACAATGAGATTTTATTTTACAATTATGAATTTTTTTTAATAGTAACTCTTATATTAATTTATTCATTTTAGCTCTTATTCATAAGTTTTTGGCATAATTTATAAAGTTTATGTTTTATTTTACGCTTAATATTGATTTATTTGTTTTATGTTATATTTGTAAGTTTTCATTTTAGTTACCAGTAATGCATCAATTCACCAATTTTATCGTAATTTACTTGTTTTACCTTTTTTTTACATGTCTTATGTTCAATTTTCAAAATTTATGTTTTATTTTACAGTTAGTGTTGATTTATTTGTTTTATATTATATTTACAAGTTTTTATTTTGTTTACTAGTAACGCATTAATTTTATTAGTTTTATATTAATTTACGTATTTTACCTTCCATTTACAAGTCTTATGTTCCATTTCCAAAATTTATGTTTTATTTCACAGTTAGTGTTGATTTACTAATTTTATGTTATATTTGCAAGTTTTTGTTTTGTTTACTAGTAACACATTAATTTTACTAGTTTTATAGTAATTTACTTGTTTTACCTTCCATTTACAAGTCTTACGTTCCATTTCCAAAATTTATGTTTTATTTTACAGTTAGTGTTGATTTACTAGTTTTATGTTATATTTATAAGTTTTTGTTTTGTTTACTAGTAACACATTAATTTTATTAGTTTTATATTAATTTACTTGTTTTACCTTTAATTTACAAGTTTTATGTTTCATTTCCAAAATTTATGTTTTATTTTACAGTTAATGTTGATTTACTAGTTTTATGTTATATTTGCAAGTTTTTGTTTTGTTTACTAGTAACACATTAATTTTACTAGTTTTATATTAATTTACTTGTTTTACCTTCCATTTACAAGTCTTATGTTCTATTTCCAAAATTTATATTTTATTTTACAGTTAATGTTGATTTACAAGTTTTATGTTATATTTACAAATTTTATGTCTTATTTACATAATTTATATTTAATTACGGTATTGATGCCGCAACTTTAATCACGGCATCATAGAATGACCCATATATAAGATATAAAGACCATTCAGTAGTTTGAAGTTTCAATAATTGACAACAATAATATATTCAATTGAAGTACCAAATTAGTGAACAAAAAATTTTGTGAACAAAAGCAGAATTTATTTTTTAAAATAGGCATCTTAGTAGATGATCGACTTCATGGTGTCCATATCACTTCTTTTATTATAGTTTTAGTTAACTAATTTGTATTTCTCCTAATCTTTATCTTAATCATAAAATATAAATTTTATATTTTAAATGATGTGACATCTATAATATATATATATATATATCAAGTCAACCCCAGCCGCTCAGCATTTTGCAGCAAATTTTTTCATCTAAGACAATCAGACTGTGAGGCTGTTTTATTTTCTGTTTGTTCATGTTCAATGCTGTTCAGATTTTTGGTCTTACTTGTTTTTTTGTCCGATATTTCTTAAAATGACATCCTCCAATTTTTTTTTTTTTTACGATGCTAAAATTAGTGATTAATAATTTGTATGGTCGTTAAATGGATGTTCAGAATCCTCCCCTAATGACGCATATCTAGTGTCAATCATTATCCAAAAAGGATGTTACATGTTTAATTTGGTGACTGCCGTTTGTTTGAGCTGGGGAATTCAACATTAACCAATAATATTTACTTGGGAAGATAAGGATTACTCGCCGGTGTTTAAAGAAACTAAATGAAATCCTTCTTATGTTTTAAAATATGTTTAAATCTCCTACTTGTTAAGTTAATTTTATTATTATTTTGCTATTTTATCCTTAATCTTGACGTTGGACATAATATTTATATATTTTAAGAATATAAATGAAGTGAAATGATTCCTGTGCCCTAATGATTAAATTAATTTAATAGTAAATTAAAAATTATGGAAAAAAAATGGTTGACATGAGATATGCATGCAGTTATTCCCATGACTTATTAGGGGATTAAGTCATTTGTGCATGGTAGAAGAGGAAACGTTATTGTATAGGATGGAGTTTGCTGGATTTTATGGTGAATGGTAAAACAAAATGAATGCATATATCCACCATGATATATTTTTTTGAACCATTTAATCATCCTTTTGTAATATTCAAACATATACATTGCAGTGACACATATGGCCATATGTTATTCCAATTTAAAATATGAGCATATTACATTAGCCTCCCCTTTTATGTAGTACTATAATTTATGTGGGTGTTCCAGTGATCACATATGACTAAATGTTATTGTAATTTCAATGGATATTTTATACAACTATTAGGGGTATTTATGACATTTCTTGTGCTTGTAATTTTTCTGCACTATTCATAATTCATTATTAAACTAATTTGATCATCAAGAGTATATAAGTCATTTTAATTGATTATATTCTCAAAATATTTAAATTTTATGGCTCACATCAATATTAGGTGTAGAATAGTAAAATAATATACAAAATTGCTATCGTTATAACTACAAGTGAGTTTAGAACTATTTTAAAATATGAGAGGGTTTCGCTTAATTTCTCCAAACAACAGAGGGGCAATTTTCATTTTCCATATTTATTTCTAATAAATATAATCTCATAATCTTAGTCCTTTGACATATAAAACTTGTAATATTAAAGTTTCAGTTCACAAGTTAAAACCGAAATACACACACACACACATAAATTGAGTTGTAGTATTTATCGTCTACACTCACGACAGCTCATATTCTAAGCTCTATTCATGTTTTCAAGATGTTTCTGATTACAAATCCTTGATTTTATTTACAACTCCTTAGTCCTTTGACATATAAAACTTGTAATCTTAAAGTTTTAGTTCACAAGTTACAACTGAAAAAAAAACACACACACACGCACGCATGCGCGCGCGCGCGCACACACGTAGATTGAGTTGTAGTATTTATCGTCTACACCCAAACGACAACTCATATTCCAAGCTCTACTCATGTCTTCAAGATGCTTCTGATTATATATCCTTGACTTTATTAAAAAAAAAAACACACACATTTCAATAAAATACATAATAAAATACAGTGCATTGAAGTCTGTATTTTTTATTTATTTTTTAATTTATCCTCGACTTTAATATAGTCTGAGCCAAATTTCTAATTAAAACATTTCTATTATATATATAATCGTATGGCCTAATCGTTTTTCTAAACTTTAATAAATCTAACATCCCAAAGTTTTTATATATATATATTTGTGGTTTCAAGCTTTCTTCACTATCTAACGTGTTTTTCAGTAAATGCAAAAGCGAGAGCGAGAGAGAGAGAGAGAGAGCCACTTATGGCTTGTTTGCGGCAAGCACTCCATGTTCATGCACAATAATTGCCTAAGCTTTTGGGCTCTTTTTTCGTTACATTTCGATAAAAAAAGATTCGTGTATATCTTTATATCTTAGATTCATGACAATCTCTTTGAACATATCACATGTAATACTGTGTAATCTTTCAAATTATATATTTGATATGCATCACATGGGCAGCTTGCCACATTCTATTTTCTATACGTGTATTCGATCAAAATCCAACGAAAATTTTTCCACGTGATTTGATGATCATCATTGCCATTAAAAGTTAAAAGCCATTGAGCATCGTTGTTTCCCGTTTCCAATCACTCAATCAGGCTCATTGGTCTGTATCAATTTGATTACATTATTTTGCGTCGACAAAGACTTTAAAATTTACGTCCATTAATTGTAGTTTCCTTAATGGTGGTAATGCCGGCAACTACACTCATTATAAATGATGATCGATGAAATCATTTATTTTGCTGCAAGTACATAGGATTATGGTAAAAAAGATTACTAATTCAATAATCAATCTACAATTAGTTGCCGTATATATATTATCATAGTTGTTAAGTTACATGATTTTTATTAAAACTGATTTATACATAACGTATATTTTATTCTTAATACTGTTTAAATTTATTCTTAAAGAGCGTCTACTCTACTCATCTCTTAATATTATTAGAAAAATACCGAGTCCACCAGCTGTATAACTCGTAGCACTGCCAGATCAAACTGCCCCCACAATGGTTTGCGGTTTCAATATAAAGCTTGAAAATGGATCCTGACCTCATCTTATCATAAATTTCAATTCAATCATTTCACTTTACTTTTGTAAAATTAATTTGACTCAAACAGCTCAGATAGTTGCACTTATCACTATTATCAAACAACATAGATGTCAAAATTTAGGCAATTGGTGTAATTTATATTCAATTAATTTTATCCATTAAATTTTAATTCAAGGCCTGAGGAATAATTTAGGCAAAATGAGTAACAGCTTAATCGAAAGTTGAATTGCCTTGCCTTAGCAAGACCCCAGAATTTAAAGATTGCAATAATAATAATTATTATTATTTTTAAACTAATCACACAGCTTCATGGCCGAATCGATCGAGCTGACAATTGAAACACACTCCACGTATGTAAATATGGTTGGAAATAGATAAAAATCAATGTAATGAAGTAATTCGATTGTCATCTCCATTCAGAAGATTAATAATAAGAAGAATAATAATTGTGGTAAAAGTTTATGTGAATTTATCTGACTATAACTCTCTGTCATGCATAAAACAGACTTCAATTTATTGAGGGGGAATGCCCGAATCCTGATCCTGATGTGGCCCTGAATAGGAAAGACATTTCTATAGAAGAAATGGTGCAAACAGCCAAGGAGAGCTGAGCTGATAGGCTACAGCTCAACTGAAAGGCAAAAATATTATCATCCCAAAATGACAACCAAAGCAAGACCATAGCAATAGAGACACTTCTGAAAATGTTCAGAAACAAAACTTTTACATTCTTTCTTTGAATTTTTTATCCCATTGATTTTACTGTACAATCCAGAACAAACCCTACAAAAAGGAAAATCAATCTTGAGCCCCAGTGAGAGCATATCAAGATGTATGCTTTTCTGAGGAGTCCAAAAAATGAAGAGAGAGAAGAAAA
This sequence comes from Murraya paniculata, assembly GCA_030449075.1. Lineage (NCBI taxonomy): Eukaryota > Viridiplantae > Streptophyta > Magnoliopsida > Sapindales > Rutaceae > Murraya > Murraya paniculata. Next base: position 259,836 of record JAEVFN010000043.1, read on the forward strand.
ATCAGACTTTGGAAATATTCAGCCGAAATTACAAACAGAAATAAGAGGCTGCATGAGGAGGACACTTAAGAGCTTTCAGACCAATGATTGAGCACTATCCCCATGTCATTTACCCCAGTAAAGCATTAGAAATAATAAAGCTAATATTGGAGCTGACCTACTGCTGAATCACGTGAGTGGCTCAATAATTTCCAGGAGTTCATTACAGAGCCCAGTGAAGGCAACAGAATCTGTCTCAATTGGTCTGAACTTGATAAGTGCTGAAGGGACCAAATCCTCTTCCTCAAGGGTTATGCATTTTTGTCCTGCTGAAGGAAAACGAGGAATCACCCGACGTTTGATTGCTACTGGATGTATCAGATCAAACTGCAAGCTAGGTTCTTTCAAGGCTGAGCACACAAACTGAAAATTGAACAGAATAATTTATCAATTTGAATTCTCACACACATACATAAATTGGTCTTCTACATTTCATTAATTGAAATTATAGCTAAAATGAGTTATTGCAATAAAGAAAGTTCACAATGAACTGTTTTCAGCAACCTTTGGTAACGCATGCAAAGTTCACATATATAGCCTCAAGCAGGTACAAAATCCCATGTTTATGGCATAGCACTATGAGAATTGTGCTGACTGAGGTCCAAAGATATTTATAAAAGAGTGATGCTTGGGATTTCAATATTTGAGTCCCAACTGTCATAACATTCATCTATTAGATGGTGACAAAATAACTTGGACTCAAATGTTGTGATCCCGAGCATTATTGTTAAATAAACAATCTCATAGTGTCCATCTGACCTGTTAATTACAACCAAAAAGTTTTTGCAAGAGCATGTGATGAACTCCCAACTTATTAAACACAAGACGTACTGTGGGAATTTCAGTTTAGGTAGATTTTTCCATGATTTTGCCTCAGTAGGTTAAACAAGTTAGTAGAAAAGCGCTAATGCCCCAACAATGTTGGAAAATATTGTTATGCATGCTAATGCGTTAACACAGCAGGGGTTTCAAAAGAATATGCAATGCTATAGATGGCTCAGCAGAATATTAAGTGTATGTTTAAGATTGAGGTGTAGTGGCTTATAACTCATAGCTACCGTGCGATGAAATCACTAGCTGTTAAATATAAGTGAGCAACCAATTGGTAACGATTAACTGCCAAGTAGAAAATGAGTGTTTCACTGCTGTGCTTTCAAAATTAAGTAGAAGTACAAAACACACCATAAGAGACACGGAAGGAGTTCAATTAAAACAGTGTCTATGAGCAGGAACGCATACGGTAAGATGGAGATAGCTAAGGGATGATACTCTGTTATGATGAAGAATTAACAAATCAGAGAGATCCTGCAAAAAATCCTGCAGGGCTGCAGACTTCATTGAGGTGCCCAAGCACAACACATTAAGCAGAGTTCTTAATAAGAGTTTTCTGATCATGGTAAAACAACATTAAATGTAGACACTCCAAATCTTTGCTGTTTTATCCTTCTACCAGCTCCACACATCTAACACATATTACATAAACATGCAGAACAAAAAATGATAATTAACAAGCAATAGCAGGGACTAACCTCGTAAAGAGCAGCTGTTTGCTCCCAAGGACCAAAAACACCTTGCAGCACCACTCCATCAGGAAACTGGAAACGGATAATAGTTTTTGTATATCTCTTCCTGGCAGCTTTTGCCTGCTTTTCTCTGTAAGATTTGGGGATCAGTAACTGCGATTCTTCAATCTTTTTCTTCCTCATATCAGCTTCTCTTTTCACCTCTTCTACTGAGAGTTTATAGAAAGAATCTGGCAACTCGATTTTTGATGCTACACTTTCAGGTACAGCAAAGAAGACCCGAATCTGAGATAACATTGTCAATGAGATCCAATTTCATAAATATTACTACAAATTACTTTGAGACAATTAAGATACAGAAGTATGCACTCCAAAAAAATTTGAAGTCATTTTGCTAAATATAAAATTTAGCAACAATAATTAAAAATAACTACACTTACTAATATCAGCAAAGCATGTCATCAATAATATCACAACGGGAACACTGTTTTAAGTACTTTCAATAATCAACAAAGAAGACAATAAGCAGTAAAATGAAGAGTTTTGCCCAAAATTAAAGATAGTATTACTTAACGCATATCACCAATAATATCACGATGGGACATGCTTTGGTTTTAACTACTTTGAATGATCTACAAAGAAGACAATAAACAATAAAATGAAGAGTTTTTCCCAAATTAAAAATAGTATTGCATGTAGTTTTACGTTATTCTTTCTCAAGCAATGAACTTGTCATAGCTTTGGTCAATTTCAAAATAGCTTCTCAATATTGTCGGCATCAATCATAAAGTACAGCTAAGTTCCAGGAAGCCAGCAATTCAATGACACAAATAGAATCAGTTTGATACATTCATATACACTAAGATCCAGTGACCACAAAGTAACTTCGCTGTTGCGCTGCAAGACTGCTCAGTCTGCTCTCAATGGTCTTACCAAAAATTCTAAGGATCTTATCACTCAAAACAATAGTCACATAATGTGGAAGTGCTCAAGTAAATGAGTTTTAGTCTTGTAACATTCTGTTAATAATCAGAGATTCAAATTAATGATGGCTGGATAACAAATTTACTTGTATATTCGGAATTGGGAATCCACTCAGGTGACAGAGTTATATTTCAATTGTACTAAATGTACTGATACTGCCACAAACTAGTTGATGTATTTCAAAGATTATTTACAAGAAAGAAGAAGAAAATATTATAGGTGTCCCACAAACCCTCATCAGACAGGTACTGCAGGAAATCCTCTAAATTGAACTCTTCACTTAATTAAATAGAGTACGGAGATACTATAGGACAAATGATAAGCATAGTTCTATTCTAATCAGAACATCAAACTCTAGTTTCTCAAAGAAGAATAACAAGAATTCAACTTTTTCTTTGTTTAGACGAATATACAGTCACTTTTCTTGTTAGACGAATATATACAGACATATCAGGTCCATGGTACGCCTAGTTCTATTTCAAGCCTAAAATCAAGCTTTTAGCCAAAAGCAGTGGAAACCCTCAAACTCTTTTTTTTTGAAAGAAGATTCTAAGCATCATACAATCTCTCAGGTGCCAAAATCTGTAAATATTCTCCAAAACGATCTCATCATTAATTAGAAAGAGCGTGTATAGATGCTTCTAGACAAATAGTCGTATCCAGAGCTCAGTATGTATAAGATAACTTCTGAAAATATGCCAGAGAAACTATTCTGATCATCCACATTGTATTAACCTCTTTTCTGTTAAGTATCCAACATTCAACTCAGTTTCCAGTCAAAGGTACAGAGTCAAGTTATGCAGCAAAAAGTTGCTAAAATTGTGCATTACGATGTTTTCCTATCCCCAATTCCATTTTCAAACAGAAAATTATAGAAAGCTTCTATTCTTGAAAACAGTATTAACATATTTAATCAACATTTCCCTACTTACATGAAGTATCAGCTCAATTCAGTGCACAAAGGGACTCAGGAAGCCATATGGCAATAGGATTCTTATCTTAGTCCTTTTAGTGACAAGTTAAAACACAGACATTCATGTCAAAAGCCAAAACTCTGAATATAATTTCAGTTCATATTACAATTTATAATTTAGCATGTGAAACAACAAACATCCAACTCCAATTCAGATACAAACAAAGAGATAAACATCATGGTTGTAACTCAGCAAGCTGATATGAATTTTATCAGCAAATTGGTTTCAGCATATTCAAGTGTGAGTGGTTTCATCAGTTCCCCATTATCGTCACAACATTACATTGACCAATTCACATTGAAGTCTTAAACACAGGACAAACAAATTAAATGTACAAGGGAAGAAGCTAATAACTTAGCAAAATGAATGCAAGTGCTAAAGCAAGTGCCACCAAAATCCAACCAAAAAGGTTTGTATACCTGTCTGTCAACTGGCTTCTGCTCAATGGGTTCCTCCATCTCAGCTGGAGCTTCATCCTTCAAATTCCCAAACTTTTGTGGCTTCACAATCTTTCTTGGTTCCAACAACTCTATCACGTTACTAATTAAGCCAATCCTCTCCTTATCAGGAACCTCCATTACTGCCCACATTTCCCCACCATCCTCCCTCAACTCAAACCCAGCAAACTCCAAAACCTCAACCCCTCCAGCAACCTCACCAATCGCCTCCCTAACCTTAGGGTTACTCATCCGAATCTTCCTAAACTTTTCATTATCTGGCTCCCTAACCACATTCCTCAACAACTTAAGCATCACTTCAATAGACCCTTGCTTTGGCTTTGCTGATAAAAATGTACCAACACATGCTTCCAATTCACTCCTAGACTCATCAAAACTACCATCAACAACACCATCATTTCCATTTTTATCGACTAAATTTTTGTTACTAGTATTATTGACACATCTCTCAACATGAATGGACACCTCATCTTCGGTCCGAAAACCCTGCCCGCAAATTGGACACTCAAACACCTCCAAAGAATACCCATTTTGCGACCTCTTCCCAGTAGTGATCAAGGAGTCAAACGGGTCAAACCCGCTTGTGGGTTTTCGGTTCGGACCCGGATCATTCGCAGAAGCGGGCTTACTCTGGTCAGAATTGAGTGGTTTCTGAGGCAAAGAAGACGGAGCAGAGGATGATGGCGATGGTTTTGGCTTCGTTTTGGGAATCGAGTTGGAATTTTGATAAAGATCCTGGCGAGCAAGGTGAGGGTTTACAGGTCCGGCAGCAGAAGAAGGACCCGAACCCAATACTCTGCCTTGGCCCTTGAATTTACCCGAAGAAGATGATGATGATGATGAGACTTTCTTAAGGAATCCTTTCATCTTATCTTTCATATCATCCATTTTTTACTTCTCTTGTTGAATTCGATCAAAGATCAATAAAAGCCTTCTTTTCTATTCTTTAACTTTGGGTTGACGAAGAAATAAAGTTGTTGAAAAGACTAATTTGAAGGTAAAAAGAACTGACAAGAAAAAAAGAAAAAAGAAGGGTTTTTGTTTTATTTGTCGATTATGTAATTACAGTTTGGCCTTGGAGTATCAGATGGAAATATTGTCAGCTAATGGAGATCGAACGTTGAAGAAGACTTGGCATCGGCAACGGCAACGGCTACGGCTAATGCAAACTTCACTCTTTCTCTCTGTGTTAGTTAACTCCGTTTGAAATACACGGCTTCTCAGCCGCGTGAATTTCGTGGGCAGCCCAATAAACTCATGCCAGCTCGCATTTTATTACAACAATTTTATGGTCAACGTCTACTCACCCACACTCACGTCAAATAAAATATTTAGAGCAAGTTCACATTATTCTTAATTAATACAAATTAATAGAAACAATTTTTTTATAATTAATCAAGTATATCCCTTTTATAGTTTTTTTTTTCCTTAGAATTCTTTGACCAACTTTGGCCACTCAAGTCGAGCAGTTTTAATATAAATTTTATTTAACTATTTTATCCTTATAACAATGAATAAGTTACCCCAATAAATATATGTTCTCCAATGTAATAATTTAAGAACTTAATCTTATAACTTATAATCTATTATTTTTAAATGAAATCTAATAATTATTAATACGCCACATGTAAATTACATGAATTTGACAATTTGATAATTTACATGAATATTATACTATAAAGATATTGTGTTAGTTTAATTAAAAATTAATAATCACGCTAATAACGCATCATTTATAAATAATGAATTTTGTATAAAAATAAAACAATTAAAATTAAAGCAAATTCTTAGTAGGTTTGCCTTATAAAAGTAAAGCAATCAATTTTATTTTAAGCTAAAACAATATTAGTAGTTAAATATAATTAAAAATAAATAAATTAAGCTAGATTTAGTCAAACTTTATTTACTTATTAATATGTAACTTAAAATTAATCCCATTACATGCTTAAGGACAACCAATTAATATAATAATTCCATATTAGCACTTGGTGCTGAAAAACATTGTATATATATAACAGAGTTCAACTTTGGGAAAATTTGTTGGAAGCGAAGGTAATGGTAGTCAAATATTGCATCACTGGTCTCTATTGTATCAATCAGTTAAATTTCATAAGGTACCAACTGTAGAATTCATTCGTTACCATAATTAAAGGTTGACGTAAAAGGATTGCCAAAATTCAAAACCAGTTTACGAATTTGATACCCGCCTTTGCCTATTTGGTGAACCTAAAAACTTTCAAACTAAACATAATTGTTTCTTCAAGATATTCTTTTATTCTTTACAAATTTCATACACAATGCTACATGCACAACCTCATTTCAAGTGGCATAGATCATATTTTGGTTCATATTTTTTTCCTTTCGAAATTAATAACCCTTTGCTAGTAAAAATTAAAAAAATTTGCAACAGGTTATGCTAAGATGTAATTGAAGATTCAACTCTAAAGCGTATCCTCCTCAATTTGGCCGTCATCAAGAATTCTTTTATTTTAAATTTTAAATGATGGAGGTATAGCATGCTGAAGGGACCCATGTTTGCAAAGCCAATTGTATCAAATGGCAAATAACAATAGATACCATTACAAATACGTTTTGCAAATGTAAAACAATCTGAAATGACCCAAAAAAAGAATGCACATCTCATGAGTACGAAATGACTAAATGTGCGATTCCAGAGAGCAAACGTTCGGCCTTATTCTCTAACAAATTCATGTGCACAATTTTATGGTTTAAGGGACAAGATCATGGTGTTTTAATCATAAGCACAACTAGGGATGGCAAAAAATAATTTCAACGGGTTTTCACCCGAGTGTCCACATGAAGGGCCTAGACAAAGATTTACGAGAAAAAACCTGAATCAGGCCCTAGCCCCCTATTTTTTACCAAAAAATAAATTATAAATTAAAATTAAAAAAGGTAATAAAAAAAACTCAAATCCCTAATTTATATATTAACAATGAATCAAAAAACTTAAAATTATAATATTAGAATCTCTTTTAAGTATTAAAATTAATTAAGAGGATACTTGAATTAAAAAACACAGTATTAAAAAAGTAAATTTCAAAACTTTTATTTGCTTTATTTTCTTTCTTTATTAATTTAATTTAATTTAATTCATTATTAATTATAATAACTTGTTGACTAATGTTAGAAATCTCAACGTTTCAACTTGAGTCCCAACACTATATATCACTTATCTATTGAATGATGAATCTTATAATTAATAAAATTACTTATCCACTATCCAATAAACGAATACTACATTAGGTGAAATTCAAATTAGAATTTAAATATTGGGGTACATAGTATTGCTGTTTCAAGTTTACAACGTTTTGAAAAAAAAAAAAAATAAGTGAAAGCTCAAGCCCAAGCCCAAGCCCAACCCAAGCCCATCCAAGCTTGTAGTGGACTTGCCTATAATTATAACAACTTGACCATTAACTCATTTTAAGTTTACAACAATTAAAAAAAATTAAAAAAAAGCCCAAGCCCAAACCCAAGCCCAAGCCCGGGCCCGGCCTACAGTGGGCCCCACCGGTACTTTCCCTCTAATGGCGTGGGCCTGAGCTTCCATGCCTAGCAAGTGCACAACTTAAGTCACTAAAATTTAGTACGCTATCGGTTATAAAGCAAACCTACAATGAATGAAACAAAGTTAATAACTCCATCTGGACCCATGAACAAGTGTTTCAACTTGTACGAGTTTAAAAACCGACAAGGAAAAATGTATATTCACCAGTATGCACACAGCCTGGAGAGCTCAATACTAATTTCATAGAAAGCAGCTTAAAAATAAGTCACGTGTGCAGAAATCAGCTCCAGTGTAATTGAACTGACAAAAAGTAATCACATCCAAAGCTAGAATATATATTATATATGAGAAAAGCAATGCTTGCAAGAAATAAGATCGAGGTAATATAAGCATATCAAATTGTGTTAAAGGCACATCCACGTGTCAGCAAGGTTTTATCAAAATACATGATTATACAAACTCAGTCTTGCTGAATCACACCATCTGGTTAGAAACGTCACAAATAGCTGGAAGCATAAATTTCATATAGCACGTGTGAAGAAAACGGAAAGAAAATTTAATTGTATGTACTTGAAAGGGAAAAATAATAGGTTTTGGAAAAGCTTTGAAAAGACCAACAGACTGGCATCTCATAACGAGCAAGATCAAATATGACTACATCTAAACAACTGCAAGCAGATTTCACCTGTAGCTGTTAGCAAAGGACTCCTGCCAAGTTTCAATGGTGTTTATATGATAAAATAGACATTTCTTACATAGATAAAGAGATACATTTCCTTTTTTATTAAAGAGATTCATTGGTTCATCATATTGCATTTATCGTGTAGGACTTACGGAAATGACAAACGAATTAGTTAAACTGGAATATGACTTAGTCTAATGCAATGATATGTAAGTTCAGAAAGAAAAATGAGAATGGTTATGAAAGTTGAATAAAATCAATTTAATAAGCAATTCATGTTAAACATGCTTCTACCTGTCACAATATCCAGAAGATATTGCCAGCACACCAATAATCCAAAAGCATATTCTTTGTTCTCTCATTATTTCTTTGTGCATTCAAATTCATTTTTTTTTTTTTGGGAGAAAAATAATAACTTCAGAAGCTACAAGATCATCATTTTAGTTTATTAAGATATTGATCGATATCCAATTGACACCAAAAATACCCGCATTATATACTTTCTACCCATTACCGAAGTATAAGAAAGATAATGATAAGTAAGTAAATGAAAAATTAAACTGGTATTCAGTTGCATGAATCAAGTAACCTAAAAGATCAACATTTTAGAACAGAATGCAAATTTATATTTTTCTCTCCAGTAAATTTACTATCAGATAAAAGCAAAATGTACGGAAAAACAATCCCTAGATCAAAACTATTAACCAAATTTATATAGCGAGTCAGAAATCGGAAACTCTTCATCAAGATTCATTACAAAACAAGACCCACAAATTTCTAAAACCAGAAAGAAGATGCGCGATCAAGGTTCAAAAACAAAGAAGAACACCTCAAATTAATCGTCAATCGTCAAATCACTCCTTGCTCTTGAGCCTCTCAATCCTCTGATTCAACTGCTCGATCTTGACAACAAGATGAGTAACCGAGTACAGCAACCAATAGAACACCAAAGCCGACGCGATCAACAGCGCGTTGCGCTGACTCTTCATGATGGACTTCTGGTGACGCAAGTGCTCCGTCGGCGTGCACGAGTCGCCCTCGCAGGAAGGGCGCGTCTCGTACTTCCAGTAGATGTCCATGAGTAGGAACAGACAAAACGGCACCACCGACAAGAACGGCTTCAGGAGATTACGTGTCACGGCGACGAGCCCGCGGCGGAGGCCGTCGAGTCCCGGAATTGTTAGCAGCAGCACCATGATGGCCTCTGCGGCCGCGGCGTATCCGAGCACAACCCATTCCAGAGCCATCGAGCGATTCGATTTGCGAGCAAAAACCCTAGATCTGTTGCTCTTGATTCTTTTCTTCGTTAGTAAGGACACCTCAATTCTGATTGAAGAAATCGTGTGAGACGGGACGCGACTTTTCAGTTTTTATGCAGAGTCAGATTGGTGAGGACACGTGGCGTGTTTTGAAGTGACGAGTACGCGCGTATGGGAACACTGGGACAGCCACAGGGCAGCAGTTGCACATTGTGAAAGCTCTTGGGCCTCTTATTATCGTGAACTGAATTAAACACGGAGGGTGTATTCAGAATATGCTTTGAGACATTCAGTAATGCTCTATTCGAGAGGTGTTGTTTTTTTTTTTTTTTGAGATTATAAGTTTTATCCCTATTAAAATTATTATATATACCATTTCTTTCTTACTGTTTTTTTTATAATAACCAATCGGCCCCTCGCGTTATGTGTTTATCAATCTTTTGACTACGTATTTACCCTCAAGTGAAAGAAGATTGCTGCCAATTCTCTTAGCTCAAATTGATAAAGATTAACCTATCACCCACATTTTGCTTTTAATTTTTAACGGATGGCAAACAAAGTGTAATTTTAATTTAGTTGTAAAGCAAAGAGACTTAATCGCCATCAAGATTTGGATTGCAAGAAGGAATATTAAAATTGTAAGATATCGATTATTGAAATTTTACTCTCTATCAGCAATATCATTATGGATATCCATATGTAATTACTTGAACAATTTCAGAAACCATGTCCAATTCTCTGTCAATTCAACCTTGCATATGCGCGCACACGGGGGAAAAAAAAAAAAAAGAAAAGAAAAGAAAAGAAAAGAAACAGTATCATTTGCGTCTAAGGCAACAACAGAAATTAAAATGTCTTCGAAAGATTCTTCAAGCGGCAACCATGCATCTGAACCAATGCCTGTTCAGCTTAGAAACTAATAAAATTCTCTTTGATTTATTCTCATTTCCAACCAATTCTTGACTAATCTTTAGTGTTGCGTCATTTTAGCCAAGCAAGACATTGGCATAATCATTCAGTAAGCATATGAGTTAATATAATCAGCCTCGCACGATTCCAATGCTCTATTCTTGGCCTGCTTGTACAGTCATCTTCTGTTTGTAGCAGTATCAAATCTTCTTAATAACTCAAAAGCTATATATGGAAGATGAGGTAGTCCTAGGATCTCACTTGATTTTATCAAATGATTTCTCAGCCATCCTCTTGCTGTTTATCTCAGGATTCCGAATATTCCACCCTTGATTGTTTTAATCATGAAACTAATATTATCTATCGTCAATGCAGCATGAATTCTCCACTTGCATCTTTCCCTTGCACGTAATAAAGTAGGGACTCTAGCTTATTCTTGCAAAGTTCTTGAGAGCACTTCGGAATTCGTCTATAGTAGAGAACACTTGACAAGTTTTTAATAAAATTTCTTCGTCAACCTTTGTGCTCTTCAATTCTCTTGCCATTCTTTGAAAAGTATATTCATCTAAATTCACACCAAAATCATCAAGTGAAGTATCCTCATCAGCACATAGAATTGCCTCATCGATCTTTTGAATAAGAATTGTCACTAAAATAATACTTTCTACATCCTCACTATGATCACCCTCCACAATTTCCCTTATTTCATCATCAGTCCAATTTATAGACTATATCCACACCGTTGGCATCATAATTTTCTAATGACTCATCAACCCAATTTATAGATTGTTCACGATGAATTGAATCTACCATCGCGGGTTTACTATGTTAGAATTTTATTGGTATTTCAAAATACTAATTTTTCATATTAGAGGGAAGTGAGAGCAATCACTTTTATGTTTGATTTGAAATTAATTATATGTTTGATTTAATTATAATTGGAATTGAACAAGTCAAATCTAGATGTGATTTGAATTATTCAAATTGAATTAAATTATGAGACACATGGATGAATAATTCATATTAAATAAGGAAAGTGGGTAACTAATTCAAATTAAAATAAGAAAATGATTTAGAAGGTTTCTTTATATAAAGGAGACATAAAAAGCCTTCAAGGTAGACAACTACTATTACCTCTCCTTTTATCTTACGTTTCCTTTATAATTTTTCTTTTGTTGTTCTACACTGTTGTTTGGAGTGCAACATCACACCAACAGCGTCATTGAAACCTGGAGATCAATCGGCATTATTTGTGTTCTTATTGTATCGAGAAATCTTCATAAAGGAGCAAAAATTGATTTTAATGACATTGCATTACGCACGCCTTAACGAATTTATGATTGCTATCAGATGAATAGTGATTGCTGTTGGATGAACATTATCGTATATAGTGACGAATAACAATGTCATGAATAGTATCAGATGAACAATATCGATAAACAGTGATGTGAACAACTCTAGTGAACAGTAATGTTAATAGTGTTTGTGGACAGTACCAACTGCTACTATTAGAGATAGTAAAATCTCCATGGGTTTGAGACCCCGCCCTAAATGAGATGAATTTTAAATAATTTTTAGAGAATGAGAGAAAAATAATTCTCAAATTCTTATTTTTTGGGAGGGGGGGTTTGTTTTGTACTCCTCACCTCACCCCACCCCACCCCAATCCCTATTATATATAAATATTTTTTTAATTTTTATTTAATAATTTTTATTTTATTAATTATAATGTTGGTTAATAATTTTTTTTTAAATTTTTACATAATATAAATACGCTATAACTAAAAGAAAACTCTATAATATAATTATTATTTCACCCTAAAACATTACTGTGTTTCATTTTCTCTCTTAAGGTGCTGCTCTCTTCAAATATTTTTTAGTATGATATGAGGCGTAAAGTTCAACCAAGGACCGAAAATTAGTCTTAAGGATAGTGCATTATGCATGCCTTGATGAATTTATGATTGCTATCAGATGAATAGTGATTGCTGCTGGATGAACAGTATCGTATATATTGACGAATGAACAATATCATGAATAGTATCTGATGAACAGTATCTATAAATAGTTATTTGAACAGCTCTAGTAAACAGTAATGTTAATAATGTTTGTGGACAGTACCAACTGCTACTATTCAAGAAAAAGCGATATTGACTCATATTCCCAACAATCTTAAGACCAAATTATGAGGTTTGATTATTGCTTCAAATAAGTTACGCTAAATTTATTACTTATAATATTTCATATAAAAATACTTTTAAAATTTGGGATTTATTAAAATATATACGGTAGCAAATCCTAAATCTCAATGGTATTTCATTAAATGACTTTAATATTTTGCGCATGGTTATCTCGCTACTTAAGACTTTATAGAAATTTATGCTGACAAAGGGTTATTGTGAAATTTGTAATAATTAATATAAATTGATTTTGAATCTGAAATTGTTATATGATATACTAGACATCTAAAGGAATCTTTTGAAATTTGTTTCAATAAAATCGGATGAGAATTGAATTTATAATGATTTTTTGAGAGTTGTGAAACTATTTCACCATATCTAGACTTCTTCAAAAATTATGAAATTTGGAGAATTGTTTCCTATATATGTCTAGTATATTTTTGGAAAGTTTCATAATTTTATAATTAAAGGATAAAGTGCTTTGAATTATTGGATTCAGTGACATCAGAGAAGAAAAATATTTGACATGTTTGTTGAGGTCTAAAACGAAAATCGTTTTCAATTGTCTTAGATGGAATCAAGCTATAAAATTTCACAATTGAGAACCATATATGTCAGCATACTTTATGATGCAATATTTGAGATTTTTCTGATGAAGGAATAATTTATTAAAATTTATAGACTAAAGACTGTTTTATTGAAGAATTGATAATTATATTATTTGAGTCTTGAAGATGTAATTTGATTAATAAAATTGAAGAGGAAAACATAACAGAAGAGCCAAGGAATTAAATTCCAAGGTAAATTTATTTGAGAATTATACTCCTCATAACAATAAGCAAAACAAAAGTCCTATAATTATTTCAATCTCATTATTAAGGAAGGAAAATTGTATTGTATTTAGAAAACTTGGGCACCTTGTTAACCAATACAGCAATTAAGCTAAAAGGAATGGAGACAGGAAAAAAAAAAAAAGTTCCTCCATAAGCCAATTTGCATACACTTCCGTGATTCGTTATTTGTAGATCTGTTTGTTATACTGCGCATGTCTTCTTCCGAAAGGATTTTAATTGCTCTGTTATAATTTTAAACGTAAGGGTGAAATATAAGTATTTAAAGCCTAAAGTTGGAGAGAATATAGCTTCTTGGTCATCGTCTGTTTGAGCAATTATTTGTTAACTTTTTTTTTTCTTTCGAGATTTATACAAATATATATTAATTCTGAGGTTAGGTGAGACATACAAGTTCAAACCAGTATTATTTAAGTTAGGAAATCAAAACCCTCAGAATTCCAGAAGGTGATTCGGAATGATTGTTTTGTACAAGAATTTGGATTAACAAATTGACAAATAAGAAGCGACAAAAGTTTGAGAGTCGCAAATTTGACAGATTCTGTGTAAGGTTAAAATTAGGTGTCTCCTCCATTTGAAATGATGACGTAGATTCTCTATCTTATCTTTAATATTTAATTGCCATAATTTCTCTAATATTCTTCAGAAACTTTATCCTGCCCCCCACCACTTCTATAAAATCTCTTTAATTATTGTGTCATTTTGGGCTGCGAGCCTAGGACATGATATGTACACCCCATATTGCCATGTCTGTATTTAATGAGCCAATCAATTTGTGACATGTAGAGACATCGTTATTAATACAAATTTAACCATGATTAAGAAAAGAGATTTAAAGTAATTGATGGTACAAATGATAGCAGCATAAAAATAAGTAAAAACAAAAAAAAAAAAAGTTAGTGGTGGCAAGGACCAGATTGGGACAGACGTGGGAAAGTTAGTGCTGAGGTTAAAAGGCAAAACCAAAAAGAAATGGACTATGGATGAGAGAGAAGGTTTTGCAATGTTCGAGAATAATAACCACTAACCATATCATGGCTCTCATTATTGGTCCTTGAATTCATTCTTATTGTCTCCATTAATTTACTAATTACTTGTCATTTCATGCACATTATATATTCTAATGAAGAGAATATAATGTCCATGATTGATAGCATAATCCGTTTACATTTATTTGTTTAGTTATTGAATGTGTATGTGTTACAATACAATCAAATGTAGATTTATATTTACATCAGATGTCCACTTATACTAATTTAGATCAATTATATTGTAGCGTAGTTTAAGAGGAATATATTTAAACATCAAGTATTGTGCGTGTCTTTTACTATAAATTTCTATCAACTTGGGCGAAAATTCAGATCATGCAATAATTAACATGATCAAGTCTCTTCCTAGTTAGAGAATATAAACCCTTGACGGACTTGATTGATTACGCTGCTAATTATTCTAGATTTGCTTAAAAAATTAAGATAATGATGTTGAACCAAGTAGCTAATAAAATAATCTGATGGTAGTTTAAAAGAGGGCGATAAAAATTTCACAATATATTAATATCAAGCTGTCAACGTTACTCAAGCAACCGTACCTTATAATTGCAAAAATATCGGCAAAAGAAATGGCAAGTGAAGTCTATGACACTACAAGTGAAAAATCAAGCCCGCCCACTTAATTTGAAAGACAAAAAGCACTTAAAATTCACCAATGATTTATATCTAGTCACGTCTTGTTGTAAGTGAGACCAAAATTTCGTAGCTAAATGATCAGAACTATTAGTAGACAGAAAAGAAAGAGTGAGATAAAATGCTAGTGGAATTTGGTACAAGAATAAAACAAAGTGAACTTAATTTGAATTGACATAAAATGAAACTACGATTTAGCTTTTGGATGAAATGAAACTTTGCCAACTATGTAAATTAGGTTAACAAAAGCTCCCATTAACACCAGAAAAAGGCACCAGCTACAACATCACAAACAGAACCTCCACAACAAAAGTGATTTAACTATTAGTACAAATAATTAGAGACAAGCTTACACGGTTATGTGGCTGTGGGTGACTGTGGGAAGAATCTTTAGGCTTTTCATGACCTTATTGCAACTTTTGTTTCACTTGTTTCAAGGTACCTGTTTCCATAAACATCTTTGCTTTCTTTTCTATATGCCCTTTCAAGTCTTCTTTACAGGAAAATAACAAAGAAACTTAAAAGAAAAAGGAGGAAAAGCAAAAGTGGAGGGCAAGCAAAAGTGAAGCAGTAGGACCACCAAATGAAAGAGGAACAATTAATTTACCATCCAAGAAGGAAGAAGAGTAGTTTCTGATCAAGTACATATTCACAAATTGTTTCATTTACCACCTGCAAAATAAACAAATAATTATTAACATACATAATGAGACCACTAACAATTTAATTTGCAAAAAGGAGAACAAGATCGAATAGTGGCCATACCTTTTCCTTTCTCATCACACAGTCTTCTAATGGAAGAAAGAAATATAACTAGTAGAGCAATCCCGGCAATCATTCCGATTATTATTGCAAGTGTCTTCTCGATCTCCTCATCATTATCATTATCATTATCTTGGTAAATTCCCAAAAAAAAAAGAAAGCCCGAGCAAACAATCAATTAGCAAGCATCCCACATTATCATTATACAACTAATTGAAAAAGTAACCAGCATAATTACTCAATTATTTTATGGTTTTAGTGATTGAATGCTTTGTAGTTGGAAGTGACTACTGAACTAATGCTCATTCATGGAAACTTTTTAGTGTTTTTATTATCTCTCAGTTAATGGGATCGATTAATCATAACTTTGTGGGTCATTCAATTTGATCGGAAGGCTGTAGTGACTTTGATTTCACTCTGATTAATTGGTAAAAACTTAATTAGACTTTTTAATTTATTACCCTTTTCAAAAATTTCAAACAATTACAACATAAAATTTTTTATATAAGGCCTGCACCGATCATTGCCACTCTAGCAAAAGTCTACGGTTTTATTCACAATATCGACGGATGGAGGAAGCGACTCCTAATCCTACTTCATTTTTATAATTCAGTGAAGGTAGATACATTTTTCTAAATGTTAATTGAAGGAGATATGTCCTAATATAGATTGGTCCTAATAAATTCCTAAATATGATTTATGAATATAAACTAATTGTAATTATTTAAAACATATATATATATATATATATATATATATATATATATATATATATATATATATATATATATATATATATATATATATATATATATATATATAAGCCTTCATCCTTAGCATTGGATTCTTCCTTGATTTTGACCTAAAGACATTAGTTCAAAGTGGGACCTTATAAATTTTGTAAGTGCCTTACAGGTTGCCGGGCTCGTTCATTTGTTATACAAGGTAGTCATTTGACACTTCTCAAATACCAAATAGTCAAAGTCAAATAGAACCTGCTCTGAGCCAAGCTCTAAATCAAACCTAATTAGAGTTCATGATCCCCTTTCCACTTTATGATCACATAATAATTAATTGCCACACATACCTCCTTGAATAATCTTGAGAATATTCAGCAAAATAGATTTCAACGGATGACTCTCAAACCTATATATCATGCAACTTTTGACAAAAGAAGCTATACCCCCCCACATACGGTGCAAAATCAACCAAAGTCCCGAATCTTCTTAACCTAATACAATTAACCCTAGAGTGGAGGTGAATATTGAAAAATTTCCCTGTATTAGAAAAAGAAAAAAAAAATCTCATCGATTCTAATCTATACATTGGTATATCACTAACCTCAGAATTTAAAAAATGTCGATAAAAATATAATAGAATTAGAAGTATACCAAATTCTCCCTAGACAAGTACAGAAATGAAATAGTTAATCATACCAACAAATTCAAGTAGATTATATAATACATAAAACAAAGTCACTAATTAGACAGGGACAATTACTTTAGGTTTCCTTCACACACACAAATGTTAACAAATTAAAAATAAAAACTGACCATCCAATCAAAACCTAGAAAAGGTAATTCACACTTAACCAAAATCATTAGTGATAATAATTTTCATAAAACCAAGACTAAATTAATTAACCCAAAAACCAGAAACGACCACACCAGGTGGCGAAACGCAAACCGCTTACCCTTTCCACCGTGCGAGTGGTCACCACCTTCCGAGTAGCGCGCGTAGCACTTGGCCAAGAACATGTCACCCCACTTGGCGGCCCCACACTCCGTTTTCAACCGTCCGATCGCGTCGGACAAACAATCCTGACACTCGCTCACACTCAAATCACCTACGCACTGCGCCACACCGGTGACGTCCCCGGACCCACCAACTCTGTACGGCTTATAGGACCCATCACTCGACCCCAAATAACCCAAAACAGCATCACGCCGGTTCGACGCATCGGAGTCATACCCAACCAACGGCCCACATTTTTTAACGACCACAGTCTTGTCCTCGACGCCTAGAAAGGAAATATTATCATATTTAACGAAGCAGCCATCGAGCTGCAAGGCGCCACCGCAGGAGTCGAGGCAAAGGGTGCCGAGTTGACTCACAGCGTGGGCGACGCAGCGGCCGCAGTCGGCGGTGGAGAGGTCGCCGCGGCATTGGAAGAGGCCGTAGAGGGTTTGCTGGCCCTGGATGGTGAAGTTGTTGTAGGAACTGAACATGGCTGAGTTGACAAGGGAAGTGAGCATCGAGTTGACGCTGTTTTCGTAAGCTGAGCCGGGAGTGTACTTTTGCTGGGAGCAGCCGCCGAAAACGAAGGTGTCTGTGGATGAAGATGATGGGGCTGTGAGAATTGAAAGAGTAGTGAGGAGCAGAAGAAGAAGAAGAAGCAGCGAAGGTTTTTGAGTTGAAGCCATGCCTGTGACGAAGATGATGAGTGAGTGAGACCTTTGATGATATATGAAGAAGATGAAGAAAGTGATGGCTTAATTTGCCTGAGACTTTATATTTGTGATTGAGAAGAGAAGAGCTTTTTGCAGGGTTATAGGATCTTTGCTTTAAGGAGAATTTACGTAAAGGGAGTGAGTTGCTTGATATATGTGTACCATCTGTTGCGTTACCTTTTATGATTGTTTTTAATTTCTTTTTTGGTTTTTATGAATTTGATTAAAAAAATTACGTGGCAGGTTTTATAAAAGGAGAATTTAAATTCATCCCTACGTGTTTTTTTTTTTTTTTTTAATTTGGCTTGAAATATAGATAGTGATTTAATTGATGTTCATTGATGACCTTATTGTAGGGGAAGGTTTGTATTAAACATTTATAAAATTATGGGAAAGATAAAGATGGACGAGTCATTCTCTCATCTACATGTCTATTTTAAAATATCATTGTTGCTTTCTAATAAAACTGAATGTGAGTGAATGTCCCCATTTCGTACAACATTAAAAAAAAAAAAGTTTCGATAATTTTGAAGTCAATTGTTTCAATATTTTATCAAGAACTTTAAGGGGGGTTAATGAAATTAATAAGATAAAAATTTGAATATCATAGTTTTGAGCTTTAAGAACATCTTCGTTCTACTATAGTATATTTAGAACCTCCATATTTTTTTTTTTAAATATAACATTAATTAGGAGTGAAAACTGAAAAGGCTGAAAATTTAATTTCATATAAGTAGAAAATCCTTTTGCATATCTTTTTTTTTTTCTATTACACAATACAAAAAATTCGTTATATGTATATAAATTTTACACTAAGTTTTTAAAGAGTGAATTTTTATCAATCAAATTGGAAGTGTCTTTTCCAAAATTTTTGTAATAAATTAAAGTAAAATCTTATTTTAATTGAGGTGATATATTTTTTAAATTACAGTTGTTGTAAAAAAATATATATATAATCTCAGCCTAAAATTGGCCAAACACTTCGATTTGTAATGAATGAATCATTTACTGAGACTGTTCTTTAAATTTATTAAGAATTATGTGGCATAGTTTCAAATCTTTATGACGAGGCTGTTAGATTAGACTTCTCAACTTTAAAAGAAATTTACCCTCACAGACAAACACTTCGAGAGAGGTGGCTCTCATTTTCCTTCGTAATCTCATTTTGATCATTTCTAGAAAATTCTCCAGAGTCAAGCCTGCCGAAAGCTTAGTAAAAGTCAATTATAGCCAAAAGTTGACCACACTAATTAACTCAGCCTATGGTCCAGCCATCAACGAGTCACTTGTTATTGTGTGTAATTGATTATGACATTAATCTACTTAATTCAATCATATATATTCTTTTCATTAATTCAGTTTAAATTTTCTATGTCAATCAAAATCGGCCAGCCTGATCCATCATCTCCTATACACATGCTCGCTTGGTTCCCATTGACCGATGATCGAATTTGTTCCTAGTACGAGCTTTCTATCCCAAGTGGACTAATTGAAAATGAATTATGTTAGTTAGCGTGTGTTCTAACTTCTAAGACTACCGTATGTTATAAGAAAAAAAAAATCACAAATTGATAAAGAGTCTTGCAAACACTACAAATTTATTAACGGATATATATTGAAGCTATCAAGTTCTGTTTTCTTTCTTCTTTTTTCTTTTTAGGTAAAACTCTTGTGAATAAGATTTTTTTTTTTTTTTTTGGGTTGGTTAGTGAAAGGGCTATGTTAACAGAGGATCTGAATTTAGTGTTAAGTTAATATGTATTCAACTCTTTATAATCTTCTACCACATATGCATGCATAACGATATAAAATTAAGATTTAATTAGTTTTATATTTTTATTTGATAACTATCAATTGTATCTTTAAAAAAGATAAGCAAAAAAGTTAGCTCAATACTGAATTTAAATCTGTTAACAAAATCCTTTGAAAAATTATATATATATATGTGTGTGTGTGTGTGCGCGCGCGCGAGCCTTTATTTTGAGACAGCTAATACGATCAGCAAACTACACAATAAATTTAGAAACTACATAAATATAAATTTATTATTTAACAAGTCATGCAGTTAGATGTTAGAAACGTTTTTTTGATTCGAATTTATGATTGTATTTTAAATGTTGTTAGATGGAAATGTAATTAAAATTGCTTCGAATTGTTTAACGACTCATTGAATGGACTCTAGTATTTTTTTTTATTTTATTTTATGGTACATCGAACAAGTTTAAATCAATTCATCCTTCTTTTTCTTTTCTTTTTTTTTTTTGGTTTTTTGTCCATTTGACTTATCAGTCAGATTTAAATTCCATAGGTTTTTATTATTGTAATTATTTGATGCATGAGTTAGAGTTTTACTAATTCCTCTTTTGCGTTCAAATTAATTTCATTTTTTGTTTGACTGTATTTTGTTTTAGCTCATTATTAAAATTTAAAGTCATCTAAAAGTTTGAAGATAACATAAATATCAAATAGTGATAAATATTCTAAAATTTTATTTCAAACGATATGATATTCCTCAAGTAGCCCAGTAAGATAATATAATAAATTTACTTGTAACTTATGAAAATCTTCATCAACCATTCGATGAATAACACATCACATACTCTATAATTTAGGATAAGATTTTAAAATATATTTTCGGATGTCTATTATTACTGTATCAATACATTAAAATCAATTTTTATTCTTTTTTATTAGGTAAAGTGACACTTTAGTCTCTCTTAAAACTTGCTTTTACAACTTCAATCCATTAAAATTTTTTAACATCTATACAACAGGAAAAATTCATTGTTAAAGGATAAATATGACATTTTTAGGTACAATTTGATTATTTGAGAGTTGCAAAAATCAAAAGTAGTTAATTTATT
The DNA here is from genome assembly GCA_030449075.1 of Murraya paniculata. NCBI lineage: Eukaryota > Viridiplantae > Streptophyta > Magnoliopsida > Sapindales > Rutaceae > Murraya > Murraya paniculata. The sequence continues at coordinate 280,985 of JAEVFN010000043.1, forward strand.
TAATAAAAAAATCATATTTGCCCTTCAACAATTTATTTCTTCTATCTAAGAATGAAATGGATATTTTTCAAAAAAAAAAAGAAAAAAGAATGAAATGCATATCGTAAAACTAAAATTGTAAAAACAAATTCTTAAAAGCATTCTAAAATATCATTCTCCCTCTTTATGCATATATCAAATGTTAACCCAAAAATACAATAAGGCGTCAAAAGTTAAAAATTAATAAATCTATCTAAATGTTAAAGTAAATACTATGTATTCTATAAGGACTTAAAGTAAATACTATGTATTCTATAAGGACTACGATCTTTTCCTTATTTTTTTTTTATCTTCCTTACCTCTTCTTATTTAATAAGTGGCTAAAGTTGGGTTTTATATTTATTGTCTCATTTTATTTACAATCAAGCTAATTTGTTTTTCTTATTTTTTCTAGATTATGAAGTCAAGAATAAGCATTAAATAAGGGCAGGGGGAAAAAAAAAACCGAAGAAAAGATCCGAAGCCACTTCATAAACAAAATTTTCAGAAACTTCTTGGTAGGTGTACAAAGTATGACTTTGGACCTACCAAATGAAAACGACTTTTGAAACAAGAATAATTAACGTTTATACTCTTTAGTGATAAAATTGGTACAAACTTAATCTAAATAAAAGAACAAACATTAAAGGAAGCATGTTTTAAAATAACAAAATAAGAAGATAGAGTATGATTTCTGGTCAAAATTAATCGGAAAAAAAATAAATTGACAAAGACAAGTTTCCAAGTATTTTTTTCCTTAAATTATCAACCAATTTTGACTTTCATCACTAGAATCAGAAAAAATCAGAAAGTGTATACAATTTTCTAGAAATTATATAAATAAATAAAGTAGCACTGCACATCCTAGTTTTTTTATCTTAAAAAATTATTTCAAATAACGTGGCATTCGTCAATTAGTTGGTGAGAATAATATAATTAATTCACTTAAATCTTGTAATAAATTATTAACCAATAAATTTGAGATGTAATTTGGGATGTCTATCATTACTCAAACAAATAACATTTTAATCTAGGTGTACACTCAAAATTAATATTTCTATCTTTATATATTCGAAGGTCCGGTAAAAAATAAAACATTGCTTGTAATATAAAATTTAATGTCTTGTTCCATTCCAATAATATATTGTAGTGGTAAAAACTTAAAAAATAGTTCACAATTGTATGGACTCATATTAATTCTATGCCACAAAACTATCAATTCCATTACTTTATAAAGCCTTTTTTTTAATATTATTTTTATTTGTATAAACAGAGGTAGAAGGAAGCACTTTCTTTTTTTATACAATAAACAACTCTCAAATTGGACTCTAATGAACCTTATTTTAAAGCAAAAATTTAATCTCTGATGTCTCCTTTTGCGCTGCAGTGACGAACAAATCTTTATCAATCTTCAATCTACCTAATTCAATTGACCTCCCATGTCTGATTGCTATTACCACGCAATTTCCGTTTTATTGATAAATGACATATTATATTATATTGTCCAAATGATTAGCCAAGATTCCCTTCGTAATGAATTGAAATGATTAAATAATTGATGTATTTGTTATATTGATACGTTTTAATAGCTTTAGTATTGTGTATAACTACATAATTCATACAACACAATCAACGTGATAAATATATATTATATAAAATTTATTTACATATAAATACGTGGCGATTTGAATATTTAGTATGAGGTATTTTTTTGTTATTCTCCAACGATTTGGATGGTTGAGATTAATTCATTGAGATCTTTTCATTTTATTCTTTTTTTTTTTTAATTTTTCTTTTATTCTTTATCACAATCCTGAGTCATATTCCCTATATGTCATGTCCTCAATACCTTAAGATTACATATTACCACCAACATATGCTAAATATATATTGTACAAAATTTCCTTAGATGCACCTCATATTTGGTACATTGATGGGATAAATGAAAGTGCATGGAAACATCTTCTTTGCTTCAACTAATTTATAGAACGGAGGGAAATGACCTTGAAGTCCCTAATATTTCTCATTTTTTACTAATCAGATATTTACTTAAATTTTTTAAAATTAACTCTGTTTTATCCGTGAGTCCATGGAACCAATACCTCTTAAAAGAATAATGAAGGACATACTTATCATATCTTCTTTTTTTTTTTTCAATTTTTCCTTTTTAAACAGACTTCACGAAAACATTCAGTAAACTTAGACGTGGGTTCGATTAAGATTGCCCCAAAACTCACGAAAAATTGACCGAGACAAATGAAACTCAAATAACAGTAACAATTTATAATAAGCTTTAATTTGTGCATTATGATGACCGAAAAAGACTCCGTAAGACACGCAAACATCAAACATGCAAACTAGCTTGAACTCCTGATCGAAGAATGGTGACTTGACTCGTCCTGTCGCGAAGAAGAAACAGCATAAGCAAGTGGCTACATCCATCAAAGAGTCATCGATAAAATTAAAGCACAAATAATGAAAGAAAGAAAGAGATTGAATATCAGTAAAGGGAGGTCACATTCAATAATTAATTAATAATTGTCTTTTTTGCTTTATGGTTTCTCTTTTTATATATATTTAGGTTCATGGTCATGGGGAGTTTTGGTTATGATTTTTTTTTTTGTTTTTTACAATTTTTTGATTTTATGTGCCATACAGCATTTTCAAAATTATGGCTCAACGTCCGACCAAATGTTGTCATTTTTCTGTGTAGATAAGGGTATGCACGAGCTCCACATAGCCCTATGCTTTGATTTTTCTCACTAGCTAGGGATTTTAATTTTAGGGTTATTATTTGGTTGGTGTTGGATCGTGCTGTGTCGAGGAGAAAGAGAGCTTGAGCTGGCTGCTTTGCTTACGGCTTGCCCATCTCCATCAACATACATATAGTGATAAAATTGTTCCACCCCCACCAATTATTTATACCACCACCTTTGTTAAAAAACTGACAATATTGGTTCCAATTATTATGATTGCATTCTCGATGTGAAGTTGTATGTTCAAAGGTCGAATGTGGAACATATGTTGGAATGTAATTGGCGTTCACAAACGGGAGGGATTAACATTCAAAAAGACGATATATAATTGGAATCTGTAATGTTTTCATTCGTTAAAACCAGCTACATCTCAAAATTTTCAACAAAGGTTAATTATTAAAGCTATCACTAAATGTGAGAGTTACAAAAATTTTGCGCTGTGTTAAACTCTGATTACTGAGAAGCAGGCACATCTGTCGGGGTAGAGAAAAAAGAAAGGTCAAAATTTTTATTTTGTATTTTTTTTTTAAATAACATTGATCTAGGTAGACTGGTAAAACAGTGAAAAATGTCTTATTTTGATTTGAATAACGACACGCGCCCGTGTCGGTTAATTAGCTGATTGCATAAAAACGGCCGTTTTACTTTTTGTACAAGGTGGGTAATTGTGCTTGCAAAGATTTATTAGTGAGACAGAATTTATCACGATGCCATGGTTTCTTTTAAACTTCACATTGGGCGAGATATTTAGTCGATTTTGGGCCTGGATCGTGTTTGTGCACAAAGATTACTACTTAAGCTGTGGAACTGCAGAACCCAAATCCAGAGATATAGAAGCCCAATTCCATTGGGTCCAAAAGTAATCGGGTCAGCTGTGAGCCTTTGCCAGCGAGTCAGCGCACGCCATTTTACTCATTGCAGTGGCTGCGGTCCAGTCCGAACGCCTATCAAGGCTGAACCTAATAAGATAGCAATTATAACCCAAGAAGTAGCAAGCACTTGGGCATGGGCTTAGAACCCACCTATTTGTCAATAGAAATGCTGGCCTATTTCCACACACAGCGAATGTGCGTTCGTGGAACATGATAGAACATTTATATTGTCCTTTGACCGAAAAAGAAATTTAAAAAGAATTATTTTGATTCAACCGTCTTCTTCTTTTCGACTTGTTCACTTGAATTATATATTTTAAGTATCTGCTGTATGCTTAAGTTGGTAGCTTAATTTCAAAAGCGTTTTTTTAAAATGATATCACAAATGTCAAAATAGATGCCGATAATTAAACATAAATTTATTATATTCAAACCTATTACTCAATGGAATCGCGAACGCGAGCTTCACTAAAATTACTTAAATGGATCGTCCTACAATTTTCATTGGAAAATGATGTTGTTACAAATGCGTGCACAAAGGCGTGCACAAAACGGTGCGTTTTCTTAAGGCTATAAAATCTAATTCGTACGTGCAGCCGAGAATAGATCTGTGCCTCCCTCCTTTCATTCGTGCAGAAATGAAAAGAAAGGAAAAGAGTAATGACCAATATAATTTATTAACGAAGCAAACAAAGCAGAACAATGTGGCCAATACAAAGCAACCGAACATTTGCTAGAATCTGTAACTCATCCAAAATTTGCAAAATAATATCTCAAAATAATACAAAGCAACCGAACATATACACATTGTGGAATTTTAAACCCTTGCCAATTAAATTGTAAAACCCTTGACAACTAAATTGCAAATTAGACCAAAGAATTGAACATTGACCTTAACAAGCCGTGTTAAGCAGATTGTGTTGGGCGGAAAGAGCGATGCAGCTGAGATCGAGAGAGCGATGCAGCTGAAATCGAGAGAGTCAGGACGCAAGATGCTTCAGCCGAGAATAGATCTATCACTGTTGCAGCGTGGTGAGGGAGAACGGAGCCAAGACTGATCTTGCGTGGAGACTGGAGAGAAAGAGGCCGAAAAATGTTTGCCGTGGTGGAGGAGAGAAAGGAGGGAGGCACGATTGAGATCTCCGTTGGCAGAAACGAGGGAGGCACGAATGAAAGGAGGGAGGCACGAATATTTTCTTTTCCTTTCTTCCACGTGTGAACAAGTGGCTTTTAAACTTTGCACAAAACGAACCGTTTTGTGCAAAGCTTTGTGTGAATATCGCTACTGATTTTCATTTCGTTTGATGATCATCACATTTTACGAACTCCCTTGAAGTGTAAGCATCGTTATTCCAATTCTAGTATCGAATTAGCAGTAACTAACTTTAGCAACTATCACATATATTGAACAATGGAAGCATTCTCAAATCCGCATCACACTGATGCAATTCATATGTATTTTCTTACATCATCTCAATGAGGAGCCATTCTTTCAATTTCAAAGAGCAATGAAGAGAGATGAATTCACCTATCATTTAAATATCAAACAAGTCATCATGATACACACCATTAATTGTACTTGTATTACACTCGCAACGTACACACAGAAGAATACCATATATAATTATCAAACTGAATTTAATTTACTTTTAAGTCTTCCAAATCTGGACCATCCACCAGGTGTGCCCGATCACTGTGTGTAAATGGTCATGTACTTTCTTTAGACAGCACTGCAGGAAAGAGGAAAAGAGAGAGAAAAGGGGGAAGAAAAAAAGAAAGAATCTGATATCACTTTCTTTTTGTCCACAAGTTTTCATATACAAGTTTATTCATAGGAAAAATAAATAAATTCAATAACTATCAAATGCCAGTCAGTTCATTTACGCTTTCTTCTTGGCTGATTCATGTTCCTTCTCCATGTGTTCAAACAGGCTTCCATCATAAACAGATTTGACCGTGTCTTTATGCAGCAAACCGTTCTTGTCCTTGCAAAGGACATGCAATATTTTCCATTCTGAGTAGGCAGCAACCCTGCAAATTGTTTCAACAAATTAAAATTCTTGTACAATGCGATCCTCGCTATCTGATTTCGTTAAATTGATTGTCGAAAATTCGAAACAGAGTAAGTTAACAGAATAAAGAGGAAGAGAAAAAACCAACCATCCTCCATAGTCCTTGGGTTCTCTGTTAGCCTTAAGCATTCCCATCAGCTCTTCGGATGTCAAAGCGTTTGAGTGCGTACATGCATGCTTGGTGAAAATTTCTTCAAACTTCGAAGGAACAAACCTAAGAAAAACATTTGTTGTAAATGAAATGATTTGAAAATCAAAATAACCAAAATAATCGAAGCGTAATGGGCAATAACCAGAATTTTATTCATTCACACAATCTATGATCTGTCGAAGAGGATAAGAATTCACATTAACTTGATATGAACTATAGTGTTTTAAGGTTGAAAAATATGTTCTGGCTAACTTGACAAATCAAAAAGGATTTGGCCCTAACCTAATATCTTCTGTAATTGGTTTTAATTTTCATCTTTGAACAAGATCTATTCGTTTACTATTAACTTCCAATCATTATCATGTATTTACTTCGACAGAAACTCAAAAGAGAATCGAGTCTTGAGACAAAGGCTACGCTATGGAGCATGGCACGATACTGCTGTACTTTTAACTACAAGATGAATAAAATAATAAAGAATAGCAAATCTTAACAAGAAGAAAAATGAATAATATTAAATAAATGGGTTTTTCTAATATAAAAATGTGTAGATGCTTCACTACTTTTAGCCAACTCGTTCCCTTGTGAGAAACAATATTTAAAAGCAAACTCATAATTATACCTTCCTTCAGAGTCATACACGCCAGAATCGCTGCCATGTTTGCTTTTTTGAATATTTTTAATCTCAATTGGGAAGAGTAAAGAAGGAAATTTTCCCTACACAACATGAAAACCAGATCAATTAATTAGACAGTAATATAGAAACTTGGAAAGCGAATAGGCTACTTTAGAGAATAGTTCAAAATAACTTCCCGTAAACTGTCAAAAACCCTCAATTAGTCCCAAGTGTTTTATGTGCTAAAGTTGTCACTCTATCTTAAAGCTTAAGCTTGATGTTTAGTCCCAGATGTTTTTCTGTTGGTAGCCCTTTCTCTATCCTTTTTCTTTTCATATTAAATTCTTGGATGCACTCAAATTAAATATTTGATTGACCCATTTTGTTCCTGTATATACTACCACATTCATGAAATTTAACACCAAACCATTCCTTTGAGAAAAGAAATAATAATGATTTACATAAATAATGGACCAAATTTTGGTAAGGGAATCTAAAACAAATCATCTGAAGTTGTGAACACAAAATCATAAAATGTACTCCTAATTTGAAAAATAGTAACAATGAGTTGACAATTAGATCAATGGATTTATACCGTAGCGTTTTTGTTAAGAGATAAGTATAATCCCCTAGTCCTAGAGATTTTTTTTTTTTATATTGATATATAGGATTATTACTTATATTACATCAAATGTTATAATTAATATTTATAATCATATTATACAACTGAAACCTCGTGTACGGATTATTACTAATATTACATCAGAAATTACAACTGACATTTACAATTAAATTATACAACTAAGACCTCGTGTACATGAATCTTCTGAATTATCTAAATTTTTAAATCTTTGTCTCTACTCAATCATTTCATAATTGAATGAGAACTGAAACTAACCCCCATAATATTTTATAGAGACTCAAATCTTTATGAGTGTAAAGACTCTCATTCAGTCGAAAGCCCATTGGGCCTACTCCTGGAATATTCAATTTATAATGTATGGCACCCATTAAATTTGGAGTCAATTTTGATGCCCTGATACCTAAGTGGGGCCCGAAGTAATTGTCCTTAAAGAAAGTAACAGGTGAGTTGGTGGTTGACAAGTGACAGCACTTTGGACTTTGTTTGTAAGTTTCAGTTTTGAGTACACAAATTATCCAACACATATTAGTATGACTTGCACTTAACAGTTAACAGGCTTTCTTGAAATAGAAATATTAGAAAAATGAAATATCGGATATTTCGAAGACTTACAGGGCGAGTTTTAGAGCTGAGACCAATATTTATGAATAGGGCAGCACCGGTAGACAAGGGGATGCCACATCCAATTGCACGGAAACCTATACTATTATTAAATTTAAACCAAATGAAAATCCCATTTTAAAGAAACTTAAATAAAATCAAATTTCATATAACAAATAAAATAAGCCTATTTAAAGAGAGAGAGAGAGAGAGAGAGCAGAATTAGAATCTAGAATTAGTCAAGTGAAGAAGAAGAAAAGCACCTTGGAAGGTCTCCCAAGGGTATACGATTCCGTCGTGATTTCTGTCAAAGAAAGCTACATGCTTCTGCAAAACGTTCTCATTACTCGGAATAAAATTTTCATCTTCTGCAAATATTCATAAAAATTAAAAAAAAAACCCATATTGCAAATAACTTTTAAAAAAACTAATTTTAACAAAATATGCGCAACTCTAGACCTATATATATATGTGTGTGTGTGTGTGTGTGTGTGTGTGTGTGTGTGTGTATGTATATGTATATGTACCTTGTTGGTTAGTTTTTGATGAAGAAACAGCAGGAGCAGAGGAAGCCATGAAGAAGAAGCGTGCAGGGAGATCGATAAAACTGGACAGAGAAACGAGCGAAAGAGAGAGTTTGTTTTGATAAAATGAGACGTTAATGGGGGTTGGTTTCTGTTTTAAAAATACAGGTAAGAGTGACACGATCGGTTGGGAAGAAACTAAAGTGAAGTTACTCAGGCTTGTTGCTTTGCTTTAAAACTTCAATGAATTTGGATTCTGTCTTTGGGTAATAATTAATTTTTGTAACGGAGAGAGAAATGAAACAGCTACATACGGGGAATAAAGGTCACTCGTTGTCAATACAACACGCGCCTCAATCGTAACGTCAAGCAACAGCTATGGTATTGACATCTGTTCTTTCATTCCGCCGAAAAACCTGGAATCCCTTTTTTTTTTTTTTCAAATTTGTTTATTATTTAACGCCACGCAGGCACACGCACTTCCAGACAGAGAATATGTCCGATTGAGGGAGGTTAGCCTTAGCCACTTGGGTCTCTAGAAAATTGTTTGTTTCTTTTAAGCGACATAAATGAGCATGAAAAAAAATAGAAAAATAAAAACTGAAAATGGAGATATATTTTTACCCAAATATTACGAAATACTTAAATTTATCCTATTATAAATAGAAGAGTAATTCTACACATCACCGTACCTTTTGAAATTAACGTATTCAGTTAATTTTAACAATTGACTAATTTTATCAAATAAAAATATCATTTAAAAATTAAATTTCAATCAAGTGCGTGCAGTCACGCAGCATATAATGTGCGACTATGCATGTGGTGATTTATCATTGTTGGAGTTATATTTTGTGGCTCACAGCTCCCCTAACGAACATTGACCACACGTGCAACCGCGCACTAAATCAAAACTCTTAAAAGTTTATAATTATGTCCTCTAAAAAAGATGCTTATATTTACAATATTATGATAGATGGCAGATTTTATAACTTATAAAAATTACTTACTCATCTTCGAATAGATGCATGTTATACCTATTAAAGATCAAATTAAGATTTAAATGTTAGAATACCTAACATTACTTTTATATTTATGTGAAAAAGATAAATAAATCCTAAAAAATTTAAATTTTAATATCATAATAGGAGTAAATAATTAATTAAAAAATATTCACCTTATTCATAAAAAGTAACAAAAACAAAAATGAAAATTTGGAATAGATTGCCAAATGCTAACCTTATTCAATATCAAATTGCCAAAACTGTAACCCCTCATTAACATCAAATTACCAAACCCTAACCTTGAATCTAATGGACATCAAATTGCGAAACCCCAATCCTTCCTAAACCAAATTGACCACAAATTACCCAAAGTTTAGCATCAGTTCTAGAGCAAAAAAATAGCAACTATTTAGAGGGAGGAGCCCCCCGGCCATAGCTTTGCGCATGTGCAACAATAGAAACAGTCGCCAGCGGCTTGCACAGCAATATATAGCATTAGTTGCACGGCAACATTTCTTAATGGAGATTATTAGTGAGTGATTGAGGAGCTCCATGATAGTTTTATGAGTGTTTTAGTTAATAACAGTGGGGGTCCCGCCCAACCCCCCCCCCATGAGGTGGTTTCTTTTTCAAAAACTGATGAAGTTTTATGAAATTAGGGTTTGGGTTTAGGTTCAACAATTACACTAAAGTATTCGATTGTTGAAGTTTATCTAATTTTTTGAAAATTTTACCTATTTGGTAACCTACTATTAAAAATTAAAAGTTAACATATAAAATGCAAGAATGAGACAGCCTTATGACATTATCCATTTGCGTTCAGATAAATTAAAATATCTCATAACTTATCGAATGTAGTAAAATTTTTCAATAACAAATATATAATAAATAAGTAAAAAGAGATTAATTTTCAAAGCATAATGGTGATGCCACATTGGTCATTACTCACTAAAAAATATTAAATATACCCACAAAAGAAAATCAGACTACAATACAAAACAACTGCCAAAATGATAATATATATTTCTTGTCTGAACATATTTCAAATGTTGAGACCAAAATTTAGTTCTTCTAATTAATGGGTAGCCTTACGAAGATTAGATTTCGAGTCTCAAGCTTCATAGAGTGTGCTTAATTAGTAAAATTTTTTTAAAAAGTTAGGTGTTATTAATTCGTATAAAACAATAAAAAAAAAACAGAATAATAATATATTAAAAAAGACTCGGAATCATTATAATATTGGAAAAAAAATGTACGCGATTGAGCATCTCTTCGCCTTTTCTTTACATTTTTTTATGGAAAATACACAATAATTTAATAATTTAACGGCGACGCGATGAACAAGAAGAAAAAAGACAAAGCACGGAACAGAAATTAATTAATTGGTGGTTGCTGAAATGGAAACGCAAGCAAATTAGCAAAAGAAGTAAAACGAAGAAAGAGATTTGACGGCTGCTTGCTTTTAATTTCTCCATTACACACTTGCTTTTAAGCCACTACCACAATCATATCTAAGCCTACCGCGCTGGATACCCCAATTATTCGATTGGTTGTGTTCACACTCGCACATACTATATAATAATAATGTTCCACAACAATTTTATATATAAATAAAATAAAGCGACTCGCTTTCAACATTCGCTCTCTACCAAATGCAAATTGGAGTAAAGGTGAATTTGACATATTATATTATATTATTTTAATATAAATATATTATATTATATTATTTATGTATTATAATAATATTATATAATATTTAATATTATATTATATTTTAATTATACAATATTTAGTGTTTATTAAACACTTTAATTATATAAGTATTGAATTAAATTAACTTAATTTTTAAATTATAGCGGCATACTTATTATTAAAAATTTTAATATTATAATTTTTAAACTACAATTACAATTACTCAACAATAGCATCAAACAGGACTTAATGATTCCATGTGCTACACGCTGAGCAACTTTATGTGCCTCCAAATTCGCATGGCCTTGTTGTAAAGCAACAAAGCATCTTATTCCTTTAGCAAAACAATCTAAATATTTAAATATAATCATTCATGAAATTTTATAATCATAAATAAAATAAATTTAAAAAAGTAATTAATAGTGAAATTAAATATATGGTAAAAAAGTTATTGAGTAGTCATAATATAATAGTCAAATAAAATTACATAAAACAATCTAAATATTTAGTTAATTTTTATCAAAAATTTAAAAATATTATATAAAATCAATTAATTAATAGTATTATTAATTTTGATGATTATTTTTAATATTATATTAGTGATTTTTAAATTTAGTGCAATCAAATAATGCAATAAATTATTAAATATAGAAGTAATGAAAATTTAATCTCAAGAGTTAGCAGAAATAAAAGTACCAATTTAATTAGATCATAAATCATAAATAAAAATAAAATAATTAATTAATTAATATTAAGTGTAAATAAAAAAATGATATAAATAAAAATTTCATAAATGAATAATTTTTTTCTTTAAATCTTATCCTATCTAAACTCATGTGTAAATTAGTATTTTTTAAAAAATTTATTTCAAACCACCCAAGGGGGGGATGGTTAGGCGGGACCCCCTGACCTGTATATTATTAAACTAAAAATAAAATTACATATGGAGGGGAACATAGACCAAAATCTCAAAGCAAATGAATGAAAACAACCAACAAGTGAATTAATGTAAACGCCTAGAAACCCGCTTACAATATTTACGACCAGTCACTAATTTAAAATATTTCCTAAAACTAGAGGAATGCATGCCAACAACACTGAAGTCAGGATCAAGATCATGCCCCCCTGTACCCTCAGGCTCAGACGCAAAATAATCATCAGCTACAGGATTTTCATCGGAGCTAAACTTCTCATTTGATTGAAAAGAAATATTTGTACAATGGGAATTAAAACCCACAACCATTGAGTGAATATCATCAACTGCAGACTTGAAAAAAGTAGAGACTGTGGAAACCCTCAAAGCACCGAGATCATCCAAAACAGGAGAATAAGCAACCTGAACACATCCATCAACATCTCTCAGAGCAACAATATCTAGGCCACTCGAGCCAGCACCAACAATATCAGAAGGCAATGGGTAACTATCTGGAACACCCGAGCCAGAAGGTCGAATCTACTCACCCAAAGAAACTTTCAAACCTGAATCAACAGGAGCAGCAACAGTAGGTGCCGAAACAGGGGGGGCAAGACAGCTCCCGATCTCTGACCCTGATCCACAAGAGGCTGTAGAGTAGGCACCTGAGGCCGATGATCAGCAGCAACAACATATTGGGGAACATGAGTCTCCCGAGACTGAACAACAAGTTTCGAAACTGGTAGTTTGCCCTTATCTCGGGGCGTGGTGCTCTTGGCCTCACCAACAAGCTGAACGGGTTTATGAAGCCCATGATTAGCTACATAACAAGAATCAACAGAATGTCCAAGATGCTTACATGAGGAGCAGTAGGCAGGGACCCGCTCAAAGACAACATCCTACCAGAAACCAGTATCTCCCTCACCAATCCAAAGACGCGGCAACTAATGCTTCAAAACATCATACTCCACAAGCACTCTACCTACTGAAAGCCTATTAACCGAGGCCATGGCATGAGCAACACGTAATGGGGTACCGATAGCAGCAGCAATAGAGAATAAAGTTGACTTACAATGGATAAAATGAACAAGCAGGTGCGGTAATGATATCCAAACAGACACGACGTGAGACTCCACCGAACAGCAAAAATCAGTGCTCCACTTGAAAATACGATATCCCGACCACTAACATACCAAGTCTACCTCACCTAAATACACGAATAGCTTCCTCCATAGAAAATTTTATCAACACATGTCGATTATCAAGCAAGGACACTTGACAACTCCCTTTCAACCCCAGAGAAACAAAAAATTTCCGAATAATATCCATGGAGGCGTGGTCAAAGGAAAACTTACCAACCAATGCTAATTTAAACGGCTCAGCCATGACTTTAATTTCCTCTGTAGAAAAGTGAATGGCAGGCTCGCCATGATGTAGAGTGGCTGGCTTTACTGGAACCATAGGCGTAGCAGGACCCATAACAGTGTCAAGAAGGGACTTATGGGGCCGATGAGGTGCAGTTGGATTAAGGATGGAAGCCGGTTTCACGACCGAAGCAAAGGAGGGCTTGGGATTCAAGTTTGGGCTTCGGGAGGAGAGGGGATTAGGGGCTGGCCGTGCTAGATGGGAGGTATCAGTCTTGGCATCACCCATGGGATTTAGTGCATGGCGATATGGAGCACAGTGTGAGGGGTTTTCGCACTGGATCTGGTGTACAATGACCTGTTGTGAGCAGTGAGGTTGAGAGGAAACTTGCTACTTATCCGAGGCTACATGAGACGGAGGGGGACGTGGTGAGCGTGCCAACTGTGGCTGGGAGACAGATGCATCATGGTTGGGTTGGTTGGAAGCGGTGGTTTGCAATAGACCACACGCAGCAGCGGTGGTCTACATGTGTAAATTAGTATTATTAATCCATGATCTTAGGATTAAATTCAAATTTAATCTCCCTTAATCCAATCCAACTAAGCATGCTAAACATGAAATAAATATTTAATCCTAAAATTAATTCAATCTTATACTTTATTGTAGCATCCAAACACGACATAGTGCCGGTGACAGTTGCCATTAGGTGCGCTAGTTTTTCCTCATTTTTTTTAATTTTTTTATAATAAAATATTAATAACTTTTGATATTATTATTTTTATGCTGAGTAAATTTATTCTAATATCCTCATCATCTCTCTCTGTATCTTTTTTCCACTTTCACTCCTGCCTACTGCAACTTCTTCAATTTCTTCGTCAATTTCTTTTATGACTTGCGGAAGTGAGGACAGAGATCTAGGATTTGGCTGAGGATTTTGCATTAGGCTAACCGACAATTCAATTCTCAAAATGGGTCAATCACCTGAATAAAAAATTATTATATATATAATCATTACTAGGTATGGACACTTTATTTTTTTTAATATGAACACGTTATTGAGTTATATGACTTAATAAAATTATTTTATAATATACTATAAAATCGTCTGATTTTATAACATTAAAATCTAATTTTATTAAACTGTATAATTTAATAGTGTGTCTGCATGTGTGCATGTATGTGTATACAAGATGAATTTACAATGAAATAAACTAATTTATAACACTGTAAATTTTGATTTAAAACATTGTAAATATGTTCCAAACTTTTATCTCAGATTAAAAGATTCCTTACTATATATGTAATATATATATGATTCTCTGGTCAGGCGGTCGTGGCTTCTTCAAAATGTGGATTTCGATTTCTGGTCGAGGATAAATTGAACTGTTGCAAACACTTAAGAGAACCACAAATATGGATCCCATTTTCAATATTTTTAATTATTATTATTTTTTTTTAGAGAGAGAGAAAAAGCAAAATCACTTGATATTGCTTCATTTTCCTTCTCTTTCACTGGATTTAAAACGTCAAAACAAAAAATTTTAATGAATGGGGCTAAAATCTCCCTCGATCCAGAGGAAGCACTCGAAAGAAGCCAAATCAAAGCACTCCAATGAAGCCAAAACGAAAAACTCCAATGAAGATAATCAACCACTGCTCCAACTAAACTATCTCAGCCACCTTCCATCTTCTTTGTAAGCATCCAAATTTTAGTTTTTTTTTTCTTTGCTGCTTGTTTCAGCAAAGGTCGTCGCGACAGTGTTGTATTTGGGTGACTCAGTATTCAATTTATTTTTTTCTTGTTGAAATTGTTTAATTTTTGTAAAATTTGCTACCATGTTGTTATGCATTCTGCAGTAAGTTACGTTATTTGCAGCTAATTTTTTTCTTTATTATGTTATTAGTTAATGGCTCCAGACACTTCAACATGGAATGTATGAGGTGTGGCTTGAATGTTCGAAGGGTGGCCAAAGACGTGCAAACAAATTATCTAATAGTTAAAGACCGAAATGTATTAGGCATTAATTTCATCATTGGTGTATCTCAGTGATAACAAGTGTGTTGTTACATTATTGAGTTAAAGACTTTTACTTCTTTATCTTGAAAATATGACAACTTATTTTCAGTTAAAAGCGTAGATTGATATTGGGATTATGTTCTTTATTTTGGAATGGATTCAGAGTTTGCAAATGGTCATAATAATCTTATTTTTTACAAACAAAAAGTGCAAAAAAATGCACATCAACGAAACAACAACAAAGTGCAATAATGCACACAAAATCATGATCAATTTGATATCCATTAAAAGTTCATATTCTGCATCAATTTGACATCTACTAAATAAAGATCAATCGTCTTATTACAGTAAGTCAAACAAAAAAAAAAAGTTAATCCGATTCCTAATAAGAGATATTAAATTTATATAAATCTAATATAATAAATTACAGAATTAAATTTTTAACAATATAGTGACAACGCAAATAGAATAGAAGAAAAAATTAAAATTTGGATACTTACAAAGAAGATGGAAGGTGGCTGATAGCTTCCTTAGAGCAGCGGTTGATTATCTTCATCGGCGTTTTTCATTTTGGCTTCGTTGCAGTGCTTTGAGTTGGCTTCTTTTGAGTGCTTCGTTTGGATCTATAGAGATTTTAGCTCCATTCATTAAAATTTTTTTATTTTGACATTTTAAATCCAATGAAAGAGAAGGAAGATGAAGCAATATAATGTGATTTTGCTTCTAATTAAGAATACTGAAGATGAGAAACCATATATGTGGTTCTCTGAAATGTTTGCAACCGTTCGATTTATCTAATTGCTAGAAATCGAAATCAACAGTTTGAAGTACACGTATGTGCCTGCACTGAAAATCTACTGTATATATATATAAATTTCTACTTAGAACATTCTTATCTTAATAAAATGAGAATGCCACCAACTAACTAAAAATATAAATTTTAATACACTAACAGATAAAAAAATATAATTTTTAATTTATTAAAATTTGTATCGAAGATGGATAGCTTGGCTTGGATAGCTTTATGGTAGGACGATTTGTAATGAAAATTTCTCTAAGAATTATTTTCAACAAAGTAATTTATTTATTTATTTTTTAAAAATAAGTTATTTGGATTTTAGTAATTTATCAGTCAATATTACTTGAAAAAAAAAGTTGAAATTTGTAAAAGATTGG
Organism: Murraya paniculata; assembly: GCA_030449075.1. Taxonomy (NCBI): domain Eukaryota; kingdom Viridiplantae; phylum Streptophyta; class Magnoliopsida; order Sapindales; family Rutaceae; genus Murraya; species Murraya paniculata. Next base: position 297,401 of record JAEVFN010000043.1, read on the forward strand.
ATGTTTGATTGAAAGAAAGACTTTCACACCAAATTGGAGGGTCCTTTGAATTTCTTTATAATGTCGTCCTCATACACAGTTCCAGGACCACCTCACTTTTTTCGTTTTCATGTTAAAAGTCATTGATTTAGGAAATCATAAACTATGAGGGCAAAGTTTTGCTAAGCGAATAAGATGCTTTGTTGCTTTACAACAAGGCCATGCGAATTTGGAGGCACATAAAGTTGCTCAACGTGTAGCAAATAGAATCGTTAAGGCATGGAATCATTAAGTCCATGTTTGATGGTATTGTTGAGCAGTTGTAGTTTAAAAATTATAATATTAAAGTGTTTAATAAACACATATACTATTATAGTTTAGAAGTTAAGTTAATTTAATCAAATACTTATGTAATCAAAGTTTATAAAATTCTTACTATTTTTGTAAAAAATTTTAGTTAAAAGTTGCGTTTACAATTTTTAAAGTTATGTTTACAATACACTAACAAATTTTATTTATAGTCACAGTCTTTAGAGCCAGTTTGGTAATATTTTTACTTTTAAAATAATTAATGTTAACTATACTGTAAAAGTAATCAGTTGTGAAAAAAATTAGTTAAATATTTAAAAAATTATTTTTAAAACTATTGTGAGTTTTAAAAGTAATTATATGTATTTAGTAAATTTTTACAGTAAAGCTTTTGTAAGAATTTAAATAACTGAATTATATATAATATTGAATAAAATTTATTTACATATTTATAAACATGTAGACAAAATATTTTTTTATTGTGTATATATAATAATTGATAACTAAAATAAATATTTTATATTATTAATTTTATTTTTTATTTTATTACCTTAATATAATTAGTAATAATAATAATATCTTTGAAGTTAATGATTTTATTTCCTAATTGATAAGAATAACTTTAAATTTTTATAATATATAAGAGGATATATATATAAAATATATTTAGTATAAAACTAATTCTTATAATTAGATTTTTAAAAGCTACTTTTTTTATACTTTTTAAAATTTGTTGTAGAATGAAATAATTTTATCAAAAGTAATTTTTAAAAAATTTACTAAATACTAAAATTAACTTTTAATTTTTTAAAATAACTTTTGAGCCTCTACAAAATAATTCCAAATAGACTATAAATCCACACAAATGTAATTTTTAAATCACAATATAAATGGACTATTAATCCACACAAATGTAATTTTTAAATCACAATATCTCAATATCAAAGAGAGCAAAAGAATAGAATGTAAACGCAGTCCGGTCATTGCAAGAATAGTGATATCTGCATTCCCACGTGCACCAATTATCTTAGACATTTTTCCTAATTAAATGTACATGAAATGTTTTAAATGGCACCAAATCCGTCAAAATAAATATTCATCATTCTCAAAATACACTCCCAGTTAATTTAGCCCTTGCCCAGGAAATCGATTTTATTGATTTCATATGATCTTCTGCCACTTCCACCTCTTTGTTTGAAATAGAAGCTAATATTGTAATAATATAACACCTTCAACTAATCATCCATAACTTGAAAATCAAATTAATTGTTCACGGCCACTATCCTTGACCCGTTATTGTCCTGTCTTTAGCTTGAATCCCACACTTATAAAAAAAGAAGACTGCCTGATTTGGGAGATTTAAGCCCCTGAATATGCCAGGCAACCACACTAGCTTGTGATTCCAAAAGATTAAATAAAAGGGAGATTATTTGGTTGCTTACAAGTTACAAACTAGTATCAACAACACACGACTGTCATCATATCATTTAAACTTTCTATATTACATCTTAAATCACAAGATCAAAGAAACAGGGGAAGAGAATATAAATCCATCAGGACACGCAAGCTTGGTTACATTCTCAAATGTTTTGGGGACAGAAGTCAAAAGTCGTGTTACTCCACGTACAAGCATTGATTCAGGCACAACAAATCACAAGTAAGGTTTTGGGCACATCGTTGATTCACAAAGGGTACATTTTTATTTAGCCACCATTTGATGGAAGTAAAGACAACTTTCTCAGACATGAATTTATATTTCATGGGAAGTAAGCCGACAGCAGCCGGAATAATCTAATTCATATAATTATATACATACATTACCATGTTCTTACATATCTCAGTTGGCTTAGAGGATACAACACTTCAGCACCAACCCCTTCTGATCCATCCTTGCATCTTCATTACCTGCAAATGCAATTCCCACATGGTTTGTAAGCTTGAAGATATATATAAATTCTTTTGTGCATGTGTCTATGTACGTATCGATTATCTTTGCTTCTTCAGCCCCACCAGGCTGTCCCACTTTCCTTTATTCACCTTTTTTTGATGGTGGTGGTGGGGTTGTGAGAATTAGTTCACATTAACAAATTAAATACTGCATAAAGCTGATATATAAAAATGTTCAACAAATAGAAGGCAACAATTAAAAGTTGGCACACCTTCAGGAGGTTGAACAAGCCTCCAGTTTTGGGGAGACATCATTTCTTTCTTCAGTTGAGTCAATATGTCCTCCATTGTATACTCCCTTTGCCAATTGGCAAGCATAGGGAAAAGACTTGGTTCGACCTTTTATTTATTTACCCATTAGTTTATCAATTTCAACCATATTGCAATCAATGTCTTGAAGAGTAACATCACTTACCATTCCTGTCTCCTGATTGACACAGGTCATGTTTATCCGGGTCTGAAACCTTACACTTGGTGGATTGTCCGGATAATCTGTGCCACAGAAAAGTTTCAACTGGTAGATACGTCCTTCGTGAACAGTCTGATATGCAGAATCAATAGATAGAATAAATTTTCCTTCCAAAAAATAAGATCAAGATGTGATGCTAATAACAGAAAAAGAATGTTAAATTATAAAAAACACAACGTCAACAAGTTGTCTATAGTGTGCGTTATACAAGCATAGATCAAGACAGCTCAAAGTATCAAAAGCTCAACAAGAAATCAGTCCATGCATAAGGGGAGAAAAAGGTTTCTGAAAACATTGAAGTGCAGAAGAAACAACTTTAGGATGTGTAGCTACAAAGAAAGATTGAACATACATTAGGGGGACCGATAATTGTCCCAGTCCATGATTGCATTAATATGTCATCAGCATCATCCATTCCATAGCTGACAGTTCCATCACCAATTCCCTTTTCCCCCCTCTCAAGCTCTTCCAATAATCTGAAATTCCTAGGCACTGCAGACATCCATAATTTCAGTCACACCTACCATACTAATAATAAATGGAATTTAAAATCAACAATTGCTAGTAAGAAGAATTCTTTCAAAATAAAAATTACCATATATTTGCAAATAAAGATTGTAAAGAACTGAAATGTCAACTACACTACACAGTTTACATAAAAATCGCAGAGTGCTTCAGTTGAAGCAGTGAGACAATGAAAAACAATATGTTAAAACAATTCTGAAAAAAACCTACGATTGCTTTTGCAGCTTAGGGAGACTGGCATGTCTTCGATAACAATTCTTAGAAAAGAAATGTCATCTGTTTAATATTAAACATTGCATGCGATGAAACTTGTATCAGAGACCAAAATTTCGGAGAGAGAGTAGAGAGGACTTAGCCAAAGTTCAAGGTGGCAATAAGGCTATAATAAAGTAAGAGAAAATTTAAGGCAGAGTTCAAAGTTCCAAATCCTTTTGGTAACCCTCCCTTTAAAGTAAGGGGAGACTAACAAGCTATATTCCTAGGGAAGTAGTGGAAACCAAGAGAACATAACAAAAAGAGGTCTTGCTTGAAAAATAGAGGAAAAAACCTAAATTTCAGGGGGGGAAAAAAGAGGATTGGTAGTAGTATAGAATTTCAGTGAGGACAATACTAATATTCTAAACAGAAAGAGAACTTACTCTTGAAGACAGAGAAAATATCAGGTGTATGAGAGGAAGGCCAGGTTCAAAGACTTCCTACCAACTCCGATAACACACTCAAGTTTCGATTCAGTCAACAAAACATAACACATATACAACTACAGTGAACTCTCCTTCATGATTATATCTACTAAGTTACTTGTAAGCCACTTTATTTGATTACTTAACAATGAAAAACCTTCAGAACCTGAGACAGAAAATGTCTAAAGCTTAAATACTAAATGAACTAGCAATAATATAAGCATTCCAATATGTTATCATGAACTTCAAATGATAAGAAACAGCGATTGTGCTATCCTAATGGCTATATGTGTTTAAAAGCACCTGGCTGTAGCTAGCTTCGCTGTAAAACAATGATGCTGATATAGGTCAGTAGGCACTAGCCCTAAGATCCCATGAATTTTATTTTTTGGCGTTCATTTCCAAAGTGGAAGGCATTTTCTCAGCTATGCTACAGCGGCCACCTGCTGTACTGGTCACAATAGTATCATGATCAACCAAGATTCTGAAAAAGCGTTACTACATCTAGGAAGCCGCATAATACTAACAGCTTGCAGGGTGCACTTCATCAAGTAGTCAAATTTGTAGTGAAAAAGCTATTTGTGATGCCTCCTATTGTTACATTATACAATCATGACTAAATTTAGCATAGGCCTAAACCATGCCATCTCTGGAGCCAGCCGTTCAAAATCAAATTGAACATCTTATCAATATTACATCATCGATTTACTGTCACTGAAAGTGGCAACTAGCCCAGGGTGTTCTACCACATCAGAAGCAGTAACTAGCCAAGTAAGAAATACGAAGAATATTCTTTCACAACTCCACCTCCCTACATGAAGATGAACTAGACTTCAGCCCTGTTTGGTATTGAGATTGGGCGGCTATAACTTTTCACTAAAGTGTTTGGTAAACACTAACTGCTGTGGCTTGAAAACTAAGTTGATTTAATCCACTAATTTGTATGATGAAATACTTATAATATTTTTATTATTTTTAAAAAAATTATTATTTAAAATAAATATTTATTACACGCTATTAACTTTTATTTTATAGTTACGACTTTTATTTTTCACAGCAGCTGACAGTTGTAGGCTTGTATCATAGAATGCTATAGCACGTCCATACCAACAAGGCCTAAATCTATAAGACCATACCCAACCACACCAAGCGGGTAATTTCGCCTTTATTATTATTATTTTTTCAATAAACAGAAAAATCCGCTCGTGAAGGACAATGGCACCAACAAGGCTCTTAGCATTTTGGCTGCCATTGTCCTATAAGAATGTTTTATATATAATATACGGAGGAATAGGCATGACTCAACAATGAGAATTTAAGAGGGATTAATTTAGGAAAAGTGTTAGATAGAAATATATAACATCTAACATGTAAATAAATGCAGCTGCAAGATGTCACTGCAAGTCAAGTCAGCTATACATAATAACTTTTTAAAATCCAAGAACATTGCGGCGCATTTTTGTACCATCAAATGAAATCACCACAAGGTCAGTTTCATCATGAAAGTATCACATGTGTACACTATCCACATTAAACTCCACATTACCTTTTTTAGTATATGACAAAATCATTCTACAATTAGAGTATATATTATGACTTTTGTTAGGTAATATGCCATAATTAATCCAAAGAAATTCACAAACAAAAACAAAATAAACAGAACAGACTTCCATAAGCTAAGGATCCATAAAAAAAATTCAATATATACAAAAGTAAAAATATATGAACAAGATCGCAGCTCAAAAACCAAAAAAAAAAAAAAACATTTTTTTCGGGAAATCCTCAATCAGAGCTATGGCAACATTGAAATTCTAATAATTGGAATCGAAACATGAACATAATCAAAGACGGAGACTTACCGACGACTGATGATCCTTCAGAGCCCATTTTCTGAGTAAAACTTAGAGAGGGAGTTAGGGTTCTGTTAACAACTAACGCAACTGGCGATGAAGATAAAAAGGTACTGAAGAGAAAGGGAAATGATTATGTGTTGAACGGTGTATGGCGGTTCCTGTGAATTTGCGAATCACAGCCTTTTGCTTGGTGCTGATCTCTTTTGAGTGTGACTCCTTTGCATCGCTCAGTTGTTTATCTATTTATGCTATTTTTTCTTGGGAACGATATTTATCTAGGCTACTGGCTACTTCATTTTTAGAAAACTTATATATACAACAATCAGATATTTATTGTAGAGTAATTATATAATAAAGGAATGTAGGGTTCAGTATAAATTATACTGTATTCAAATACAAGTTTTTTCCATTTTAACTTATTATTGTTTTATTGTAAAATTACTTTGTATTTATATGTTATTAAGTAAAAATTAGGAAATGTAAGAGGACTTAAATGGTGACTTTTGAGAATTATAGGTTTATTTTATTTTTTTTGGTAAACAAGAAGGACTACAAGTTTTTCTAATTACAATACAATTTATTGATATTTAGAGTACAGTAAAGTTCTATAAATATTTATTTGAACCTAAAACAGATCAAATTTATTTTCACATACTTAGAGATTATCGATCCCTACAGATTAAAAACAAAGTGGTATTTTTACCACTAAGAATCTAAGATATCAATACAAGGCATTTAATAAAACTCTATTAAAAATTCTAGGGTTAAAAACTTGTATGATATTATTGTTACATGTGCAGTAGTTTTTCAATAAAGTAAGAGATAAATTAAGATATAATAAAAATACATATTTTAATAAAATATATTTTATCTTAGAATGTATTAAATATTTTTATTTTTATTTTTTAACTTGTCCTTTACCATATTAAAGTAAAGAAATCCTAGCAAAAGAGTACTTGATACATATGTGCTTCTAAGTTAAATAAAAAAAGAGGGGTAAATGTTCATTTAATCATTATATTTTAACTTAAATACTTGTTTAGTATTTATATTTTAAAAAATATGTCAAGATATCCTTATTATTAAATATGTTACATTCTTACCTTACTTTTTTTTTTAGCTTTTACAATAATATCATTGTAACAATATTTTTTACATTAATTTATTAATCTATAAAAAAAGTTAATTAGCAAATTAATCAATAATTACTTATTAGCAAATTGAGACATAATTATCAAAATGAAATAACTAGTATTTTTCATACCCTTGCAACAAACTTACTAATTATTATTTATAAATAAACTAATACCAGCCAATTTAAAGCAATTTCTAAATATCCTTACAACAATCTTACTAATAATTTTTTGTAAAAAATTAATTTACCAAATTAATTCTAAATGTAAAATAATAAAAATTAATTTTATTTTATTTTTAAGGTTAATTTGATAGATTTACATTTTTTTTCTTTTTATTAGTATCTCTACGAATATTATTGCAATGGGATTATTATATATAAAAACAAAGAAAAAGTAAGGGTAGAATTATAATATAATTTCCAATAAAGGTGTCTTGAGGTATTTCTTAAAATATAAAGATTACATAGTTACTTAACTCAAAATATAAGAATTAAATAAGTATTTACCATCAAAATGTTAAATTGTTAATCGGCATATCAATTATTTGTGTTTAGTTTCAAAGTTATCACTTTAACCATAAGCATGCACGTCAGAAATTCCATAATTAGTCATAATTAATCAAGTTTTTAGAGAAAAAGACCTCATAAGATGTTAAAGATTAATACAAGGTGTCATAATTCAAGAAAAATGATGGCAATTAAGGTCCGCAGCAATCAAATCAATTCCTAGGGCGCAGATAACCGTGAAACTTGTTATCATACTTCACATTGCTTTCTCTTATCAACTTATTTAAATATTTTAGAAACTATGTTTTTTTTATTTATTAATATATTAAAATTTATATTTTTTTTATTTGTCAGTGGCCTTCTCACTTTAACAAAGTAAATAATGCATGCTAAAATACAAAAAAAGATATAAATTTTAATACATTAGAGATTATATTTTTTTTACCATTAATGCATTAAAATCTCTATTTTTTTTATCTATTAATAGCATCCTCACTTTGTTAAAATAAAGTTATACTTGAGAGAGAATAATTATATATATGTGTGTGTAGGGACGGGTATTCGCCAAACTAAATTGAATCAAAGCAGGAAATTTTGTTTCGGTTCAGTTTAGAGAGAAAAAACTGAATAGCTAAAAAATTAACGAATCGATTGGTTTGTGTTCGGTTCGATCGACTAACCGATCGATTCGCTTCATTTTAATTTAAAAATTTATTTGATTTAGATATAGAAACAAAAAATCATTTTTGATTTCTTAAATCTAACAATCCTAAATCGATAGCAATCCAGTATATATATATATATATATATCTCTCTCTCTCTCTCTCTGTTTAGTCTCACAGTTAGCGGCAGCACGACAACCTCTCTCTCGACAGCCTCTCATGAGGATGCCGTACTCATCCTTTACACTGTTAGCCTCTCACTGAGCCACGGTCTCACTCTCGGATTCACTCACGATATCACTCTCTTTGGTCCAGAACCATGGCTGTCATCTTCGCTGCTCGTCACACTTCCATCACTCACAGTCTTACTCTCTTTGGTCCTGAACTACTGCTTAGCACCTATTACTCATCTTCACCAGCACCCATCACTCATCTTGGCTAGCCGTTGCAGCCTCTCACCGTCATTGTTGTCGCACCGATGAAGATGAGCAGCATTGGTTCAATTTCACTTACCGTTAGCAGCAATCCAACAACTACTGTCAATTTTAATTTAATTTAATTTAATTCAATTTCACCTCATTTATTCTTTGATTAATTTAATTTTTGTAAACAAAAAATTAGTTGAAAACAGATCTGATTTGATTTTTGTTAAATTATAATCTGTTTAGTTTGATTTGATCATGCACTGGTTGGTTTGATTTTTGTAATTTGTAATTGATAATTTGATATTTGATTGAGAAAAATACTCTTAATTAAATTGTAAGTAAAATTACTGTATATTTATTTTCTTATATCATTTAAGATCATGTTTTTATTTGGTTAAAGTACATTTTTTACAACGAAATATTGTAATGGGTCACTACTCACATAATTTGTAGTTTATACTTCCATTAGCCAGAATTATACAATCGTAAACAAATACTGTTGTGTAGAAAAAAAATTGAGAATAAAGTTATGGTCTGTTGATATAATTGTTCAAGTAAAATAAAATCATTGTTCAAGTTTTTTCATCCAAAGTAAATTAAATTAACAATGATTGAAAATAAATTACAATATATTGGTATACTTCAATTGTTCTTGAGAAAACATGTTGAATTTTAATTAATTTTTTTCATTTTAATAAACTGTAAAATTCAAAAACTGTTTAGAATCGAAGCAAATTGAATTTTAGAACTGAACCGAATGAAAATATTTTGATTCGGTTTGATTTAAATTCGGTTCAAGTTTGGTTCTAATTCTTCCAAACTATTTGGTTCCGTATAATGCCCACTCCTAGTACTACTCTGCATGTGTGAAGGCTGGCGGGTGGGTTTGGCGTTAATAGAGATATATTAAGAAAAACAATCTTTTATCTTTTATCTTTGTCTCGTCAAGTTTTAGTAACTGGAAAATGAAAGTAATGGGTGGTTATATTTTGATCTCTCAAATTTTGTAAATCCACCCAACTTTAAAAAATTAATTATAAAAAATTCATATTATTTTTAATAATTTCGAATAAAAAAGAAATTTAAATAATTAACCAGTTGAATCCTCATTAATTATTTAAAATTATTATACAAAAGCACATGATCTAGACAATTTAATCAATTTATTTTATAAGGGTAAAATAATTAAATTAAATTATTTTAAAACAATAGGATGAGATTATTTAAATCCATGATTTTCCTTGACAACCCACATTCTTAATAAACCCATCATTAAATCTAAAATTTTAACTTTTACTCTATATACCCTTTATAATCCCAAAAATAACCGCAATTAAATTGCACATCCTCTTTTCCTCTCAGTCTTATTTTTTCCCGTAATTTTCTTTTTCTCCACCCGCAATCACTAATCTCTTTTGTCATTTTTCTTCGCTTTTTGTTCATCTCAACGACATGTTTAACAGTTTAAGTTCTTCCCTTACCAATCTCTAGGAATTCTTGCAGGCTAAGATTTAAGATTAAATTAAAAATTATTCAATCATTAAACATTCACTTTCGATTTCACTGTACTGCTGTAGTGCTACCTGGAATTGTTTGGGGGGCAAACTCTCATTCGTTTAATTTAGTTTCATAGATGAGAAAGAAAATATAATATCTAAAAATTTTGGGAAATGACCACCCATACCTCCAAAGTTTGCTTAAATGGTCACATACATTTCTTAATTTCATAAATGGTCATACATATTTTTAATTTCGTAAATAACTATTATACCCTTTGATTATAACAACCAAAATAAATATAAGTATAGTAATAAGATAAAAATAGTAAATAAATATCATATGATACAAATAAAATATTACAATAAGTGTAATTAATAAAATAACGTACAAAATGAAAATTATTTTGATATTAAGTTATTATTAGTCTATTCGGATGGATTTTATTAATACTAAAATTTATTTCTCCAAAAATTGACTTTAAGATTAATACTAATATAGACATAATTAAAAAAGATATTGTAAATAAAATAATATAAATTTTATAAATTACTGTGAATATTAGGTATAATTATTTTAATATTATTAATATGTCAAGTAGATTTTATTATTCTTAAAAGAATATGACAAATTAATAATGTTAAAATAATTTTCTAATATTTAAAATAATTTATAAATTTTCTTATTTTATATATTATATTTTTTTACTTTAATTTTCATTTATTATAAAAGTTTATTGGGGTGTTGCAATCAAGGATATGATAGTCAAAAAGGGATCTGTACGACTATTTATGAAACAAATAGAGTGTATATAACTATTTAAGCAAACCTTGATGGTATGAGTGGTATTTTTCCAAAATTTTTAAATTCGCACTTGTTGAGACTCTCTGTGTATATTAGCTTTTGTACTTTTTTTCCTTTTTTTAGAATCTGATTATGGAAAATTCGTTTTTCATGAAAAAGAAAAAAAATTAAGCTTTGTCAAGAACCCTTCAGAGAAAAAATAAATTAGAGTTTATGTTAGATCAATGTAAAATTTAGTGGGTGCAACTTGCAAAGAGAAGTACTATTTTATTGAATTAAAAAAAAAAGAGGATTATTATTTTATTATTGATTGTTTTATAAATTTTGTCCTCACCACAAATTTTGTTAAGGGTATTGTAGTAATATAAGTTTTATAAAAATAATGGGTGTGGAGAGTACTTTCGTCGGTTCAAAAAGCTCACCCAAACAAATATTAATAATCAACAATGGTCAACAAACTTAAGTAAATAAAAATATTTAATTGATTAATTGTTTAAACTTTTTCTTAATATAAAATAGCTTTTAAAAATTATGTAAATTTTTTTATAAATAATTTTTTGAGACGGATAGATTTTCGCGAATTATGGTATGGAAATATCTTCACTTGAAAATGATAGTTTGTTTTTATTTTTCTTTTCCTTTTTCTTTGTTTTTAATATTTGATATACGTGGGGCATAACACTAGTAATTGTATACAATGTTTGATCACATTAGAGAGACTGACCAACAACCATCATCGATATTAGAGATGGCCAAAGGGTCGGACGACACGAGGCATGGCACATACGTGACATGTATCCATACAGCCCAATACGACACAAACAGGCTTCGTCAAGACATGCAGTACAACACGACACCTAAGTTGGCTAGGCAAGGCCTAGATATTTAGGCATGCAGGTTTTAAAATACGGCATAATTTGAGATGGACCAAAGCATAACGCGTGAAAAAGCTTGCAAAAAAAAAACTGTTCAGGTTTTATAATTAAATTTTATTTGAATTATACTAATACATATTATTTAAATAAATAAATTTGAATTAAACAACATTAAATTTAATAAAGTTTTGTTATATTTTAGTTGAACTAAATTTTTATTATTAATTAACGTACGTTATTTTCAATTATAGAATAATTTTGAGACATTAATAAAATTTGAATCGAGTTTGTATTATAAATCAGTGTGATGTTCATTTGATAAATTTTCTTATTATTGTTGATTTTATGTTTCCAATAATTATTTAATGCAATTCTAAATTTTTTTAGAAATATTATAATTTTTCTAATTTGGATGATTGATGTTTCATTTTTTTTTATTTACATAAAATAAACATTGAAGTGCTTAGGCTCAATGGTTGATGTTTTAAAATAAACCTATGATAGGTTTTTTGAGTGCTGAGTGAAGGCTTAGTTTTTGACTTTATAGGAAAATTACCCTGCTTTTTCCTTACCATCTCATTCCCCTCGTAACTTTTCACAAATACCACCAAATTGAAATTTGCTTGTCACAGTTCAAACAATCTTTCCGAGAATAAGGTAGCTTTTTTTTTTTTTTTTTTTTTTTTTAAATCTGAAATCTAAATGTTACTGAAGTACGAATGGGTTTGAATAAATAAATAAATAAATAATATATATATATATATATATATATATATATATATATATATATATATATATATATATATATATTAGTGTAAGTGGTAAGTTATTTATTTTTATAAACTCAAAACATCTTAAATCTAATATTTTTAACTTATGACCTTGAAAGTGTTATAAATAATTGAAGTTTAAATAGGTAAACGTTTACAGTGTTTTATGGTACAATAGTTTTTGTATATTATAAATATTTTTAAGCTAAGCATTTGATATATAATTTATAAAAAATAATTTTGATAACATTATTTTTTACAATTTAACATAATATTTTTACATAAAAATTTTGTTATCTAATAATAATAATTTGTTTAAAATTCAAATTGAATTTATGTTAAGCATTTAATATCAAATAAAATTTGAGATTAAGGAAAATTCTAATATGACATCTAATAACTAGGTAGGAAATAAATACATTTAATGAGGGTGTTGTGATAAAAAAAAATTAATTTTCTATTTAGACATTTTTTCATTTAGATAAAAATTAGGAAATTTTACTTTTTCATTCAGATAAAAATATATTGTAGTAAGACTATAGATACAAAAACAAACAAACCAAAATATCAAAACATCTTAAAATTAAGCCAAAGTTAAGACTTTAAACTTAATAACAAACAATCCCTATAATGTACTTTAATCAGAAAAAATAAAAATAAATAAAATTTAAGAATATAGTAAAGGATAAGGTTATTTAAACCTATCAAATTCATCTTTATATCCATTTAAAATAAATTCATTATTAAAAATTTAAAATTTAAAAATCTCAGAATTACTTCTCACTAATCTCTTTCTGGCTACTCATGATTGCATAGTCTTTCTCTATTTTCAAATTCTGCAAACTAAATTCTCAAATTCAATCTTTTTTGGATTCAAGAATTTTTTTTCCTTGATATTCACTTGTTTTTATGATTGGTAAATATAAAATTCTTAATATTCATTAACTTTCGTAGCTGTTAAAAATTTGTTGATATTAATTTTTTAATGATGATATAGTCTATAAAGAAACTAATTATTTGCAGTTAAAAATATATTCAAAGGAATTGATAAGAATTGAGGAATTGAGAATAAAAACAGAAGAAATGATTAATCAAGTAATTTTATTAAAAATTATTTAATAATAAAATTCTTAATTAAAAAAACGGTGTAAAAAAAAAATTGATAGATTTAAATAATATCGTCCTATCATAGAAACAATAACCAATGTACATAACAAATTCTCTGTTATACGCACTTTTTCTTCTTCTCATAATCTCATTTATCCGCATTTATTTCTCTCTCTCTCTTTATTTTATTTCATTTCATTTTTTTTTTCATTTCCATTATCCTTCTGTCAAATCAAAGATTTGATCTTCCTTTTTGGCGAATCCGATGTTCACTCTTGACTTAAAAACTTATGAGTAAGGTGCAAGACAGAGAGTAAGGGAAATTTCAAATCTAGTTGAGATAAAATGATAAATATCATTTATTTATTAAAAATCAAAATTTTGTTATCCTTATCCAGTTGAGTGAGATAAGTGTTGCTTGCAATTAGAAATCTAAATCTTCGAAGGATGAGAGCAATATCGTTTCCTCTTGACATTTAAATTTCTATATTAAAATGTCAATCATAATACGAAATGCATAGCGTTCACTTTTAGATTATAATCGTCCAATTGTATTCGGATACAATTATCCAAAAAAACTATGGAGCCATTTCTTAAAATAAGAGCCCTTTAATTATTTCGTCAAATTACATAGTGTTATTATCTTTTTTTTCCCCCTATTTTTTAACTCTTGATTTTAGGAACCAAATGAAATTTAATTAGATAATATTATTTATCACACTAGTGACTAGCACAATCAAGACTCAAAATTAAACTAGTTCCTACTAAATAACAAACCGCAATATAGCAAGAACACAAGGCAACATACCAGATCCACACATAATTACACGTACATAATGAAAGTACAAATTGACCTCACTGAATTAAGGGTGAAAAAGATCAGGATATTGGGGCCCTGAGTGGAAGACCTTTCCTACGTCGACGCTTTCGATTTTGCTCCATAAAATCTTCACGTTTGATAGCACCGTTTATAACTTTATTATATTTGTTATGGCTAGCGCTCAGTTGCTCTATGTGTTTATCTCCAAAAATTGCCACAACCTGTCATAACAAAAATGATAAAAAGATGTTATTGGAATTAATATCATACTTTGAAACTCAAATTAAACAAGAGAAATGAGAAATTACATTATATATGCTAATTAATTTGTGCTAAAAAAACTGATCGACACGAACTGCACCTGATTAATTTCTAATTATAATCTGTACTATGCATTAGAACAATAAAGTAGCTACTCTGCTTCAAACAGATTAATAGCTAGAGCACATAAAGTTAGGTAGCAAAGATACTGACCTTGCATGCAATACTGCAATATAGTGAATTATCTTGCAGATTTCTGTCACAAATGATGCAACTGTAATCCCTAGAATTAATTGGTTGCTGCTGCTGCTGATGGTGATTCCTTTGCTTCAAGAATAATACTTTGGTTTTGTTTGTATGATAAGTCTGGAAAAATGAAAAAAATTACTTTGATATAATTATTGACAAGAACTGAATGATGTTAGCTCCGAACAAACCCATAGATCAAGCATTAATTTATCTCCGAGAAGCAATACAGCAAGAGTAGTATTTTACCTACGTGTATTATAATTGTTCACATGCATAATAAAATCGCAGGCCTAACAATTCCTATCATTTATGGCCATGGAAAAAGAATTCCAAGAAGAGGATTTCCGTAACCGTTTAAAATGGGGCATACGCACTTTGATTAACTGTATACATGCTTCAAAGATTAACGTAATTAATCGAACTTTTAAATTTTCATAAGATTGTACCCTAGATATACATTGATGGTAGGTAAGTCATAAATAATTTGACTAGTGTGTATTAATTTGGGCGGAGTATCTTCATAAAAGGACCGTGGGGTAAGCTGTGTATGCTTGGGTTGGGTTCTTGAGGGGAAAAAAAAGGTTGCCATCACAGTTTCAAGCACATGAAAACATCAATAATACATGTTCTGAAGTAGGGTGAAGATCAGTTTTCCCTCCAAAATATGTTAATTTTAACAGAAGTAAATATTGTAAATTGTACAGGGATTGAGAATTTGAAATAATTCAGACGACCATATATATGGACAATAACAAAAATTCCTTGTGTATAGATCAACTTTAGCATTTTAGTTAGTTCATTAATTGGTTCTATTATCTTCAAAATCATAGTAGAATGATCAAAACAAATATTGCTAGTGTTTCATTTTCAAAGAAATTAATGAAAGTTCGTGAATTCATGTTAGTCAATTGTCGTATACCACTAATTAAAATAGAATGAGAATGAACAGACAATAAATTAAGTTGTAAAGAATAGTGAAATTAACAGTGAAAACAAAACGAAACCTGTATGCCAGAACAGTTGAAGAGCTTGCACAAATCATGCCGATTGATCACATCACTGTAAACATACCTACGAATCTATAATACCGAAAAAGTCATGAGAAATTAGCAAATATTTTGATATTCAAAATTAGCATGACAAAGATTTATCTGTAAAACCAAAAAGGCCTTAGACAAAGAGAGACCTTAATTACCTTAACGCACTTGTGGCGTGTATGAGCAGGAATACAATGAGAGCAAAAAGAACAAAGACAGTCGATGCAAAAGCGATCTTGCTCGTTCTTCTTTGTATTTGGATGAACCATGCAGTTGCGAAAGAACATGGTCTTGTACATTACAATCACCCATGGCGGCACCACTGCATACTTCTCCTGCAAAATCATCATCTCACCGTTTGTTATTATGAGCAAGAAACCTGAGAAGTACTTCCATGAAAAATCCCATGAAACAGGAGATAGATGAAGAATTTATATGCGTACACTTTTTGATACATGGAGTCGTTTGATGCCTGCGGTTCTCTTCATTTTTCCCCCCTTCAAGACAGAATCTCAATATCTGACGTCTCTATCATTAAAAGACTATAAGAGGATATATATAGCTAGCTTGCTGCAGTGCTTCCTTAGATCGTGTTTCCTTTTTATAAATATACATAAAAAATTTGGATATTAAGTTGGTCCACAGCGCAATTATGTTATGACGCAACTCGGATGCCTGGACTCAAAACTGGTTGAGTATGTCTTCAAATTATCAGAAGAAAACCTTCCGCAATATATAAGAGAGACTTGCGCCAATTGATATGGGTATAGTAATGTTAGTCTTATAAAGAGTTGAAATACAAAGTTTTAATCCCAAAATTAATTGATGTAGTAGATCAACGATGTAGCGTTATCTCATTGAAACGTGATTGTTAGTTATTGAGTCTTAGTAATTTTTTATCAAAGCGAAGAATTTATATTATTGCCACATCATTTTAGTATCCAATGTTGTAAGTGTACGAGTACTTTGTACTCATATGATAATATTCATTTCATTCAATTAACATCAGATTACTACCACTTGGTTTTCCCAATCTCTTCCCCTAATTATATATCCTATTTCAAATTAACTTGTTTGTTCCAAAAAATGCTCAACAAAAGCAATTTCTGAGTTAACTAAGGGTTAGTTTGAAAATGCTATATTTTTTAAAATAATTGCTGTTAGCTGCACTGTAAAAATAATTAATTGTGACAAGAATCAATTAAGTGTTTGGTAAATTTTATTTTTAGAAGTACTGTAAGTTTTGAAAGCAGTTATGGACGTTTGGTAAATTTTACTGTTAAACTGCTGAGAGAAAACAAATAACTAAAATATATATAATATATGATAAAATCTACTTATATATATAAAAACATGTACATACAATATTTTTAATTGTGTATTATAATAATTTTAACTAAAAAATATATATATAATATATTGATTTTATTTTTTTCATCTGAAAACAATTGATAATTAAATTTATAATATAATGAAACAAATTTAATAATAATTCGACCAATAAATTAAAACTAATATATTTATATTGATGAATTATAATGAAAATTTATTAAAATATTGATTTTATTTTCAATTTGAATGAAGATGATTTTGGGTTTCGGCAATAATTTTAAGAATAATTATGGAATTGTATTACATGATAAAATTGATTCTCAAAATCAGAATGTAAAAACTACTCTTTCCCTAATTTTTAAAATCAGTTGTAGGAGGAGCTAATTTTGACAAAAATGATTTTGATTTTTTTTTTACCAAACACTAAAATTAACTTTTAGATTTTTAAACTCACTTTTAGACCTCCCAAAATAATCCCAAACGAGCCCTAAATTAATTTTTGAAGGAATTTTGTAGGTAGAGCCTAGAATATATATAGGAAACAATTAATATATGCACTCCATTAATTTCACATCATAGTTTTGGTTACGTTAATTATAATATTATTGATATGTGACATTAATGACAAAAACCTGCTGCCATTTACTCCCTACACCAAAATGATATTATAACATCTTATCACTATCAGATACTGATAGTATTTTTCAGCACTCTTTAGTCTTCACACTAAATTTTTATCATCTCCCTTTTCTGCTATTGTTGAGTTGCATAATTTGCTTGGGGTTACTTCCACACCTACCTCACCTACCACGTACAAGTACAACACATATTGATGTTACTCCAAATCAGCAAGGTCGTTTTATTGAAATATGATGGTAATATATATAAACTTTGATCTAATAAAAGCATTTTTAAGGAAATAAATAAATATATGAAGGCAATATGCAATATTTCTCTCCAAAAATATACTATAAAGAGTACATGCGTGCAGCTTTTTGTAAGCTTTTATTAGATATTACAAACAGTAAATCCTATGTTTACTCACTTTGAATACTTATTTAGGATACTTAATAATGTGGCATTTTATGTGTCTTCCACAGGGTGAGTTGCAAAAATAATAAGTTAATAATTAATAATAGAATCAATTAATACCATTTACACGGCATTAAATAAATTAGTAATACATCAATGACTAACCAAATTAAATATCCAAACCTCACAAACATAGCATTATTCATGTACAAGAGAAGTGGAAAGCAAGAATGTAAAAATACTTTCACCAGAATATGAAAGCAATATATACTCACACATACACCAATGGTAATTCAATTCCCATTTTACTTATCTCTTATTTTAATGTAAGAGATTTTACTAAATAAACTAATTGATATATATATATGTATATAAAGAGAGAGAGAGAGAGAGAGAGAGAGAAGAGAGAGAGAGTGAGTGCGGAAAAGTTCGAAAAAACGCATAAACCACGCCGTTTAAGCACTTTAAGTTTTAAGCTTTTAAAATCTAATAGTTTTAAAGTCAATGATAAGTTAAAAGGCAAAAAAAAAATAAAGACTCCAATACACTGTTTTTTTTTCTTTTATCTTATTTCCGACTTTAATAAAGTCATAAAGTCAGGGATCCCTAATTGAAAAACTATATGTATATTAAATAAGACCGTTAAGTAAAAGTTGAAAGTTGAAACTAATAATAGATAAAATTTAGCTGTATTAAAAAGATAAAACATTTTGTGCAGGATAATGTCGATCACTCTCCTTAAATGACAAAATTATTAAAGATCAGTGCAAGATTCAAGCATAGCTTTTAAATACGAAAGCTTAATTATTGTGATGACTCTTCATCATGAGCCACAAGCAATTACTGCATGTGTGTCGGAAAATGTTGTTTCCAGATTTCACCACATGTTCTCCAAAATTATTAATTTACAGTCTAATTAATTATTCACAACAAAATATAGGCTTCTGACAAGCCATATATTCACATGTTTGAGTTAATTTAATTTTTACTCTTCAATTTTAATTAATTCTCAATTCTCCATAAAACCTCCTGCAGGATTTGTAGGGAAAATGAAGAAGGGAAACCGAAAATTAAAAAAAAAAATTCCATTAAATTAATCAGAGCGTTATCTAGAACGATGCATGTCCATGAGTTAGAAAGGCAAGATATTCGATATGATCATAATTACGCTGACAAAATTCTAATCATGCCTAGGATGATTTTTGGGTATTTATGTACAAAATATTAAATTTAAAATAAAACTATTCATATGAAAAGTTTTAGGCGTGGATGTTAACAATGCGAATTTGCAGTTAATGAATTACAGCCCAGCTAGCTAACTCTAATTAGGCACTGTACTATTTGAGGAAGACAAAAAAAAAAAAAGAAAGAAAGAAAAATCTTTATCTTTATCTTTAATTTGTTCAGTTAAAACTAATTTCAAATTGAAAGTCAGATGTAAACTCCATAATTTATTGAAGAAATATGGGGACTTCCAGCAGAATGAATGAAGAAGAAAAATTTTGATGGGAGATAATCTGACCCCTCGACGTAATTAAAGTAATTTATGACAAAAACATATAAGATAGTAGTTGGTTAATTAACGTATACATGCATCTGCAAATGGTGTTAAATATTTCAATATCTTCTTCTTCTTCATTAAAGCACGTACCAACTCACATAATGAGATGGCATTTAGTAGGCTGGATGTCTAAAATTAATATTATACTATTCACTAGCAGAATTAAGATGATCCTTTCCATGTTTGCCATTTAATTTTGGAAGAACTGATGACTTCATCTGTCGGTGGGGATGACTGTCACCGATGAGTAGGAGAAGCCCGCAAAGATGTTTAAGCTGCATTTAATTCTAGCGTTTTAATTTTGCGAGAAATGTACGTGTACTCGGTTTCATTTCCAGTAAAAAAAATATTCGTCCGGCATTATTTCTGACCAAGTATATATATAGTATAAAACCTTGGAAAGTACTTCTTAGATTCTTATGACATATTATGATAATAATTTTTTTAAGTTACAGCTGCTGTAATTTACAGCCGTAAAAAAAATAAATGAATAATAATATCACATTGTTCATTTATTTTTTTTTGCTGCTATAAGTTATAACAATTATAACTTAGCAGCTTCTTTATGATAATTCAAAACAATATTTTGAATAGTTTTTCAACTCTTCTCCCAATTAAAAAAAAAAATCAATATTTTTTTCTTACGATCGATGGTTAAAGGGGTGTGTCAATGGACCGTATGATGGACTTTTCCAGTGGAGAGTATTCCTGGAATTGCCATGGCCTTTTAGACTTTTAATTAGCTGTATCTACTCTTAAATTCAAGATATTTTTGCACACGCTAACAGGGGGAAATTGAACCATCTCTCACGTGTTTGTTGAAATGATTAATTGGAATTTGTTATCTTTTATATCACAAACAAGATTTAAGTGATGTTTTTTCCAATTAGGTGATTCTCGCCTTAATTTCTCAACTTCGTGGCAAAAGACACAGAGTTTTTCCCTCTAATTAAGGGTAGATTTCATAAAAATCTGGTTGGAGTACTTGTTCTTATGAAAAGGATGATGCTATAAGTTTTTCATTGTAAATTTCTCTTTTTCTCGTAACCGTGGTTTGTTCTTTTAATTTTTTAAAAATAAAAATCAACTTTTTTCTTTTTCAGTTCTCCAATCTAATTGCGGAAAACTAACTTGCGCTTATTATCTTTCAGGATGCGTATATTCCCACTGTCAATTTTAAAAGATTTTTTCTTTTTTTTTGAGACAGGTGCAACACGGAAGATTTTTTAAGAGATCACCTATTTTAGTATTGCTCTTACAAAGAGTTTTAAAAGAATCGGATGTATTAGTACTGGTATGATCCCACCAATTTTACAAGACTTATTTGCCACAAATCTCTTACAAAATAACACATAAATACAATGTTTAAGCACTCTCTCAAACTCACCCCTTTCTCTCCCCTCTTTGCCATCCTTCTCTCTGTTTCGTCGAAAAGAGCCATAGTTGGCTCTTTATTCAGCGAAAATCTCATATGTTGTAGTTTTATTTTTTCTTTTTGTCTTTCTACTTTGTGTAAGGGTAGGTTCTTACACCCAAATCTTGATCTGGTGTGTGTTTATCTTTTACATCCAGATTTTGATCTGGTGTGTGTATATACTTTACATTCAGATTTTGATATGGTGTGTGTATGGGTTTATCTACTGTTTTTGTACGTTATGGTCTGTTTGTTTTCTAGTTTTATAGATTCATATCTTTAAAGATTGAGGATTTCATTCTATAACAAATGGGTCAAGGCAGCAATTTGTTCCTGTACAAATTGGAAGAATCAAATCTAAATATGGAGGGTGTTATGAAAGAGCTTTATCTAGTAAATAATTCTCTGTTGGGTGCCTCTTCTTCGTTGGAAGAGAGATGTCACTGGAGTATATTTAATGCTCCGGTTTTTTTTCATCTTGTTCTTCAGTGTATAAATACATTAATTCAACCAATTATATACTTGTAATAGATATCTGTTGAGATCATTTGTATAATTTTATATCTTTACTAGATGTGATGATGTACTAATTTTCACTTATGGTAAATGAAATGTTAGTTTATTTTAAAAAAAAAAAGAAAAAGAAAAAGAAAGAAACACAATGTTCGCTCACATGTAACCTTGTCCATCCGTATTTTCATTTAATTTGGGTCTTTTATTAAGCAATCGAGGACTTTGATGTAAATTAATCATTCTTTTTTAAATTTGAGAGTTAAAAAATAAGTAAAAGCCCATTTAGTTCCTGTATTTTAATATTAGTGTCCGTTTAATCTCTGTATTTTTAAAAATACCTCAAAGCACCCTCAGCGTCACCTCCATTACTGTTAATTCTAAACTCATGAGGGTATAAATGTATTTTTCTTATTAAAATTAAAATTTAAAAAGAAACTATTACGATAACCTAGATTCATAATGGTAAAATTGTTTTTAACACCAATATTCTTCAAAACCCTAGCTTTAAAAGCTTAAACGACTTGATTTTTTACAGATCTTAATAATTCTTCTCGCTTTAAAATTTTCTCTACTGGAAATGTAGTCTTGCAGTAGATGTCAAAACTGCAGCAAAGGAAATTGGCTTACTTTAGTACATGTCATGTTGGTCTAGTTTATTTATTTATTTTTTTTCAATCATCCGTGTGTATTTCGGTGAAAAGAAATCATTATTTTTTTTTTCACTTGAATGGTTATTTCTTCACTAAACTAAAATTCAATATGCCAAAAGTTGAAAGGTTTTTGTTTTCTTTTTTGTTCTTTTTTAACCCTTTCATTGTTGTTTTGTAACTTAATAAACATTTAAAAGATTATTTAAATCACAAAGACCTGATGGATAGGTTGTGCCGAAAGAAGAATCCAGTATTTGTATCCTGCATCAAAATGAAAATGCCCAAGTTTCTGGTTCATTATGCATCCAATCCTGATATCGGTTGTGAATCAATGTCAAATGAATTGAGGAAGAGGTTTTCTTGTTCAACTACAAAGAAAAGGTTGTATATGGCCAAAAAAAGGGTTCTAAAAATTGCTAATAGTGACTACACAAAATCTTATGCAAAGCTACATGACTATGCCAACGTTCTTCTTATGAGGAATAAAAGGGCAATGATGAAAATTCAGTATGAAACACAAAGTGTAGGGACGTACTTCAAGAGGATATTCATAAGTTTTGACGCACTACAAAAAGGTTTTATAAATGGATGTAGAAGGTTCATTGAAGTTGATGGCTGCCACCTTAAGGCATCATTCGGTGGTATTTTGCTGGCAGCTATTACACTTGATGCCAATAACGGCATATTCCCATTGGCAGTTTGCATTTGTGAGGTTGAGTGCAAGGACACTTGGAAATGGTTTCTTGAATTATTAAAGGAATATCTTGGTATACTGAATGAGATAGCTCTTACTATAATGTCCGACAGACAAAAGGGTTTAATTAAGGCAATTGATGAAATTTTTCCTGGGTGTGCCATAAGACATTATGCAAGACATATTTATGCGAATTTTAGGAAGGAACACTTTGCTGAGGAGTTAAGAGGAATGTTTTGGAAGGTTGTGAGAGCAACAAACAAAGTGGAGTTTGAGAAGGAAATGAAAAAAATTAAAGAATTCAAGAAAGCGGCTTATGAATGGTTGATGCATAATGAACCAGAAACTTGGGCATGTCATACTTTTGATCCCTTTTTCAAGATTGATCATGTTACTAATAATATGTCAGAGAGCTAGAATTCTCTACTTAATGAGTATAGGAAAAAACCAATCCTTCAATTACTTGAATTTATAAGATTGAAAATTATGAAAAGGCTCATTCGAAGAAGAGAAAAGGCAGCGCTGTGGGATTCTGATTTGCCTCCAAGAGTGCGTAGAAAATTGGCAAGAATATCGAAGGCTTCAAGGAAATTGATTGTGGTGAAAGCTAGTAAAGTTGAGTCTGAGGTGTTGGAATTTGTAGGCGATGAAGAGAGACATTATGTGGTTGATTTGAAGAAATTTGAGTGTGATTGTGGGGCCTGGCAAATTAGTGGCCTGCCTTGCAAGCATACAATGGCATGCATTTCACGTAGTAGTCTTGAAGCAATCGACTTTGTTGATGAGAGTCTGAAAAAAGATGCTTATTTGAGGACTTACTCTGAGACCATATGTCGAATACCGGATCAATATAATTGGCCTTCAGTTGACAAGCTTGTGCTATTGCCTTCAGTGAAACATGTTAAAGTTGGCAGGCCAAAGCATAACAGAAAAAGAGAAAGAAATGAAGGACCAGCTCGAAAGAAAAGGTACACTTTGACATGCAACAGTGCAATAAACTTGGACACAATAAGAGAAGTTGTCCGTTAAACAAAGAGGTACTTAATATGATTTAAAATGTGTTCATTCTCATATTGATTCAGGTTACTAAATGTTGGGACATGGGTTGCTAACATTACATTTTCATTTTGATGCAGGATACAAATACTGATTCATCTTTTAGCATAACCTATCAATCGGGTCTTTGTGATTTAATTAATCTTTTAAATGTTTATTTAGTAACTAGTAGTTTTGATTAGGTTATTTTAATTTGGGGGTTGAAAGTTTTAGGTATATGATTGTTGTACATGTTTTTATACGTAATCTTTAACAAATAAAAATAAAATTAATGTATAAAACAGATTAATAAATAAAATAAAATTTTATTTAAAATTTTATTAAATTAACTTCAACAAGGCAATTGAGTGGATGTCAAATCCAATCTGAACCTAGTGGTAGTCAGCCGAATGCTAAGAGACAAAAACATCAAAGAACCAATGTCGGTTCATCCTCTGGCATAGCCAAACAAGCAGGTATTTAAATTATTTTCATTTTCATTTTTAGATTTACTAGCATAACCCTTTTATTTTATTTTTTTCTATTTTTTCAGCAACAATTTCAACAAGACATACAAAGTCAACCAAATCCTATGAGACAAAAAGCAAAAGGAAAATTAAGGGTTTCTCTAACACAACCCTCTCAAACCCAAATGTGAACAACATTATATGAAGCAAATAAAAGGTATGTTATATCTTAAATTTCTTAGACATTTTAGAGCAGCTGAAATATAGATGATGTTAATTGAGAACTTATTTACTTAAAACTGCAGTAATGATGATGCAGCTTTGATCGAAGATTGTTTATTTGCTTCTGGGGAGAAGTTTGACTCGAAGTATTCAGAACCACGAAGCCAAACATAATCCACCTGTCATAGTTTATTGTTTCTTTTATTTTGTGCTAGTTGTAGCATTATTGACTAGTTTACTAATGGTAACATTTTGTTTTTTTTAACTTCTAGTTGTAGGTACTTTTTTTAATGACATTTAATCAATGGTTGTATCAATCGTATCATTGACTTCATTTCTCAATTGCCAATATATTTATCTTTTAGCACTTCAATAACTAAGGTTTAGACATGAGAAGTTTGAATGATGAAAAGCGCAGTCTCATATTGAAATTTGTCAAAATTTGTATGCGAACTACCAAGTGTGCAAATGGTGCTTCCAAAAAAATTAATATAATTTTTTTTTATTTTTAATTTTTGGGGGTTAAATTGGTAATTTGATTATTATTTTTTTATTAATGTCCAAACAAAAAAAATTATTATAAAAAAATTATTAGTCTATATAGACTAAATAGACTTTTACCCGTTAAAAAACTACCGCCCAATTGCGTCCTAAGTGTCACAAAATTCACTAACGGCAACAAACGATAACCTAACGACCGCGGGTGCAAGCAATGGCCACGGAAACCGAATCATACGACAGAGCCACAGAAGTCAAACAATTCGACGACTCCAAAATCGGAGTCAAAGGTCTGGTCGACTCCGGCGTCGCCACCATCCCCCGCTTCTTCATCCACTCACCCGACACACTATCCGACATCAGACGCCCCAATTCTACCACCCGACCAGACCCTGATGTCATTCCAACTGTCGATTTGTCGGGCGTCGACTCTGACATGCTGCGACCGACCATTGTGGAAAAGATTGCACGTGCTTCGCGGGAATTTGGGTTCTTTCAGATTGTTAATCATGGGATTGAAGTTGAGGTTTTGGAGCGTGTGATCGGGGCAATAAAAGGGTTTCATGAACAGCCCACAGAGGTCAAGGCGAGGGTTTATCGGAGAGATATGAAGAACGGAGTGTCCTTCTTCTCTAACGTTGATTTGTTTCAGTCTAAAGCTGCTAGCTGGAGGTACCCATAGAGCAATAAAATCCTTAAACAACTACTGTTCCTTCCATTTGTTGAAGTTCACTATTTTATTATAAAGATTAAAGCAATGCATTTGTTAATTAGTTATTTTAACAGGGACACTCTGCAAGTAAGGCTAGGTCCAACCTTACCAGAGCTCGATGAAATCCCTGAAATATGTAGAAATGAGGTGGTGGAGTGGAACCAACATGTGACAAAACTGGGTGAGCTCTTGATGGGGCTGGTGTGTGAAGGGTTGGGAGTAGAGAAAGGGAGGTTGAAGGAGTTGACATTTTTGGATGCCAAGGTGATGGTGGCTCATTACTACCCGTGTTGTCCACAGCCTGATCTGACGGTGGGAATCACGTCTCATACAGACCCCGGAGCATTGACAATCTTGTTGCAGGATCAACGAGGTGGGCTGCAGGTCAAGTGCGGTGCCGAATGGGTGGATGTTAAACCTGTCCCTGGAGCACTTGTTATTAATATTGGGGATATACTTCAGGTCAAAAATTAGTTTTTTTTTTCCCTTTTCAGCTCTATATGTTGGATTCCTTTATCTTTATTTTATATTGGCAGAATTGCATTTTTTATGACCTGTTTGATGATTTTCTTTGAGATAGACCTAGAAAGGATGATTTTCTTTGAGATAGACCTAGATATCAAATCGTGAGGGCTATTAGTACTCTTTGTATCTGTTTTGTTGTTTGGTGAGGTTCAAAATTTTGAAATATCTGTGAATGAAACAAGAACTTCTCTTTGGCAGAAAACCTTTCTTATTGGTTTTCTAGGTTTATATAGAGTTGTCGCTCTGCAGTTTCAACTCGAATTCCACATGTCTGAACAGAAGCCTCTACATGGGCATCTATTCTGTGTTTTATGAACTTCTAACTTTTTGATACTTTAAATTCCGCCCAAAGAGATGAACTATTTGCTAACTGCATAAGCTCTGCTTTATCCTGCTTTTATTTGTTGATGCTGAGTGAGTAATGAGGCTGCTGGATTCTTGTAATCAACTTTAATTGATTCGTGACAATGGAGATCATTTAAACAACTGCTTGTGCAATTTTTATACCAGAAATTTTACTTTATCATTGTTTTTCAGATTATGTCTAATGATGAATATATAAGCGTGGAGCATCGAGTGTTGGCTAATTCATTCTGGGAACCACGAATCTCTGTTGCTGTTTTCTTCAACCCAAGCAACAGGGATAGGTTGTACGAACCATTTCCAGAGCTAATATCACCAGAGAAGCCAACTCGATTTAGGCAGTTCACACTTACTGACTATTTGAGAAGGTTTTTCACAAAAGAATTAGATGGAAAATCATTGGTAAATTACTATAGGCTGCCAGATGCACAGTAAGTATGATGGACATTAATAAATTGTAAATCTGAGTGAGATATTTAAGATATACAATATTCAGAGGTAATTTTTTTCTCATCACAAACCTTTGTCTATCTATTCAAGGGTAATTTTCAAAAATGACCAGAGGCAGCACAGATTTGGAAACTGAGCTTCCTTTTTGTTCTTCGTACTCTGTATGCACCAAAGAATTACCCTGTTTGTTTTATGGTTTTTCATGTTCTGTTTTGTTGGATTATTGTTTGAAGATTTATTGGTGTTGTCTCTCACTCTTGTTAGTATGCTCTGTATCTCTGTGCTGACATGAAAGTTTACCGTTTTGTATTATGTTAAACAATCTCTCCAATTTTTTATTATTGCAATTTTTTTGTAAATAATTTGAAAGTAATGACGTGAAATGCCTTAGAATTTATTTTCATGGTCACACAGGCAGATTTTTGTTGTTAGTGTTACTCTGACATACTGTTTATATGGGTGTGTTTAGAAAATCTTTAGTGAGAACTATTTTTTATTCAAGAGTAGAACTATACTTATAAAATGGAGATATGTAATTTGTATTCCAATTGACGCCTCTCACTTTATAATAAGTGTTGTAACATAATCGCTAATAGTGACCAAACATATCAACATACTACCTCAAGCACTCGTGAGCAGACACTGTCCGCATGTGACAAGACAGTGTTGAAAAGAATTATGTAATTATCGACTTACAGTGGTAAAACCTAACTCAAATAAAATAATAACCATAGAGAAAGTTTGTTATATGCTAACTCTTATGTACCCAAAAACTACAGACAAAGGAAAGAGGCCTTGAGCGGAACAGGACGCGTATAGGTGGTTTTGCACCGTGAGTTCCAAAGCGCAATTTGGTGGCGCGCGCTCCTCCACCAAGCCTTTAATGCCCACAAAGATTCCACCATTGAGTATACCATAAGATTGTTGATCCAATAGTACATATATTTTACAAACATATGTCAACCGTCGTTGTCATATTTGAAAAATGAATCTCATATAATACTTGATTTTCCAAAGACCTTACTAAATTATTTGCAAAGTTATCAAAAAAACTACATAAGAGTTGACTAGTTGTTAACTTATATTTATGTTACTTATTAATCTCCTTTTTTTTTAACCTTAATTAGGATAATAAAGTCGTGTTTTAGTTTATTTAGTGTTACTTATTCAACTCGTTTTCCATTTCCTTAAGGTAAGAGTCCCATAAAGAGACACTAATGTTAACGATTGATCAATTGCTCTTCTCATAAGTTTCAATAAGTGAGCTCTCTATCAAAAAAGGTAGCACCGAAGTTGAAAATTAAAAAGCAGCACTGAATTGACTTTTTAAAATAACAATAATAATAATAATAATAATAATTGAAAAATGAGAGGAAATGAAACCTATAAATAGAAGGCATTATTTCCCCTCTCAACATCCCATTTGTGAGAAGTAATTCAGTATTTAGAGAGTAGAAAATTTTGAGAGCATAAATTATCAAGCTCTTAAAAAGTTTAGTGATTTGAAAGATTGGGTGTATTAGGGTCTTGAGTAGTGACCCAGAGTATTACAATTCTTGAAAAATGAGAGGAAATGAAACCTATAAATAGAAGGCATTATTTCCCCTCTCAACATCCCATTTGTGAGAAGTAATTCAGTAATTGGAGAGTAGAAAATTTTGAGAGCATAAATTCTCAAGCTCTTGAAAAGTTTAGTGATTTGAGAGATTGGGTGTATTAGGGTATTGAACAGTGACCCAAAGTATTACAATACTTGTAATCCTCATTTCACTAGTAAAGTTTTATCTTTTTCTTTTCACCCATAGATGTAAGCTAAAAGATGAACCACATAAATTCTTGTGTTCTCATTATGTGCTTGTTCTTCATTTTTCTCTAATTTCATTTTAGTTGTGGCGCTACTTTACCCATTAATTTCTTAACATTAGTATCAGAGCTATTTGTTGTATTTTTGGAGTCGGGGTACTATTCACATATACAGTATTAATCATATATACGGTTACTGTTCACGTGAAACGGTGGGAGCTGATCCTAATGGAGGTAATTCATGGTGAAAAAAAATGGCAGCAAAATACGAAATTGAGAAGTTTAATAGAAATAATTTCTCGTTGTGGAAAATGAAGATGAAAGTTATTTTGAGGAAAAATAATTGTTTCGTAGCAATTGAAGAAAGGCCCATAGAGATAACTGATAATGTCAAGTGGAACAAGATAGACGGTAATGTAATTGTTGATCTACATTTATCAATGGCTGATGAAGTGTTCTAGTGTAGAAGAGAAAAATACAGCAAAGGAAATATGGGATACTCTCATGAAACTGTACAAGGCCAAATTGCTACACAACAAGATCTTCTTGAAGAGGAGACTTTACACTCTTCGAATGACGGAAACCACATATGTGACCGACCATATCAACACTTTGAAAACTTTATTCTCACAACTTACAACGTTGGGTCACAAAATAAAGGAAAATGAACGTGCGAAACTTCTACTTCATAGTCTACCAGCTTTGTATTATCAAATCATCATTAATTTGATGAACAACAACCAAACGAAGAGTCTAGTGTTCGACAATGTTACAGCCTTTGTCTTGTCTTAAATGAAGAGAACAAGCAGAAGAATAAGGAAGACAAACAGGCGAGTTCATAGCAAACAGAAGTGCCATCGACGATGAGAGGGAGATCAATGGAATGTGGCCCCTAGTTGGAGTCACAATCATGGTAGATCAAAATCGAGAAGTAAGAAGAATGTCAAATGCTACAACTATGGTAAAAAAGAGCATGTTAAGAAAGAGTGTTGAAACAATCAAAATAATAGAGATGATAAAATAGATGGGTTATCAGGGTGTGTAGCAAGTGCTTCTGATGATGGTTAACTGATGTATGGCTTGTA
Organism: Murraya paniculata; assembly: GCA_030449075.1. Taxonomy (NCBI): domain Eukaryota; kingdom Viridiplantae; phylum Streptophyta; class Magnoliopsida; order Sapindales; family Rutaceae; genus Murraya; species Murraya paniculata. The sequence goes on from JAEVFN010000043.1 coordinate 327,668, forward strand.
GACTTATGAGCAACATGGCACATGACCTTTCGGAGAGAATGATTTCACACATTTAAGCCTATCTCAGGAGGATCAGTATACATGGGTGATGATCATGCCCTGAAAATTACTGGTACTAGTATTGGTACTGTCAAAATAAAATGTTTGATGGTACAATTCGTATAATTGAGGAGGTACGACATGTCAAAGGCCTGAAAAAGAATATATTATTTTTAAGACAAATAGATAGTGTTGGCTACAAAACTCATGTGAAAAATGGGATCATGAAGATTGCTAGAATCGCACTTGTATTGATAAAAGCAAAAAAAATTAGTGCTAATCTATTCATGCTTAACGAGAAAACACTAAAAGAAGCTGATGTGTGGGTCGCGTCAAATGGGGAAGAGTCGGCGATGATGAGGCATCTCAAACTTGGCCACATATCAGAACAAGTTCTAAAGATTCTCTCTGAACAAAAGTTGCTTTCGAGGCTCAAATCAATAAACTTACCATTTCGCGAGAACTATGCTACAAGTAAGCAATATAGATTGAAGTTCAGTAGATTTAACGCTAAAAGTAAATGTATTATAGACTTGGTTCATTCTAATGTTTTTGAGAATCGTCGGATATGTCTTTGGGAGGTGCAAAGTATATGGTGACTTTCGTTGATGATTATTCAAGTAGATGTTGAGTGTATCCAATTAAGAAAAAGTCATATATATATCAAGTGTTAAAAGAATACAAAGCTCAAATAGAAATTGAATCCAGAAAAAGAATCAAGTGTTTGAGGATAAATAATGGTGAAGAATATACAAATGGCGAGTTTCTTGCATACTGTAAGTAAAAAAGTATTCAAAGGCAGTTCATGGTTGCATACACTCTTCAACAGATTGAAAGGGCAAAACAGATAAACACGACTTTTATAGAAAGAACAAGAGCTATATTGAGGACTGTTGGTTTACCAACCCATTTTGGGCAGAAGCAGCTCAAACTGCTTGTTATGTGGTTAATCAATCTCTATCAACAGTAATAGAGTTAAAGACATCGATAGAAATGTGTATTGGGAAGCCAACTAATTACTTTCATTTGCGTGTGTTTAAATGTCTTGTGTACATAATGCACAATGCTTAAGAAAGAAAGAAGCTAGATCCAAAATTCAAGAGATGTATCTTCTTAGGGTATGCTGATGGAGTGAAGGGGCATCGTATGTGGGACCCCACTACCCACAAGATAGTCATCAACAGAGATGTTATCTTTGTAGAATATCAACTACAAAGGAAAGATGAGGATGATAGCATTGTGACGAAAATTTCAAAGACTGTACCATATATGTAAAAAATTATCCAAAAAGAGAAGATTCATATTCTTCTGAAGCAACACTAAAGCACGAGGAATAAGAACCAATCGAGTCCGAGGCCTTAGAAATTCATCAATCAACTCGTGAGAGACGACTACCAGTGTGACACTCGGAGTATGTTACAGAGATCAATGTTGCATACTGTCTTCTAACAGATGATTGAGAGCCATCAATTTTTCATGAAGCTTTAAACAGTCCAGATGTTACTTCATCGATGACAACAATGCAAGAATAAATTAAAACTCTATTCAAGAATAAGATATGGGTGGAAGAAAAGCCATTAGAAACAAGTGGGTCTATAAGATCAAACATGACGACAATGACCAAGTGAAGCGGTATCCTGCGAGGTTGGTGGTGAAAGGTTATGCTCAGAAAGTAGGTATTGACTTCAACGAGATATTTTCTTTGATGGTTTGATTCACCACAGTCTGAATATTCTTGGTAATGTGTGTTATTTTAACTTACATATAGAGCAGTTAGATGTGAAAACTGTGTTTCTTCATGGAGAACTTAAAGAAGAAATTTATATGCTCGAATCAAAAGGTTTTATTGAAACAGGCAAGGAGAACTTGGTGTGCAGGTTGAACAAATCTCTACACGGTCTCAAAGAGGCACCGAGGTGTTGGTATAAGAGATTTGATTCCTTGACCATGAGCCTTGGATATAACAGACTCAATTCAGACCATTGTGCATATTAGCGAAGGATTGAAGGTAATGATTTTATCATTTTGCTGTTTTATGTGGATGACATGTTCATAGCAAGACCTAATAAAAATTGAGTCTAAGAATTAAAGGCACAATTGGCTAGAGAATTTGACATAAAGGACGTGGGACCAGCAAACAAAATTCTAGTGATGCAAATTCATCGAGACAGAAATCATAGAACGATTTGGCTTTCTTAGAAAAACTATTTGAAGAAAATCTTGCAGTGCTTCAACATGCAAGTTTGTAAGCCAATCTCTACCCTACTTCCTGTTTATTTCAAGTTATCCTCAAGTATATGTCCTAGCAATGAAACAGAGATGACAGAGATGTCTCGAGTACTGTATGCATCAGCAGTGAAAAGTTTGACGTTTGCTATGATTTATACAATACCATATATTGCACAAGCAGTGGGAGTAGTCAATCAATACATGGCTAATCCTGGTGGAGAGCATTGAAAAACTGTAAAAAGGATTCTAAGATACATCATAGGAACCTCGAATGTTGCATTATGCTACAAAGGATCAGAATTTACTATCAAGTGTTATGTGGATTTAGATTTTGCAAGAGACCTTAATAAAAAGAAATCTACTACTAGTTATGTGTTTACACTTGCACGAGGTGCTGTAAGCTGGGTTTTAAAACTGTAGACCGTTGTGGCTTTATCTACAACTGAAGCAGAATACATGGCAGCTACACAAGCTTGTAACGAAGCTGCTTGGATGCAAAGGTTATTGGATGAGCATCGGCATAAACAAGAGAAAATTTTTGTGCTTTGTGATAGTTAGGGTGCCTTACACATTGTAAGAAATCTAACCTTTCATTTCAGAGCAAAGCACATAGGGGCTTAATACCACATCATTAGAGAATATAAAAAATGATAGAACTAAATTGACTTTTTAATTTAAAAAACGACACCGAATTAACTTTTTAAATTATTAAAAGAATAGTAAAAATATAATAATTGAAAAATGAGAGGAAATGAAGTCTATAAATAGAAGGCTTCATTTCCCCTCTCAGCATCCCATTGTGAGAAGCAATTCAGTGTTTAGAGTATAGAGCATATTGAGGGCATAAATTGTAAAGCTCTTGAAAAGTTTAGTTATTTGAGAGATTGGATATATTAAGGTTCTAGATAGTGAACAAAAATATTAAAATATTTGTAATTCTCATTTCACTAGTAAAATTTTATCCTTCTATTTTCACCGGTGGTCATAGGTTAAAAGCCATATCACGTAAATTCTTGTGTTCTTATTATATGCTTGTTTGTTATTTTTTTCTAATTTCATTTTAGCTGTGACCCTTCTTCGCCCATTAATTTCCTAACACTCAAGGTGGCAAGTGAGTTTGAATTAATTAGACGAAAGTCGCAAGTTAAGTTTTTCTTTTTAGGGTTTGGAATTAGCGCTCTCCCTCATTCATTCATATGGTGCAGCTCCCGATAATCGAGTTTGATGAAGGATGGGAATATATGCAGAAGGGGATCACAAAATTAAAGAGAACCTTGGAAGGATTACGGGAGAGCCACCTTTTGGTTCTGAGGAATACATAGCTCTTTACACCAAAATCTACAATAGTGCTCCCAGAACAATCCTAATAACAATTCTGCACAGCTGTATGACAAGTACAAGCAAGTACTTGAAGAATATGTATCTTCCACGGCATTGCCATCTCAGAGGGTCAAGCATGATGAGTATATGCTGAGGGAACTTGTAAAAAGATGGGTTAACCATAAGGTTATGGAGAAATGGCTGAGTCGCTTCTTCCATTATATTGAGCGCTACCACATTGCTCGAAGAAACATTCCAGGCTTTGATGAAGTTGGACTTGCTTGCTTCCGGCATCTGGTTTAAAGCCAAAGATGCGGTAATTGATCATATTTATAAAGAATGCCATGAGGAACAGGTTGACAGAGCATTGTTGAAGAATGTATTGGATATCTATGTTGCGATGGGAAAGAAGGAAAGGCAGATGGATACTTATGAAATAGATTTTGAAGAATACATGCTTCAGGATACAGTTCTTACTATTCTCGTAAGGCAAGGAACTGGAATGCTCGAAGAAAGAACGAGACAGAGTGTCTCATTACCTGCAATCAAATAGCGAGAAGAAATTGGTGGAGAAATTGCAGCATGAGTTGTTGGTAGTTTATGCAGCTCGGCTACTTGAAATAGGGCAATCTGGATGCATAGCATTGTTTAGAGGCAATAAGGTGGATGATCCTTCTAGGATGTACAGGCTTTACCATACAACACCTAAAGGGTTGGAACCAGTGGCTGATGCATTCAGACATCATTTTACTGCCAAAAGGCTCAAGATGCTGCAAAGAACAAGCAGGAACAGGTCCCCATCAGGAAAATAATTTAGCTGTACTACAAGCATCTGAAATATGTGACTAATTGTTTCATGGACCACACCTTGTTCCACAAGGCACCGAAAGAAGCTTTCGAGATATTTTGCAATAAAACTGTTGGCGGCTTTTCGAGTTCAGAACAGCAGGCAACATTCTGTGATAACATCCTCAAGAAGAGTGGCAATGAGAAATTGAATGATGAAGCCATTGAAGAAACGCTGGAGAAGGCTGTTAAGCTGCTTGCGTATATCAGTGATAAAGATCCCCTTGCCGAATTCTACAGGAAAAAGCTTGCCCGGCGGCTTTTTTTTGATAGGAGTAGTAATGGTGACCATGAAAGGATTATTCTCACAAAACTGAAACAGCAGTTTGGTGGACACTTTACATCAAAGATGGAGGGAATGATCACTGATTTGACTTTGGCAAAAGAAAATCAGACCGGCTCTGAAAAATATCTTAGATATAAAAAGTACGCACACGCTGGGATTGATTTATCTGTTACTGTTCTCACCACAGGACTCTGGCCAAGTTACAAATCCTCAGATATCAACCTTCCTTCAGAGAGGGTGAAGCCTGTAGAAGTTTTCAAGCGATTTTATGAATAAAAAACAAGGCACAGGAAGCTTTCATGGGTTTACTCGCTGGGTCAATAACACATCAATGCCAACTTTGAGCTAAAAAACAATGAACTGATTGTAATATTGTATCAACCTACCAGGCTGCAATTCTGGTTCTTTTTAAGGCTTCTAATAGACAGCTATTCAAAGATCATTACTCAGTTGAACTTGACTCATGATGACTTGGTTAGATTACTGCATTCACTGTCCTGTGCTAAGTATAAGATTCTTATCAAGGAGCCAGATACGAAGTGCATCTCGCGCACTGACTACTTTGAGTTCAACTCCAAGTTTACAGACAGAATGAGTTCCCTCTCCAAACAGTTGATGAAAGGAAGAAAAATAGTTGAAGATGTAGACAAAGACACACGATGTGGTATTGATGCCGCACTTGTGCGTGTAACGAAGAGTAGGAAAATTTTTGGGTCATCAGCAGTTGGTGTCAGAGTGTGTTGAACTGTTGATTCGCATGTTCAAGCCTTACATTAAAGCGATCAAGAAGCTGATCGAAGGTCTTATCAGTCAAGATTATCTAGAGAGGGACCCGGAAGTACTTGGCCTAATTTTACCACCAGAACTGGATAAATTCCATGGATGATGATTCATATTTTTCGCTTTTCTTTTTTTCAATTTATTTTTAGAAAAGAGAAAACTAAAACTTTGGTCTTAGTAATAGTAAGGAATAAAGATTGAGTTTTTCAGCATAATATTGTTATATTTTTCGGAAACGTAGTCTTCTTTCATCTTTGAAGTATGTGATGCCGATATTTTTATCTGAGCGGATTTCTTTGAAGCATGTGATGCCTGAGGTCGTCATTGATTTAGTTGCTGAAATATGTAGAAACAAGGTAATAATTCGGAGAGAGCGTGATGGGGCTCTTATCCGAAAGATTGGGAGTGATGACAGGAAGGTTAAAGGAGATGGCATTATTTGAAAGGAAGCTGATGGTCATTACCGTCACTGTCCGCAATCTGACCCATTGGCGATCTTATTAACTTACCAACCTTTTCGTATGATCATAAGAAAAAATTTATTAATTATTATTACCAAACTCTCATGAGACGCCAAAGGACCAGCATTGAAGTTGCCAATCAAATAGAAAAAAGTTAATAATCTGTGTTAACCAGACATGCAATTTTGCTAAAATCATATCGAAATTAAAACTAAAAGAAGTAGAGGAAGGGCATGCGTCGCCTTTCTAACGAGAGCAGTCTATTGAGGCAAAAACCACGATGACAGTCACAGAAGCAAAATCCTACGACAGAGCCAAAGAAGTTAAACAGTTCAAGGAATCAAAAATCGGAGTCAAAGGTTTAGTCGATTCAGGCATCACCACCATTCCTCGCTTTTTTATCCACCCACCCGAAGCACTCTCCGCCATCCGACGATCCAAATTAAGTACCAATCCGACCCTGATATCATCCCCATCATTGATTCGTCCGGCGAAGCCTCTGATCAGTTGCGACCGACGATTGTTGAAAAGATTGCACGTGCGTCGCGTGAAATTGGGTTTTTTCGGATTGTTAACCACGGCATTGGAGTGGATGTTCCGGAGCGTGTGACTGGGGCTGTCAAAGGGTTCCACGAACTACCGCCCGGTGTCAAGGCACAGTGCTTTGACTATCTAAGAGATTGGAGCCGAGGGGTGTCCTTCTTTTCTAACGTTGACATTTTTCACTCTACAGCTGCTAGCTGGAGGTGAAAAATAAGGTTAAAATTTTCTGCTTATTTCTCAGATTTTTCTGAACATAATTTTTTAGATTTTTTTTTTGTCATTTTAATTTTAGTTTCTGTTGTTTTTTATTTTGTAAAATTTTTCTTCAGCAGAGTAAAGGAGGAAAAAAAAAAACTAATTTTTTGTTGGAAAATTTTATAATGCCGTAATGAAAATTACGGCATCAATACCGTGATAGATATAAATATTGTAAATTACACATAGAATTAGTAAATATAAAGTAAAACTAGTAAATTTATACAAGATTATTAATTATTTAAAAAATTAACATTGTTTCTATATAATTTTAGTGAAAATTTTATCAAAAAAATATTTTCTTTAATTAAACATGGAAAAAAAGTACTGATTAATTAAACAAAAAATTGTACTGAAAAAAAATAGAATAAGTTTTATTGAATTAGTTTAACCATAAATTCTATATTTATTCTAGGACATTTGTATACTTTTTTTCCTATTTTTTTATATATAATATCTATTTATTACACATGTTAATCAAGCGCAATTATTTATTTTGATGTGGAGCAGGCAAAAACAAAATAAAAAAAATTCTTATATTACTAAACACATATATGATATGTCAATAAAATTAGATTTTATTTTGAGTTTTATTCATACGTTGTATAGTTTTAAATTTTTTATGTGTAATTAGAGACCATTTAAGGTTATTGTTGAGGTAGTGTAGAAAGATACAAAATATCTTTATCTTAAAACAATTATAAACAATATTAAAATAATATTTTTTTTTTCAAAATCTGATTTTGAGAATAAATTTCATCTTTAATAAAACATCATATGTATTACATATTATACAAAGTTAACATTATTCAATTTAAATAAAAAAAGGCAACAAATATATAAACTAATAAATATTATAATGAGATTTTATTTTAGAATTATGAATTTTTTTTAATAGTAACTCTTATATTAATTTATTCATTTTAGCTTTTATTCATAAGTTTTTGGCATAATTTACAAAGTTTATGTTTTATTTTGCACTTAATGTTGATTTACTTGTTTTATGTTATATTTGTAAGTTTTCATTTTAGTTACCAGTAATGCATCAATTCACTAGTTTTATCGTAATTTACTTATTTTACCTTTCTTTTACAAGTCTTATGTTCAATTTCTAAAATTTATGTTTTATTTTACAGTTAGTGTTGATTTACTTGTTTTATATTATATTTACAAGTTTTTATTTTGTTCACTAGTAACACATTAATTTTATTAATTTTATATTAATTTACTTATTTTACCTTCCATTTTCAAAATTTATGTTTTATTTTACAGTTAGTGTTGATTTACTAGTTTTATGTTATATTTATAAGTTTTTATTTTGTTTACTAGTAACACATTAATTTTACTAGTTTTATATTAATTTACTTGTTTTACCTTCCATTTACAAGTCTTACGTTCCATTTTCAAAATTTATGTTTTATTTTACAGTTAGTGTTGATTTACTAGTTTTATGTTATATTTACAAGTTTTTGTTTTGTTTACTAGTAACACATTAATTTTACTAATTTTATATTAATTTACTTGTTTTACCTTCCATTTACAAGTCTTATGTTCTATTTCTAAAATTTATGTTTTATTTTACAGTTAGTGTTGATTTACTAGTTTTATGTTATATTTATAAGTTTTTGTTTTGTTTACTAGTAACACTATTAATTTTACTAGTTTTATATTAATTTACTTGTTTTACCTTCTATTTACAAGTCTTATGTTTCATTTTCAAAATTTATGTTTTATTTTACAGTTAATGTTGATTTACTTGTTTTATGTTATATTTGCAAGTTTTTGTTTTGTTTACTAGTAACACAGTAATTTTACTAGTTTTATATTAATTTACTTGTTTTACCTTCCATTCACAAGTCTTATGTTTCATTTTCAAAATTTATGTTTTATTTTACAGTTAATGTTGATTTACTTATTTTATGTTATATTTACAAGTTTTTGTTTTCTTTACTAGTAACACATTAATTTTACTAGTTTTATATTAATTTACTTGTTTTACCTTCCATTTACAAGTCTTATGTTCCATTTTTAAAATTTATGTTTTATTTTACAGTTAGTGTTGATTTACTAATTTTATAATATAATTGTAAGTTTTTGTTTTGTTTACTAATAACACATTAATTTTATTAGTTTTATATTAATTTACTTGTTTTACCTTCCATTTACAAGTCTTATGTTTTATTTCTAAAATTTATGTTTTATTTTACAGTTAATATTGATTTACAAGTTTTATGTTATATTTATAAATTTTATGTTTTATTTACATAATTTATATTTAATTACACTATTGATACCGTAACTTTAATCACGATATCATAAAATAACCATTTTTTATTAGTCTGATAGTCCTATGAGTAATAGTTAACAGTTATATGTGCCACCCTAAATTGGCTTATTTTGTACGCCTGAAAAAAAAAAAAGTAACAGGATCCAAATAAAAATAACAAGAAGGACGTTTGGATTTAACTTTGGCAAATGAGCAGATGATTACAGGTACACAAATCCCTCAAAAATTAAAATTCAAATGCCATTTAGAGATTTTTACACGAAGCTAGGCTATTATAATAATTATTATTATAATAACACTGTCGGGCCCAATTTTCTTGTAATCACATTATAGGAACACTCTGGTGATGAGACTGGGTCCCATCTCTGACCTAACAATGCCAATATTTCTCCCCAACCTTGGCCTCAAAAGTTGTGCCAATCCACGAGAAAAGGTTACATGAGTGAGATTTCATGAGTAAGATCATAGCTCTATCATGGTGTCGATGGGAAGAAACATAATGAAAGAGAAGATGATGAGTTGGTCATGTCTGATCATCCAAAAAAAAGAAAAAAAGCTTTTTTTTTTTTCATTTTTTTCTAATCCCAATTTTTTTTTTCAAGACTTTAATTTTAACGATATAACATCACACCATTTTGCCTTTATATTCACTATTAACTGTGTTAACTTTTAATCACAGAGATGAAATCAGATAATTAAGTGGGGACATAATTAGTTAAAAAAAGAGATCTATGAGGGAAAAAAACAGTCACTCTCCCTTTAAATTCAGATGGATAACTGATACGTTTTGTCTTTTCGTGTTTTTCAAACAAGCTGGGTTACGTGACGTCTAAGAAAAATATTATAAATTCTATGGGTGAGATTATTTTGATTTTGTTTTTTTTTATTATTATTTTTTTCAAACGAGCTAGACTTACGTGCAAGAGACTAATTGAATAATTTCATCATTAACAAACCAAACTAGTGAAACAGAAACAGAAACATGCTTAAACAGGAAACAACCACTTTTTTTTTTCATTTATCAATTATTATATTACTTTTTAAATCTTGTAATGAACTCTTTGATACTGCCATCAATAATCAGTGATGTTTTTTATGTTTGGATCCTCTTAAATTACATTTAGTGTAACTTGCAGTTAAATAAAATTCATTCGTTAATTTACCTAATCTCACCATTTTATTATTAACTTTTACATTTAAAAACCGGATTGTAAGTTATGATAAATGTAATTTAGTAAAATCCTTCTGATTTTTCCTCCCTCAAACGATTAAGCTGGGGTTACGTGTAAAAAAAATATTGCATCAGTGAGATTATTTTATATTTTGTGTTTTTCTGTTTTCCAAAAGAGTTGGAGTTTCGTGCAAGAGACTACTTTGCCACAGTTGCCAGGTACCGATAAAATTTTATCATTTTGGGCAATTGCTACCTTGCAGCTGCTGTATGTTACAGCAGCTGCAAGGTAGGGGACCCTTCATTTTGTGATCCAACGCCAGAATTGCACAAGTAAATTCAACGGCAGGGATGTATTTATTTAGGTTATTAACATTACAATCCCTCTTGTTTCCTTGAAAGTCAGAAAAGAATATAATAATTATTATTATTTCACTCTCTCAACCCCAGTGATAACCATTTTTCTCTCTCCCCCTCACGGAGTAATTTTTAGTCTTTTTTCTATCTTAGTTGTTTATTTTATCTTTTCCAAAATAAATAGTTTTATTTATTGGCTAAGTTGTTAAACGATATGAATAAGGAAGAATCAAGCAATTTTGAGAAGAGTTTTATTATTGATATAGTGATATCAGCCAATTACCATGTATGATTCAGTGCTCATTCATGAGAGCCACGACCCATTAAATATAAAATAAAGTCTGTGATTACTCCCTAACTTCAAAAAAACATCTCTTGATTTATTCCATAAATATATCAACATTTCATAATTCCCCAATTATTACTATCAATTCCCAATTTGACTCATAATTAATTATCCATAATATTGAGAAGGTACATAACAATAAAACTTAATAGAGAAATAAAGGGGAGTTGTTGATTCCTCTATTTTTTTTTTTTTACAAAATTATTATACCTTATCATTTCATGTATATATGGTAAAATCTGCAGAGACTTATAATGAGTTTAACAATGATATAATTCATATAAAGATTTCTAATAACTATGTGGATTTGGTTTTTAGGAACTAAAATGAAAATTAAAAGAGATTTTCTGTCTTTTTTTTTTCTACACATAACAGATAGAAAGAAACAAAGCAATGTTCTTCTAATTGGTTAAAATCTAAGAGTTACTCAGGTGTTTGGTCCAACTTATTTCATATTAGGCTAAAAATTGATGGTTCAAGCTTTTAATAATACAATTTGATATGGATAAATTGTTTTAATTTTTGCAAGTGTTCAATCAAATTCAAATAAAGGTAATTAAGTCCTAATGAAGTTTTTACACTTGCTTAAGGATTTTCTTTCCAATGTTAATGATTAAAACTTTGTAATTTAAGGTCGTTGGGACAGATAAGAATTCTCTCATAATCTAATCTTCAAAAGCAAAATTCACTCAAGTAATAAGTGGTTAATGTAGTTAAATCCTAATCATATATTAACACTAAAGGACAAGTGACACAAGATCTCTAAAATCTAAGGATAACTCAAATTCAATCAAGTTTGGGAAGGATTAGTGAGATGTATCGTGTACAAGATGCTGCCTGTGCCTTAGCCTCTGTGAACTATATGCCCAGCTCTGAAAGTAGTGGGGGTGCTGGTGTTAGTGATGCCTTAGCTCCAAATACCTCTGCATCTGCATCTATCCATCGTGCTCTCGTTGCCTTACCACTTGGCGACGCCCCATTTCAATTTCGATTTGGTACTGATAAAGAGTACCATTGGTATTGGTTGTTCGTCAATTCCACTCTGATGCCACTTCAATCTAGTCACCTCCTCGAAGTGGATTGTCAACCACACTTTCCCTTCCTCAAAACAATACTCCTCACCAAATGCCCTTCTTTGGGTTGGGGCTGCATTCTATATATGCTATAACTTGATTGAAACCCTTTCTTTCTTCTTTAGCATTCGCTTCCTCAAAGAGGAGCCACTAACTAGCGGAAAGATCAATGGGGAGAGAGGAGGATGAATGCAATTCACTTCGGAAATTGATAACAAACCTACTCAGATAGCTGGGAACTTAGGTAGGACCAACTCTTCATTCGAGATCCAATTTCAAGGATTGCTCAATGTTGCTCATGAGGTAATAGAAGGGAAACTCTTTGCTTAATTCTCTTACTTAGTGGTAGTTCTCTTGAAGAAGGGAAAGGGAAGTAGAACTCACTCCCTCCTTACTTATTGTTATGCAATTGGTGCCCAATGACTTGAACTTGAGGATCACAACAAACTATATACTTATCTGGTGGATGCGCGTCTTGTGCTCTTTTATTTTACCTCTAAATATATATTAGGGATATTATCATTTTACCACCAAAATTCAGTACCATGGTTTGTCGAAAACTGCATTTTACTATCAAATATTTAAGCCGTTATCACTTTACCACCATTTCGTTAGAAACGTTAAAAATTTGCTGACGCTTTGCTGATGTCATAAGGGCATGAACGACATTTCCAGCTATAAGGGCATCAAAGACATTTTGGGTTGAAGCCAAAACGCTGCGTATGGATGTAAATAAACAGTAAACAAAGTTGAAAAACAAACAATGAATAAAAATTATATAGTTATATTGGTAACATGATCTAAAAATTAAAAAAATTAGGAAAAATTATCATAGCTGGATCCTGAACAATAATAGAATTCACAACTTAACTAAAAAAACAAACAATGAACAAAAACACTTCATCAGTTCAAAAAAATTAAAAATTATAATTAATAAATAATAATGAAAAATATTCAGAATTATGGAAAAATGGGAAAAAACACAATTAACAAAAGATTCTGCTACAAATTTAATATATAATATTATAATGAAACTCCAGTATTAATCATGACTAAAAACAATAACAATTTAATTAAGGAAAAAAATTATTGAACAATAAACCAACAAAAAAGAAGAAGTTTCTAGCTTTTATAAGCTAAAAAATAGCCGTTTCTTTTTCCAACGGCTGTTTTTTTCATTTTTCTTGTAATTTTTGCTTTTTGATTTCTTTATCTTTATCCTAGGGTAAAATTGACTTTTAATTCAATTTTCGTTAAACATTAATGTTTTCTTAACTGGATTGTGGTAAATTGATAACGGCACAAACGTTTGGTGGTAAAATACAGTTTTCGACAAACTATGGTATTTACATGAAATGTCAGAATAACTTTGGTGGTAAAATGATAATATCCCTATATATTAAAACTAAAGAATAAGTGACACGAGATCTTTAAAATCTTAGGATAACTCAGATTCAGTACAGATGTGGAAAGGATTAGAAAGTGTGGAAATATAGATAAAAGTTGAATCTTCATTCCCTATATTAACTAAAAAAAAATGTTTATGGCCATTGGCAAAAATTGATCATTAAATCAATTGAACGTGTCCAAAATTAGGTAAATAAGCCTAATTACTAATTTGAGAGACCATCATCCAATCACTGCATCAAAATCAACTTAAAAATAAGAGATCAAGTACAGCTAGCACCATAGTAAATCTAATTATTTGAATTGCTATAAACCCCTTTTATTGTCTTTGAAAAGTCAAAAATGTCAAATTATCTATGAAATTCTATCAAAGAAAAGACGAAGAAGAAACAAGATTAAAAGTAAGGGGGAAAAAAAGGTGGAAGAGAGGGATGGACAACAAGAGAGAAAAATGTTTAAATGAGGGTTTATACGATTAAATTTCAAAACCTACAATTTTTATTATTTTCAGGGAACAACAAGGACTGTTGTGTAATAGAGACAAAATTGTAGTCAGGTAGAACCGTGGCATTGTAGTTTTCTCTGCAAGTAATTATATTACCAAACTAGTTAAACAAAGCAGAAACTTGCTAAAAAGAAGAAAACGACAGAAACATGCTGAAAAAAAAAACGCAGAGACATGCTAAAACCACTCCACTCATTTGTTTCAACTCAAAATATCAAATATCAATTAACAACAACAGCGAGCTAAAATCATGAGCTTAGAATCATACGACAGAGCCAAAGAAGTGAAACAATTCGACGAGTCCAAAATCGGGGTCAAAGGTTTAGTTGACTTGGGCGTCACCGCCATCCCCCGCTTTTTCATCCACCCACCCACCACTCTTGCCGAGCTCAGACCCAAGTCAAAGACCCGGCATGTCTCTAATGTCGTCCCCACCATTGATTTATCGGGCGTTGACTCGGACCATCTGCGGCGGACGATTGTGGAAAAGATAGCACGTGCGTCGCGGGAGCTGGGGTTCTTTCAGGTTGTGAATCACGGCATCGAAGTTGAGGTTTTGGAGCGTGTGGTTAGGGCTATTAAAGGGTTTCATGAACAGACGCCGGAGATCAAGGCGCCGGTGTATCGGAGGGAGAACACCAAAGGCGTGTCTTACATTTCCAACATCGATTTGTTTCACTCTAAAGCTGCCAGCTGGAGGTATTATTATTTTTTCAAAAAAAGTAAATAAATAAACTTTGATTATTTATACATTCATGGTTAAATGATCACTTGTTGCTGTTTATAGTACAATATCCACTAAATGTATATATGACATATTGTTTTGAAAAATATCTTGTAATTTTTAGTTATATTTAATTTCTACACACATCTCATATATGTATTAAAATGAGCAGAAATACTCAATAATCTATTATATTAACTCAGTGTTTTGCACTAAAACAAACAAATGTCTGTTAAAACTTGAAACCTAAAAATTGATACATATTTATAATTGTGTATAATAAAATTTTATCTGCACACTATGTAATTGTAAAAGTGGTAGGAGTAACAGTAATAATAATAATAATAATAGACTTAATAGTAAAACAAAAGCTAGTGGGTGTTACAAGGTTTGGCCCAAAATACAAACACGTATTTAGTTAGCATTTTCTCTTGAATACAATGGAGTTTTGTTTGTAAAAATTCTGGAAAGTCACTGGGAAATGTTTGAAGATAATGTTCACTAACTGTGACAAAAAGCCAAATCTAAGAGAAGTAAATGAATTTTACCAGTATCATAAATAAACAGAAATTTGCTGATTGCTTAATTTTACAGAGACACACTGCAGATAAAGCTAGGTCTGACGGAACCAGAGCTTGAAGAAGTCCCTGAAATATGTAGAAAAGAGGCAGTGGAGTGGAACCACCATGTAAAACAGCTCGGTGAGGTTTTGTCTGGGCTGTTATGTGAAGGTTTGGGACTGAAAACCACCAGGTTGAAGGAAAAGACCTTCCTGGAAGGGAGGATGATGGTGGGCCATTATTATCCATACTGTCCACAGCCTGATCTGACAGTGGGGATCACGCCTCATACTGATCCAGGGCCATTGACAATCCTGCTGCAAGATGATAAAGGTGGGCTGCAAATTAAGCATGGTGAGGAATGGGTGGATGTCAAACCAGTTCCAGGAGCTCTGGTTATTAACATTGGGGATATACTTCAGGTATATAAGTTTTAAAGTGTTGTTTGTCCTTCTATCCTGAATTTGATTATCACAGATATAGGATTCTCATAATGTCAAATTGTACAATAACTCCTCGCGCATCTTTCACAGCTAACTCTTGACATTATCTTTGCTTTTTCAGATTATGTCCAATGATGAATACATAAGTGTAGAGCATAGAGTGTTGGCTAATTCGTCCCCGGAACCACGAATCTCAATTGCTGTTTTCTTCAGTCCAAGCAAGAGGGACAGCCTTTATGGACCATTCCCGGAGCTGATATCCCCGGACAAGCCAGCTCATTTTCGGCAGTTCACATACACAGACTATGTAACAAGGTTCTTCACAAAGCAGTTAGACGGAAAAACATTGGTGAATTACTATAGGCTGTAAGAAACAAAACTTAGTAAATCTGGTTGTTTGTGCCTGTATAAACTATTCTTACGTAAGAATAATAATTCAAGTGTTCGTCTCATTGAAACTACGTATGTATATTGTTGCTATTCACTAATGAAATGACTAATAAGAAGCAAGACAGAATATATAGCAGTGTTGGGCTCACTGCTCTCTTTAGTAATCGACGAGCAGAAAGTTGCCATGCCTTTTTGGAACTACCTACAGCTTTAGAAATAATTAAAAAAAAAAACCATGGGCACAGATTCTGGTTCTTTTATCAGTTTTCGATTTTATATCCGTGCCCAAATCACTGTTCGTTTCTTCATCATCGGTAGATTCAAACAAGTCAACATCAATCTCTTATCGTCACTGTATTCTTGTTCCTTTTTTATATCGCGAGTCATTGGATTCAGGAACTTCATCTAACTATTCTCCCTTTTCTAGATTCTGAAACGTATCACCCTCATCTCTTGAACTGGGAAAGTCATTGGATTCAGGAACTTCATCCCATGAAGTTAATTGATCATTATCATCCTCACTCCCTTCCTCCGCAAATCTCCACATATCTGCGTCTCTGTTTATACTTTGTCTATCTAGTCGCACAGATTGACAATAGTTTGCTCCTTTAGCCATAAGCTTCAATCTACGGTGATTAAAATTGCCTCTATGTCTGTGTTCTTGCTGAGCAGATGTGTAAGAAGGGCTTGATGCCTTTGGTCGTTTATGATCACATTTCAAACATACCATGTTTCTTCTGAAATTGATGAAGTTGCACCTGTAAAATAACAAACGTTTCGTTGCATATAACACATTTTTGACCGAGAAACTCTCTACATATTGATTTTCAGAAAGTTATAAAGATTAGACGTGAAAAAGTACTTACGATTCACATTCCCATTCCCCCAGATTGAGTTGTCGCTTTGGTGGGGTCTCTTTGCATTGCCGACACCTTGTATTCTTTGCAAAATTCAAGAAATTGCATCTGCAAGAAGTTAAAACGAGAAAAACTGCGACAATGATTAGAAACTCTAAATATCCCAACAACTATTACTTGTCACATATCTCAATAACTATTACTTGTTGCATATCCAGTCCCCCTTCTTCAGTGGAGGATGGTCTTGATCTTCCCGTAGTTGCTTTAATCTATCAAGAAATAAACTACCACAGCGCAAGCACCTAATATTTCTTGCAAAATTTAGGAAGTTACACCTACCGAGGGAAAAAAAAAGGAAAAAATGAAAAACAACGTTAGACAAACAAAGATGAAAGTTCTTAGTCTTTTCTGGCTAACAGGTTAGCTGTAATTACTTGGGGCAGTGCCAATCGCGTTGTTTCATTGCAGCATTTATGCAGCTATCTCTTTGCGGATTCACATGATCTCGTACAGCTGATCTGCTTTTCATGGGTTCAGAGTTCAGGGGATCAGAATCAGGTTCATTGGTGCTATACTCAACTATTTGTTTTAGCAGTCTTCTAACTGCTTCTTTAACCAGTTTGTTTAGACATGACTTGTTCTCCACTGCAGCAGTAATAGTATCAAGTCCATATGTCAATAAAATACGCATGACATCCACTGTTTGCCCACCTTCTTCTTCACGTGGCTTCACAAATGCCCTGTCACAGTTTCCCCTTAAGTTGCAGGAGCTGCAAACCTACTAAGACAGTTATCCATAATTATGAAATGTGCTAAGTGAGTTCTAATTCACTGAAGCATCCACTCTACCAAAGAAAATGAAAAAGAAAAAATAGAGCACGAAAAGGTTCCTTTAATTGGGTACGTCAATATAAGTAATTATTGGGAGCACAAACATTTGCTTCTTCAATGTCCAAATGTGCCCTTAGCCGCTTCCCAGAGTTTACAACTTTCCTGTCTATGCTCGGACATCCACATCCAATAACCATCTGGATGTCTTTCTTTGAGAAATACCTGGCAGCAAGATGAGCACAAGTTCTAAATTTTCAAGGTTTAGAATCAAAGGAAAACAATATAGCCAAGGATTACATTTAAGATCATATATCCACTCTTAACTCAAACAGGAACACACTAGTTGCCAGGTCTCAAGCTCTCTTTTAGCCAATGAAGCATCAGGAAATTGTCAAAAGCAGCAATCATAAACTATGCCCAAAATAGACATCAACTGCCTTCAAATTTCCAATGGAGAAACCACATCTATTTTGCTAAAATCCATCTCTTAGCCTACTCTCATCAAACGTAACTTTTTGTAAGACTCTTGAACTCCACCAAGTTAATAGTTTTGAAATAGACCTGATCTGATCCAGCACAGAACATAAAATCTTGGGTCTCTAGTTACCTGTTATATATGAGTAATATAATTTTTTTCACATGTCCCTAATGAGAAAAACAGAGAGGTAGATAGATCTAAAGTGCATGACCACTGTGTGTACTGTCATTTGGGTAGAAAGGAAGAGACATCAGAGCTTCATCAGTTTTTTTTTTTTTTTCACACAATTTCTGCTTTTAACTATTTTGCTTGTGGAGGTAGTCTTAAAGCCAAACCATGGTAAGGGTTTGTTTTCTACAAGTTGTGCTTCTGATTAATTTTTGAAAACACAGCAGCTAAAGTGTTTGGAGAACACCTACTATTACTTGACAGCTAATGTTTATCATTCATTCACTTATACTTGACAGTTAGTGATTCTATTACAAGCCAGCTGTCGATTAAAATTATGAAGCCTCAATCTCTAAGGTACCCTAAATCTTGGAATTATTTTTTTGTGTGGTTATTCTCTGCTCTAATTTATAAGTACTAACCTACATTTAGCACATTGTTGCTGTAACAGACAAGAGACAACCAGGGGCAAGCAAGGAAGAAATTTTAATCCTTTCAGGACTTAACAGCTGAGAACATAAAAGCTTCAACAATCAAACCTGCTAAAAATTCTAAAGACTAGAATGAAAAAATAAAATCTAGAAAAGCTTCAATAATCAAATTTCCAACAACATAAAAAAGCCTTCAAAAACAGAGCGGCCAAAAGAGAGAGGATGGTATATAGACTACCTCTAATCAGGATATTTACACATAATAATAATATAGAAAGTAAACGTATCAATTGATGAATGATGAATATGCCCAACTACAAGCCAAAATACGCGAATCACATGTAAAGTTTACCTCTTTGAAAAATTAGAACTTAACATTTGAGATATTCTAAATACCTAAAACACAATTAACATACATAATTCATACATATCTCAACAGAAAAGAGCAAGCAACTTTCAAGAAAAACACTGTCTGTTTCTCCCTCGCAAAACTAAAATCAAACGGGTGGCACGCACCCTTCAAAAAGAAGACTATATATTAACTTGATAATTTAAAATCAAAGCCTTGATTACCTTATAAGACTATAGCGATCCCGTCCAAAATTAAGGCACGCAGTACGAATACAATTTGCTTCCTTCGAACCCAATTCCTGATTTTTATCATTAAAAGGGTTTCCATCTGCATCAAAATACCCTCGTTTGATCAAGCACTCCATCAACTCCACCCATTCAGGCCACGGATGCGAAATCTGAACCTTTGATTCAAACCCTTTCCTGGGTCTAATAAGATTCGAAGTTTCTTTGGTTTCTGAAGATCTTTGGGCGTCTTGGTTTGTTGATTTTGAGGATTCAAACTCTTCCAGTACATTGAAAACGAAACCTGGCCTTGAATCTGGGTCTAGCGTTTTTGTGGAGTTGTGAAGATGAGAAATGGGTGTTAAACATTTAGGGTTACGTTTGAGAGCAGGATGGAGATATCCATGGCTGGTTTTGAAGATCTTGTACATTTTTTCTCTGTTTTTTTGGCGGGAAAATTGCAGAGTTTTATAACTGTCATTTGCAACTCTCTTTCATCTGCGGGGAGATTTAAGTATGGAATTTCGTAAATTGTCAACTAATCGATTATATTTCAGAATTTATGTTAAAGAATATTTGAATTATCACATGATTTTGATCAAATTTATTTAATTTGAATTATTTTTGTAGATTAGTCATTTAGACTAAGTCATCGGCTGGGACCAACAAAATTAATACAAAAAATAGTGGATGCTAATTCATTTATTTTGTTATAGAGGTGTTCACGGATCGGATTTTACGGATTGGACATCAATCCATATCTGATCTATGATTTTTTGAATTGGAAATTTTTAATCTAATTTAATCCACGGATTGGCGAATTCAATCCAAATCCAATCTATATGTATGCGGATCGGATACGGATTTGACCAAATCCATATTAAATCTACCATT
Source organism: Murraya paniculata (assembly GCA_030449075.1). NCBI lineage: Eukaryota > Viridiplantae > Streptophyta > Magnoliopsida > Sapindales > Rutaceae > Murraya > Murraya paniculata. The sequence goes on from JAEVFN010000043.1 coordinate 347,925, forward strand.
TTGCGGATTGGTTTACGGATTAAAATTTTTCAATTCTATTTATTCTACGAATTAATTAAATAAAAAATTTAATTTAAAAATAATTTTACTACCGATCAAATTCAAAATTAAATAAGATTTAAATAAATTAAGTGTCTAAATAAAGTTAAAATAATATAATCAAAGTTTCAAAATATGATATAGTGAAAAAAAAAAATCTCATTTGTTTAAATCAATACATAAAAATTAACTAAAATTATAAAAATTAACTATTTCGAAAGTCATATTTATTTATTTAATTATTCAATTATTTAATTATGTTTATTATATATTATTATCGGATAAGATATGTATAATGTCAATGTAAATATATTTTAACTTATTTATTTATTAGTAAATAATAATGCCACATTTACAAGTTTTATTTTTTTAATTAAACAAATAAATATATTTTATTTTTTTACGGATTCGCGGATTTTTACGGATTTACAGAAGTAAATCTATATCAAATCCATCGACTACGAATTTTTAAATTTTCAATCCAATTCAATCCACCAATCCACAGATCAGATTTTTACGGATGAGACGAATTGAGTGGATCGGATTGGATTCTGAACACCCCTACTTTATTAAATGATAGAATTTGAGTGACTAGTCTTACCATCTCAATCTAGTCTAGTGAGGCAGTTGGCTTGTACAAGTTTCTCTCCTAAAGTTAATCTACCTGAGATGCCTTTAATAGTAAATTAATAATCAATTCAAATATAAGAATGAAAGAAAAAATTTAATTTTCAAAATAGTAGTGACATGATACATATGATGCATTCATAAATTAGTTGTTCTATCATCCAGTTAAAAATGCTTTTATACATTCATAAATTAATTGTTCTCTCAAACGAGTTAAAAATTCTTTTAAGCTATGCAGCAAGTTTCTTGACATTAGAGTTGGCATAATTCTTCGAATTTTGATTGGGATTCAGGACTCAATTTCACTTTAATTTACTATTTAAGACAGGATTTAGGATGCTTGAAAATTCCGATCGAGGTTCGAATGTCCTAAAATTTGGTGGTGCTTTCACTTCTTTGGAATATGAATGGACTATAATTGGAATGAAAAATAAAAATCAGAATAAGTTATTTATTTAAGCTGCAGAAATGGAAATTGAAATGAGTTGTATTCTCATTAATATGTTTATTTTATCTTTTAATGACAATGAATTGTTCTAAGTTACTAAAATTTCTTTAGTTATAATTATGTATTTATTCACTAACAAAATAAAGGGTAAATATTTTTACAATAAATATTATTACCACTATTATTAAAATTACTACAATAAAAATAATTATTTCTATTACTAATACTATTATTATAATAATAGAATATTATTATTACTTATAACTAATTATTATTATTGTTGTAGTTATTGATTTTATTATTATCATCATTACCATTATTTTAATTATAATTATAGTAATTATTATTATTTATACTTAAATGGGATAAAAAGCCATTTTTGTTTATTTTGTTTAAGGGTAAAAATATTAATTAATTTTTCATTCTCATTCCCCCATTTTCATCCTCATCTCTCTAATAGGAATGAGATTATCATTCCTTATTCCGAAATTTATGAGCCCCACCCAAAATTCAATCTCATTCTTTTATATTTTTTTATAAGAAAAACTATCAATATTTCTTAATTTAAGAAGTAAACATATTATGGGTTTTTAAAAGTGAATGACAAGTTAATTTGATGAAATACATAAATATGATTTGCCAATTATATGCGTATGACATATCATTTATGATAAAATTTGTGGTGTATGATAGCAAATCCACATTATTCGGGACATTCAGGAATCGCAATTGGGATTTAGAACGGGGCTGAGACACTTTTTTGACCAAATTTACTGTTCGGAATGAGATTCAGGATAATATTTTTTCTTAATTTATTATTTGGGAAAATATCAAGATTGATAAATACCGAGATCAAGATTGATAAATACTTGACATGAAACCTGCTGGATTGTATTTTTTTGTCACATAGTAGCCTAGTTCTAAAAATTGATAGGCATGGCTTACTATTTCCCACTTCCACAAGCCCTTCATTGCACGCGATTTCTTTTAGATGCTTCATAAGAACATACTTTTACCTTTCCACACGGTTACTATAATGAATATTTTGCTATTATTGATTGCTTTGGCCACTCAAAAAGTATTACACAAAAGAATTGCCGTATATGCTTAGCAACGATACCAGACAGATGTTTGGCTACTTCTTGTTTAGAATTCCGAAACGAAATGAGAATAATTGGGACTGTAAAAAGATGGGAATGGGAGGCTTAACAATCTTTAGCTAACTCTTCAACTAAACTTCATTTTTTCAACATATTCTAATAGAACCAAAATTATGAAACGACAAGTTCTTGGTTACACTAACAGAAACCAACGTAATAGGTATTATCTTTTGTACTTAAACCTAATGTAATTTTATATTTACGTCTATATAACGTTGTATTTTAGGCCATCATTGGTCTTTTAATGAAAGGTTCCTAAAAAAAAAGAAAAAAAAAAAGCAACGTGAAAAAACACAAATAAGGACTATAAATTAATAAAAATACCTACAATAATTAGTTCCAAACAAATATGTGAAAATGTCATGAATTTCAGTTTTTGAAGCTCAAATAATGTAGCAGCTCATTTGTAATTGTCACATCGATTTAAACATTAATAACTAAATTATTATGGTTAATAACTATTTTAATGTAACGGTTTATTCATAACTATCACATCAATTTGAACTCAAAGCCGGCAGATTAGACTTCAATTTTAACTTCTAATTTCTTTTACACTTTTGGGCCGGCCCAAGGTTGCAGGTTCCCATAAACGTTAAAAGACAAGAGTGAACATTAAAGCGTTACAGACGAAGGGAAATAAACTAAATGGATGTTTCTCCCTGATCAAGAGACTGCAAAAAGATAAGTAACGGACGAGAAATTAGAGGAGAGGAAAAAAAAATCCACGGATTCAATTTCACCAAAAACTTGAACATGTACACATCTTTTACAATTCTTTCTACTCTCTCCCTCATATTTTGTCTTTAACTAAGATGGTGCAAGAATGTTTAAGCACCATTTCGCCATTCATCCATGAATGTACAACAGGAAAAAAAAGAAAAGAAAATAATAAATTAATTATGGCTCCTATTTGTTTAGCTGAGTGTGAATCTAGACTCTTTGCCCTAACAATTAAGCCTTCTTTCGTCCGCCTTTACTTTTAGAAGGCTTGAAGGTAACAAAATGGCGGGTGAGCACTGAGCAAGGTCCTATCAACCTATTGATGATTAACGAGAGACTAGACTCTAGAGAGAACAAGGCCGCTTTACGTTTTCTTCCTTTTGTTGCAGCCGAGAGCTTAATCTTTCGACTAATATGTCCAAAGCTTCCTTCATCCACCAATGGCGACAAGCTTCTCTAGCTTCAGCCACACTCATCTGTAAATACATAATTAACTTTAGTTAATTAATTAACATTCTAAAAATGTATTCGGGAATTGCACAAATTGATAAAATGATTCAGTAAATGGTAATTAATAAATTAACTTACCCAGATTCTTTGCCGGACATCTTTCTCTGGCCATAATTCAAGTTGTTCCTTCACAAGCAAAGGGAACATGTACCCTTCATAAAATGTGCCATGGCTTTTGCTTAGAAAGTTCCATTTGCCCAATTCATGCTGTCACGTACAAAATGAAACCATATAAGAAAAATTAGTTTTATACAAACGATTAATCAAACACTCCATTTCAAGGAATAAATTAAACAATTAATCATTTATATATGTATGTATGTACTAACCTCAACATTGCCAATGACCCCAGCTTCTTCGAATGACTCTCTTAAAGCTGCTTCCTTTACAGATTCATCAAGTTCCCAACCACCCTGATCATCATAAAATAACAATTTATGTTAATGCCTAATTAAGAAAAAGAAATTGCACCAATCATCGCTAGATCTTTTATCATCATTAATTATGATTTATTTTTTTCCAAGATGATGTATAATTTTACCTTAGGAAACATCATTCCTTGACTTCCTTTTTGCGAAGTGATGACAAGAACTTCTATATCATCAACGACATTACTAGCACCATCACCGCTTCTGTATCTATAAGGAATACATCTGCAAATTAGGACACGAGCCCATTAGAACGTGCAGCTATTTCAAATAAAATAAACAAATATTAGCTTTTCTAAAAGGAAATACAGCAAACAAGACCAACATCAAATATTAAATTAATTTCTAAGAAAAATATGAATATGTGGTTGGAGGTAAGAGAGAAGCTTCTTGGAAAATCCATATCATATGCAAGAATCAATAAGAAAATGAATAGTACTCGCACTAACCCTACAACTAGACGACGACCCATGTTATCATATCTCTGCAACTGCCTTCCTGTGCGAGAAACTAAACAAACAGCAGCCATTTCTGCGAGAATATATATCCTTTTGACAAAGAATTAAAACGGATTTGATTTGTAATATATAAGAACACAAAAGAGTACCCTTGTTATTTGGCCGCGGCCTCACTATTAAGGGATGTTTGGTTAGACTGTTTGTAAAAGATTAGGGCAGAAAAGCCAGGGAAGAATTCAAAAGCCAACTAATATGGGTAAATCTGAATTGGATAATTTGAAAAAGAAAAGAGTTTAGATTAGATCGAAGAAAGGCCAAGAACAGAAAAGCAAAGGGATTAATGGATTATCAACAAAAGTTTAAATGAGAGATAGGCTGGCAGGCACAACAAAGCAGCTATTTATAGAAAAGTTATGAATTGCAAACCGAAAAGGTCTTATGTGGACTGGATAATTCAATTATTATTTATTACCAACCGAGTAAAACAACAACACCGTGGATGCTGAAGACGTTCGTGCTCATGCTGCGTGTGTGATGATTTGACTACAACTCTAACGTCAACAATATTTTAATGCTAAGTTTACTTACCGGTAATTAGAATGAGTTAGAATTGAAATACGAAATAAATTAAAATGAAAATTAAAATAATTTATTTATTTAAATTTCATCAATCGAAATTGGAATGAACTGAAATCTCATTAACGTATTTATTTTATCTTGGAATCAAAATCGAAATAAGTTGAATTGTTTCAAATTATTAAAATACCCTTACTTAATTATTATTATTATTATTATTATTATTATTATTATTATTATTATTATTATTATTAAATGATTGTTAATAATAATATTATTATTAAAAATAACATCATTAATAATTTATTAAAATGCCCTTTGTTAATTTTTTCATTTGATGATGGTGATGATAATGATAATTAAAATACTAAATAAATAAATAAATAGTAATAATTAATAAATTAATAACAATAACAACAATAGCAACAATAATAATAAATTTTATAATAATAATAATTGAATTCCATAATAATAACAATTTTTCAATTTCTTTCAATTTATGTTTTTTAATTTCCAAAGAGACTATTTTGGGTATATTTAAAGTGTAGTGGGAATAATTTTATCATTCCTCCCTCTCAGAATCACAACTCTGGGAATCAATTCAAATTTTTTGTGGGGTCCATAAAACTCATTCTCATTCTCATTATCATTATCATTATCAATCTCAATTTAGTTATTCATTTCGACTCTCTTATTTCGATTCGCATTCCGAATTAGTAAACACGACATAAGTATAGATAAGCTCCTCTCCGTTTCTACAGACATTTTTTTTTTTTAGTTGTGGTTGAGCAGTATTTAATAAATACGGAAAGTAAGTTAATTTTATTGTAAGTTGAAAATTTTATAATAATTTTATTATTTTATTAAAAATTATATTCATTTCACCCTTTTCTATGTTTCTATGTCTGTTTCCTAGAAAACGGTAGTTTTATTAATTTGAAATGAATAGTCCACGCGGATGGATGGATTGAAATTGAATGGATTGATTACAACTGACTGAGAATGTCATGACAGTTGACTGTGGAGAACATGCGCACGTGCGCGAGCGAGGGAGCATCTTCTTTTGTTGGGAGGAATGAGGATTGATAGCATCGTGGTTGATGCCTCATGGTGGTTTTAGCACATCGCTAGATGATTATTATTATTTTTCATTAAATTTGTTATATTTTAAATTTTTAATTCTTAAGCATAAAGTTCTGTATTTTATATGACAAAACTTCCTACTCTTATAATAAATAATTTGCTTTGTAGTGTGTCTTATTATAAATTGTCTACATCTTCTTCTTCTTCTTCTTTCCGATTATCATCAACCCAAAATAAAATAGAAAATTCGTTTCACAGTAATGAAGGCGTGTCCCACATTTAAATCATTTGATGGGAGAAGTTTCTCCGACCTCCGCAGATCTCCAATCACAAACTAAATTCACGGAAATCTTCAATGCATGGAATAAATGCACCCTGAGGAGGAGAAAAGTCGCAATAATTTTTTTTTTTTTTTTTGGGTTTTTTATCACGAACCCTAATGCCACCCTGTTGTCGACATCTTATTTCAACGGCAACCTCAAACCATTTTGGTATCTCTTTAGAGATAAATGAAAAGTCACAATCAAAATGTAATTATCGATTCTTCTAGTGGTTTTTCAGTTTAGCCCAACGGAAGTTTAATTTTCTTTCCAACCATGTGATCAGGGTTTAAATATCAAACTTCTTACTTCAACATAAGAAATTTAAGAGATTTCTATATTGTTTTTATAATAGTCAATAATTCCTTTGACATCAAAAAAAAAATTAAAGAAAAGCAAAGGTAAATAAGTCATTTGTTTGATATTTTATCTTAGGAATATAAAATATATTTATTATAAAGAAAGATGTTCAAAAGTAACAAAAAGTATAATAAAAATATCTTATTATTAATTTTTTGTTCACATCGAAACTTATATTTCTTATTTTTAGTATTTAAAAATTTAATTTAATTTATGTGTATATAATTTATTTAATTGATAATAAATATGAATAAACATATATTTAAAAATTATGTTACTAGGAAGTTATTAGTTATTACAAAAACAGTACGAACATAAGTAGTATGTATTAATTTCATTATGAGGGAAATTGACAATCTCCCAAAGAAATTTTGCCAACTCAATTAATTTGCACCCACAATTCTTCTAATTATTTAATAATAAAAAGTTAATAAAAAAAAAAGGTTGGTAAATGCAATTATCTCAAATACTTGTTGATATCCAATAAAAAGAAAAAGGCTAAATTAGATTGTTGGTTCGATGCAAAATCATCATCACAAACAAATAAAATAATTTATTCAGTCAAATTGAGGGTGGCACTGGCATAATCTTGTGAATATTTTAATTAAGCTTAATAATTTTGTGCGAATGAGATTTGCTAAGGAAAAATGGATCAATATTTGGTTCCCAGAAACTTTGAAAATGAAATAACACAAGGACTAAGGTTGCGTTTGTTTTTTTATCTGAAATCTAAATAGGTCTGAATGAAAATATCTGAATGACATGTTTGTTTTTTCTTTTTCAACATCTGAACAGGGAACTCTAAAAGTTAGTAGTTTGACCTAAATATCCTTTTAAATGGTACATATATTTATTCTTCACAATTTATAGTTTTCACAAATTGATTAGTTTAATAGTATTAAAAAAATATTTTCATTGTTGATCTTAATTTAATTTTGTAATAAAAAATATAATTATAACATCAACCTTTATTATAAAGTCAATATTGTTGCTTTAATTTTGATTAATCACAATGGACATAATTTGATTTGTTCAGTATTTTAATTTAGTTAATGTTACCATGTGAATAAAAATTTTAAGCAATTAAAGAAAAAAATAACTTCAAGGATAATGCAAAAAATTAGGTTTATACATAATATTAGAAATACATGAATTATTAAGGGTGTTTTTGAGATTTAAAATTAAAATTTTTCATTTAGATTTCAGACTTCAGATAAAAGTAAATTTTTTCTACTTTTTCTATTCAGATAAAATTGTCTGGTAATAAGTGATAAGTTAAAAAAACAAACAACTTATAATAAGTAAATGTCTGAAAAAATGTTAAATTCAGACTTTAAACAAAAAAACAAACAGCACCTAAATCTATAGCTCTCGAGGTAATTATATGGAGAGGTGGGCATTTGGTTCGGTTTTGCTCGAACCAAACTGAGCCGAATTGTACTGAATTAAAATATGTTGATTCAATTCAATTTGGACAATAAAAACCAAATGATTTGAAAAAAAAAGTCAATTTTTTTATTTGAACTAAACCAAACAAAAAATCAATCGTTTTAATGTTAAATTAAAAAAATATTTATTATATATATGCAATCATACTTTTTAAAGATTATTTTATATTAGTATTTTTTTCATGAAACATAAATGATTAGTGATTACAATTGAATGGGACTAAAAAAATATTAAATTTAAGTGAAAAATCTAAAAGTTTGCTAATATAAAAGAAAAAAATATAAAATTTATTAAGCTAAATCATATAAATTAAATTGAACCAAACCGAATTAATTCAGTTCTTTCTTAAATTTAGTACACATTCAGTTCATAAATTCTTGAAATGACCGAATTCAGTTCGATTTGATTTTTGGGTAAAACTTAACCAAACCCATTAATAACCACCACCAATTTTATGTACTCGTAACAAGCTTTGAACATATACCTACGGTACAAAGAGTCTCCTTTCTTCCTAAACGTATTATCATTCCAATTAATTATATTTCTAAATCTAATTACGAGTTCATACTTGTGCAATTGTTTTCTTTCTTTCTTTCTTTTTCAACGGTGGGTCATAAATAGTGAACCAACTGGTAAGCCCCAGACCATTAAATTGGTTGATCATAATTGACTACAATGCGAAGCATCTCTAGACTCTGGCCAGATAAATAAGAACCAAAATCAAAATACTTTTCTCCGCCACTTGCAATGCATCAGTCTCTCAAGTCACAGGGGCAATATAATTCCCGTACAGTACTTTTGACTTAGAAATCAATGTCAAATGTAGAGATGGCCAATGGACGGGGCCGGCATCAAAATAAAGTCAACGCGTGTTCGTGTTCGTGTCTTGTCGTATTCATTATGTATTTCGTATCATATCATATTGTGTTTAATTTTTTTTTCTTAGATTCCGTAAGGTACGTGCTGTGTCGTGGGCCATGCCATGTCGGGTCATGTCTAAGAAAAAAAAAGTCCAATAAGCATTTTTTTTAATTTTTTAAGAGTACATGTCAAGTTGCTGGCGTATTTTTTAAAATTTATGTATTTTTTTGGGCCTATGTATCTTTATTTAAATTTAATGTAATCGAAAATTCAAAACTCAAGTTCATATTCGATAATAATAAACTAATAATAATAACAGAACGTAATATTAATTAGTAAGTTTGGCCTTATGGTATTAGATTTTTTTTTTTAACACCTAACAATAACAATAATAATAAATTTTTCTTAAAGTTAACTAAATTGTTAACGTGGACTTACATAGAGTCATAGATCATAGTTCACAATAATATTAATACATATTTATAAAATCACGATATTTATAATTTTATTTATTAAAATCATGATCTCAATTATGCATTTAATAAATTATAAACATAAATCAATTATAGTTTTTCTTAAAACTAATAATTAAATGAATTTAAAAGATTCAATTTCAAGTTATTTGTAAAATTATAAAATTTAAAGTTTACTTTCATCAAAGAGTAAAACGTGTTTATTGTGGGCTTTTGCACCGTGCCGTGCTTTATCCCATCTCTAATCGTACCGTACTTTGAAGGCTCGCATGTCTAAAATTATAAGCCCCGCCCACCCTCCTTGCGTGTTGTGCCGTGCCGCATGCCCCACCAAAACATGCTCATGCCGTGCCACGAGCCATCCAGCCCACTGGCTATCTCTACTCACATTTCTAAGGACTGCATTTTACATGTGTTTGGCCCTACACTGCACTGTTTTAAAATATTGTTTCCTATTAAAATTACATTTTTTTAATTGTACTTTCAAATCATATTTAGTATCATAATTATCTAAATAGTAGTACCTTGAAAAGGGTAAATCCTCCTTTAATTTCTACATGTAACTTAAGTGTTTGTTTTGTCTCTATATTTTAAAATAGACCTCAAGACACCCTTACTGTTAAATATGTGACACTTTCATCCTCATACTTACTTTGCCGTTATAATAATAATACCCTTACTACAATCTTGAGAGCATTAATTAATTTATCCTTTAAAATTTTAATTATTAAATTAACCAATAATTATTAATCTAAATGATTTAGTAATTTTCATACTCTTACAATAATCTTTCTAATAATTATTTATAAATAGATTAATACTAGCCAATTTAAAGCTACATCTAATGCCTTACTTTCTTCTTAATAATTATCTGTAAAAAAAATTTAAGTTAACAAGTTAACCCTAAAAGTAAAATAATAATAAAAAATTTACTTTAATTTTTATTTTACTTTTAGTGTCATATAAAAATAAAAATTTACTTCAATTTTAATTTTAATTTTAGTGTTGATTTGATAAATTAACATTTTTTTTCATTAATGTCATTAAGAATATTGTTGCAAGCGTATTGTCATCGAAGTAAAGAAAAATAAAGGTAAGAGTGTTACATATTTTATAATAAGGGTGTCTTGAAATATTTTTAAAAATACAAGAACTAAACAAACAATTAATTCAAAATAAAAGGACTAAACGAGTATTTATCTCCTTAAAAACTAAGGCTACGTTTGGTATGCAGGATTGGATTGGACTAATTATTATGTTGGATTAGATTAGATTTAATTGGATTAGATTGGATTATATAATATTGTCTCATACAACATTAGATTGGACTATCTTAAATTATATTTGACTGAAATTAAATAGCATTTAAGTTGACATTTAAACATAAATGTGAACTATTTATGAATATTTAATAATAAAATAGTTATTAATATTAATTTAAAAGATAATTAATAAAATTAAATATATAGAAAATTAGTTATTAGGTAATCACAGTTATAATAGACAAATATAAATTACATTAGGTTAAATTAAATTAAAAATTATATGAATATTTAATTTAATTTTTATTAAATATTTTAAATATATTTTATTTTATCAAAAAGTTAGGAAATAATACAAAAAAAAAACCAATTACTGGTATTATTAATTTTCATGATTAATTTTAATATAGTGATTATTAAATTAAATACTACATTAGATATTCAAATAATAATTAATTAAATAAATAACTATTTTTAAAGTTAATCCTAAGTAAACCCATATTTCAATTGGGATTGCTAATCCCATGATCTAATGACTAAATTCAAATTTAGTCCTATATTCTAATTCAAAGTAGAACTTGCCAAATATAAAATAAATAATTCACAAAATTAATTAAATCCTACACTTAATCCTAACTCCCAAACATAAACTAATATTATTAAGAATGCGTTTGATAGATATTACTTTTTATCAATAATGCGAACCAGATTTGAACCACGGCCGTCGATCGGCCTTAGCAACCCAGGCCCATTTCATTTTTTTTTCCCTCGAAAAAAAAAAAGGATATTAGCTTTACAGAATAGTGTTTTTTTTTTTTTCCTTCTCAATACTTTTGTCCCAACAACTTCAAGCGTTCCCCAATTTATAATATTTGTTTTAGACTTTAGCCCCAAGAACTTTACTTTTCTGACGTTTTGGCCCCTGCAGATTTCCAGTTAAGGCTCTACAATCTACCGGCACCGACGTTACTCAGACTGATCAGATCTTTCTCTCCCTTCTCCTTGAATCATTGAGTGAATATTTAATCGTTCAATTTTGAAATGTTCGATTACAAATGTATACTCCAAATATTTGGACTTTGTTTCGTTGTGTTAATTTGCTGCCGCTGCCTCGAAGAAGCAAATACTTAAAAAATTTATTTTTCCTCACCAGTCACCAACTTCTTCCAAGAAGTTATATGGAAACAAATACAGAAAATTGGTAGCTTCCTTTTAAAAACGAAATAAACCCAAGATTTGTCGCCCTCAAAGGAAGACTTGGCTGCTGTGTGCTTTGAAATGGTCGGACTCAAATCACATGGAGTGGAAATTAAAAAGAACATGATTGCTGCGCCCACTTCATGAGAAATTATTCTGTTTCTTTTCTTGTCTCTTATTGGTTTTCTTTTAAGAAATAATAATTTTAGAACAATACTAGAAGTAGACGCTTCTAATTATAACAAAATTAATGGTGGAGCAGTTGATCATCCAACATACAATTTTCTTTGACAGCAGCTCCATGTGCTTTGTATTGTTTATTTTTCGTCTATCCTTTGCTGTTGGCTTGAACAACATTACCATGATTGATTCAAATATTTTGTCTTAGGAAAATAAGTTTACTATTCTTATATATAAACACATGGCCAAAAAATGAATGATCATATTCAAGGGATAGTTTGTATTTCCTTTTAGGGTTTTGTTGGGGAGGTTTTGTGTGTGTGTGTGTGTATCAAAAGGAACAATAATTATATAATTTGGAGACGGTTGGAGGGGGGAAATATTAAATCATTAACAATAATGTTGTTGTGTAGCGGAGAGAGGGGCTGGCTAGCTAGGGCTTGGCAAATTTGAATAGGTTTATTTGATTGAGAACTCCAATTAAAGTAAGGTCCCATGTAAGGACCATGTGCATAATTAAAATATTTATTTTATTCACCTAATTAATAATGGTGCATCTAAGAATTGATAAAAAAAAAGTAAGTAATTAAGAAATTAATTTAAGTAGTTCGTTGAGCAATAAAAGATGAATATACATTAGACAATTTGAGACTTTAGATTCCATTTGCACATGCATGGTAGAAAAAATTTTCTAACTTACATATGTTTAGTCTATATGTGGGTACGGATATTAAGATTTGTGCTATCAGTTTTTTATTTAAAAAACGGTTGTTTGGTATATTGTTTTTCAAAACTCATTTTCATATTTGAAAACAAAAATAATAAAAGAAAACTTTTATATATTGTTTTATATGCCATATATATTCCAGTTCAAGGCACAAAACTCATTCTTCTGACTGGCAACTTGATGAATAGTACGTTAGCTTAATGATAATATATACAAGAATATATTTCATATTATAAACTTAAATAAGTTACATACCTTCACTTCCAGTTATTGTAATTCAAGTTAAATTTAACAAATACTTACAATCTTCTAGCCTATTCTTCTATGTAGCCTTTGGGTTTGATCAGTAATTTATAGGAAAAACTTGTTATTGGCTAGGGTAGGGATCATAGTACATGTAATAGACTTTATTCACTTCCTTTCATCAAGAAAGTGAGTAAATTATCCATATCTTAATTTTTTAGAAATACGGAACAATTAATTTCATCATTATTTAATTATAAAAATATGAGTGGTCTTAAGTCATCCCAATTCATGAATGTAAGTCACGTTAAGTACATGCATGTAACACGTATTTTGAGATTAGTGCATGTATTAATTTAACACGTAACATATTCATGAACCATATTAAGAAAATGCATGTGACACGGTAGACTTTCTCATGCTTTATGTTTTTCTATTACAACATTAGCTTTTATGCACTATTATTCCATTTCAAATTAATTTTGTCGCATATATAAAGTCATTCAATTTGATCCTTCTTTTTAATCTATGTGTGTTGTTGTGTGTGTGAGTGTTGTTTATGTAAGATGAGATAATTTGTTAACTGCGATGGATCATTTGAAAGTCTTGATCCAACGTATCATTTTCATTTTACAGATGTTTAATTTATCTTTTTTAATTTCATATGAAGACTTGTAAGAATTTTCTATTAAAAGAATAAGGGATTTCCAGTGTTACACGGCTTATATATACTTAGGTGAAAAAATAATAAATAGGATCATGAATCATGATTGGTGCTGCAATATTGACTTAAATAGAAACGAATTACTCACGAAGTTGTGTATATAGAAGAAATTCTAGATTCTACAAAACTTATGGTCCATTGGTTGTCACAAGCCCCCAAAAAAAAAATGGACAATTGGGCATGAAATTTTGAAATTAGCTAGTATTAATTTACAAATTCACAGAAAAATAGTTGTTATCATTGAAAATACTCTCATTTAAATGTGTGCCTTTGTATTTTTATTTTTTTTTAGCAAAAATTATGTGGAAAATATAAAAAGTGTTTCTTTCACTCATACAAGTTTTAAATCCCACAGCATTATTAAAATTAATTTTAATAAATATTTAATTAATTCTCTTCACAGTTGATCATTTTTTATAGTATAATATATATTTATTTATTTTTATTTTTATTTATATATAGATAGAAAGAAATTGTTCATATTGGAAGACACTTTCATCGAATAATATTCTTCTCATCTCATCGCAAAAAACACTTTTCTAAAAATGTAGATAATTTTCTTAAGAGATTAGAATATATATATATATATATATATATATGAAAGACACAAGATAATCTGACATTTATTAATTTGTTAATTTATTTTAATTATATTTCTGCATGCATGGACTTCGAGTAGATATAACGATCGAAGACCTCTAAAATTGTGAAGATCAGCAAAAAATTTCAGCTGGCGCAGCAAATACAAACGTCTTTATCCTGTGGGTGGCCAAGTGGGTTCCCTTTGGATTTGCTTGCTGTGTCATCTTTGCACTGAACCGATATGAACTCAAAAAGTCGCCTATGCAAATATTGTTAGCCCCCCACTTTTGATTTCTAATTTGAAGATAAGGGAACTTATGTGCCTCAGAATTAGTCTTGATACGGTGATCATCATCATGCTGTATATAGGGCTTATTAATTACTTGCGAACGCACTTTCAATGATATGGTGTAATACCAAAACGATTAAAAGCTGACGGAAGAAATTAAGAGTAGGAAGCAAAATGGAATTTGTGGGACACACTTGCGGCTCATGCGTCATGATCACAATTATCTTATTGTTCCAGCAACATGATGATTGTTGAAAATAATAATCATAATTCTATACAAGTTTTGTTGTATGGTAGATTTTTTATTCGACAACATGATGTATTGTTGAAAGAATTTTCTTCTTTTTTTTTTAAAAAAAAAAAGATTACGAGTAAATATGTTCTTGAAAATCATAATAATAATAATTCAGCCATTTCCCGAAACGGCTTGAGAGAGGTGGAGATTTGAAATGGGCCGGGCTTCATTGAATATTTTGTCTTTACCCAAAAAAAGGATGGGCTACAAGCTTATAGCTAACATATGTACTCGCATATCAGCCTGCTTATTTGAAATGGGCGGGGCTTTTAATTGTTAACATATTTTAAATTTGTGCCAATCTTGGCTTCAGTCCGCTGAGTGCTGCTTGTTCTATCCAGGCTGCAATGGACATCAAAATTGAGAGTACTCGATTATAATTTATGTACACAGACATTTTATTAGACAGAAATGGGCAAATGGAACTTTATAGGCAAAAAGTTTTAACGTATACATATGCAAAATCTCAATAAGCATTCAGAATTCATAGCTAAAGAGGTACAAATTCAGTAGAGCGAACAAGCTATTAGCTCATTGTAATTCAAGCCGTGCTGTGCTGTCCCGCGCTTGATGCTCTAGAAGTTTGGAGCATAATAGACCAAAGGCGAAGATAACTGGCCAAACAGAGATTTTGACAAGCTGATCAGCTTGTGCATAATTGATTGCTGTGAAAAAACATTGACACAGAGCACAGACCCATCCAACAATATCCTTGAAGGTACCAAAAGGCTTGTGATTTGGCAACGGGTAATATAACCAAGGTAACATGCCCTTCCATTGCCAACAAAATATTTCCTTGCGGCCATCAAAAACAAGCTCAACGATGCTAATAAGCAAGGCTACGAATGAAATTAGCATAGCAAATAGGGAATAATGAGACGCATGCTCTGTTGGTCCAGATCAGCCAATGGAAGCTCTAGGATGAAGTTGCTGATTACAAAGTTCAAATTTACAGAAAGCTATATATATGTAATTGCATTTGATGCATAAGCTAGGTACAATATATTGATTAAGATATATATATAATGTGGCTAACCTTTCGGCTCCAGCAATAAGTCCAATGATTAATATTGCAGTGAATTTGACAAGATTATCACACCCATATTCTTTGCCTGACATTTTTCCCGGGCCCATGCTTCAAATTGTTCAATCACACGCAAAGGAGACATGTGCCCTTCATAAGAAGGCCAGTTCCATTTGCCCAATTCACTCTGCCATGCCCGCGTTCACTTTGGAGAGTTGGAGACCAATTCTAGTATTAAAAGCTTTGAATACTAAATCACGTGCTAATTGCCTCAAGGTGGTCAAAAAAGGCCGGCTCGCATAGCTACGGTTTCCAGATCAGTTTAATCATGCTCCTTGACACCCTGTTGATAGACGACACAGAGTCATAATTTGATGATAATTCAATAAAACAAAAACAAAACAACCACAAGCTGGCGGAAAAAGAAAAAATTCCTCACCCTACGACTTTGTGGCGAACTAAGCCCCGGTATTTCTGCACCTTCCTTCCCACTAACATGTTCAAGGTTTGCAGAAAGGCAATGAAAAATTATCAAACAAAAAGCCCTCTTGTGGTTAATGAAAATTACATAAGTTATCGGGTGTTGACGACTACCCCACAATTATTTTGGCCTTTCTGTGTGTGTGCTGTGTTTCTTTCTGCAGATATATCATCGTAACTGAAAATTTGAATTCACAATTTCTGTACTTCTTTACAGATCAAAGTCACAATTTTGTACTTGTAATCTAAACCATATTCAATGACTAATAATAACAAAGAACAAGAATCACTTAACCAGAATGAGCATATTTGGCAGAAATGAAAGGTATGTGGTTTGAATACCACTCTCATGAAGTGAGAGAAAATTAAATTGTCATTATGCTATAATTATAAAAATAAAAAAATAAAAGTACATTTAAAGTAAATGAATGATTTGGATGAAAAAAGAGAAACCAATCAATTAATTATTTATTTATTTTAAATTTAGTAACTTAAATTTTGTTTTACTTGAATTGAGAATATAAAAAAATATTAAAAAGCTTCTTCTGTTGAATTAATGCAAATGAAAGGGTAGGAGATTGATTCCTAGTTAACAATCTTAGCATTAGGTTATTGTCTTTCAAAATTTTCAAGTAGAATAAGTACAAGCTTATAAGGTGGTGTTTGGTTGGGAGGAGAGAATGGAGGAGAGAAAAGTAATTTAAATTTTATTTTTATTTCTATGGTTTGGTTGGACAAAATATATAAAAATTTAATTTCCATTAAAATTTAATTTCCACCATAATGTAGAATTTGAATTCCACACTAAGGAGTGAGGAATTTAAATTTCTCTTATGTTGGAAACCAAAGCTTCCAAAATTACCCTTTAACTTTTTAACTTGTTTAATGCCATTAATAATTATTTTTTATAATTTATTTTATCAATTTAATATTATAAATAATTTTATATTCATTATTTAAGAAACTTAACAAAATAAATAAACTAATTTATTTAATATAAAAATATAGAAATATAAATTAATTGTCAACGGACCATCGTCAGAACTCTGTCAGGAAGTCGCCGGACTGCTGTCGGACCACCGCCAGAACCCCACTGGGCCACGGCCAGAATGCCGCTGGACCACCGTTTACACACACAAACACACACACACACACACATAATTCTAATAAATTATGAATTGTTTTAGGATTTTTTGACATTAAAAAAGTTTAGTATTGATATTAAATTATCTTAGTTTAGTATTGATATTAAATTTTCTTTCATTACTAATATAGATAATTCATTATTTAAGGCAAAGGATAAATTTGTCTAAAGAAAAAAATTGTAATTCCTTTCCCTATCAAATTTTACGCCAAATCAAAAAAAATTAATTTAATTTCACTATTTTCCTCCACTTCTTTCTTCTTCCTTCCCCTCCATTCCGCTCTTTTACCCTCTTTCCCTTTCTTCAAACCAAACATGGCCTAAGAGTTTATTTGCAGGTGGATTACTTTTTCAAGTTTTGACACTAATGCATGTAACGTTCATACCCAAAATTGGATTCAAGTTTTGGGGGAATCAATCATTGAGTTTGTTTGGAATGGACTTGTGTGCTAAAGCTGTGTAGAGAACTCAGGCCCACGAGCTTCGGCCTAAACATTGACTAAAAATTTTAAAATCCGCTGTACATAGGTCTTGTTAAGGGCTTAAAAAAGTTATAATTTGTAAATTAAAAAAAAAAAAGAAGACAGCCAATTCAAGGAATTAAATTTGTAGTTTATTACGTTGTATTGTTAATATTTTGTGTATGGAACTATTAATTTATTATGTATTGAATAATCATATTTAATTTTAGTATTTTTTAAACTTTTAATTTTATTAAAAACTTATTTAAAAATTTACTGGAAGTTCAAGCCCGGTTAAGGCCCATCAAGACCCAGCTCTCGTCCGGTCCATCTAAATTTGAACAAGCTTTTAGAAGGCCTGAACTTGGGTTTAGGCTTAAAAAAATCCAGCCCAAACCCATAATTTGCCATCCTTATTCTCCTTCTTCCTCTTAATTGAGCGACATTTTCAGGCTTCTTTGCAGCCCAATAACCATGGCAGTACGGATATATTCCTCACTGTGGATTATGGAATGAGATCGAGAGAACTTGCTTCACTGAAAATTTTTCTTCGTGTCTTCAGAAATATTCATAGACTTATTAACAGTAACTCTTGGATCTTCGTAGAGTTGCTTCCCACTTTCATACGTTCAAAGTAATCGCTTAACAAATTATTCTTAGGTTGAGGCTTGAGCGGTAAGCTCTTCATTACCTCATTCTTAAGGATGAGTTTGGATCTTTTTGTAAAATGTTGATTTTTTTTTTTTTAAATATTTAGTGCTAAATCCAGTTCTGTATGAATGTATATATTTGAATTTTACCACTACACACCAGTAATTTAAAAAATTCGGACAAAATTCCTTTAAATAACGGGTGCTCACTTTTCAAATGAAAGATTACTAAAAGAACAAAATTGTCTTCAAGTCTATGTAGCAGAGGTTAGAGATTTTTATTGAGCACATTTTAATAATTTACATAGAGAAAGTTACCATCTGCATTTCTATAAAAATACGAACAATAACCCAACACATATGACTCATTTGGTCAGCTTTGATTGCATAATTAAAACTCAAAAGCATCATTTTCTTGCAATAATGAACAACATAGTAAAATTGAACTATACACACACACACACACATTTCATGATAACTACACACCAACTTCATTTGGTGAAGAGCAAAAAGATTAAAAAAAAAAAAAGTAACTTTTGAAACCTTTATATATATATATTATTGTAGCCTGCGTGGCTTAACAACTAATACTTAAAAAATAGCTTGCCTCACAAGACAGAATGATTTATTCTTGTATTGCAATTAGTTTTTTAATTGGGAACATAATGATTACAAGAAATCAAGAATCAAAGAAGCTTCTTTAACTTGTACAACGATTGTTAAATGAAGGATGTGCCAAAAGAATTAGAAGATTATGTCTTGTGAAGGATCACTAGTACAAGAAGAGCGACAAAAGGAGTTGGCAACTTTCAAAATGAAACTGCGCGAGGTCACATTTGCTACGCTAATGAAACGTTTGATTTATCAAATCTTTTATCATCTTCATATCACGATATCTTCAAAGATTGTGAGTTTGTGACCCATAAACACATGTTCCCACCTCATAAAAAAACCCCCAAAAAAAAATATTTGGGGGCTTGATATTTTTGCTGCTTTAAATGGGACACGTCAGGAGCCGATTTAGCTTTGAACCGTTCGCAACTCCCGGAATCCAATAAAAACAATATAGCACAACATGTGGTTGATTGATCGAATACAAATGCACCAAGTGGCACATCTCTTTTCTAGTGCTTCACGCATTTGATAAAGGCCAAAAAAACAAAAACAAGGATAATCATGCGTCTCCTGGCCTCTGACCAACAACCATAAAAATTACACACGCGCGCGCGCGTGTATATATAATGAAAATGTCACCAACGAAAAAAATAATACGGATTTTAATAAATTAATAAACAATATATATAACCTTTAATATCTTAAAATTTTTATTTTTTTATATTTTAATTAGAGTGAGAATGTTCTCGGTAGAAAAAATATATATATAATTATTTTTTAATAAAAATATCTTTATATATTTTTGTGTATACCTCTCACTAAAAAAAATTATATACATATATATAGTTGACCAAAATAGAAAACAGAGCCCTCGTAGTGAAGAAAAAATTTAATATCAAATAAACATGTGATAAGCATCCAGAAAACGTCGTTTTTGTCAAATGCTTATGTGGAGAAAAAAAGACCACTTTGATTTGTGCCTCTATTAGTAGTACACCTCGCGACTTTGAATGTTGAAATTTGCACAAGTAAATATTAAATGCCTTCACAATTTAAGATCTAGAAATAATAATAAAATTAAAAGATCCAATGAACCCTGAAAATCAATCATATATTTTTGATAAATAAGGATTATCCCATTTAAACTAAATAAAAAAAAATCATAAATCCTAATAAATTGTTTTGATAACCAATGTAATCATGATATGCGTATTTAAGATTATTAAAAAGGAATAATAAATTGTGCAACATTAAATCAACATGCAATTCATTAATTCATTTATTTTTTTCTTTAATGTTAAAAGTAAATCTTAAAACTCGGATAAGATAAGGGAAGCTTCCAATGAAACAGAAGAATGATAAATTAAAAAAAAAAAAAAAAATTGCCATCCATCTGTTCCTCCTATTCAAATGGTTGGTCACACCCATTTAAACAGAATTTTCCAACGAATAGCCTAATTCTACTTTCTGCTATTTGACCATCAAACGCCACCAAATTCAGCTCCAATATTAGAAGAAAATTCAAATGCTTCTTATCCATTATTCGAATTGACAATTAACAGTTTTTCATGGAGTTATGTGTTCGAATCTTTCTCTAATATTCGTGTAATTTATTTTCTTCATTTATAGTCAAAGTTAATATCACAAGTGAGTCTATATGTATACATGCATATGTACATATGTGTATATAATTTGAATCTCAACTGATATGGTATTTATTCATTAGATGATGATTAAGTAATTTTATTAGTTATTAAATCTATCATCTAATAAATGAGTGACACATAATATTAAAGGATCACCTAAATAAAGACTCAAATATTAAGATTTCAAACATTATTAAACTTATAAAACGTACTAATTATATATTTAATATTACAAGTACTAACACATCTAGTGTATGTAATGCAATGATGACGCCCTAAGAATAAGATTATAGCCATTTGGTGAGCAAAGTGCTAGAGAGCATTCAAATAAAGGAATCCATGTAAGCTGGCGGTTGGCCGGCAACTAACATTACACCATGATTCTTACCGAAGCAACTGACCAAAAGTCAATATAGTGACTCTATAAAATTATAGATATAATTTTTTTTTAAAAAAAAAAAAAGTTAAAATAAAATATAAGGTGGGATTTTATTAAATTATTAAATTATAGTCTAAAACTGTTGGTATCGTTGGACACGGCTCTTAAGACTGAAGAGTCGTCTCGAATTGAATAAGCTTCTCGAATTGAAAAAGCTACATAACACACGTACATAAACAAACAAATAAAATTTTATTTCAAAAACAGAGTCTTTTTCATCATATAAATACTCATCAATCGGTTAACTATCGCCATTCCTTCACATATACACATACACAGACACATCACACAGAGAACCAAAGATGGAGCAGAAGAAGAATAACAATATCATGATCATCCTCAATAACAAGAACATGAAAGATGGAAGCGGTGGTGATTATCAGCATCATCATCATCATCCGGGGAGTGATGATGATGAAAATGGGCAGATTGGGAGGTCTTTGCCAATCCACAGCCAAGTTATGAAGATAAAGAAAGAGTTTGAGAAGGTTAAGCATCCATCGCTTCAGCAGCCTGAGATGAGAAGAGTGCTTCATGGTCTCAACCGGCAGCGCCGCTCTCGTTCCCCACTTGGCTTGCCTGATCATCATAGGCCTATTTCCGTTGCTGTTGATAGAAACACCTGCCGTGTCTGACCATACGCGTGCTTTCTTGTTTCTCAAGATTTTAGTTCTCACCAGTTTCTGTTTTCTTCTTGTTCCTTTTTTTTTTTTTTTTGCCCCCCCTTTCCTCTCTCTTTCTTTTTAAGTTTTATGTTTTGCTACAGTTTGTACATATTCTTGGAGTACTAGGATATGAAGGGGGAGACTTCTAGGATATGATTAAACCCTTTTCCGTTTTTCTTTTATTTTTATTTTTATTTTTATTTTCTTGTTTGCTTTCTGGGTAAATATAACAGTTTCATAGATACAGAAGTAACTGGAAGAAAAATAAGCACCCTTTGAAGCAGGTGCTTCCGTTTCTTTGCCGTTAAGTTTTACAGACTGGGATGGATAACAGAATACATCACCATCTGAATTCTGATCATTAATTTAATTGTCTTTTCTGTAAGAGATTTTATCTTTAAATATGAAAAAAACGGGTTACCCTTCTCTTCTTCTAGACTTCTACTCAAAAGAATCAAATTTTCCAGTGAAGTGACGCCGAGAAGCAAAGATTGATAAAAGATGGAGAATTATAGTTTTTGAATAACTGAAATATAATTGAAGTTCTGTCGCTCATAGAAAAGGTTAATAATAAATTGTCTTTGTTTTATGTTTGGTCTCTTACAGAAAAGGTCAATAATAATTCGTCATAATTTAGTTCTTAATGACGTATTATGTATGGCTTAAATACAAAAGAAATCGTCCTTAACGAGCGAACAATATGAGTAGTTGCAAGCCTAAATAATAGAAAATTTGTGAATCTCATATTCATCCCTTCTAAAAGAAACTCATCCTGATTCTGAATGAATATAGGAAACGCATAAATTTGCATTCACTTGCAAACTTAAATTATACAATTTGTTTCGTCCATTCAGGGTAATTCACATGGAGAACTCTGAATAACATGGTGGAATGCAAATTTTTTATTAGTATGTTGCCAAATATCAATGAAAAGATAAAGCAGAATAAAAGTTCAACTGTGGAAAAGGAATCTAAAAATCCATTACACTGAGGTTGTGCCTTCTAGTGAATCAGTCAAAATTTTCAAGGTGCATAATCGTCAAATAATCTAAACAAAGCATGAGGATAACGGGAGATCGAAACATACATGACGGGCAAACTAATGAACCTCCAGCCGTGAAATATCAGCCTTGAGTAGCAGCTGTCTCCTTTGATGATAGTAATTTCGCCCGCCTCGAGAGATTTCTCATAATATCTATAATCAGAGATTTCTTCTGGATTCTGAACTGGATGGCTAAAACAGTAGAAGCTGAAACTCCCTGCTTCAATAAAGATTGATCTTCCATTATTTTTGTTGGAAAATGTTCTAGTGCAATTGCACATAGGGCAGTAATTGTGCGGAAAACAGCAACTTCATTTGTGATTCCAAGAGGAGCTTCAGCTGATAGAGATTGAAGTGTGTTCAAATCATGCTTCTGTACAGTTTCTGAGTCAGTTGCAAGTAGTACTCTTAAGGCTGCCAACAAGCGTCCCTCTACCAATTCAGGACCTCCTAAGCTAACCTGTTGAGAGATAAACTGGTCATTATGTTAAGTTTTAAACTGGTCACTAGTAATATACATGGCTTCTAAGAAGCTGCTGGTTACCTAAAAGGCTTGAAAACAAGATGGAAGTTATAGCTGCAAATATAAGGTGGTGGATTACAAATTTTTTACCAAGGCTAAATTCTTACAGATAACCAAAGATAACCCCAAGTATGTTGGCCATAATTGGGAAGGCACAAAAGAGAAACTAATCACCAATGCTGCCATCATGGAACTCATCCTGGACAATGGTGTGTGTCCTTCAATTTGTTGAAAGCAATTCAAAAAGATAAATAATTAATTAACCAGATGAGAGTAAGTTGAGACCTTGACAATTGGAGTTTCTCCAATCAAATTTAACTGGGATAAAATTTGCTGCTGCCATGCAGCTGGTGAAGAGAAGTTCGGTGAAGACACCCCAGCAGCCATACTAGCAGCATCCATAAGTGCTCCTTCATACTTGAGCTCAATGATGTCATAGGGATTTGAAGGAATTACAAATCCATAATCCAGTAAGAAAAGATCATTACTTAGGCACCCATAATTAAGAAATAAAGAATCATTTTGTTTAATCTCTGTCTCTGCAACAACCTGTCTTCAGGGAAAGAGCGAGAGAGATTGACATTAGTCTTAACACAGCAAAGAAAACAAGGGAAACTTCTTTTCAGCAAATAAAACGAATCAAAGAATAAAAGGAAAAGATTAGGACCTGCCTTTATCAGAAGTTCTGAATCATCTTCTTCCTGGATAATTTGGGCATTCGGATTGAAGCTATGGTTGCACATATCAATGAGAGGAAGCATCATGGGGACCTCATTGCGTGTTCCAGCTGTAAGCTTTTTCCCATGCAAACGAAATGCCCTAGATGAGACGGCTGACATTGCCCATCCAAGAGATGATGCATTTAATTCCTGCCCTCCAAAAGGGTGATCATTTGGTTTCACACTTGCAAGAGCACGTCTGACCTCTTGATCAAAATCAAGAAGAAAACGGCAACGTTTGTTTACCTGGTTTTATAAAATAGAATTAAACAGATCATTATTACCTTTGAAGCCATGTTATATCCAATGTTGTTGAAAAATCTAAACAAGGACATGTTATGCCTTCAACTGGCCAGCTCACGAGCCAACCAACAGTAGTATAATTTCAGCCTTTTGCAGCGGTTTTAGAGCACAAGAAATAATAATTGTAATAATAATAATTCTCAGTTTAGTGTGAGAATCATGCAGGCAGAAGGAATTTTTAAATTTCCAGTACAACCCTCAAAAGTTTGAACCCAAAACCTATTTTTGTTTAGTGGCTCATATTGGCTTTTTATTTGGTTAAATAGTATACCTGGTAGAGAAGTGGCGCATATTGCAAGTTCTTAATATCCTCCCCTTGGAAGAAGATTGGCACACTGTAAGTTTCAGGGAGATTGCTAATATATGGCCACCAGAAGCTTCCCAACTTTGCTCTTTCTTGCAGCAGCTTCAAACCCAATTTCATTGCCCATAGTTCCTCTGCCAAATGCTCCCACAATGTCCAGTTTACTCATATTCAAAACTCTAAACAGCCTAGTTTACAGAGCTTGAAGTTACTAGCCTATATTGAGTAAAATATATTTATGTGACATTACCCGACAGCAGAATTTTACATGATCAAAGATTTACACAAACTTTTTATAGCCAAACGTACTCCACGAACACAACAAATGGGAATGCTCAAACTAAACAAAACAGAATTTCTATGTATAGTATTCTTCCCATTCTGTAAAACCATAAGAAAAGTTGGACATTCCCAAAAATGACCATGCCTATACAGATGCAAAGCTGTACATGTCCTCTTTCCTCTCTATTCCTTAACCATCTTCCAATTCACTCTATAATCCACTCTTTAATCCACTACCAATTTGCCGTGACATATATAAACACACTGTCATGAGATTATAAAATGATAATGTCATGACCAGTCACCATAAGACAATGCTGACTTAAGATGCCTTCATGTATTTCTAAGTTATATTCACAAGAACCTAATCTGTCGTTTTCAGTTGGCAACAGAGTCCACGCATCTTTCAAGTGGTCTATCACACAATGAAGTCCTAGACTAGCAACTTAAAGTCTTTAACATTATACGTATTAAGAAGAAAAAATATTGGAATAATAGCATTTAAATACCATGGAAAATACACAAAATGAGCTTAAAATCCTAGAAATAACCTTATTTGACATTACAAAATCAAAACTTCTGCATTAAATTGCATTAAGGGAGAAAATTTTCCATTTCCTTCAAATGAACACTAGTTATTTACAACTACAAGAACATTCAAAATAAATCCTTTCTTCACCCATTTTCTCAGCTCAGAAAAACTCAAACACTTACAAAACACAGCACAATAGCGATATCACCATATATCCAGCAAGCAACTACCCTTCAAGGGGGAAAATAAAAAAGGTTGGGGTGGAGGTGCTGGGGGCGGAAGTGGGAGGGGGTGTTGTGGTTGTGTGGTTTTGTTTCAGTTAGAGTAGAACCAAAAAGCACATACCAGGAACTCGGCGAGCCAAATCAACTAAGACAGAATCAGCCCCATCTCCAGCGTCGGATTCAAACTTCAACGGTATATGATCGGGAAGAGCAATAAGAAGTGACCCTTTTGGAATATCTTGTGAAGCGACCAATCCAAGGCCGTAAGCTTCATTATCTTGTTGAGGAAATATCTTGACCGCTTGGTGCACGAACCCGCCTTCTTTCTTCACCCACTTGACCAAGTCCGGTGGGTGAGGCACTAGCCGTGTATGGTAAGAAGCAGCGCACGTTATCGGGCGGATGTGGGTTAGGGACGATAGTACAATCTTTGAAACTGCCATGGCTACACTCTACTCACTGTATCATCTGCTTTTTATCAAAGGGAAAGCTTTGCTTGGTGGACTCCTGAACTTGGCCGGACCGACCATGCCTATGAGTCCAATACCAACAGATTTTCCCCTAACCTCCGACCAGCCCGATCATGCCTATGAGTCCGTGTGGGCTTAAGCTGATTCAGCTAGGCCCGCCGCTAGACACCTCCATTTGTGGCCTTATTTTGGGCTTCTTTTTTCTCCTTTCTGCTGCTACAATTTTTATTTTGTATTGCTTAATTTTTGAGAACCGAATACTGTTATTATTAAAATATAAATGGTATTAATGTGAGCATAATCGTTCACAAAATGATGTGTATACCTCCTCAGTAATTATCATTTTTATTAATTTATTACTACTCAATTTAGGATTTGGATCCTCATCATCTAATTTTTCCTAATTCTTTAAAGATCTCACGACATTTATCAAATTTACGATGAATAGTCCTAATTATGTACTTTTTTTTTTTCATAAATTGATATATCACTATATTAATGCTTTTTTTCTTCCCTAATTTTAAACTAATTTTAAAGATCGAGTCCCAATAAACGTGGAAGAAAAAGAAGAGTCATAAGTAAACAATGTCAATCATAATGGTTTTATAAAATCACTTCTGCATTCTTTATGGATCTTCTAATCGAATTAACAGGGGAGGAAGAAACAGCACAATAAATGTATTAGAAACCGAATTTTGAAATAAATCAAAAGAAAAGCACCAAAATTGCATAATCAATTTACAACCTAGGTCAGTTAGCATTTAGCGATGCATAATACATATCTGATGAAGGATAAGAAGTTGCAAGTGAGTTTATAGTTGGTGGGAGATTTACACACAAGAAACTATTCATGTATGACCTTTTTTTTTCATATTTCTTTATTTATTTGTAGATTAATTTCAGCTTCCCAATAAGAATTTTCTGCTCGATGGATTTTCTATTAGTTTGGAGGATGGGTTCATGAAAAAATTGAAGAAGAAGATAATAGACATTAGGAGAATAAAATAATCATATATAGAAAAATAAAAATTAATTAACTTTTGACCATTGAATACAAAACTGCTCCTCAACAGATTAGGAGAGACTAGGATAGGAGGAGATCCAAATCCCAAAGGACAAAAGGAAATGACTTCCCTAACCTTATGAAATGTTATGATAAAGAGTGATTAGTCATCAAGCACTCCATAGACGAACGTTTATTATTATATATATTTATTATAAAAAAAAAATTATGATTTTTAAGACTTTCAAAGTTTCGAATTTTCATAGTTCTTAAAAGCTCCTCTATCATCTCACCCTTCCACGAAATTTTTTCTGATGTGTACATTTTTTAATGATGAGTTGAGAGTTGGATGACAAAAATTTTGATGATGACGAGCACTACAAATACAACGCCCAAGAATAGATTTCGCCTTAGTTTGGGTAATTTTCAGTTGAGTCCTCATGATTTCTAGAAAAATATTCAAGAGACGAGAAGTCTGTAAAATGAATCAATTAATCCTTTTAAATTCAAATATATTATATATCAATTCCTCGACTTAATTCCTCCGTTAGAAAAGTTAGTAAACAAGTTTTTTTTTTTTTTTTTGATAAGTTAGTAAACATGTTAACTTAGACATAAAAAGGCAACTAAACGCCCATAATATTAGAAAATTACGATAGCATCTAGTTTTAAAAATGAAATCAAAAGTAAAATCATATTTAAACTAATAGCCAGCTAACAATATCAAGATAAATTAAAAATTCAAACATAAGAAATAACTCCTTTTGTTGAGATTGAGAAAAGAAAATCTGATATTATTGAAAATGAATATGAGTTCATATTGCAATTTAGCAACTGACTTTTAAAATTGGATTTGGACACAATCCAATTTGTAATCAAGTAAAATTTTGAGGTTGTGTACTCATTTAAATTAATTTATGTTTACTTTGTAGGCTTCACAAAAACATAAAATTTTCATTTTTAGATTAAATTTTAATGTGTATCAATAAAAATCAAGATGCATTATATCATTTCCTTGACCTAAGAATATCAAGATAAACACACGCGCGCGCACATAGACACACAAAAACAGACTTTGAAGTTATACCTTTGTAGTTCCTATGCCTTTTGGAAAATTGGAACATCCCCTTTTGTTGTGCTCAAGACATGCACAAGCACTCCATGCGATGGTAAATTTTATCAGTTAGTTTGGCCTCACAAGGTTCCTTTCTTCTAGATCTCCCCTATCACACAAAGAATGCGGGCAGTTTTTATAACATTTATTAGTTGAATTAATATAAAAACATTAATTAGTTGGTTTAAACTATTGATGTCTATCAAAAGTAAAATAAAGAATAAGGATATGGCTCAATTATTTTTGACAAAAATGCCCTTAGTACTATTAATCCTTTTAAGGGGGGGAATTAAGTTAAGAACGTGAATGAGATAAATTTGAATTTGAAAAAGTTTAATTGGTTCATTTTACTAAAAATTACTCCTTTTAAATTAAAAACTCCACAGATTTAAAATCTTTCATCTAAAGTCTCCTTTAGTTTAGCCTTTATAATAAAATTACAAAAGAATTTTTTTAAGTTACAACTGCTGTAAGTTACAACCACAAAAAAAAAAATGAATAAACAATAACATTAATTTGGCCTTTACAATAAAATTACAAAAGAATTTTTTTAAGATTTGTAAGTTACAACCACAAAAAAAATAAATAAACAATAACATTACGTAATTACTGTTCACTCACTAATTGTATCTCAGTGACTCCCATTACTAAATACAAATGATTTTAAACAACAGCTGTATCTCAGTGACTCCCGTTACTAAATACAAATGAGTATCCTCACCAGCAAAGAGGATGAGGATTATGATAGGGTGAGGAATGAGGATGAGGATTATGATAGGGTCCATGAAAGCACCGTAAAAAAATATAATAATGATAATAATAATAAAATAACCCAATAATATGTAGCCTGAGCGTCACCGTAAGATCTTGAGTCTTGACTGATGTTTGCATTAAATTATTAAAGATTTAAAAATTTTCAGTCACTTTTCTCATGCTACAATCCCACTGAGCCCCTTTCTCGTCGTCCATAGAGACAAACAAAGTGTAGGATTGATGCCGCCGGGAAGAAAGATGGGTGGAAAAGGAATTTAATTTCAAATCATTCTATGATTAAAAAGATTATAACATGTATTTTCCAATTAGGACTGTTAAAACCGAATCGAAATTCCTTCGTTTGAGTTTCTACTACATATTGAATCAAGACATATTCACGGTAGTTTTTCAAATAATAAAATCTCCTGTAATCTCGTTCATATAGGTAGAGAGTAGATTCTACTTGTGTAATTAGATTTCCGTTTTCTCATAATTAAGACTCGATGGTCGATAATTATAATAGGTAAAATGATCATTAACTGTACATATAAACCAAAAAGAAAAAATCACAGAAAATATAGACCTAGCAATCATTAAATGCTCTCATAAGCAAATAAATTCATCATGAATCCGAAAATTTAAAGAGAAAGGGGAAAAAAAAAAGAGGAGGAAGAAGGAGAGATATACACAGAACAATCAAATTCAGAAAGAAGACATGTTGAATTAGTTTAGGAACACAGAGGCAGAGGAGCGCCCAGAAAAGAAATTAACGCAAAATAATTTTGTTTGTTTTGTTTTGTTTTGTTTTGTTTTGTTTTGTTTTGGGGAGCTAGACAGCGATTTGTCCTTGGACAGGATCGGCAAATTCGTACCTAGAACCCGCCGTCATCATGACCTTGAACTCCTCGAAATCAATGGTGCCATCGCCGTCGCAATCGACGCCGCGTATCATTCTCCTGCACTCAGCAATGGTACAATCATCCCCCAGACTCCTCAACACTTGGTGCAGTTCCTCGGCGGTGATGGATCCGTTCCCGTCAATGTCGTACACCGAGAACGCATCTTTCAGATTCTCCATGACCTCCGCAGAATCAACGCCCTTGGTGTTCAGCTCGACGAACTCTTCGAAATCAACGAATCCGTCCCCGTCCGAGTCTATCTCCCTCATCATCTTCTGCAGCTCCTCCTCCGTGGCAGCGTGTCCCAGGCTCGTCAGGATGGACCCCAGCTCCGACGCCGAGATCTTGCCGTCTCCATTCGCATCGAATTTTTTGAAAACCTGTTGGAGTTCGTGCACGTCCGGGATTATTATACGATTATTGCTGCTGTTGTTGCTGTTGCAAACAGCGGAGGTCGCTGTTATCAAAGGATGCGGAGAATGTTGAGATCCATTGGGTGACATCGAGGAAAATGAAGATTTCTTCTTCAACTGGAAAATAGAACCCAAACCCATGTAAGGTAAAAGGGAGGGGGAGGCGATGGCAGAGGAATCCTAGATCGATCGAAAATGGATTTACAGTGGTTGTTGGCGTTTGGGAGAAACGATGGTGCGCTACAGCAATTGGATGTAAAAGGCGGGGTATATATATTTTGGGTGGGTTGCGGAGAAAGTTTAGGCGTGATTGGCTGACTGCATTGCATCCCCCAAGAACGCGAGAAGGTTGGGCGCATGATTTCTCATTACAGTTGTTTTTACTAGCTAGCCTTGTACTGCTGTTACGTTTCCCATTTTTAATTAAGTCCTTTTTTTTTTCTTTTTCAATTTGATTTGAATTCATCTTTCAAGATACAGCGTGTGCCACCAGTTTGACCGATGTTTAATCGATTACGCGTATGGTAATAATATTAGACGTACAGATTTTGTTTATGCTAAAATAAGTACGTGCTTGGAAGGACATATTCTTTTTAATGTTACCCTTTTTAGCAATGAATTATTATTGGAGTATACAAGATATTTGGAATCCTCGACATTATGGCGTTTTAAATCTTCAAAACTCATTATCTTCTTTTATCTCTTTTAATTTATTGTCAACACGTAACTTTCAAAATATCAAGGAACCCGAGCGTAATCACAACCGTATATTACGAAAAACATCATCTATAGCTAGCTTAATGGATAAGCACATGAAAATTGAACACATGAACTTTCAAACCTTCTACCTTATTATGAACTAAATAAATAATAATAATACTACACGCTTAAATAAATGCATTCCACAAACAACTCTTTTATCAAGTGGGAGGCACATTCTCACTTGATGGTTGAAGTTGAAGAGCCATTTGTATTATAGAGAGATTAATTTTCTTCTAAAGGTTTGGACTTTGGAAGTATATCCAATATATTTTAGCTACAACCATTCAGATAATTACCATTGGATTTTGTTATATAAATAAGCAGCGGACTTTGATATAATTACCGTTGCAAATTATTCTGAGATATATTCACACGACATTTATTTTTGTTTCCAGTTGAGTAAGGTGGATTCAATATAACATAAAACAACTATGTCATGTTATTTTTTTTCTTCGAAACACTAATATTATAATTAGAAGACTATTAATATTTATAACTATGTCATGTATTTTTTTCTTCGAACACTAATATATAATTAGAAGACTACTAATATTATAAGCAGAATAACTAAGGTTATTTGAAATTAAATTTATCAAATACAACTTAAATTTTTATCCTCACTGATATTCGAGTGGTATTTTAATTTGTCAACAACGTATAAATAACAAACTTGGAATACCAATATAGATCTTCTATTTTTCATATTTTACCGTAGCACACAGTAAAGTACATTAATTAAGAAACGGTGGGTGAATTGTGGAATTTATGTAAATTAACTTATTTAATAGATTTGACCGAAGCAGGACAAACGCTCACAGTCACAGTCACTTTGAAGATCATGTGAAAGCTTTGTATTTTAATAAATGGCGTTGAAAATGGTAACGAGAGCTCACGGGCAACCCCCCGAACAACAAGTGAAAGAGTGCCACGTGATGCGTCACGGCCCTCCAGAAACACGCCGTCGGCCTCTCGTGATTTAATCAAAATTTGGACTCGCGCTACAGTGAGAAAAAGTTAACAAATTTTATCAATAAAATCGCCAGAAAATTCTCAATTATTTTGAGTGATTTACGTGTCGGGTTCATATCAGGCCCAGTTGAAGCCTTTGACCTTTGGGGCTTTCTATAAATGCAAACTAAATAGAACGAGGCCCGTTCCAGAATAGGCCCTTGAGCCGAGCCCAAGTGGCATCAGCTTTGTGCCTCTTCGGTCGGCGGAGCTGCCCAATCCATTTCTAGTACTGTGCTGGTGTCGATTTGTTCATTGCTCACCGCTGCTAAACCGCTAATCGCAAAGACCCTGTCGTGCGAACTTTAATCAGACTGCAATACAATGGACCAACGAATATGCTATGAATCCTGGTGCTGATTAATTATTACCTAGTTATATTCATAAATAAATAAAACGAGAGATGTAAGAAGTGAGAGTAATAGTATATGTATTGAAAATTGTATAAAATTTAATACAACAAATACAAAAGACAAAAAAAAAAGCAAGTTTTTAATTTGTGGTGAACTTTTTTTTATCCTGTAATTATTTTTTTCCTGTTCTAGTGATAGTGTGCGAGTATTTGTGTTTTTTTTTCACGCATAAAATTATTGAATAAGCCCTGTTTGAAATTTTTAATTGGTCAACCTCTTGGTTGGTTGAGTGAGAAGGAAGGATTTTATCAAGTGTGTCAAACAAATAAAATTTAACTATTCAGAAGTTTAGTAAGAGGCTGTTATTTTTTTTACTTAATAACTTAATTAACGTAATTACAATTAGTTAAGTCATTAAATCTATTTATTTTTTTAATTTAATAAAAAATTTCAGTC
Organism: Murraya paniculata; assembly: GCA_030449075.1. NCBI lineage: Eukaryota > Viridiplantae > Streptophyta > Magnoliopsida > Sapindales > Rutaceae > Murraya > Murraya paniculata. Next base: position 381,220 of record JAEVFN010000043.1, read on the forward strand.
ACAAGTTATTAAGTTATTAAGCTATTTTTTTTTAGCTTTTTATTTAATTTAAAAGGTTTGAATGACATTATTAAAAAATATTCTTTAAAATATTTACATTTAATTAATTAATTTTCATTCACATCTAATATAAGTTTAATAATTAGTATTATTATTCATCTTTATAATTTTTAATGAATATTTTTCATATAAAACATCATAACATCAATAAAATTGATTATCACATCCTAATTAAAAATTTTTAAAGGATTGTATTCAATTGAGCATGATTATCTTTTGAAAATATAATTTATAATTAATGTTTTTATTTATGTTCTTTGAGATGTTATTAATTGTTTAACATTTATAATTTGTAAATGTAAAAATACTAATTTTTAGATTTTTTTAAGTTAAAAAAACACATAACTTATTACTTATTTTTAGTGATTCAGATAAACAAATAAATATGCTACTCACATTTAGACATTCAACTCTATTTAAAATTCAGACTAGTTCATGTCTATTTAGATTTTAAATAAAAAAAAACGAACGCCAACTACGTTAATATTACAAGTCTATGTAATACTGCCCATGCCTTCAGTAATTGAATAATTTGGTCGATGTATGTTTAAAATTATCTTGCGTTTAACGATGAAGAACAATTTGATCATACCAAAAAAGGGAAAAAAAATCCAAGTTCCAGTGTTTTCCTCAAGCAGATTAATCATTATCAAATTATAGTTTATTGTAACTCACTTCACTTGCATCAAATTTATTTGTGGCTTGCTAGTTGCTCAGTCACTCATGGTTCGGGATGACAATAGTGAAAATTAAGTAGGTAAATCAAGCTGGGTTTATAGTCATTTTAATCAATTTTTTTTTTCAATTTAATATCAGTGCTCATTATCGTACTAGTATATTATAACGCTTCACCCAGAAAACAAACTTATCTTAGGAGTAATGAGTAGCGCAAAAATCCATTGTGTGTGTTGGCAAATTTTTATTTTTTATATTTTATTTTTATTTTTTTAGGGTGTGGAGTGGGAAATTGTTGCACAAAATGTGGGGAGAAAACTAACGTAAAATAGATCCTAGTAATCGGGATCTGATACAGACACATTGCTGAAGTAACTGCTGTCAAAATACTGCAACACTAGAATCTAGTAAATCTCTAGTAAATCTACGCACCATAAAGGCACACTCACAAGAGTAGAGTCTGTGTACAAACAAGATGCATACAAAACAAAACAGTGTTGCCACTCTTGCATTGTTTTGTGTCAAGAAAAATAAATAAAATGAAGTTCTATCAAAGAGTCAACAAACACCGACCACATGGTGTTTTGCTGTCAAAAGCGAGTGGACTCTAGACCCCATTAATTGTTAATGGAAATCTTTCAAGAAATTCAAGGCCACCCACTCGATCAATCAATCAATAGTCGTATCCAAGTGGAGGGAAAAGATACACGTACCCCTGTATATCAATCATTCTCACATCTCATTAAGCCTTCTCTTCATTGACAAAGAAGAAAGCAAAACAGAGTGTATAAAAGGAGAAGATCGTTTTTATTATGCTTGTAAATTGGAAGTCTGTTCTTCAAGTCTTCTGATGGATTCATCAAAGTCATTCAGGTTCATTACCCACCAATCTTTTTTCTGTGCCGTTCGATCTGGGGACCTGGAAACCCTCAAGGATATTATTAATAATTTGACGAAGGATGAAGCTCCTGACGGTTCTTCTTTGGTATCTGAGCTAATGGCTTTGCAGAACGATGCAGGGGAGACTGCCCTGTACATCGCTGCAGCCAATAATTTTCAGGATATTTTCAGTTGCTTGATTAAGTTTTGTGATGTTGAGATTGTCAAAATCAGGGCTCGGTCTGATATGAATGCGTTTCATGCTGCTGCTAAGAAAGGCCACCTGGGTATGATTTTGGAGCTCTGAATTACTGTTCCTTTTTGTCTTTTCTGAGTTGTGTTTCGTTTGATCATTTATAATTTAGCCGTTGATCGTTGATTTGGATAGTGATTTTGCATTCAGAGAAGAGCCTTATTTTTGTTAAACCAATTGCATTTTCTGCTCCTGATTTTTAGTTCTCTGATTTTTATGGATTGGATTAATTGGATGCATAAGGGCTATTCACATGCGCTGAGATTTTGAGGTTTTACTGGGTGTTTGGCCGTGGGAGCACCACTTTATCTTAGTGATCGTGAATGAATATAATATATGAAATTGAAACTTGAAATCATTTACTATTTGTAATTTAGGACCGCTAAGCCGGCTTTCACCGTAAATGAACTCCAAAGTTTTTACTTTTCCTCTATCATTCAGTACTTTTCTATGTTCACAACTTGTAACCGTGTTTAATTTGCTGTAATCAGGGGTATTATGATGATACACTTGAATTCTGGTTTCAAGAGCTTTCTATATAATTGTTGTAGTTAATCATTATATTAACATGCTGGTGGATTTTTCGTTGCTTATGTTTATGGTAGAAACAGTAAATTTTGATGAACCGTTCGGGATGATAAAATCACCAGGAGATTTGTTTTCATGATCTAGTCATGTGCGAACAGAATATCTTGCTAGAAAGGTTTAAGACTATACATCCTTTATTCAACAATCTACTAGTTTGCACTTGCTCAATATTTACTATCTTGTAAGGCGAGGCGAGAAACAGTAACTTATCTGCATTCGTTTCTTTTGAATCATTCCAGACCGTTTATGTCAACTGCTTCGTAAATATTGTAGAGGCTAGCACAACTAATAGAGGGTTGTATGGTGTAAATTAGAGAATTATGAGATCTTGGCATTGAATTTTGTGCTTTTGTCTGAGAGTCTTCATTCAAACTTGGACTTATGAGTGCATCTTGCCACCGGTACTTTGTCTCTTAAAGCTTGCCAAGTTTGAACTTTACAGTGTTAACTGTTATTTTGTTCAGGGATTGTGAAGGAACTTGTGAGCATTTGGCCTGAGCTTTGTAAGTCATGTGACTCCTCAAATACTACCCCACTTTATTCAGCAGCTGTACAAGACCATTTGGATGTGGTGAATACCATCTTGGATGCTGATGTCAGCTGCATGAGAATAGTTAGAAAAAATGGAAAAACAGCACTGCATACAGCTGCAAGGTATGGTCGCATTAATATAGTTACAGCTCTTATAGACCGGGATCCAGAAATTGTCACCATTAAAGATAAGAAAGGCCAAACTGCACTCCATATGGCTGTAAAGGGTCAGTGTCCTTCGGTGGTAGAGGATATATTATCTGCTGATCATTTAATACTAAATGAGCGTGACAAGAAGGGAAATACGGCGGTGCATATAGCTACAAGGAAATGTCGTCCTCAGGTATCCTTAATTGATGTGTTGTTTTCTCATGAACTTTTTGTCATTGATGATATTTCCTTTTGTTATTCTTTCATATGCTTTTTGACTTTTCAATCACTTTTAGCCCTAATTATTAAATTATGAACTTCTGACATGAAAAGGGAAGATTAACATTGCACTACCCTATATGATTCACAGCATGAAAATGAAACAATTCCTTCTTGGTTGATCCTTTTCTCACATTTGAAGAATTCATTTACAAACATGGACCTTGGAAATATCCTGTCTCAAGTACATAACTCTAGCACTGTAAAAATGTGAAACTATATACGCAAACGGCCGTGAATTTCAATGTAGCAGATAAAGGCATTAGCTTAATTAAGTGCTAATGCCTTCAAAGAATAATGGTGCATGTTGCTGTAGTTCCTACATTAAGATCAGCTATGTTTAAGAAAAGTTCATTTCTACTTATGTTTACGTTACCGACATTTTGCAAATTTCAGATAGTATTCCTATTGCTAAGTTATACATCCATTGATGTCAACGCCATCAATAATCAGCACGAAACTGCAATGGATTTAGCAGACAAACTGCAGTACGGAGATTCCACACTGGAAATTAAGGAAGCTCTTACAGAGGCTGGTGCCAAGCATGCAAGATATGTTGGCCAGGTTGATGAAGCAATGGAACTTAAGAGGACTGTGAGTGACATTAAGCATGAAGTAAGCGCACAACTCATACAAAATGAAAAAACCAACAGAAGAGTTTCTGGCATTGCCAAGGAACTAAGGAAACTTCACAGAGAAGCTGTCCAAAACACCACCAATTCTGTGACAGTTGTTGCTGTTCTTTTTGCCTCAATAGCTTTCTTGGCTTTGTTCAACTTGCCAGGCCAATATTTAATGGATGGACCAGAAGTAGGAAAGGCTAACATTGCTGACAAAGTAGGTTTCCGCGTGTTCTGCCTTTTAAATGCCACATCTCTTTTCATATCTCTAGCTGTTGTAGTGGTTCAGATCACTCTGGTAGCCTGGGACACTAGTGCTCAGAAGCAGGTTGTATCAGTGGTGAACAAGTTAATGTGGGCAGCATGCGCTTGCACTTGTGGAGCATTTCTGTCTATAGCTTTTCTGGTTGTGGGAAATGAACATTCATGGATGGCTATCACCATAACCCTAATGGGAGCACCAATTCTTGTTGGGACACTTGCAAGTATGTGTTATTTTGTTTTCCGACAACGTTTTGGGCTTTTCCGCAATGATTCTCATAGACGCATTAGACGGGCAAGTGGAAGTAAGTCATTCTCATGGTCAGTATACTCGGCAAATATATCAGATGTCGATGAGTATAACTCTGACATGGAGAAAATATACGCTCTGTAAACACACTACCCTATGGCTAGAAGCTAGAAAAGGCTGGTTCAGCCACTCAAGTTTCATGTTGTTGGTGTTTGCTCTGTCTAATTGTTGCTCTGTCTATGCTTGCGGCTTTGAGCTTCAATGTTATGTAAAGAAGAAGTTCCACTATTTTCTCTGCTTGAAATATAATTGACAAACAGGAGAGGAATGTAGATTTGTGTAAATTAGTAATATTTTGGGACATTTAATGTATAATTTTCTCCTACAATTTTCTATTGGAATGTCTCTTGCCTGTGATCAAGTTGGGCAACTAGCAATTTGCATTTTCCCAAGTTTATTCATCTATTATTTCATCAATAATGACAGATCTACAAATAATTTATTTGTACAAATTAATGCATACAAAACTAACATGGCATGCAAATTAATGTATACAAAATTGATGTGGCATGAAAAGACTGATTAAGTGAAAACAATTATTTTATTACCTACGTCTGATTTCATTACCGCAGAGAATCAATTGGCATATACTCAAATCCCATCGACGAACAATAATCCCGTTGAATGTGTATCATCACAGAACATCATAAGTCTCTTCATAAGTTAAATTTGATATAAAGGAATCAATTCATCACTGGGAAATATTGTGAATGTCTGATTTCCGACGGAGTATAAGATTTTGGTTAGAAATGATCACAACAGCATAACATTCAACTTCTGGCCATGCACCAATCTTCAGCCGGCCGGTGACCAACTTGTCCGACATAATCAATTTCAACTATATGCACACTCTGGACACGATAGGCAAACAAGACTCGAGAGAGCTACATTATTGAGTTCAGGCACATGCAAGCCACAGCGAGAGCAAAACTAACAATTCTGCTCAAATAATACAATGAACACAACAATACTGTAGTTGAAACATAAGCAAATCAATAAATAAAAGATGCATAATTTTTCCAAGGTAAATGTGTACATAAATTCGTTGACTCCTTATTTTTATATAATTTCTGTGACAGATGAACAGTCAAACGAAAAAGGAAAATAAAAGAACAAACTGCATTTCTAAATTATATATATCTCCTCTAGCCCATATGGTTCCCAATAAAAAATAACACAACCACATGGGCATGTCCCTAGCACATCAGGAAAAAAAGAATAGCTCAAGGGGAACCCCCAAGCTTCACCTTAATTCAAAACCCAATTTTCACCATCCCAGCCTCCAGTTGATCCACAAAAACAATCTACTAAGATATACAATTTTACAATTTATACCAGATCTCATTTGTTGCGAACACTTGATCAGATCAGCAGCAACACTAATTAAAGTTGTAACTGGCCCAGAGCTTTCCTTAATGATCTTGATGACGGCCTATTTATGTCCGATTGGGGTCTTTGCACATCCTGCACATCCAGCAACTGACGTTGTAATCCCAAGGTTATTGGTGCACAATGGACAAAGTAGATTAAAAGTTGAAACATCAGTAGACAACTTATGGAAAAGCTAGTAGAATTTAATAATATACGGACAGGATACACACTTCCCCACTTCGTCAATGCATCCGCAGCATCCCAGAAAAGATTAGATTGCAATTAAGGCATACCAATTTTCATCTCTTCTTACTAATGATGTCTTGGCTCCAGTCTCTATGCCTCGTGTTCTTTTAAGTTTTTGCTAAAGCTTTCACAACATCTCCAGCCAAATCATCAGTATCTACAATTTCTTTATTTCTTTATTCATTTATTTTGTGGTGGGTGGTGAGAAGGGCAGGACCAGCAAGCAACTCAAGAACGCACAATCAATGAAGCAGTTGATAAAGCTCAACAGATATAGAAATAACATCAACAAGGAGCTCCATTAACCTTTGATAATGAAGTGGAACAATTCCGCAACTGAGCTTGAGCTTTTCCATGGATCCGATGCTGGCGCTGCATCTGCTCAAACTGTTGCAGCCTCGAAGCAAAGTTAATCCCACCATGTGAACTGCCCATATCTGAATTTACATCTCCATCTTCACTGAATTGTGATCCACTTGGCATGCTATGTAGAATCTGAGAGTAAGGGTTCCCAGAAGATGTTCGCTTGACTTGTTCTCCGTTGAAAGAGTATGAAGGTACCGTCTTCAAACGGGTCCGCAATATCTTAAAGGCTGCACTTTGCTGCATCAATGCATCACGTGAAAGATTAAACATGAAACTAAGTAATTCTAGCAAAAATTACACAGAATAATTGCACTGAATTTTTAAATAAAGAGGGAGTCACAATTATACCTGGGGAAGCAGCATCAGAAGACCATACAAGGCTTTTAGTAACCATGTATACCTTCCTGGTTCAAGAAGCTGCAAATGAAAAATTGTTCAGCGCCTCCAAATATGTCTCAAATCTTAGACAAACAGAAATATTCCCAATTACTTAAGGCTTCATTATAGAATGGGTTTCTGATATAGAAGGTAACGAGAAACCAGTAAGACCAAATAGTAAGGCAAATAAGTAGTCTTCGCTTAAGCACCTGCAATCTAAGATATGCGAAGATTGGAGTTTCCAGCAATCGAATCAATTTATCCAGCTGGACCAAAAATTTGACATTAATATCTTCCTCCACCAGAGACTGAATCACAGCACTTGCATGATGGTATGTCTGTCAAACAAGAAATCAGTGCGATAAAAAACCATTCCATAAAATGACCATGAAATGTGGAGGTGGTTTGCTTAGAGGAAAATAGTAACAAAACTACCAATAGACAGCTATATCTTACCTGAGCTAATAAGCAAAGACTTATAATTGCCATGGGTGAGTGACACCAGGAAGCGTACAAGGAAACAAATAAGTCTTTTCCAGCAGGGTTAACCAGTGATTTTTTTAAAAGATCCCGTAACTCAGATAATTCGGAGGAAGTAAGTAAAATCAAATTCAAGGCCTGAAACAAAAAGAATAAGAGAAGATTCAGCTACAATTAAAAAGATGAATAAAAAATTACTTATGCAAAGGGATGAACAAAAAACCAACATTTTGAAACTGTTTCAACGAATTTTTTTTGCCTATTACATGTCTCAGTTATCTAACAAGGCACAAGCACAATCAAGAGCTTTTCTGTCTGTCAAACAAAATCACGACCAAGCAATCACAGTTTCATGGCTCAATACTACACTACTGCTTTTTTTGTTCTGAAATTGAGGACAACCTGGACCATAGTACATGCAAAATCCAGATCGGCTTCTCCCTCAAGAATTGTGGAGAGTTCCCGGAAGACCCTTTCAGCATCTAAAAGCACACAAAGTCGGCGGATTATCAAAGCACCACGCCTAAGGAAACAAGGGCATAGTTTGCAAAAGAAAGTAAAGTTACAATACATTGAGAAAGTCAGCAAGCATAGTACTTGCCAGCTAACTTACAAGGGAAGAAATAGAAGAAATAAAGAGACTCACTTCTCGAGAAGAGAATTATCAACTCGGAAATTATGTACAAGGAAAACAACAAGCTGGCGGAAGTGCTGCAGATCTTTTGCAATACATGCATGAACCTCAAGAACCAAGAGCACTACCTGAGGGAAAAACAAATTTCATATTTAGATGCAAAGAACAAGCAGAAACTACGGAATCAGTATTTCATAACCATGTGACAATGGGAAAAAAAAAAGCACTGTTAAGCATTGAAAGAGAGTATGAAATTCAAGCCAGCAGAAAAGCCAGACCAGAAAATTCTTGTATCCAAAATGAAAGAAATAGCAATGGAATTTTCACCAAATGATATTTTTGGGAAGTAAATTTAAGACATTATCACATTCCAAGAAAATTTTGACCATTCCACATATCCTATTTCAGATTATAGTCACAGAGCAAGATATTTGCACACCTCAGATAAAAAGGACAGCATCACATCCATGAAACAACATCCATGTACTAACCAACAAGAAGTCAATTTTGAAAGAAAAAAGGTCCAAAGAAAAATCCCATTCAAAAAGAAATGACCAAGGAAATACCATCCAGTTTAACCCAACCATCAACCATGGAACTATTAGAATCTCATATGTATCTTTAGCATTTATGCTGTCTGATTTTGAATAAAAACAAACCTTTTGGCTGTTTCAAAAATATGTCAGCATGCAAGAGACAGCTAGCTAGCCTATGCCCAAAAAATAGTTTGGGATTTGTTCAAAGGAAGCTGCACATTTATTCACCAAGCGCACCTAAAGCCAATGGTCAGACCACTTACCATTAACATTTTTCAACTTTTACCAGAGAGGCAGACTCTCAAAAACATTCTCAATGTTCTACAGTACACTTAGATTCTCTTGTGATAATGTAAGAAATTAGACAACAGTTCTAATTTTTCTCTTTCGTGTTTTCCCTAGTTCTTCAAAAATAGCTTTATATTTCTGTAATAGCCCAGTGCCCAGAGATTCATGTGGTCATAACTTAAACCGAAACACTGCTGGTGTTCTACCTGAACAGTAGAAACCAATAGATGGGTTCTTAATACAGCACAATGAGATGAAAGAAAACTAAATACAACAGTTATATATATAAAAGAACCATGCTCCATATTAGTAATTGCCAAACAAAAAACTTAATAATAATGAAATAAAATTAGAGAAATGAAGCTGAAGGAAGTACTTTCAAAGGATCAAACATACCTCATCAGAAGGATCAGACAGTGCTTTTAAAAGCGTATCAAAAATGTCATTCAGAAAACATAAGACCTGTTTCAGAAAGAAATTGTAACTATGCATGATCAATGCAATCAAAGCTAATACCGAGAAGTGCAAAAGCAAACAAAAAGTAAAAAGTTGTGTTATGATAGCTGGATCGGGTTTGTGCAGACAAAAAATAGAATCAAACCAACAGGCCAGAAGAAAGGGTCTAAATGCAGTATCAGCCGAACTAAAAGGAAAAATATAAAAATTAAGCAACGCTTATAAATTTAGAGCAATTAAATTAAACTGTTTTAAAAGTTCACAATCTCGAGGAGAATCTGTTAAAGCACAGGAAGACACCCAAACAGAGGTGCCACAATTCACCAATAATTCTCATTACCTCAGTCCGATGCCTGTTTAAAAGGGTTGATATCCAGTGCAATGCTTCAATTCGCGTTGCCTCCCATTCACTAGATAGTTGCCTGACCGGTTAAAAGGATCAGCAATCACTAACTAATCATTTGTGGTTGAACATCATAACTAACTTAAACAAGCACTTTTTCTAGCGCTCTTCAAGTGCAGGAAGTGCTATGTATATCCATAAAGGTCCAAACTACCATCAACATTTCAAACCTAGACCTTTTTGATGGTAACAAAAACTACACCTCGTTGCGATAGAAAGGATTGGTCCCACGTCAAATCCTTCGGCTGGATCAGCTTTGATAGCACGAAGCTCTTCATTGGTCTCACGAGCAACCTAATTCACAAACAAAAGGAGAAGAATAAAATCAGTCCCAAGTGCTCAAAGACACTTCAAACTGTTCTTTAAAATAAGAAACGGTTACTTAAATTGTCTTACCACTCTGATTTTTTCTTCCTTATCAGAAATGCAAGGCAGAATAGCTCCCAATATATCAGCGTAGTAAGGAACTAGCTGGTCCCCACCAAGTTTTACAAACTCATTTATCTGTTGAATCAAGAAATAGGAAACATTATCTATGTCAAATAAAGTTACAATTTAACATTGACTTGTCTAAAATTAAAGAACCAGCTGCCAATATTCAATCTATCAATGTCCAGAAAATAACAGTAGAAAAATATTTAACAAAAGGAAAAAGAAAAGATTGGCAGAAAAACAGCTTCAACTATACCCAAGTGATGGCCGTCAACCGAGTAAACTCATCTGGAGAAGCTGCCCTCTGCACCAGTATTTCAGCCATGCGACCATAATCTACAGACTTCAAGAGTAGCACTGCTCGAGTCAGAAAATTACAAATGAACAAAAGAATTCATTTTCATGACAAAAAATACATCAGGCAAATGAGGCAATCAAAAGCTATTGTCCATTATACATCGTAATGCAAAATACACAACTCCTAGGATTACAAGGCTGATACAGAAAAAGAAATAACAGGAGGCACAAGCTTCCAAGGAGATAATCAAGGACCAGATACCAAAGCCATGAATACTAAAGTCAGAAATTTGAAGTTCTTTGAAGTCTTACTGGGGAGTTCTTAATCTCTTGAAGAAACTCCGAAAGAGCTGAATCAGCTTGTTGACGAATTTCGTGACTAGAATCACTTAACATGTTAAACAAACCTGAAATTTATCAAGACTTTCTGAGTTGAAGTTTATACAACACAGCAGAACAACACTTGAACAAAACAACAAAGGAAGAAAGCTTTTCAATTTAAAGATAATGAATATCAGTTACCATCAAGAAAATCAGGAAGAAAACCCAGCATGTCAATATCCGGAACACTGTCCAACACAGTGATCCATCCTACCAAAAATTGCCGGACATAAGGATTTAATACATTCATGCGCTCCCTCAAAAGAGGTATAAATTCTTCAATGCTGGGGGAAAAAACCACAGACAACAAAGAGTTACAAAATAAAAGCAGATGAAGAATTCTTGTCCCAGTGTTTGTTTGCCTTTTCAAATATAAGAGATTCCAAACTGGAACTGGAATAGAAGATTGTGCACCTGAACTGATCACTTTCAGTGACAATGTCCTGTTTCACATAGTAAAATCAAAGAGTTAGTCAAACAAAAAGGAATTCCTATCTTCAGATTATTATCAAAAAGAGAGAGCATTCACCTTTACAAGGCGATCTAAAAGATGTGCAGCACTTTGTACATTGGCATCTGAATCCGCCGAAAGCTTACATAGTGCATCAAATATTTGATTAAAGAATATGATAAAATCTCCCCTTACAACCTGTGTAGCAGTAAAAGCTAACACATCAAGCATTGTACAGAGAAGAAAGAAAAAAAAAAAAAGGTAAAATCAGCCAAACAAACCTTACCTTCGCAATGTTATATAGAGCTTCACAGGCATAATAACGAACTCTACTATCTTGGTCAGAAAAAGAATTAAGCACAGGTGGTACAATTTGCTGGAGGATTGTGTTAGAATAGAAAATAAATCAGCATATAGAAGAAATTGATCAACAATACTTTCGAACAAAAAAAGAATCCTATTTATGCATATTAAAGCCTAGAATGATACATGGTCAAGCTAGTCCATGGATAACATGGTTCTAACAGTTGATAGCACAACAAATAATACCTGTTTCCCCTGTATGAGGGATAAGATAACTTTTTCCAGAGAAAATGAACATTTACTAATACACCGTTATCTCAATTACGTGTGACTTGGCAGTCAAACGCCATCTACTCACTCATAATTCTTCTGATGAAGCACGCTGTCCTTAACCAACCCCAAAGAGAGAGGCTGAACAGGAATTCTGTCCTTCTACTCATTGTTCTGTGAAATAAGTCTTAAACTACTCATGGAAACCCAAACACAAACAAATAATTTTCAAAATGATGCTGAAGTCAGGTCCCTCCCACACAAACATTGGTATGAATGATAGAATGTATGAGTGAATACAGAGATTCAAAAGAAGTTTGAGAGACAGAAATTCAACCATTCGCTTCTCTAATGGAGTTGTGAGACAACCTAGTTATTGGTGCTTTCCAGGAGAATGCAATAGTTTGGGCTATCAACATGGGGATCTAATCTAGTAAATCTTATTTTAAGTGGTTCTTTGGCTAAATTCAAACCATTTAACACAATTTGGAAGCCTACAATACCTACTAACGTTAAAGTATTTGTTTGGAAATTGGAACGTGGAAGTAATATTATCAAGAATACTTTTCTTGAATTAACGGAACAGGCCGATACCAAAAGAAATCAAGTACAAATAGCAGGGTGTTTTTTTCAGGAAAGGTATCAAGGACAAAACCATTTGTAAATGCACTGTTTCAACTCCACTTTGAATGATTCGGCAGGAAAGAAATAATTGCATTGTTCACGGTGGAAAAAGAGAACATTGACTGATAGGTTACGAGATAGAGTTCTTCTTTTGGCTTTTTCTTTGGGCTTCGGTCTCTAAATAGAGTTCTTATTTTGGCTTTTCTATGGACTTTGGTCTTTAAATAGTTCCAAGATACTTCTTTTTTCTTCATTCATCTGAATTGGGTGAGAGGCTGATTCAGCTATGCAGAAAGGTGGCTGAGTTTTCATTCTAAACCTCATTAGTAGATTTTTGCAAAAATGTTTTGGTTATTCTATAGGGTATTTTGATGACATTGCGGATAACGCAACAAAGAGGGGAACATTTCATCCAAGAACCCATAACTAGAAAAGAATGCCGAATTCAATAATATGAAAGAGAAACTCTTTTCCATAATATTTCAAAAGGGCTCATTAGAAGTGGTACAGTACCTAAAAATGTGATTGGTCAGGGAAGATGCATCCTCATCTATATACACATCTAAAAAATACTAATGTACTAAAAAAAGTCCTTAGCTAAGAAAAAGAAAAATAAAATTAAACAAAATGATACCAAGAACATCATGTCAATTGCCCAAAGCCCCAAATCACTACCACAAGCATAATCAAACCATTTTATGCATAACAAAATTTAAAACATAAGCCTAAAGATATTCTCTGGTCAGCATAAAAGCTTGAAATCTTTTGCGGGAATTACATATAGACATGGATTTTAAGACAGTATAGAAAACACTTCAAGCCACCCTCCAGTAGCACAGATTCTAAACGTCGAAGAGATAACTTAAAATGCTTGCCATAATAATGAACACTAACAGCAACTACAGAAACACGAGTTACTAAGAGAAACTTAATCAGCCTACTTCCAACACATAACAACGGACACAACTATCATTCCATCCATAGCTTACCTCGAGATGCTGAGCTGCTTCACTAGTCAACCCAACAGTAGCTGCCGCTAGCCCAATCAATCCTCCCTATAAATTATTTGCACACAATAACAAATTATTTAAAAACAAAATACTAGACAAAAATCCTCAGTTCTCAACAGAACTAAAACGATCAAAGACCTTTCGGTGATTGGCCTGCGGGGAGTAAGTGAACTCCGTGGTCAACAAATTGATCACCGCCGATATCTTTTCATGATCCCCCGCCGCAGCCAATTGCTTGACTATACCCTCAACCTACACAAGAAGCAACAAACAAAAAATTCACAAATAAACAAAAACCAACTACAAAACCCTAAAAAGACGACGAATTGGGGATACAAACCTCGAGTGCGGCATTCTTGCGCTTCTCGTAGAGCTTATCGGCGAGATTACGAAGCACCGCTGATGGAATCACCGAAAGCGCGTCGGCCATGTAAGTTAAAACCAAAACCAAAGCCCTAGCAATTTCAATTCTTCAAATTCACGTTGAACAAATCGATCATTTTCTTCTTTGAAATGCGAACACACAACAACCTTTATATTGGTTCAAATTTTCTTGATTTGGAAATTTGAAAACTTTCAGATCTGGTGAAATTTGGAAATTCAAATCGAATTGAATCGGTGACGAATTATTTTATTTGTTTTAATTGAAAAGAATACTTATATATGACCTTTTATTTTTTTTTTCTTTAAGGGTTCGATGAGTCTCCAAACCTTTTTTGAGTTTCCAAACTGACGCAATTTTGGGGTGTTTTGCGTACGATCAAGTACTAGTAAACAATGGTAGCAGAGAGAGATGCTAGTTGGACAGGAAATTACTAAATACCCTTATTATTTATATTTATTTTGTTCATTGATTTGGATAATGCATCTCACTGCCAGACTGCCACGTAATTGTAAGGAATGGGAGTTTTAGTAGTATTTTTTTGTATTTCAATTAAAAGTATTTTTTACAACAAATACGTATTTTGTGAAAAAATACACATACAAAGTATTTTTTTAAGAGAAAGCTAAATAAAAATTTGTTTATTTTCTATTTAATGTTTGTCAAGCACCCTTTCTTGGCAGTTCCTTTTACTAGGACATGTTTGTATATTTAAGCCAAATGAAGCAATGTTAACTTAATTAAGCTTTTACCGTATGAGTTAATAATTGATTTAGGGTGCATCAAATATTTTTTTATTTAAAAAAAATTATTAAAGTATATGAAAACTAGCCATACCCATTTTTCAACTTTTTTACTTAGTTTTCTTATAGGAAAAATAATAATTTTCTACTCTAGTTTCCCCAATATGATATGATTTATTTTTATTTTGTTTTTTTAATTTATTTCACCTTGTAAAATAATTTTTTTAATATCTTTTTTAAGGGGTGGAGGTGGACTAGGGATTGCAAAATCTTTCATCGATTTGGAGCCCATAGGGCCCCACCCCAAATAGAGTGAATTTAAATAATTTTTAGGAAATATAGTGGGGGAATATAAAAAAAATAATTTCTGAATTCTTAGTGGCGTGGGATTTGGTTTTGTACTCCCAGCCTAATCCTCATTATATATGAATATTTTTTAATTTTTATTCAATAATTTTTATTTTATCAATTACAATGTTAATTAATAATTTTTTTATTTTTACCTAATATAAATAGGTTATAACTAAAAGAAAACCATATATTGTAATTCTTACTCAACCTTAAAATATTATTATGTTTTCTTTTCTCTTTCAAGATGCTGCTTTCTTAAAATATTTTTTAATTTTAATATTATTTCTATCTTTTGGAGTTTTTAAAAATAATTTAAAGACTTTAAAATATAGTAATGATTTTATTTAAGTCTCTAATTTTTTATTTATTAAAACTATTTATATATACCTACTATAAAATAAGTAAATAGTGAATGGGATATGAATGGACAAATCATTCCCCATGTGAGGATTTCTCATCCCCAACCCACTTGAGGAATAGGGTGGGGAATAGAGATGAAATTTATAATGGGGTGGAGAATGAAGTAGGGTATCTACCCCATTGCCATCCCTAGGGTGGACAAAGTCCAAATTTATTTTTTAGTCCCTTGCCTCCTTTTTAAATTTGAACTTGAGTGGTCTTTTTTTAAGGTAAGGGTGGATAAAACTTAAATCTATTTTTTAACCCATCATCTCTCTAAAAATTCAAACATGGATTGTCTGTTAAATAAAACTATTTAAAAACTATTTAGCTACGTCGGGACAATAAAATTGTAGGGGAAAAAAGCTTTTTTCACCCTTGGGGTTTGATGCAATACCCCATATCATCCTTGCTATTTAAACAAAAACCTATTTCATCCTTGATTTTTAAACAATAACCTAAAATACCCTTATGTTAATTTGCCATTAATTTACTATGTAATTCATTGAGGGCGAAATAGAATTTTTCAATTAAGAATATACAAATTATTTTAAAATAAAACTCTTAAATATAATTAAACAACATTTGACTTTCTGCATAAATTTAAAAATTAACTTAATGAATAAACAATAATAACACTAAATAATATGTAAAATATATATTTATGATAAAATAAAAAAATATATTTCATAGGCACTATAGTGATTTTTTTTCATACTTTAATATATATGTGTGTGTGTGTGTGTGTGCGTGCGTGCGCGTGTGCGTGTCTGTGTGTGTGTTAAAATATTATAAATAAATAATCAATCAGTACTGTTATTTTAGTAAAAGTAAACACGATCTCTTTTATTTACTTAGGAAAACACACACTAAAGATATAAAAATACAAATTGAAAATACTACAGAATAATTTAATGAACACACAAATACATATATGAATTTATACAGAAAGTGTGTGTGTGTGTGTGTAAAGAAGTTATTTAATTGTATTTGGGAGATTTATTTTAAAATAGTTTATATATTTTTAAATAAAAAATCATATTTTACCCTCAATGAATTAATCAATAAACTAACAATAAATTAACGGAATGGTATTTTGGGCTATTACTTGAAAAATGAGAATGAAATGGGCTATTATTTAAAAATAGGCTATTGCATTAATCCCTAAGGTTGCGTTTGGTACGCAAAATTAGATTGGACTAAATATTACGATTGGACTGGATTAGCTTGGATTAGATTAGGTAGGATTATACATTACTGTATTATGTTTGATATAATATTGGATTGGACAATGTAAATCATATTTCAATACAAAAAAAAAAATTATGAATAGTTAGAGTAATAATTAAAATTAATTTAAAGGTATTTAATATGAACATTAAATAGTTATTGGGTAGTCATAAATATAATAAACAAATATAAATTAATAAAACCATTTAGTTATTTAATTAATTTTTGTCAGATATTTTAGATATATTTTATTTTATCAAAAAGTTAGCAAATAATATATATAAAAATTAATTAATTACTGGTATTATTAATTTTCATGATTATTTTTAATATTACATTAGTGATTATTAAATTTAATACAAGTAATAAATTATTAAATAGTTAATTTTATTAAAGTAAAAGTACCAATTTAATTGACTATAAAAACAAAATAAAAAATAAATTTCAAGTAAATCATAAATAAAATAAATAAATAATTAATTTTTAAGTGACAAATAAAAATGGTGTTATATATGAAACAAATATTATAAATAAATAATTTTTTCCTCTTATTCTAATCCCATCTAAACCCACTTATAAATTGAGATTGTTAATCCCATGATTTAATAACTAAATTTAAATTTAGTTCTCCCTAATCCAATCAAAGTAAAGTTGCCAAATATGAAATAAAATATTTAATCCCAAAGTTAATATAATCCCATACTTAATTCTAACTCCCAAACATGACCTAAGGGTGAAAAGAGCTTTTTCCCTAAAATAATATTTCTTATTCTGTTGCTTTCTTTACCATTTGCCTTTTCATACCAAAAAAGTATTACTGTTAGTTTATAAGTTAATTTTAATTTTAATCATTTTAATCATCAATGATCATATGTGTGTAATTTCTTTGAATTTGATAGTTGTGATATGCAATAATCGCCAGCACATTATTGTGCGGTGCTAAAATATAAAATGCCCTAAAAGCAACTTCTCAATAATCATGAATTAGTGCTATTTTTCAACAAAATAACGGTTTCTCATTAAAAATTGAGGAGAAATAAATATTATAACGACTCATATTAAGTAATTTTTATACAAAAATAATCAATACTAAAATAAAAACTGACAATACTTTTAATAGATATAATAAAAGGAAGAGATGAAATGGGTTGGAAGAGATCGAGCTTAATAAATTTAGTGTGGACTAATATGAATTGTAACGAAAGATACTCCGACTCAAATTAACGAGTGAAATAAATACAATTAGGACTTTGCAATTATAATTAAGATGTCTACTCTTGCCAAAAGTAATAATGATGTTTGGATGGATTGCTATAAGATAAAAAGGATGTTAGTAATAGATAAATAATTTTGCAAACTTGAAACGTAAAACTTGTAGAATTGTTTAAGTTTAAAAGTTAAATGTCATAGACTCATATTCTACGTTTACAAATTCTATGCAACAGACAGTAAAAAAATATGACATATATTAACCAATAATAGTATATTTTACAACATTATGGTACTCTGAATTTGAAAATTGAAACTTTAAAATTGTTGGAGACTGTTGGTACCCTTTTAAAAAAGAGAGAAAAAAAAAACATATCTCAAATGAATTGATTGGTAATTCTTTATAAGATTCAAGTGAATTAATTGTATTATCATCACCAATTTATTAATAAATACTACATCATTTAAGATAGTTTTTTAAAATAAAAAAAATTTAAAATATATAGTACTACTCTTTAAAAAATTCATTTCCAAAATACAACACAGCATGGGACAGAGCATCTTGTAATGTTGTGGGATTAAATCACGGCCCTTTGTTCTTGATATAAAATGAGTCTTACTTTTTTATTTGGTTTTGTTGTGTGAGTGCAAAGTCTTATTAGTCTTCATTTTCAACTCCCCAAAACTTCTGCCACAACGTGGCTCGAGCTTTTTATCTACAGTAACTTACCGTTCAAAAGTAATAACACATCACGATT
Source organism: Murraya paniculata (assembly GCA_030449075.1). NCBI lineage: Eukaryota > Viridiplantae > Streptophyta > Magnoliopsida > Sapindales > Rutaceae > Murraya > Murraya paniculata. The sequence goes on from JAEVFN010000043.1 coordinate 399,824, forward strand.
ATTAAACGAATTGGGGCGGACCCAACTAATAGTATATCCAAGTACAAGAGTTAAATAAAAGTAAATTGGCCACATTTTAAATAAATTAAAATACTCGTAGTTTAGTAATAAGGGTTAATTTGGTAATATTATAATAATTTAGTAAAATTATAGTTTTTAAAATAATTACTATTGGCTATATTGTAGAAATAATTTATCGTGAAGAGAATCAGTTAAAGGTTGATAAATTTTTTTTAAAAGTGTTGTGAGTTTTAAAAACAATAATTTATATTTAATAAATCTTACTGTTAAATTACTGTAAAAATTTAAATAACTGAATTAAATATAATGTTGAATAAAATTTATTTACACATTTATAAACATGTAGATAAAATATTTTTAATTGTGTATATATAGTAATAGATAACTAAAATAAATATTTTATATTATTAATTTTATTTTTTTATCTGAATATAATTTCATAATAATAATCACTTTAAAGTCAATGATTTTATTTCCTAATTAATAAGGATATTTTTAAATTTTTATAATATATATGAGAACATATATAGAATTATATTAAGTATAAAAGTAATTCTCAAAATTTGATCTTGAAAAGCTACTCCTCTCTTACTTTTAAAAATCTTCTGTAAGATAAAATGATTTTGCCAAAAGTAATTTCTAAAACCGAATTCAACTTTTAACCTTTTAAAATTACTTTTAAGCCCTCCAAAAGTAATTCCAAACAAGTCCTAAGAGTGTCATTTAGTGATTTAAGAGACTTATTCAAATTCTAATAATCACACTAATTTTATTTTTTATATATTTGGATAAATTTCACAAATATGACTACAATGAGCATTTAAAATAAATAATTGATTAGTATTTTTTCTTAAATTTTATAATAATAGAATTTGAATTTTTTAAGACTTTAAATTGTTTAGGTGAACAGTAAAAAAATCCAACCCCTTAAATTGAATTAAATTTTTTAAATTAAGTCCTATAATTTAAGTGTCTGAATCTCCCCATATAAATAAGCCTTTAATTTTGATGCTTATTGAAGTTTGACTTTGTGATTCGTGCATTAAGTGCGGTGACTAAAAGTTTAGTTTCGCATAGTCTGATTAAGGAATCAGTTTTTGGCTAGGGAATAACCAAACGAAGTGACAGGGAAATTATGCCTAAGTGCAAATATATTGCTTAACTGACTATTCAAGTCCAAACTCAACCAGAGTTTTCAGAGTTAAAATAAATTTAGGAAATTGAGAAGTAGTACCAGAAGCCAAAGATATATTAATATTAAAATTAGGACATAGACTAGGAGAATGGAAGTAAATATTTAATCAGTGGGTGGATATTTGGTTGGCTACTGACACAAAATTGGTAAAATGATTTGATTGTTTTCTCATTTACATGGTTAATACCATCACCAAAATGAGATCCTTGATATTATTCAAGGGAAAAGAGTTTTTGAAAAAAGGTTTTTTTTTTTTCTAACAAAAATATTAAAAATTCAGTAAAAGTTTCTGCTGATATTCTGAGAATTTATTTTAAACATGCCTTTGTTGGCCCAATTTTTGTTGATAATATTGTTGTTTCCAAAAAAACATTTTGGGCGTAAAGTTCTAAGGCGTGTTTTTACAAACATGCTTTTAAAACCAATTTTAATAAATTTTGAAAGGCCAGAGTTTACCTTTACAACTACTCCCTCCTCGGTGCATTTCTCTTCTTGGTTGTATTAGAAAAGATTCTCATAATCGGACACAAAATAATACTCACATGAAAATACTAGAAAGAGCTTCAAGAATTGTGAAAGACATTTTAGGACCAAAAGTCATATTAGAAAGTAATGGAACTAGTGAGAAATAGTAACATAAATGTTACCATAGTAGGCATACTTAGAAGATCAGCTAGAAAAGCAATAGGGCCTAATTACTTTTGTTAGCCGTTCAATTAAATTATTAGACAGTGCATCATCATCATCCATCCATACAATTTTGTAACCATCCTCCTTCCTGTTTACTATGATTATTTCTATACCTACTGATAATTTTTCTAGTTACATTTAAGTCTAACAATTCATGTGTATATTTTAGAGAAAACTAAAGAAGCAAACCAATATAAATAATTGAATCGTACCGTCAAGAGCAAGTAGCAGGCATATTATTATAACTCCACAAAACAATATCTACTTTTCCAACCATTGCCCCGGCTTCAAGTAAGGATGGCATAAAAAGTTTGCTCCGCCTAAGCACGGGGTGTTTCAGCCCGACCTGAGCATATTTTAAACTCGCCGAACTCAGGCTTCACCAAAAAAGTCCAGGCTCCATCCAAAGACTTGATAAATTTTCAAAAAAAAAAATAATAATAATCAAAATATACTTTTAATGTTTACCTAACCACCCATAACATGTATTTAAAATTTCAAATCCTAATCCTTTTAGCCCGACTTTTAAAGCACAATCTTATAAAAAAAAATTATATATTATAAATTTATAAAATATAATGAAAAGAATTTTTTTAAAATGCAACACATAAAAACAGACTTTTAGGTCTGATCCAGAAACCCCCAAACCAATCCGACCACAGACATGCTTGGCTCACACTTCCAAGCCCAACTCGAGCCCAAGATTTTGCCAACCCTAACTTCCAAGAAGTTATTCTTTACTTTGAAGGACGAATACCTCTCATGCATAATACAGGCACACAGATGCACATTTCTCGGAAGTCAGAACTAAATACAAATGGGGGCCACTTTCACATTTGACTTGATTACAGTTAAGGATGATGTTACATGAACACTTCTCAACGCTGAACTTGTATGTTCTTATTCGCAAACTGCTACAAGAAAAAATTTCTTAACATAATACATGAAACAAGAAACAATCAAAATCGATCAAAAGGAAAGGGACTTATTAGGGACTCTTCAAGTTCTCGAAATCCTTGGTAAATAGCCCCAGTCTGGCTCTGTGGCAAAGGCAACCTATGCACCTCTGTCATATACCTGCGATCCCAAATCAAGGAGGATGTTACTAAAATCTTCACCTCAGAACATGATCTGTGTTCACATATGACATTAATTCATGAATATGAGCAACAATTTTGTTCACCCAGGTTAGACCAACACCACACTGCAATAGCTAAACAAATCCTTAGGATTAAAAAAGAAAAAGAAAGAGATAGAGAGAGAAAAAAGACGAAAGACAATATGAACTATACATATGGTCACCATACCAAACCGACATGCTATTCATTTTACTTTACAATTTTAATTTTATTTGCCCCTTCTCCTAAATTGTAAATGGAACCTGATTAACTGTTTAAAATAGCATAGTCAGATTATCTGTAAGAAATTTACAACACTTGAGACTTTGCATGCATGTCACAAAACTACACTTACAACTTGTTAATTTAAACCAGACCATAAGCCAATATTGCACCTTCCACAGGAACACCTCATTTAATCTTTGATAAAAAGGAAACATACATTGCAAGCTTAATGAAACCCAAAAGTGGATGAAAAAAGTAAAAGTTCACCTGTTTGCAGCACTGGTGATCTTATCTCGAATCCCTTGGTTAATGACTGTCGTTTGATCCGCTGAAGATGTTCCACCTAATATTAAAGATGCTCCTGTAGCACTTGTACCCATTCTTTTTGCAAATACAGACATTGCCCACTCTCTAAGTATCACGAGCACTGATCGAAGAAGGCGTAACCTGAGATTTGGTGATGGAAAAATAGCTCCGTTGGATAATAACTGATCATAAGTGTTCAAAACAGGTTCTGCGGCTCCTTTGCAAGCAGCCAGAAGAGCCCGTGCTATATCTTCATCTCCAACAGATTCAACCCGTGAATCCAATCTCTCCTGCACGAAGAGTTTTAATTTTGAAAGGAAAGGCAAAAGGGTAATTGTCAGAAAAAAGTGTAATGCACAAAAGCAAACATACTCAACTGCAAACCAAGCAATACTCTTACAGCCATAAACACAAAACAGGTAATCTTTTTCCCCTTCTTGTGAATGGCAAAACAAGTAATCTTTAATTAAATAAACCAGTTTGCCATAAACACATACAAGACAAAGTGTGCTTAAATATGAATAAAAGGAGAAATGTACCAGTGCAGCCTTCTCAAGGTGAAGACATAGAGTATCCAGAGGTAAAACAGCTCCATCCCCAGGATACATATGGGAACCAACCCTCTTCAGTACAGAACAAGCTTCTGCAATTCCACCCTTTGAAAGAGCCTGATCAATAAGTCTAGCCCAAGTTTCTCTAATAATACTACTATCAGCATCCCCAGTATAGTTTGCGAAGTATAGCATTTCCAGACATATCTGAAAGCAGTGGCAAAAAGGAAAGAAATTTATGCCATGAAATTTAGATTCAAAAGTATGTTTAAAGTAGTATAACAGTACATTCTCAGAAAAATAGAAACTACAAAAAAAAAAAAAGAGAGAGAGAGAAGGGGGGTTGGGGATGTGGGTTTAACAATGAGCATGAAATAGGCAAAGGAGGTTCATTTGTCAAACCATATATGTGGGACCTGACAATTACTGCAACATACAAAGAAATCGGCATGACAACAATGCCAAAGAGGCAACGAATGCCATGGAACCATAACTCTATTTCTTATGCGAAATGTGGAAAGTTCCTTCCAGTATAATAAAATACATGGAAAAGATTCCACCACTATCAATTAGGTTTCCCATAAAGCCTATTCCATACCCCATAACAATAGCACTATCAAGAATAAATGGTCAATATTTTCCACAAACTTCTTGCACATAATACAGCAGTGAAAAGACAAGTAAAGTCCTTATTCTGCACTATAACACAAGTATTAATCCTCCTTGCAGTAGACTCCAGGATAAAACTTGGTTTTTACAAGGCAATTCTACTTCTGAAATCATCTACACTCGACCAAAAGAAAGTCTGATCATCAACTAAGCAAACAAAAAGGATTCAATACAATAATGAAGAGACAAGCAAATAAAAGGCCTTATTCTGCACAATAACACTAGTATTATTCCTCCTTGCGGTAAACTCCAGGATAAAACTTCGTTTTTACAAGGCAATTCTACTTTCCAAAACATCTACCCTTGAGCAAAATAAGGAAAAGTTAGATCATCAACTGAAAAATTAAAAAGAAAAAAATTTAAATGAATGTTCACCAGATATTTATGAATTCAAAACGTTCACCAGAGATTCACAAATCCAAACTCTATAATCCTTCCAGAGGCAGTTCAAAGAAATGCTTACAATCACTGACAATAAGAAGCATATCAACCAGCCTCTTTGTCATCCAAATTTCTACTGGAGTTAAACTTCAATCTTGCTCAAGAGGAATCCAATTCTTCTCATGAGCACATTATGAGAGGAAAGAATCTACAAAGAAGATAGAAAAAAACAAACAGAAAAATAGACCTCCTATCAATGAGTCCTCCCAAAATCCTATCACCTCCCTATCACGCACATTAAGCTGCTAAAGGGAGGAAAACGCACTGCAGAGTGCCCCACAGACATCTGGTTGAGCATCTTACAAATCCAAAATGCTCCTATTAGATTGTATCCTTATTTACTTCTCACCACGACATTCCAGAGGAAACTTCTTGAAAGGGAGCATTCACTGTCATTTACCAATTAACACCACTCAAAAACCGCCCTTTGTTTTAGATCAGAAAAGATACAACAGTAAGGTGAAACTAAAAAATGGTAGCAACAGCTCAGGAACAAAGATAAGTTCAATCACTTGAGGGAGCAAGTATCCAACCACTACTGTTCCAAAAGCTTGAGCGAGCGAGCAAATGCACTGCAAAGTAGTTAGAAACTCCTCTTGCTTGACTCATAGACCTTATTCACTTCAATTTACCAAGTGCCATCTTAAAAACACTTTATAGGAAATTAAACCACTGGCCAATTATCACTTTATTCTTTATTTATTTATACATTGATAAGATTATTATCACTTCTTGCAACTGTGTTTGAGGAAAACCCAAGCCATTTCTTGAAAAAAAAGACCCTCATCTGAACCAACTAAATAAATGTCTTCATCATAATTTAATCATGTACAAATAAGACGACCATGAGATTCCACCTTCGGCAATTTGGACATAGACATATGTTGAACTGGAGAAATGCATAATTTTTCCATGCAACGTAAATTTAGAAAGTAAACGACAATTCAAGCCAAAAATTCATTGTTGTGACATAAAAAATGATTAAAAATCTTAACACAAAGTACTTTATAATAATATTGTAGACTCCATAAATTTATACTAAGTTATACAACAATAATAATAGAATTAAGACAAAGGAGATCGTGAGTGTCCTAGCAGGATAAACCACTGGATGGAGTAACAGGAGTTATTGGACTTATTATATATGGGAAACAAACTAATTCACACAATAGGCACAGAATTATGGTAAAACTTTAAAATAAATCCAGTTTTCCAGTAAGCCATCAATTAACTGAAGCTTAAGGGACCAGAAAGAAAACAGACACACAGAAGCAACTTAAATGCTATAAGTTCATCTTGTATTTATTTATTAAAACGAGAATGGATAGGGAAACAAGAGGTACCTCCCAAAGTTCAAATGGCACTGCATATTCATTATACAGTTGAGTGATACTCTTTAAATCTAATGACAGCTCTTTGGCTTTCTCTCGTGCAATTTTTGCATAGTTTGCATCAGTTGTTGAAGTGCTATCAGGGGCTGATCCATTTTGAGTAGACTCCGACATATCAACTGAGGTTTCTAAACCGGATGCTATAGCCTCCAATTCCTCTTTAATTTTTATTTGAAACCGAAGGACAGCCAGCTTCCCTTCAAGTAAATCTAACAATCCGTTATCAAAAGCGCCCCGAGTTGAACCCACCAGACTGTCACTGTTGCTTGCATTCTTGGCCTGTAAAATGGCATTACTTAGGTATTGACGCCTGACAGTGACAAGAAGAGAACAACTATCAGATGATAAGCATGCTGGGGCAAGAGATGGAAATTTGAACTGGGCAACTGAGGAAACAACCACATGCAACCTAGTATAAATTTGGTCAGCTGTTTATCTTGACAAATAAATCTAATAATGGGATCAGAAATGAGAAAACTCAATTAAGTGATGATGGGTCCTATGTGTGGTAGAGTCTCAAAATGAGATTATTAGGCATATATGTATACTCAATCTATAAAAATTTCCCACACTTTTACTTATCCACGAGAACAATACAAACACTCAGCTGATCACATCTGGCCAGCACAAGTTAAATAAGGCCAGGGGAAAAACAACTAGTATAAAAATCAATCTCCTCTGCCAACCTAACTCCATCTATTTATTGGATATATTGACACAGTTGTCTTATTCTGGATGGTTAAAAACCAAGAATCACATTTATCTTTGAATTGATGCCATCTTGGCCATACCCAAAGCAAGTTTCAATACTGAATCGAGCATCAATTGCCCAGAAAAATACAAGACGTATAGGAATTTTAGAAACATAATAAAGAATATAAGAATCGAAAGAAGAAACTGTAGACCTCTGATCAAGAGTAGGAGCATCTTTCTCATCAGTTGATCTTCTCTCAGCGAGCCTTAGCAACACATGAGCTGCAAGTAAATGTTGTCGTTTCAAGACATAATATCGTGCCAAAAGATCAAAGTATTTGGCTTCATTAGATGGGATAGGTGCTCCTGTTTGACCCATCAAAGAAGCTGCTGATGTTATTCCAGAAACAGCTCGAACCTATGAGACAGATAACAGAAAAATGCAACTAAGAATAAATGAAAACTTCAGTTGATATGCGCGCTTAAAATTTCAAATAGGTAACCAACTTTAGGTGTGAAGGCTTTGGTGCAAAGTAACTAGAGTCATTTTTTTTTTTTTTGGGATAAAGAATAAACTGAGTCAATATTTGACATCTTAAGGCGACTTTATCACGTTTCATCTCTTTAAATAAAAACCAATACAGGAGAATCCAAAATTGAAATAGTCAAAACCTCTTGTATGGGCTCGCGACCGGCACTTTGCAGAAAAGGCACCAAATCAGGACCTCCATACTCCAACAGTTCATTTTCAAGGCCCAAATCAATCATAGTTCGATAAAGGAACTCATGAAATATTCTATCAGGTGACTGGACACCAAGCTGAACGATCTGGCATATATATTTCTTCCGAGAGGCCGGATCAAGGGCAGACCGTGGTCCAGCAGGTCTAACAGGAGACCTGAATTCCCTCTGTGAAGTGTCACCTTTCAGAGATCGCAAAGCACTGGTTATTATCTCATAGCATTGTTGACGCTGAACAAGTGCATATTCTCGAGTTGCTGCATCAATTTGATCATTGAAAGCATCACCAGCTGGGTCAAGAGCCTGTGCCTTTTGCAGAGGTAAGCGAACCACAGCCTCATAAAATCTGCAGTGACCAAAGACAACAATCTGATTCAGGCATACACAAGTTAAAGAGCAGTACCTCTAGCCTTGAATTTGATATTTAAACCGACCTTAAGTCCTCAAACCGTCTGCAAACAGTTCGTAAATCTGCAGATTCAGGGACCTTACTCAAGAAACTGAAGGCCTCTCTAGCAAGATTCTCCTTCTCCTCAGAGTCTGACGTTACAGCAGCCCTTTCAAGACATTCCACAGCCAAAAAGAACTTGTAATCAGATTCCTTGAAATAGCTTGGACATCCCTCCCTAAGTCTCCCACTAATATCATCAACTGTGCCCCTTCCATCAGGATCAGTATAATACTGGAGAAATGAATGACAAAAATGACATCTGTTAAGGAATTTATACAGAATGGAGAAGGCAATGGCAGCTAAAACCACAGCAGTTAAGACCACCTAGGTGAAACAGATGAAGGTTTTGATCCTAAATAAAAGCAAACTCTAACAATGGTCTATGTAAACATGCATTACCTCCATCAAAGCAGAAATAAGCCTTGTAGCAAGACGGTCACCCTCCTCCGAACAAACTAGTTGACAAAATGTCAGTTGAACCAGTTCCTGCTGCAAATTAGCATCAAATCTTTGAACCAAGCGCGTCACATGATGCTGAGAAAGAAGCTGGAGCAAAAACAAAGCTTCAGCAGATCTAAGAAGCAACTGCCTGATGCATTCCATTGCCCTCACCTGTTCGCAGAACAGACCTTTAAGTCTCCAAAACAAATGAAAAGTACAAACACAAGAACGCTTCAGATTTTTTATCACACCTCTATTGCAGCCAATTCAGCAGGACTGTATGGTAATCTTTGTCTTTTATTTGATGTCCCAGCACCATTCGAGTCAGCATTTCGTGAGTAACCACCAAATAAATTTCTAATCAGACTCTGATCACCAGCAACTGAATCTGCACCAGTTCCATACAGAATAGAACCACTCAAGTCCCCCATACCAGCTACATACCCATAAAGCCCCCTTCTCTGGTTCCTTATACACCTTACAAACTTCTCCAAAGAACGAATCTTGTTTTCAAGCACTTGCATAGCCCCAGAAGAAAGTCTACATACAACGACCCCATTTTCAGACATGGCATCACCTTTCATGACCATTACAGGAAGTTCCCAAAGAGGGAAAAGCAGCCTTGACGCACACAGGCAGAGCCCTTCATATGCACCTGAAAATACAGGCTCAGCTTTTTGAACAACCTGCCCCATGCTGAATCCCCCTGCTGCTGTCCTAGTGTTTGCCAATGCATTACTACCTTCAAGTTGTGGCATTCCAACAAGTCTTGGGTCCACAAAAGCTTCGGCAGCCTTCTCGGCAACTACATTGCTTATAAGATTTTCAGAATGAACGATCCTAGCAGCTAACATCAAACACATTGCAGCTGCCTCGCCAGCTCCAAAACGATTAAAAAAGTCTTCTAAAATTGATCTTGGCGAGCTCAACTCAAACAACCTTCTCAGAATATCAACAGGCCTGTTGAATACTACTTCCATCATACCCATAGTACTAAAAACAACAATTCTCCTCCTTGGAAGTATATGCTGGGTTGAAAGGTCACCTCTAGCCCAAAGTTTTCCAGATGACTTTTCACAGGACTCCCCGGAGATTTCAAATCCACAAAATTCAAGTTCTGAGTATAGAGATTGAACAGTGGTAGCTGTGTCCGGTAAGGGTAGAACATCTGCCACAGAAAGCATTCGGCCTTCAACAGGTAAACAAGTTACAGATTCCCTGAGCGCATGAGAAATCCTAGCACCTGTCCCTAAACTACCTGTCGGAGATGATTGTGAACTGGGGTCCTTGCTGACAATAATAAGAGAAGACATGGTTGGTGGTGATGCATCAGAAAGGACAAGGGTTGCAGCTGAATAATATGCAGTTTCAACCTTTAATGAGATATCATCACTCTGATTTCTGCCAGCTAGAGATATTGCTCCAAAGCCAAGCCCTCCACCAACCCCTAAAGGTGGAGAAGGCCTAGTAGTTACAACTTTTAAACAGCTCGGCCTAAAATGGTGATTGTTGAATCCCCCCACACCACCAACAGTGCCACTGTTGCCACTAGATGCAGAAGTGGAAAGGTACATCCTTCTTCCATCTGACAGAACAGCAACAAGGTGCAGCCCCTTCGATTCAAGAGTGGACAAAGGTGAAATGGATACTACAGATGGCTTAGTTGACCGCTGAGGGGCTCTTTGTCCCATTGCTTGTCTACCTACATGATGGGTATCTCTCTGATTGAACAGGTTCCTTTCTTCAGCCACCTTCTTCAGGGGACCATCTCCATTTGGGCCCAAAACAAAAACCTGAAGTTTCATCTCTTCAGTTCGTGCATACAAAAGCTGTCTTTCATTATCAAAAACCAGTTCAACAATGGGGTCAACAGCTCCAAATTTAAATACATTTGGCACAATCCACCTGGAAACATCATTAAGTATTTTTTTAACATAGTGTAAAAAGGAATCAGTTTTATAACATTTCATCAAGGATAAGTGGAAAACCAACCCCCAACTAAATTACACATCAAAATAAATGAAACTAGAAAACCAAAATGTATTGATTCACTGTCACAAACAAAACTCAATTGAACCAAAAAAAATAATAATAATCTTGTGAATTTAAAGCCGCTAAATCATAAAGAAGCTTAAATAACCAGTATGGGATAATAACAGCAGTCATGAATGGCATATTTCAGTCTGTACCATCTACTCCTAAAACTACCTTGAAATGACATTTCCAACACCTGCAGTATGGCAAACTTTACGGCAACGCTTATACCAGCCTGAACCAGTGGTGTACTGCAACTCATAAATGTTGCCATCACGGCCCGCCAGGAAAATACGCCCCTTATCAGAGCATGTTATACAAGTCATGGTGACTCCATCTGATGGTACTGTGTATTCAGGCAAAGGCTGCAGTGAAATCTCCGCATAAGGATCTGTACCATCACCTGCTCCTGAGAAGCATACTCCCACAAGAATCAACTGATAAAAAGAATAGGAGGAACATTATTAATAGCATAATAACTATGCTTAGTTACTACTAACACAGCTCACTGTCAGAAGGGGGAGAAAAAAAAGATTAGGGCAACAACCTCAACTGGTGTTGCTAAAATTAAAAGGTATTGGATAGCTTCTACGAAAATGCCAGGTTTAGATTTGGCGAGACCAACGGCACAAATAACTTGTTCCTCCCCAGTATATTCAGGACATTGACCATCCCTAACAATAAAGATGATGTTAGAGACAATATGACTCTGTAGAAAATAAGAGAACAACCATAATAGCAAGATGAATACCACTACATAACAATTTCCTCCTTAAGGATAATACTAATATCTTTCGAAAGCAAATAGTTGATCTTGAAATGAAAGAAAAAACAACAAACTTGCAAAAAAAGAATTCATAGAGAATAAACCCATACGCAGATCCGAGAACTGAAATCATCAAAGTGCTATATACCCCATTTCTTTCATTTAGATGAATTTGAAGCCTTATCAATATTATTACTATTTTCAAAGACCCATGACCAACAAATAGTAACACAACATCAGCGTGCTGAATTATTTCAAAAGTAATAAGATAATCTTACCACTTGTCAAACCGCCAAAGAAACAAAGAATTATCCACTGATGCCCACGCCCTGCGTATTTCCGGAAATATTCCACATAAAGCATTTCCTTCACCACCAGCCGCATTGTACCTCTCAACAAGCACAGTAGGCAAGTCCCATGTATCTACCACCTCAACTAAAGGAGGCCACTGCAATAAAATTATTAACCGTAAAAAATAAGCTGATTCTTCAGTTCTCACTGGGGATGCATTGAAATCACCTCTTTTTTTTTTCAGGAATTACTTCCAAGGAAAAGCATCTACACCATTTTTTTCCTTTATTAAATATTCATCCAGGTTTTTGTTATTCTAACTAATGCCTTTAAAACACAAGCTGGTAGACCCATACTAAAATAAAAACTAACTCAAACTACCATAAGGCTGACATGGCATCAATTTTCCTATAAAACAAATTAACTCAAGTAAATACGAAAGTATTCATTGAATTTGATCAACAATGTACCTCTCTAGGGTGAGTCGTGTAGGGGTGGCTGGCGTATCTGGAAGCTTCCAGAGCTTCTTCTACGTCAAACTGAGACGCAACTTCGCGTCCAATGCGGTCGCTCACAACGAGGCCCGCATTCGTCACGTCGCGCATCAGAATCTCTTCCTCTAACGACATGTCGTTCTAAATGTAAAGCCCTAGAATCAAGAATCAATGCCGGAGACTCGTAGAATCCGTCTCCGAGATACAAAAATTAAAATCCTAGGGTTTTATCGCAGTTTCGCGGGAACCAAAACGGGGAAGGATTTGATTTAGATTCAGAGAAAAATTTGAATTGGGAAAAAGAGAGCGAGTGGCGGGTTTTGAAGAGAGTGCCGTGGTTGTGCGAATTTCACAAATGGGGGTTTTTAGGAGGGTTTTTTCTCTGTTAGTGGCGGGCAAATTAAGCTCAATTTGGAGGTGGTCTAATTTCATACAATAAAAAAAAATTTCTTTGAAGAAATAAAAAATATGCATGGATTATGGTAGCAAAACAAAAGTAATGCATTGTTTGTATTTTGGAAGTGTTTTTATGTTTTTTTTTTATTCGCTTACAAAATTTTATAGGAACAATATCTGAATATAAGCATTTATTTAAACTTGGAACTACTATTAAAAATGCCATGAAGTGAATCCATTATATTTAAGCTTAGACTATTCGACTCACCCAATATTACTCACTTATTTAGTAAACTCACCACTATCTTTATTTTTTTTTTATTTCTAAAAACTAACTCTTACAATTTAAATATTCAAATTTGACTGTACAAATCCACTAATATTCGAGAATCCATGATAAAATAATTTTTAACGATATGGACTTACAAAAATTATTGAAAGTTTGTGAAAAAAAAAAAAAGAAATAGTAATACTTTAACGAATAACAAGTCCATAGATAGTTCTTAATTCTTAAAAAAAAAAAAACAAATCCCAAATCTAAAAGGAAAGTTAATCCAATCATCAAGTGGTATAACAATTTCCTTGTTTCTCGTTTTCCTCTCGATTAGGACCCGTCAAGCCTCGTGTCTCGGCTCCCCGTCCAATTATTACAGTCAAATATCAAGACTTATAATATAAATATTTCAAAAAATAAATACAAAATCATAATTTCAATAAAAGATTTAAGTTAAACACAAGTCACGAGCACTGAAAAATATCTCTTGTTTCTCGACTGGAGATAAGAAAAAAAAAGATAACAATGGTTGTGGCGCTGTCAGAGGTAGGATGGATGCTTAGCAAATGGTGGGAAGCTATGTAGGTTTTCCCTCCAGGATCCATCTCTTCTTAAGCTTCCCATAAACGCTGAGAACGTAACGTTCTAGCTTCAAAATGATGTTTGCATTAGGCTGATGTCATGGCAAAAGTTTTAGAGATGGTTTATTACTTTTTTAATTCTTTGTATCATTGTTCCAATTTTACCCTTCGTTCGTTAATATTAACGACAAAACTTTACGGTTTGTCACCCCTCGAGTATTTTTAGAAAATGCATCATTTTTTTTAGATCTGTCAAAACATATGTTACGTAGAGGTAATTAATCCTTTGCATAATATGAATATATTTGGGTAGACAGATCATTTTTAAAATTGAAAATCAAAAGACCACTAACTAAACGAAAGCAAAATCAAAGGTAGTCTATATTGTCTCGAAATACTTTTTTTCTAAGAAAATAATTCTTTTTTTAAAAAAAAAAATCTACTTTGCAAAAAATTGAAAAAGAAAAGCTTCATTATCTTTGCTTTCTTGTTTTTTTTTTTAAATACCATTGTAAAATTTCATAGTAAGCATGACAAGTCGTTCATTTTTCAACGACGTTACCTCTAATATTTGAAAATTGAATTTGTAGGCAAGTCCCAGATGACACTTCTTTAACGTTTCATTAAGGAACGACGGGACGTTCAACGACATCAAATCTATGATACCAGTGCAAACAACAATGTAAATAGTATGCACTGGTGCACACCATTAGTTGGATTTAGGTTGGAAATAGCATGTACTTTTTGTGTTATGATGGAAAACGTCATGAGATCTGCCTGTTTTGCTACACAACGACATATCATCTATCAAACTGAACTCCACGTGATTTTTATAAAAGTAAACGATTGTTGGGTTTTTAAGAATTAACTAAAATAATAAATTATTTCAATTATTCATATATTGAATAAAAGTATTTTGGGGATAAATGGGCAACCTTCGATTTTGTTTTGGTTTAGGTAATGGTGTTTCAATTTTTTAATTTTGGTTTTGTAAATGTCTCTTTATCCACATATGAACTCATATCATTCAGAAACTTCAGATTCATGTCATTCAACAAGGGATAATAAGAAAATCTAATATAATATAAACTATATCAATTTATAACATTCACTATAAACTTGTGAATATTGTAAACTCAGGAACTCTTATTATACCCTATTTTTACCTAATCTCACCCGATGAAATAAAAGATTGGCTTCTGTGCTCGAGGACCAACCTCTAATACAATTTTCCAATCCGAACGGGATAAAATAATACTACTTTTAATCACTGTCAAACTCAAATCACACAAGATAAGAGATAAGTTTTGCTAATTTAATCATATTTCTGATTATTTATCTTATATAAAGAGGTCACCATTTAATGGTAAATGAAGGAAAAATAGTATATAAGAGGAGAAAATATATATATATTGGAGAATGAGGTACAATACTTTTCAAGTCTTCTGTTCTTTTCTCTTGTCTCTTTTACTATTTGTTATAAAAAAAAAATTTCTCATCTCTTTCTTTATGACCAATATTTTTGTATCAACATATATATACATACAATTCATTTTTAAAAAGTGAGGATGTCATTAATAGATAAAAAAAAAAAAAACAATGACTAATATATTCAAATTTGTGTGTTTTTTTTTTTTTTGTTTTTACTGGACTCCCTATATAGTAATTAGGGATGCCTAACCCCATTAAAATTAGAGATAAATTAAGAGATTAAAAAAATATATATTTCAATATACTACGAGATAAAATACACTGTATTATAATGTGTGTTTTGCTTGCATTTTAATTTATCACTTACTTTAATAATTTAAGGAAACCCTCATATACATACATACATACCTACACACATATATGAGAATGATTTTCACACCTTTCATAATGGTTTATCAACTGATTTTCCTCGCCCTGATTATCACATCGCTAAGGTTTTTTCGTGTTTTCTTTTTGGAAATTTGAATCCTAACCTAAGTATAAATAACGTTTTGTTTATGAATGTTGACCGAATTATAATAATTTCTTTGATTGATGCTGATTAAAGAAGGAAATTCAGTAACACAAAAGATGAAAGGAATTAAGAGTGATTCCAATGACGCGATTCAGTTTTTTTTTTCCACATCTCGTGGTCTCTATATACGCCCTCTTCGCTCAAGTTAAATAGTATCATATTACATCATTACATATAATTATTTCAAAGCGAAAAGTTGTACAATATGAACATTGTTTCAAAGTATCCGAGTGGAAAGGGAATCAGCAAGACTACAACATCCAACATATTAAATAATAATGAATCCAACATGCTTGCATTGATGCAAATTAAAATTAAGAATACTTATATTTGAACATCATCAAGATGGAAAATTATTACTATTCGTGTTACCGTATTATTGCAGTACACAAAGCGACAACACTATTCACACCACACTGCTATAATTCTATTATCGTGATGTTTTATTATTGACCAAATATCATTTTTTTTTCAAATTAATTTATTTTGGCGAAAGAAGCAATGCACAACGGTGAGACTTTGTGCAGGGGAAATGAACGCCATCAAGATAGATTACTGATCACGCTACAAGTATTGTTGTAGTATACAGAGTGATAGCATCGTTCATGCTACTTTGGCGGAGGAAGCAATGCAAAGCGCAGAGAGCCTGTGCAGGGAGAATGAAACAAAATTTTAGGTTGTCTTTCGTTCGAGCTCAAGCGATGTTTTGTTAAAAGTTATTTTTCACATATCGCCATTAAAATTGGGATTTCAAGTTATTGGAGCCACTAAAATAAATTTTTGTAGTGAATCACAATTTCAGTAAGTGAGGTTTTCAATGCATTCAACCACCCGCTCCCGCCAAAAAAGAAAAAGAAGAAAATAAAAATGTAGCTCGCTCTTCGTTGTTACTTTGTTCGGTTAAAACGACGTCGTTTAACACTGGTTGGTACAGAACCAAAGCCGTTCGAAATTCTCTCACACAGCGCATCACTCAGATGACTCTGTCCGCCACCTTCAACGCTATCAAGTCTTCAAACGTCATCTCCTGGAAATCCGTACGCTCTCGCTCCTTCTCTCTTTCTTTTTCTCTGTTTCGTGATTCCTTTTTTTTTTTTTTTTGCGACAAAATTGAAGAAAAATACAATTTTGGTGACAGACGGGTAGGCTTCAGCAAACCCTAGCTGGAGTTATAGAAAAGACCGGCAAGACTCTGCACTCCGGCAACGCTTCAACAGTCAGATTGTGTCCGGAGTTTGCTGGTAAAGGGAGGTACTTTGAGTTTCGATCCAAGTTGATTCCTGCTTCCATTGATTTCGCCAAAGAGTCTCCCTTGTGTACCACGCTCTTTAAAGACGGAGTTCGAATTCGCACTGTTGAGCACTTACTCTCTGCTTTGGAGGCTAAGGGTGTTGATAATTGCAAGATTGAAATTCATAATATGGTTGCTGAAGATCAGGATGTCGAGAACGAGGCTGAGGTTGGTGCTATTACTTATGTTTTACTTAAAGACAAATCTGTGTGCAAAATTTTGAAGTTCAACTTTATTAAATGTTAATGGTATTTTTTTCAATGAATGACGATGGTTAATTATGCTTAAAAATGATATGGGAAGATTGATAATCCCAACAATTGACTGAGACAGGTTCCTATTTTTGATGGGTCAGCAAGTGTATGGGCGGAGGCAATAGAACAAGTTGGTTTAAATGAGGCCTTGGATTGTCATGGAAACAATGCTGAAAAGGTTGCACCATTTTTAAACCAACCAATCTACGTGCGAAGGAATGATTCTTTTGTAGCTGCTTTCCCTTCTCAGAAGGTTCACGTATCTTATGGAATTGACTTTCCCCAGGTAGGTTGCTGCATTTGTTATTTGCTTGTCGTGGCTTTATGCTTACATTCAGTGCTCATTGTTTTTTGTTTTGATTTGTTTTGTTGTATTTTATAATTTATTTCCCTTTTTTTCATATGTTAGGTACAAAGACTCTCTCGTGATCCATCTAAAGTCCCAGTTTGTTGTTTCAGGTTCCTGCTATAGGCTGCCAATGGTTTTCCACAACTCCTTTGGAAGGCACTTGCTATGCAATGCATATTGCGTCTTCAAGAACATTTTGCATTTATGAGGAGGTCTTTTTCTTTCTCCCTAGCTGTAGCCTTGCATCACTCGAGAGGTGCATCATTTT
This sequence comes from Murraya paniculata, assembly GCA_030449075.1. Lineage (NCBI taxonomy): Eukaryota > Viridiplantae > Streptophyta > Magnoliopsida > Sapindales > Rutaceae > Murraya > Murraya paniculata. Next base: position 417,760 of record JAEVFN010000043.1, read on the forward strand.
TACCATTTTTAATATCATACTGTGCTCTAAAACGGAGTGTACACAATCTTTATGTAAGAGAAAGTGCTGTGATATTAGTTTTTATATGAATTATTTTCTAACAGTGGTAGCATGACTAATTTGTACTTTTTCCTCAATAAGGAGCAGTAGAACTGTGACGCTAAGTATATTTTCACCGTATAAACAGAATTGCTTAAATTGAAAAGTTCATTTTTCTTACTTAAAAATTTTTAACTGGCCTATGTTCTAATCTTATGCTGCTAATGCTTAATGTCTGTGGGAAAATTCTTTCAGGTGGAGCATATGTGCAATGCTGGATTAATTAAAGGGGGCTCATTAGACAATGCCATTGTTTGTAGGTGAGTAATACAGGTCCATAGATGCAAATCAGTCGGACTGGGTGGAGTGCCAACAGACAGAATGAGCATTCTTTAATTGATGAGTGCTTTACTGCTTTTTCCTAGTAATAGCAATGCCCAGGCCTCCTAAACAATTTGTGAGAACCAGGGTTAATGTTATGAGTTGACTCCTAAACAATGACTCCAAAATTTTAACAGTAATTTGTTTGTTTTGAGGCCTTAGTACAGGAGAAAAATGGATGCTAGTGTGCTTTCCCAGTGGTTTTGGAAAATTGTCATTTCTTGTGATTAGGATAATCACATGTACTATGAATATAACTCAAATTTCTACAACTTGTGCAGGGTTAACATGAAACCTGACTGTCTGATTTAGATAACATGGATTTCATAGAACTTCTATATTTCATAGAACTTCTATCTCAAATGTATCATTCACTGGACTGACGTGAAAACTAGGATTCAGTTTAGGCAAGTTATCAGTGCTAACTTGGCATAATTTTGAAGTGTGTTGAATTTCTTCCTGTTTTTTCTTCTTCACTAAAAATTAAAAAAAAAAATGATAAAAATGGGGGTTGAAAGCTTCAGATGAAAGCATTGAATGACTATATCAAGTTTTCGAGAAAATTTAGAATACATCAGGGGTACCATATCAGCCATACAACAAGTAAATAATGTTATGATATGTGTGCATTTCTTTTAAAAAATTATTATGCAAGTGGTGGTTATATTAAATTTAATTACACATGTCATGCATGCATCAATTGGTTGTAATACATCAGAGGTATTCTAGAATTTCTCCAAGTTTTCTTCTCATAATGAACCAACATGGAGATGATAAAAGCCCAAAACTTTGTTGTATTCCTTGTGCTTTCATAGTTTAATTAAGTACTTTATTGGTTCTTTTTCTTCTGCAGTGCCAGTGAAGGTTGGTTAAACCCCCCATTGCGGTTCCCTGATGAACCTTGTCGCCATAAGCTGTTAGATTTTGTTGGTGACTTATCCCTGTTTGCAAGGAATGGTAGTCAAGGGCTTCCTGTGGCACACATGGTTGCTTTCAGGGCATGTATCTTTGCTTTCTCAATTTTCCCCACGATATATAATCTTTATAACAGAAAATTATTGAAAGTTGATCACAGATGTGTGAACTTAGACAAAAGTGCTATGCTCTGATTTGAATATGGTGATTTGTTGTTAGTTTATGGTTGTCCAAGATGTACAGAAACTTATGTAGCTAATGCCTATGATTATGCATCCTTTTAACCAGAAATTAAACCAAACATTTCATACAGTTTGCTCTTGTGAACTAACCCAAATATGAGTCAACCACATCCAGTGTCAATCATTGTGGCTTACTTCTTAGTATAATTAAAATGGGTTCTATATCTCCCCATTTTTCTGTTGAAATTTTTGAATTCTGGTGACACTTGAGTGTAAAAATTTGATCCACAGGAAGAGTTTGTTCTGTTTGCATTTTCAAAGTATTGGTCTTTTCACCCTTCCATTCAGATTCTGTACACCTTCCAAAATTGGGTTTAGTGGAATTGCCCTTGATTGTCTTCACGCTTCTGATGTTTCTTCTGTTTGAAAACATAAGTTGTGGAGTATGAGTAAGGAATGGAAGCAATAATTGAACATTTCTGGAACATTGACAAAATGATCGATTACCACAAATCATGAATAAATGAAGGTCTTACAGTGCTTTTAGTGACCTTTTTTTTTTTTATGTGGTTAGATTCAGGTGCTTTCCTTTGGATGTGTCTTGCTATAGTTAATAAAGATTCCATATCGTTGTAGTAATTAATAATACTTATAATTCTTGATTTTCTTTCAAGCCTGTATGAATATGATTGCTCGTTTAATCTTGGTCTCTTACCACTTGGCTAACAATAGCTTTGTATCCACTGCAGGGGGGCCATGCATTGCATGTTGACTTTGCACGCCGCCTATCTGGCGTTACGTAAGAGTAAACATTTGACATTGAACATTTTCTAGTTGGAGACCAGTGCCGAATGCTGATTCATTTTTATACAGCTAAGCATCTTTCAACTTCTTGAAAACTGATGGTAGAATTGTGAACATGTTACGATGTTGTCTGCAACATTTAATTCTGTAAGTTCTAGATTCACTACCATATAGTATCTCAAAAAGAGGAAAAAAAGATTCACTACCATATAAACTAGGTTTCAAGTTGTGTTAGACTGAAGAACTAGGTTAGACAATTCAAGTTTTGCGTTAGAGAGTTTTCAAGTTAACGTTTTCAAGGCTCGTGTGAAGTGGTTTCCTAGTTAGAATTTCAATTTTAGTACTAAAGTTTTCAAATTTCGTAACAGGGTGTGTTGTTGACACCTGTTGTAACCTTATATGTGTATTTATTAGCTAATACCTCGAAGTTCTTGAATAATTGCAGCAATAATTACACACAAGGTTGAAGGAAATCTCTCTTTCACACCCTCTCTATTGACGTCTGTTAGGCCTTGAAATATCAAATATCAGATTAGGTCGTGTTTGGCTGTCAATTCCATTGTATTTCCATCAGATTGCACTTTATGCTTTTCCAGTTTCTGTCTACATAATCCAAATTACCAATTTATTATCCATATCAGAGTCGCAGTTTGAATGATAAATACTGATAAATACAACTTGTATTACAGAAAATCAAATACCATCTCAATCAATTTAATCAGATCAGGAGGAATGAATGCAACACAGCATCTGTTTCATTACACCTATAGTGACAATACACGGTACATTGTGTATATATTATAATGGTATAATTAATACGAAATACACAAAGCATTAGTTCTCAACCTGTGAATAACTACAAAAGCGGGCAAAAAAAGAAAACTGTAAATAGAAAACCTGCAGACCAATTGCTCCAGTTTTGCACAAGTGCCTGAAACCCATACAGAGGCAAGAAAGAATAAACAAACACCTAGAGGCCAGTAAAACATAAAGAGAAACTCAAATGCCAAATATTGTATATTTGTATAGCTCATATCCTATAAAAGACATTGGAGAAGCTTCGTTCTTTCTGCCTTGAAATCTTCTGTACATACAGACGGTATTGAGGGAATGAACTTGGTCACCGGGGAATTCCTCTATTCCCTTTCTTCATACCTGTTCATTTCCCTTGAGAATGTTGTACTTGCAGAGAGGACATGTTGCATTCATCTTAAGCCATTTCACAATACATGTAGAATGGAAATGATGGTTGCAGGGTAGAGCATGGAGCTCTGTTCCATCCTCATATGAGCTGAGACATATGCAGCATTCCTATGAAAAGGGGATAAAAAAAAAAACATCATTGGTGAAATCAGTCACCATAGACAATCTCTTACACAAATAAGTTGCCATGCAAATGCAACTTGAAAAGGTAATCTGAATTGGATGCTCCATCACACCACACAACATTTTAAGCATTCCAATTCCATTTTACTTTCCTTTGCTCATGCAAGAAATGCCATAAAAGGGAGGAGGGGGGGGGGGGTGTGGTGGAGGAAGATAAATTAAGACATGGATATACATTATACAAGTGCAGTGGGAAAATGAGGAAACAAATGGGAACAAGTCGTCCCATTTTATCCAAATAGGAAAAGGCAGCAGTTCTCATGTGATATAACATGATATAACACCAAAACAAAAGGCATTAACATTGTGCAAAATCAAGTATTTTCAATATAAAAGAATTAACTTACTGCATCCTCAGGTAAAAGCATACGCTCATTTGGCAGGTATCCACTGTTCATCTCTATAGGAACCATTTTCCCTGCTCCCACACCAAACTTTTCATCATTGTTTTGCACTTCAAATCTGTATTTTGGTAGGATACTTATATCTGCCTCCGATGCACCTTCCTAATCGGTCATTTAGAAAAGAAAACCCCAGTAAGTGGTTTCTTGGCCCTTAATTTGTTTAAGCTAATGGTACCAGTTATAGTTCATAATTCTTTCTTCATACCTGTCCTGCAACAGCATAAAGAATGGCAATGATGCATGGCAAACAGCAACAGAGAGCAATCCCGATTAAACATGCCAAAACAACACAAAAGATGGCAAAGAACACATCAAACGCCAGAAATACCACAGCCAACCTGCAAATATGAAGAATTAGAGATCCCATAACAAACCATTAACATAAGAAAAACATTGCTATCTATCTGAAGGATTACGGTCAATTGAGTTACTGTATGAAAGCTATCTGTTTCCAACAAACTAAATTTATGTGCATGCCAAGTAGGCAATCACAGCAAGAAGATAATGACTGAATGCTTGGAGATTGCATTTGCACATATAAAGAGAACAATAAAATGTTTCAATGTGGCTTTTTAACCCTTACTGAATAAATAAGAAAATTAATATATAGGCATCACCATATGGTACAAACTACAAAACTACAAAGCCTAAACCCAAGGGCTGCCAATATAAATAATAAAACATAAACAAGCAAGCCTAACTACTTAAGTTTTACAACAAGGAAGGTTAGGAAATTAGAAATTTGAGGACAAATAGAGGATTAAATTATTTGTTGGGAAAGAAAAAAACAGAAAGGAAACAACAATAAATTGCATATACAATGAAAAGAAAATGCTCTCAAGAAACAGAACTGCAATACCAGTACAAATGAGGAGCATCTTGCAGAAGTAGATCGCCACCGGAGACTACCCAATAAAATCCAACTATCCACCAGAGAAACGATGCCATTGTATTGATTGACTCACATCGTTTAGTAACACTGAGCCATTTGATCATCAAATCAGTAAAGGAGAACATAAACTTTTTTTTAAACAAAAAAAAAAACACTCTGGTTAGTTAATAAAGGAGTGCATAACAATTAAAACAATTGAATATGAGCCTACAATTACAAACATACGGTCGACACTCAATTGACGTCAGACGCCAAGTGGCAGTAAGTAGCATACTTTGCAGCACACTCAAACAGCTTCATTGATACATTATAAAGCAAGTTACGCTTAAAGCTTTTTCAAGTTAACACACATGGTAAGAGCAATGAACATATGGATACCAAAGAGAACTGTCTATAGTACATTTATAAATAATGAAAGATCTCATGCTGAGCAATTTCCCAACAATACCCTACCAAAGGCCACATTCATATCTATCATTCTTAAACTAGCACTTTTTGGACACTAATATAATGATGATGAGATCTAATCAAATCAATAATCTAGGCTAACTGGTTGAGAAACATTTTAGCATCTTGCTGGCCATTATTACAGCATATGAACTTACGATAATCATTGCCTTGATTAGCATTTTATTACAGCAAGAAATGAGCATGTGATATTCCCTTACCTAGTTAGAGGGCTGCATAAAGTAATTGACCACAATCATGAAAGAATTACAAAGTTAATTTGAGTAATTAAACTCAGTTTTTTCAGATAAAAATTCTTTCATCAAGGTAATTCAGACCAAATCAACTCATTAACCCACTTGCTCCCCATTTCTAGTTTAATTACTTTACGACTTCTGTTTTTTATTTTGTTAGGCCCTCCTCATTCTTGTACTCACAATTATTCATATCCCTGGACCTCCTGCATCTTGTACTCCGCCGAGACATCAATACACCATGCACAGCACAACATAACAAGTGCTTTATCTTCTGTCACGAGCTCTTTAATAATATTTTTATATGCCCAAGATTCATCATCCACTACAAATACACCAGTTCACCGGCATATACTCCAAGCAAGTCACTCACTCTTGCACGAAATTTCTCTCCTCTTATCCAGTTGACCATCTTCCAGACAATTCACAGTAATTATTTTGTTAATCTTCTGTTGCTGCCACCTCATACGTGAAACTAATTCTCTCAGCTCTCTCAAACCCACATTTCAACTAGGCCCCTAGTTCACACACTTATATCAGCACAGATATCGACAGATGTTCCAGGTTATGCAGCCAAACTTTTCCCATCAGAATTCCCAATTAGATCAATGAGTGCTAACTAACATTAAGAAAGTAGATTCTTATTCATATGACCACGTATACTATATCTAACACAAAACCCTTTGAATAATTATGAAAATTCCATGAATCAAAAAGTTAAGTTAGGAAAAAATTTAAACTCAAACAGAAAGCCACCTAAGGTCAAAAACCAAAATCAACTATCCAAATTCAAAGTCAACACAAAGTTAATTACAAATCAGTGAAAACACAAATTGAAGATAACCCACATGCCATTCAACTCAAAACATTAGAATTCTAAACTTAATTACTCAAATTCTAATCAACAAAATATATACAGTTAACATAAACCCACATCCAGTTTAGCTCAAAGTCAAGCCAAATCTCACCTTGATCGAGTAGAAGTGCGGTATACCATTCCATCTTCCTCCTCATCCTCACTATCATTATTCACATCTCGAACATCTTCACCACCCATCTCATCATCCCTAACTCTCCTTGTGTTCCTCCTCCTGTACTCCATCCACACCAAAACCACATGCACCAAACACTGCAGAGCATACCTATCAAATAAAAGAATTTCAAACTTTTAGCTAGCTTTCTTACACAATTAAAGAAAATGGGAATATGATCCAGGAAAAATAATTAAAAATAAATAAATAAATAAAGAACAATATAAAGTACCGACCGACAAGTACCCCCAATTCTAGATTAAGGGTATGCTAAGGATCAAAAGAGTCCTAATCCACACCAACACAAGAATATAAAGTACTGACAGACAGGATGAGTGAATGTTAAATTCCAAGTTAAAAGTGGGTGTTTACCAATCCCTTTTGAAAATCCATTCTTGTCTAAAATCCCTGATGAGGACATTTTCTAACGAATTTCAGAAATTAAGGGTGATGTGATTCTATTTCTCCTAGTGTCTTTAACTGTTAGCTTTCAACTGAATTCTGAATTCAAATAGGCTTGCGATCACAGTATGTGTACAGAGTTATTATAAACGGGTCTATGTGGATTTAAGCTTACAGTGTCTATAAAATTATTCCTTTTGGGGAAAAACAAAAAAAAGGAAGAAGGGAAATTTACCCGCAGATCCATAACCTAATGAGAGTATTGGGTCTCTCATTGATAGTAACAATCAACATCGCGGCGGACACAATCACAAAGGCAGAGTTCCACATAATGTCCAGGGCAACAACGGGCTTCGAGTAACCCCAGTCAGCGCGTCGCTCTTCGAGCTCACGCGCGGCAGTTTCACGGACCAGCATAGAGGGGCCACGGCCACGGCCGGTGGCGCGGCCGAGGAGAAGAGCAAGAGTAGTGGGACGGGCCGCGTTAGGAGAGACGGAAGGGTCCCGAGGGCGAAGGAGCGGCGCGTGGGGATCGGACCGCGCCGTGGCATCAGACGACGATGACATGGAAACGAAGTAAAGTATAGGCGGTCGGATTGAGTGAGTTTTTAGCGAGACACGAAGATGCGCATAACTAATTAATTTGTTCGACTTTAAAAATTTCGATTAAATGGAAATGAGTAATCAATGATTCAATATCGATAGAAGAAATGGAAGTGTGTCAAAGTGTGTAGAGAGAAACAGTGAGAGGGGACGTGTTCGGTTTTGATTTGATTTGTTTGGTGCGCTGATCGTTTTGAATGGTAGATGATTGATTGAATGTTCTTTTTTTTTCCCCATTTTTGGATTTTGTCTTGGTTTTTCCTTTTTGCTGGGGTCTTTCTGGCGCTGAATTTTACCAAGTCACCCACAATATAGTGACTGTATAAAATACATTTTTTTTATTAAGATAATAACAGGCTTCCCTAGTATTTATCTCAACTTTGTTCGTTTTAATTAGGTGACATTCATTTATTTATTAAAAAGTGGGGAAAAAAAATATCAAAACGAGCCAATGCCGTCTCAAGACTTCAAATGCAAATTTTGAAATACTACTTGACAGTGTTACGTTTAAATGGGATACATGAAAACTTTGCATAATTTGGATGAGAAAAATACATATTTTGCACTACTCTCTGAAGACAAAGAACCCGTCAAACAACAACTCCTAGTGAAATTCTTTACCATAACAAATAAATTAACGTACCAGGAAAATATTAGGTTTCACTTAAATCCCAGTTCTCCATTGCTGAAATAATTTTCCAGGCAAGCTTGTCATCTGCTGCTGACCAAGTGCAGCAAAAAGACGCTGTTCTTGGTTTATTTTCAACACCATTAGTTATTCTGTAAGGGCAGGTATCCTTCAAACAAACGGACAGATGAAATGACTCCACCTGGAGATGTTCACCAAAGTCTTGAATGTTAACTTCAGAAAGTTCGCTTGACAGTTTTGTGACTATTAGTCGAATCAGAAAGCTTTTGTTAGGATCCCGTAGCATACTAGTTGTCGGAGTTAGACATGTGGTCGTAAATTTCTCCAATTTATCACTATTTACAGGGCAACAATAGGCAAACCGAACCTCGTGTCTCTTTTCTCCCAACATCAGCAGAAGCTCATCCTGGTGTACGACCTTTGCCTTCTCACTTTTCCCCAAAACTAAGATCCCTTCAGCAACTCTCTCGTCTTTTATCTGCAGGGGCAATGTGCCCTCTGTGTACTTTGAACCAGAATCAAATTTCTCTTCTGAACCACTTTTCAAGAACTGGAAGTTTGGATTCATGCAGCTTCGGATGAATGCATCAGAAGCACCTGCTTTCACATAATGAGTTGAAGGAACGCACACAGATTCATTATTGGCAGGATCATAACATTTAATTCCTAATTCAGACTGTATCCTTTCTTTGAGAGTAGCCATCTTAGGTTTCTCGCCATGAACTAGTATCACATGCTGTGGGGACAGAAATTTGACAAGATCCATAATTCCTTTGCCATCTGTGTGAGGACTGAAAGCTAATTGGTGAATCTGGCAATGTAAAATGCATAATCAGGGCACTCACAGAGAATGAATGTACATTAAAATCAAAAGTATTTATTGGTCTGTCAAGAGACTCTTGAGAAAGAGAGAAAGAGAAGAACTGCAGGAAGAAGGGACTCAGATTTGATAGGCAGGCACATTAACAGAGGTTCAACATGCTCAAAAGTTATGTGGAAAATAGATTATCAAAGAGGATGGAGATGATTGTGAACCTGGCATCGCACATCAATTTTGGTACCCTCCAACTCAATGGTGGGATTTCCCGACATTAATTTATTCCCTATGGTTCCCGCCAGACAATACCTAAAAGGAGTAACAAGTATTCAGAAAATGATACTGTATAAATGAAACAGTGTTTGCCTTCATGCTTTATAGGTTTTTGGTTTCAACCACAGATCACAATACAGTTATATTTGCAGGTTAATAAAGAAATATCAGTACCCAGGCAAAGTGATGAGATTCATTTCAGAAGGAGCCCAATGCTTAAAAACCTCAAGCGAAAAACCACCAGTAAGCATCCCGGGAGTGGCAAATAGAACACAAGGTCCAGGAGCATGTATCAGAGAACGGTCGAAATTGCGAACTGCAACATTCAAACCCACATAAGAAAGAGAAATAACCATTCAGACAATAACTATTGTGCAGTGATAAGCTAATTCCAGGGAGTTGCTATTATTCATCCTGTGTGAGTTAAGAGTACTGCTTATTCCCAACAACGAGATCAGTTAATGAGACATGTTTCAGAAATTGAAATGTTCATATGGGGTAATCAATTTCAATCAAGTTCAGAGAAGATATATATCAAGAAGCTTTGAGACATTGTTCTGTGAAAGATAAACTAATGGACTTTGAAGATTGAGCATCATGAGGAACAATTTGAGAGTTTTTTTAATAAAATTTTGAAGCCTTTAAATATGTTTACATCATGGATTAATGGAATACATGGGAACTCATTATAATCTTATTTTTTGTGGAATCCAGGCAAAAGGACATTTCAATTTCGTTTGGTAATTTAAGAAGAGGAAATCATATAGTTTTCCACAGACTCTGCATCAAGAGACAAGAAACAAACAAAATTCTGCAAGTACTTTAATTTGAACTGGTGGTATGCCAAATACAATTTATCATATGAAAAAAGAAATTGGTTCAATTTGAATCAATTTGCATTAAAGGCAGTGGCGAAGCTAACAACATTTTTTTGGGTGTGCTGATTTTTTTTTTTTTTCTAATTTAATGTTTTTCTATTATAGGAGAGAACTTTATTAATATATAAGAAATTAAAGGTACACTTAACAAAAGAAGACATAATGAGCCATACCCCTTAAGTAGTTGTCTAAACATCATTTGAGATTCGCTTAAATGATGAACTTGGACAAAAATTTAATAATAGTTGAAGAGACGATATAACTAATTAATACAAAAATTCTTATATAATTTTCAATAAGGGTAATTTTATAACTAAATAAAAAAAATTCTGAGAGAGCTAGGCTAGATTGTAGCCGGGCCTAGCCCTCCTTGAGCTTCGCCCTTGATTAAATGTACCAGACACACAGAGGAATTTACCTATACAGGATATCCATGAATTCTAGAGTAATTTGGCAACTTGTTGATAATGAGTCAAAGATTAAAAATGCCTAAAACAATACTTAAGGCATAATACTATTAATGATAGTCTATTCATAACCAATATAATTCAGCATTGATGAAAACACGCTGTGAAAAGTTAGAGCTGCAGCATATTTAGCTATGCCTGTGGTAGCATAGATGCATCTTTGATGTTCAGAAATGCAAAACTAGGGTAAGGAGAAATCATAAGAATCAGCATGACCAAATATAAATCATCTAAGGGTCATGAATTCATCTAGCAAGTCTTAAAAATTAAACACATCTAAAGCTGCAACATTAAAACATCACTATTGTAAAGGCATGATTTCAGAGACATATAAGTTGAGAGTTTGAAATTAAATGTTATCTATAAAGATCTTATAAGTGTAAGAGATCAACATATGTAAGAAGGTTCAGAGGAAAATTACCAACTAATTACAATCTCCATATCATTTTATGCTACATGGTCATGCTGAGCTTCGGTCTCCTCAGAAAAAATGATAAAACATATACGTACCATTTTTAAAATCAAATGCATTATATGTCTCTTTGACCTTCTGGCTAGTCCAACTAATAAGCATTTTATAGTACATATTGGCTTGAATAGTCAAACCTGAAAAAAAGAATCAAAGGAGCAGCTGAAATATTACTGCCTTCCATAAACTAGTGAATGTCTAAATCAAGTAACTAGCCACTTTCAATGCATGCAGATTGTGCATGAAATTACTGCAAAAATTTGACAGGTTCATCAGTACATAAAATTTAGTTCCTTGTTCTATAAGAAATATAACCATAGAGAACTGATGTGCTCCATGATACTGAAGGAAATTTAGCAGTTCTTTATGTTCAATCTAGTGATAATAGGTATTATAGCAACTTCTAAGATATAATTCTTTAGCATTTCACTGAACCTCTAAGTGATTGCTAACCTTTCCAGTGCCATGGAAAAATTTTTCCCTATTAACATCAGGATACATCTTGATAATAAGCCGAATAAACCAAGTATTTCATAGCTTATTGACAAACAATCATGAAAACACATCACTAAACAGAAAGAACAGAAGGAGCAAACCTGCTGAAAAGTAAATAGGCACTCTTAGATTCATGCGCTCCCAGTAATCATCCAACAGTATACAGAGTTCCTACAATATAATAAAGAGTATTGTCACAAATAAAAACTCTAAGGGCTTGTTCAACTGTTCCATAGTAACATTCCACACCTTAAAGTCCATTAAAAAATCATAAACAATATCCCCATGAGTACCCTTGAGCCGTTGAACAGGGATGCAAGTCAATTAATATGTGTGGATGTTTGAAAGAAGTAAAAAAAAACACTATGGTATGCATTAAACCCTATCAAAGCAAAATATTACACAGCATTATGTCATAAGTCTAATATAAATTTCTAGGGAGAAAGTTTCACTTCTCTTAGGACAGGCAAAAATAATCTTAAATGTCAGATTTTGAATATATTGAAACATACATACAAAAGATTGAAGAGGTAATGAAAATCTATATAGAAAAAAGTTGAAGCAGGAAAATAAGACAAAAAGTAAAAAATGTTGAAACACCATTTTGATGTTTTCAACTTGTTAAAAAAACTATTTTCTATGGATAATCTTCATAAAACACCTTATCCAACATGTTGCCATCACTTTTGTTTCTCCAAAAAAGAAAAAAGGAAAAAAAGTGGGGCCATTGAATATCAATACCTAAAAGCCTCGAAAATTCATATTTTTGTTTTTTCTACGTCCAATCAATTTGAAGTTCACCTATTCACTAGTTTTTCTTCTTTAAAGCTAAGAAAGGTGGAAACTATTTCCATTAGATTGGGTGAAAATGAGAGATAAATTAATCACCTTTTGGCAGAATGGAACTGAATATAAGACAATTAGGTATATAAATTGAAGGCCACACAAATAAACAAGCAGACTACAACCATGCAGAATTCTACAAAATCATTAGTTCTGTAAATGCTATAACTGTGCAGTGCAACAGCATAGCTACATGTTTGTTAATCTCCAAATATCTGACAACAACTAAACCATAAAGCTTTATCCAAATTCAAAGAAATTATGATGTTACATAAAATAAAACAAAAGTTTCATGTGATGGCAGTACCTGTGCTCTTCCCAAAGCAAATGCAGGAATAAGCACCTTTCCTCCACCAGCAACACATTTATGAACCTAATAAGATTTTTCAAAAAGGAAGTTAGTTTGGATGGTGATGCTTCCACAAAGACATAAATGCATGTTTTAGTTTGGATGGCGATGCTTCCACAAAGACATAAATGCATGTTAAGGACACTACGTTAATAATTGCTTTGGAAGTCTGACTATTATGAGCATAGACTAATTGGCCAGCAAAAAATTATTTTACCAGCATCTGTTTCATTTTTTTTGGCCATTACTTTTACAAGATTTCGTAAAATTTAGCCAAACAAGAAAATTATATATTAATTGAAGTTCACATTTTAGTTTTTTGCCGGTCATTATGCTTTTGGGGAGCATATGTTTGAAGTAAAAATATTCTCAAACATTTTAATCTATAATATTCAAGAGGATCTACTCGGTTTATCAAACTTGTTAGACCAAGGGCTAGTCCTGGATTCTAGATTGGCAATTTTTCAACTTTTCCCATACAGTGCTACATAGGTAGGAAATTCAGGATTAGGGAACATTAGCCAAACATGATAGTTCTATTACACAAGTTGTATTTAATTTGGACAAACATAAATAGAGTACAGATAATGTGTGGGAAATAATATCTACGGATTGACATTGGAGTTGCATATGTGGGAACTAATGATTGTTATGTAATATGACGTGAAAAGAAACTCTACATTTAACCAATAGCAATTTTAGACATTTAATTAAATATGAATAGCAAGAGCAAGAAGTTAAAATCACTAGAGCGTGCATGCGTAAGATCCTCTGAACACCTCTTCAGAGTCATCAAAGAAGGAATATTCATGACAAGAGTAGAAGACAATCTAACAGTTCTCAGATGCTTCCAACAACTATAACAACAAAAGACAAAATTGATGCCACTGCCATATGTATAGTCTGGGTTGCAGTAAATAAAGTATGCATAAGCTCATACATAAATCAAACACATCCTTGTAATTAACAATTGAAACACAGAGCTTCCTGGCTCCAGCAGTGCAGGTTAGCATATTTCTCTGACTATTGACTTAATTCTCAGGATAAAGAAATTGCTACTAAACAACAACAATCAATTATGTAGGAAAAATGTAAGAGAAAAAGAAACAAGAATTCTAGCAACAAAAATACAACAAACTGATGAGCAATGGAGGATTGGACAGTGGTGTCATTTACATACAGCTTTTAGAAATTCCCTCTCTCGAGCATATTTTGAATCTCGTACAGTTGTTGCATATGTAGACCTGATGCAGAAATCTTATCAGGTGAAGATAATGAAAATATCATCCCACCAAAACCTGTTTGATAGTCTAGTATAGAATTTAATGTAACCGAGAAAATGTGTGTAAGCATTAATCAGTGAATGATAATCAAAACAATAACATTTAGTACATCAAACCTTGATAGAACATTGTGATTCTGAATATATTTCCCATTTCAGCACTTAAAAAAATCATCTTTAAAGATCAACTTTATTTTAAAGAGCTAAACAGAGTGTATGAGAGAGAGAAACCAATATAAAACATAATAATATGTTCACCTTGGTTTACTTGGCCAACAGAAGAAAGATAAAGGTTATTAAGCAAATGTTTTCAGTTGAAAGCGGAAATGGGGAGTTGCATTAATTTAAAGCAAGAGACCTCCCACTCCCAAACCCAAAAAATTATGAATGACGAGATAGCTAATCTTGTTGCAAAAGTATTTGCATAAACTACAGTAATTGTTGAAGATTCAACACAACAAAGTGCTTCCGAGTTTTAACCTTTTAAAGGAACTCCCTAGAGAACCAGTTTTTGCTTCAGGAAAAAGATTCTCTTTTTGGTTCGTTGGCTTTAGGCCTATGGGAAGAGGCATAATCATATCATACCCTTAAATCCAAAAGCCAAAGCTTCCATTTCTGAACAAGGTAATGAAATGAGATAGGAAATGATTATGTAATCCACTGTGTCTCCTCATTCCACACAGAAGTAATGAAGTCCCAGCTAACACTCCTACATGGCTACATCCAGGATGAAATGATTAACGAAAAGGAGATCAATCTCCTTATGACTGACAGACATAAAATTGACTTAAATTGACATAAAAATTAAATCCTAGAGCAGAAAGATGAGTTATTCATCAAAATTTAGAGTTCAAGGTTTCCCTAAGAAGCAACTTAGGAGTTGCAGAAACTCACACCTATGTGAGAGTTTCGATGAACAACCAGAGGTAAGCACTATCAACCAAATCAAATCTCCAAATCATTGTGCAAAAATAGAATAGAACTAGAAGTGGCTTACTGCAGCAACATAGTCAATAAATAAGGAATTGGGGTACTCAATCTCTGAATTACAGCATTTACAAAATGTAAACTGAAACACCAAGCAAATTCCATGGAAAGGAAAGCTGAGGAAAAAGAGTTCCACATATGAAGATAGTAGGCACGTTATTGGCTTTCTAAGAATACTTGATGAGAGTGAAAACACTCTACCCTGGCTGGACAAAGTGTATTTGAATGGCACAAGATTTAAGGCATAACATAAGACTATAGCATTCTACCAAAGACAAACTAAAACACATGCATTCAAGGTTTTCTTTCTCCACTAGACCCTTGAAGCGTACAGTTTTTCCATACACTGTTAATGGGATTGCACAAACACTTAACAATATATAGACATTGGTTCCTTACTCTGTTATAAGAAGGTCAAGCTGTAGTCGATCAATTCGTGCAGCTCCAAGATGTCTATCTGGTGTCATATTATAATCTCCAGTGTACACCATAGCAGAGTCCCCCACCTTTGCATAAAACATTGCCGCACCAAGAACCTAAAACACCATAAACAAGGAGTGCAAAATTGACATCATGGAAAAACACAGTATATGTGAACAACATGAACTACATTCTAAAATTTAATATAGAAGATTGACATACTTAATAATGGAAATATTATGTCAGAGAACTCGTATACTACATGTGAAATGAACACATTGAAATTCGTAAAAAATGTGTCTATACAACCTATAGACATGTCTTACAAACAGATCTAAGAAAATAGGAGACGAACATGCTTTCTCGTAAGATATAGATTCTACTCCTCCTAATACTTCTGATGAAAAATTTTTAGAAAATATGCGAAAGTAAACTGTTAGACTCCTGAGCATAACATGTATTACGATAATAGTAGTTTACACCATAAACTGTTCAGCAACCTGACTCTATTGTTCATTTAGATGCTTGTACCTGGCTATTTAACCTAATAATAAATAATAGAAGGGGCACTAACAAATTGGTTCTTCAACATCTCACATTATGTTAATCTATTGCTCCTAAAACAAAGAGCTAGACAGCTCAACCAAAAACCAAAGGCCACAGGTTTACACAAAAGCAAGCTCTGAGCTGCCAAGAGCCATCATATGCCTCCAGCATTGCATAATCACGTGTCACCCAAATAAGGTGGAAGACTGGTCCACAGCCCTTTAGTAGAAAAATATGGAAATTTTATAAGGTTCTAACAAATCACACGTCTAGATAATAAGTTTGAAACGTTACATGCCCTGCGTAGTAGGCACGGATCTGAAGGTCTTTGTCAACCTGCACAGTCTGCTTCAGGTCCACTGCTATAACTGCAAAAAGGAACTAGTCAAACTGACAGAGCTTAAGACTCGAAGGAGAACAAATATTAGTACAAATCTGGATATGCATACAACCAATATCTACATATATCCATAATTTGCAAAAAGTGGAAAGCCCCTAAAGAACAGAATATTCACAAGTAAGAGAAATGTGCATCATCATTTCTGCCTTTCTGGCAAGAAAAACAATCTTCAACCTTTTCTTGGAAAAAAGATAGATGGCGGATATTTTCGAAGCTAAGTGAGTAATGTCTTGAAGTTCTTATATTAACAGAGGATAAATCTGAGTAGAAATCTTCACAAAAAGATTAAACAGCCAAGATCTACACTAGGTATCAACTTTCAACAAGGATTCTGATGGCCCTACTAAATCAAGTCTGTCTCATAAGGCACGATCATTCACAGGTCTTGACCACAACAAACAAGGCAGCAACTCAAAATCAGCCCGGGAAAATGCAGCCAACCAACAAGCCCGAGACAACTTCCATCCATGTCCATCTCCTTCAAATTTACAGACATCTAAAATAATGACTGGCCTTGCCTAGAACAAGTTTACTCATATGAAAAATAGAAAATATATGTACCTTTCTTCATGCATTCTGTGATATGATCAGAAGCAAATTGCTCTACCTCACCCCTTCTGTCAACCAAAACTTTTCGATAATCCTCCAACATTATAGGAGCCAATGCCTTTGTCGGATACTGCAGTGAAATGATTTTAATAACAACACATAAATAAAAAAATTCTTCCAATTTCAATCATCATTGCACCAAGACGGAGAACATTACAATGGATGAGATTGGAAGCCAGCATGCGAGTCATCCAACAAGGTCAAAAACGGAAAATAATGAATTTAATTAAAGACTGCAAGACAATCGGAATGGCGTGACGCAAATGGCACATGCAGAATTGGTTCAAAATACGCTCAAGTTAACAAACTGCGACATGCAACTACTAAGATTCAGCGATCAACTAAAAACATGAATTGAAATGCGCTTTTCCTTAAAATAAATCTAAAAAATTGAGCTAAGCATTTCATCAAACAGGTGATAGAACTTACAGTCATGTATATCGGGCCATTGTACCCACAAATTTCAGTGAAGTAAGGAAGAGCCCCGATATGATCCAAGTGACTGAGACAGGAAAAAAAATAAGTAAGTACAGCTTGTAAAATGAACAAGAACAGCGAACTAAAATGGGAAAACAAGCAACACAAAGTCAAATCTAGAGCTGTACAAATGAGTGATGACGATGCAGTCAATAGCATTATCAAAGTCACAGGATTTAGAGATGCGAGAGAAATCTGGGTACTGTCGGTGATCGTTGTAGGCCATGTGCATCCCGCAATCGAACATAATTCGCTTCCCATTGATCGTCACTACAATGCAGCTCTTGCCGACTTCTTGTCCAGCTCCTATAAAAAATAAAACACACACACACACAAATAAAAAATAAAATCACAAGTAGACTTTATGATATGTGAATTTTGTAGAGCATTACAAGTATCAAAGAGAGGGAGTGTGCGTTTAGAAAAATTGGTTACCGAGGACGAGGCAATCAATGGCCATTTTCTTTCCTTGACCTTGAGAGAAACAATCTTTGGCGCGCTTTTGTTTGATCCTTTACGCCGTGCAACGATGTCGTTTACCAAAAGCACCTTTGAGTTCGTAATCTGCAAATTCGATGGTGTCTTGACTTTCCTTTCGTTATGGGCCATTAGGCCCAAAACGCAGGATAAAGTTTTTTTTTTTTTAATAGGGAATTCTATTTTGTTTCTCAAGTGAGAACTTAAAGATTACAAGATAAAAATTTTAAGAAAATCTTAAACTATACAATAGAATTAAAATAATGGAGAGTAATTTTTAGCTAATGTATCTTGAGGTATAAATATTTGAATATTAGAAATAATCCAAAACAATTCCATACAAATATTTCAATGTCCTAAAATTAATTAAATGACACACAATAAACTTAACTCAACTATATCATAAACTTGACTCAATTATATCATAAACTTGACTCAACTTTATCATAAACTAACGCATAAAGATTCCGTCTCAACAATATCAACATCATCTCAATTAATTTCAATATCAATATCTGCCATCATAACCAACCCAAAAAAGTTTAAAGAATAAAAAAAAAACCTTTAAAATAATGTGGTATAATGCCGATTGCCATGTAATAAAATTCTGTAACACCGATCCTAGAAGAGATTAGTAGAAGCTTTGCATCATCAATCAGGACCCATATATCATTCCATGGGAGACCATTAATTATTGGATTAATAGTGAACTGTTTAATGTACTTTTATTGCTTAAAAAATATCAATGTAATCATATTTTTATTGAATTATTAATTAATTACCTAAAAAGCCCATACTTTCGGGCTCTGCATTAAATCATCATTACATTAACAACCAACACAATCTGATAGTGTTACTAAAATATTAAAAAATGTGCCAACCAATCAAAATCAAAACTGCCGACGTTGTAATTGTGGGACTTTTTGACATTTGTCATTCTGTTGTTTGAGTCTTCAATTTTTTTTTTCTTTTCTTTTCTTAATTAAGAAATATGAACAATAAAATATTTTTTTTGGCAAATGATAAGAATGGTTCGCTTTTTTTTTTTTTGGCCTTTTTCCTAATCTTTTTGAGACATTTAACTTGGCCGATGTATTGCATTAATGCGATAGTTTGACTGTTGAAAATGACTTTGATTGTGATTTTAATTTATCATCATTAACCTAATCCACCTTGAATGCATGCTTATCTATGGATCACGACAATAATTGTAATTCATTAGACGTGTGGACTAGATTAAAAAGAAGATAATATTACTTAAATGCAATATATATATATATATATATATATATATATTGTAAGATGTATCTAATATTAAGTTGATTTCCCATTAAGAAAATTGTTTGAATTTTTTTGCAAGCTATTGCTAGCTTCTGTTTACAAAATCAATGTGGTGTTAACAAGCAGGAAAATTACACCAAACCACTTGAAATATTGTCTTAAAAGAAGGGTAATTTAGGGTCACTCCCCATTTGTTTCTACATTTTCGACCTTGTGCACCGTGCCTCCATTTCTGTAAAAAAATCAGTTAACCTAAAAGAACCCTAACTATCTATTATTAAATAACATCTTCTCCTCCTTTTTTTTTTTCCAAT
The DNA here is from genome assembly GCA_030449075.1 of Murraya paniculata. NCBI lineage: Eukaryota > Viridiplantae > Streptophyta > Magnoliopsida > Sapindales > Rutaceae > Murraya > Murraya paniculata. The sequence continues at coordinate 437,533 of JAEVFN010000043.1, forward strand.
AAAACCCATAAAAATCGGATGAAAAAAATGGATTTAAGCTGCTGAAATCCTTCTGCCGTGTCCGAATTTAACCCTACATTCATGCATTAAAAGATTATTAATCACAAAATTAATTAATATTAGGTGGGTGTGTCTGATCTTTTATCCTTAGTACATAATAGTAAAAAATAAATAAAAACAAATGCCACGTAGTTATGATTATTCATAGGAGTGTATTGTAATCCCACAAAACAAGTGGTGTATTGAAATCTTAAAACTGTTATTATTTTTTAATATGTGACTTGATGCTTACTAAGACATGCGATGCCAGACTGGTGAGTTGTTGTGACGGTGCAAAAAAGAAGAGACACAACTTTAATCCAAGTTAATATAATAATTATCGTAAATAATTATGAGAATAAGACAAGTCTTGTAAAGAAACGCGAAAAAGGCAGAAAGGTGGAATGTCAAAATCATGGACACGATGCCGTTTGAACACCAAGCAGGAAGCAGCACATGATTTGTTTTGTATCAGCGTATATTATTATTATTATTATTATTATTGTGAATTTACTGTTTGAATTTTTGAATTTTAATTTCAAATGAGATAAAAAGGAGAGTTTGAGAGTTGCTGAGGGAGCAAACTGCCATCAGCTCAACTCCAAATCAAACCCCTTTTCTTTCTTTATTTTATTTTATTTTTTCGCTTTAAGTGAATACCCCCTTTTCGAATATGTACCTAGTGGTGGTCATCGTTTTGTAGAATTGCTTATACAAAATGAGTTTTATACACAATTTTGAATTATCAAAATTAAGAAAGGGAATATGTTTTATATTTTTTATGTTGTAAATGTTTTTTTTTAAGACCTTGTTAAAAACATTTTAACACCAAATATATTCTTTTATTAGTTTTGAATTTTAGAAACATCAAATATATCAAAATCCGACCAAAATATACTAAACCAAAAATAAAAACAATCTTAAACAGTTTAAAAAATTTTGAAGCTGTGTTGAAAATTACTACCAAATGGCAATCTTGATGTTAAAAACATGATTCCTCTTGTCTTTTTTGTTCATGTTGATTCTTGAAGGGATAGCAACATTATCAAGAGGCCAAGGCTGCAACTTTTGCTTTACTCTTTTTCAGTTTCTTTAATTTATCCTCCCATTTTCCTTCACCCAAAAAAGTTCACAGAAATTCAGAGAATTGTTTGTGGTCCCATACTAGAGAAAATGTCATGCATTTTCTGTTCTTGCACAAATTCAGGAAACCTTTATTTAAAAAAAATCAAATAAATAAATAAATAAATAACCCATTTCATTTTAATTACTTTGGTTTCATTTCATCATTATAATTTTAATTATTAATATACTTTGTCATATCTACATTTGAATCCAATCATTAAAAAAATGCATCATCATATTTTTCATTAATTAAAAATGATAAAACTATCTTCCAAAAAACAACTTATAGTGAAAATATGCAAAAAAGGACTTAAATATTTTTTTTTCTGGAAAAAAAAAAGAAACTACTTTTTTAAGAATGCATTATATTGGATATTGTGTTTGGGGATTCGGCTACCTAGGTCCCAACAAGCATGTTCAGTGGAAGCCCATTAAAAATCATTGAACCCACCAGAAAAATGTTTCAAATTCTGAACAATTTTTATTTGATTATTGAAAAGTAATCGAAAACCTTTACAAAACTTGCAAGTTTGGATTTCCCTAGCTCAATTTCAATTTCGATTTTTTATTTTTCTGCCAAAACTTGGAAAAAATGAATTGAATTGTGATCAACAAGCATGTTGCCATTTAGGTAGATTAAAGTTTTTCAAAGGCTGATTTTGAACATGGTGCGGCTGTGGCCTAGCTAGCTAGTTTCTTGTTTGAATTTATACAACTTGATTCTCTTTTGCTGTTTTGCTTAAATGAACCGCTTTCAACAATCTCACTATCCCAGTATATGTTCTTTGACAACCAATTATTTGAATTAGATGCATATTCTAAAGCATAAGATTTGAAATGACAATCTATTATACTAGTTGTATTCATTTATTTATAACAGAAATGTTTAGTTTATTATGCCGATCAAAATGATGACAAAGTACATATTCAATTATTATTATTATTATTATATCATTTAGCGTCACTTTTCGTAAAATTTCCCTCTCAATTATTGATGCATTTCCCTTAATTTAGTTTATGGTACAATAATAGTCTCCAATTATCATTTGAAGTGGGCAATTATCCCAATCAATGCCCCCAATACAACTCAAAATTTGGCATGATCAGCTCAAATTATGCCATAAAAATTCAAACTATTTATAAGAGACGACTAGACATATGTGACATACGTACATTATTGTTATACAGTATGTTGGTATCATTTCCTTTTATCGACAACAAAGACAAAAACATCTCCTCATATATGATTTTGTATTTTACTTTTATTATGTATGTACTTACAGATGGCCCCTAACAATCTGTTGCCCGTGATTTTCGCACGTGTACCCTATGACTTGTTGCTTTCATTTCGTTTCCATTGTTGCCTCGTCGGCCTTGTACGCATACTGTAATATATACATATATGTGTCTGTGTTTTAATTATTGATTTTTTCTAAATCATAAAGTTGCTATTAAAGGACTTTTTTTCATATTTTAAAACTTGAACTTTTAAGATGCAAGTATAACATAATCTTGGCCTAAGGGCGTGGTCAGGTTGGTAACAGCATGAAATTTGTAGCAGGTGACCACTTAGGTTTGAACCTTAGGGAGATAAGAAAAAAATAAAAATTATTTAAAGTTGGCTCATTCCCTTATTTTTTAAAATAAAAAAAGAAAACAAAATATAACATAGTCCTCAATGGTGCATTATCAAGCGTGCATTTATTTTACTCATAGGATAGGACATTTCAACACATATTTAAAAATGAAAAAAATGGCTTTCACTTTTTTTTTTTTATTTAAAAAATGACGTATCTCATCATCATAGAAAATTATCTTAATTATAACAAATAAAACGAGAGTACTTAGATGATTTTTGAATAGACTAGAATATTCGATTTAAGTACGATCGATCGAGGTCAATAATCTTAAAAGGTGTGTACAATATTACTATACATGTCATACTTAATAGTCTTATATAATATATTTGACAATCTTATTTAATACTATCAAATACATAATTGGAATTAAGGGTCACAATAACGTATGACTTCTTTATTAGAATTATAATGGGAGTTAATTTGGTCATCATATCACTTTACTTTTTGGTTTTGTAAATAAGGATCGATCAATGAAAATGAATACAATTAATATACAAATAATAAAAATATATTAAGGTATTGGTGTAACAATTCCAAACCTAAGTTAATGATATACCAAATTCTTTACCTAGGTGATCCAACTTTAAATGAAAAACCACGTGAAGAGATTCCACAAAAGCAGTCAAAGAGAAATAATTTGTAGGTTCCAAATTAATTCGTAGTATTATTGTACCTAGCTCAAATAAAACTAGGGCACGTTATTGATTTGTAGGTTTATATACTTTGCAATGGTGGAAAGGTGTTTGTGCATCGAGTTGCTATTTTTGTTGCTTACTCCACGGCAATGCCGTAACAGCGAAAGCCGCCCTCTTTTGTCCCTCCAAATGCTCTTATTATCGACATTTTGCCAATATGAATTTATTACAAAGCACTATTGCTTCCGGTGAATAAAGCGATTTGAAAAAAAATAGAAAAGTGCCTGAAATTGGCTAATTTGAATTAATGCACAGTTAAGGCTTATAACATGTATAGAACTATCTCGGTTAGGAGGTCAAATAGAAATTTTCAAATTGTGTGCTATGCATTTTCCTTTTCTTAATGTATATGTATTTGTCAATTAAAATGTGGGCTTTTGCAGCTAGATTGTTCGAAATGTATTTCATTCATATGAGTGAAAATATTCGTTAATACTAATAAAAACATGAATATTTTTTTTTTCAACAGAGTTAAGATCCTTCGTTGAATAGAAGGATTGGCTTATTAGAGTGAGCGTTTGGTAACGCTAAACTAATGCCAAATAGTATTAGAGAACATGCTCGTATTATTTATTTACTAATTAAGTCCCCCATGATAAGTGATACCATCACTGTGATGGAGTGTCAGTCAATACATTCATTTTATGTATTTCATATTTAATTTATTTTTGGAGTATCTTTAACTTTGGTATATTAGAATTTCAGTTGTTTGTTGATTAATTAAATATAAATGTAAAATAATAAAGCAAACGGCATTGACCGTAATTTTTTCCTATTTTATATTAATTCTTCAGTTTATATTAAAAAACTATTTTGACAAATTTCCTAGACACCGTTTCTGATATCATTTTTTAAAATCTGGAAATATATATATATATATATAATATATAATAATAATAATAATAATAATAATAATAATAATTTAATTATAGAGTTAAAAAATATTTAATTGTCATCATTAAAAAAATTCACCAGAGCCAGAATGACAATCAATTAAAAAAAAAGGAACAATTAGACGGCAGACACGAAACCCACTTGCTAAAACGCACCGGCGTGCGCATTACGCACATTTGCCTAGTCACCTTTCATGCTGAAACCAGAGTGCGCAATACGCTATGAGCTCATATTATCGGAGGACCAAATAGAACCTACTAAACTTAACAAAGCGCAGTGACAATCTCTCTCCCTACTCTCACGAACTATTGCCTGCTTAACAGCAAGGCGTCTCTTCCTAAACAGCTAACTAGTAACTAACCTTTCTTTGGCATGCATAGGGATAATATCTTGCAAGTCCTCATTGTTTTAAATATTTTATTAAATTAAGTAATAAACCCTATCTACAATTAAATAGATACTTTTTTTTGGGGAAAGTATGAATAATTTGACACTTAAAAATATGTTTGGCATTTTTTTTCAACATTAATATGTACATATAAACAGGTTAAATAGTCTAGCCCACAATTGTATAGTTGATGTTCATGTCTAGGTTTTAAAAAAAATTCTTTCATATTACATAAGAAAACTCAAATTTTTTATATTAAGAATAAAGTGCAAAGATTTCATGAGATTACTATATTAATATCTACAATCAGACAATTATTTGGACTATATTTACAAATTTTATATAGCACTGTCCAAATTATTACTCTCTCTAATATTCAATATACATTTACTTCACTCATATTTTGAAAGAGATAAGATTGATTTCACTCAAATTAAAAAAAAAATTAAATCCCAACAATGCGTTGTGGGAGTACGAATTCATGTGTGAGGGCATAGTCCTAACCTTTGGAAGTATATTTAATAATAAATATTGATTATTAAATAGTTTTTCATATTTCTATTGAAGTTGCTTTTGATGAATATTACTTAAAGCTTAAGTAGGGTAATTTTTTTTAGTCAATTATTAAATAAATAATTCTATAACTATAAAATTACTTATCATTTTATTTCTTTTAACAAAAGGTAGGTGATAGACAAAGTCAAATTAGTTTTTTTAGTCTTTATCTTATTAGAATTTGAACTCAAGAGGTTAATCAAATGAAGATATTTAAAAACTACTCGGCCAAATTATGAGTAGTATTTACCAAAATATTTCATTATTAAAGTATGATTGTCATCTCACAAGTTTTGTATTTTATTTTATTTTTTATTTTTACAAAAAAGTTAAACCTTAAATCTTACAAAACCCAAAAATAATCTCAAATTATCGTAAAAGCTCTAGTGAAAATTAATTTTATTAACACTTGTCTCACATTTAGGGGGGAAAAAAGTGCTGGTAGTTAATGCAAGTTTTAAAACTATTTTTCATTTAATGCTTTACTGCAAGGTCCATCTTTGGTAGACATTTAGTACTTAAATTCAAAATTATTACTAATTTACTATTTATTTATAATAAAGTCAAAATTTTACTTCAAAAAATATTTCTTCCTAGAATGAACTACTAATATTACAATACATAAGGCATTGATTTAACACTAAAAGAAAATAAAAAAATTTACAATGTTATTTCATTTATTTTATTCTTTATCTCAAACAAAGCATTATAATTCCCCTCAAATTGAAATATAAGCTCCTTTTACTAGCACTTTTAAGTTGAGCAAACTGCAAACACAAGTTATAATGTGTTCAACTATTTTTAGATATTATATTAATTTTGAACATATTTATTATTATTTTTCTTTCAAATTATATATTTTTAGAATATGCTACCAATTTTTTTTTCTTTGCCAGAATAGAAAATACTAAAGATAAAAATTGACAATGAGTACACTTTATAGTTTGAAATTTCATAATGTATGTCGCCCAAGTTCATTGGCTGATTTTCTAATGCTTTTTATAATTTTGTTAGTGACCCTATATTCATAGTGAGTCAGTTGCTTGACAGTTAGTCAAATTAAGTGAGCATTAATCTGCACGTATTTTGCCACAATTTTGGTACGTTTAATAAACTCTAAGATAAGGGATCCAAATGACTTTATCCCTAAAATAAATTATCTCTATATTCTTTTAAAATTTGAAAAAAACGAAATGATAAATTTAAAAATCAAATCACTCTCAAAACACACACTGCCACTCTCTGTTACTCAGATTTAAATCACAATCTGGAGAGAGAAAAAGAAACAAAAAGAAACTCACTCTGTTCATTCTAGCTCAAAATCAACACTGCAGAGTCTACACTGCATCTTCTCTCTATCTATCATTATTTGGAACCCTAGGATTTGGATCTTTGTGGTAGTCGTTAGATTTGAAACGGCAACGTTCTGGATCTTGTCGGAAGTAGTTCGGTTGGATGTGAGCGAGTGACGGAGAGGAGGTTGGTCGGTTAGCTAGTTAGGGGATCTCAGATCGAGGAGAAAATGTCGGAGGTATCCGGCGACGGAGGGGCGGCGGCGCCGGAGCTGAATGGGAGTGCTGGTATGACGGCGACTCCGGCCCCGCCCCCGTTGACGGTGTCGGCGTCGTTCAAGGAAGGAGGTGGGGGAAAGAGCTCTTCGAGAAGGCGACCGGTGAGGCCGAGCTTCGACGCGGATAATGAGTTTATGACGCTATTGCACGGGTCGGATCCGGTGAAAGTGGAGCTTAATCGGTTAGAAAATGAAGTGAGAGGTGCGAAATGCGGCTCGATCTGGCGATTTGTATATTTATTTATTTTTTTTGAGAAAGATAAAATTGTTTTGTTCTTTTATTTTTTTCCTTCTGCTGTTGTTTGCAGATAAGGACAGAGAATTAGGGGAAGCGCAAGCGGAGATCAAGGCTTTGAGATTATCTGAAAGACTCAGAGAGAAAGCTGTGGAAGAGGTCAGTTTTATATTTCTAGTTTGTTTTTGGGAAAAATTTATTGAGTTCATTTTATTTCTCAAAAAACATTTAATGATTTATGAAAGGATATTTTTGTTATTTTTGATGCGGGTAAGCTGATCTCACTGGGAAGACCCAGCTGGTTTAGATTGTAATGTTTTTACATTTTCAGCTAATGTGAGCCTTTTTCTGATTTTGCAAAGCTAAATGCAAAATGTGGATTATTTAGATCCTGCATTATCAGTAAAAGCTAAAATGAAAAAAATTACGGCTAAATGTCCAGAGCCCCGAAATTCTACCTTTCACCAGATGAATAGGAGATAAGCACCCTTACATTCCTGAAAACAGTTATTGGCTATTACGAACCTATTTTGGCAAATTCCTTATCATTTGTACCTCTGTGTTGTGTGGGAGAAGGAGCAACCTGTGAGTCTATTTTTGCAATTTTGCAATGTTTGATGTTTCATGCTGTGCTGTGCCACCTTGTCTATCTTAATTTTAAGACTCTTGTAGTGGCTATGTCATATACATCTAGAGCAACAATTTTATGACTATTTAACTGTTGCTGCAAAGGTAATGAGACTATTTCAAGTGTCTGCATGTGTAACTTTCAGAGAATTCATGGCATTGGGGTTAACAATCATCTTTACATTTGAAGCCGCTTTAATATTAGTTGCTTCTTGCTATCTGATATTTGGGGTTTGCTCCTGTCCTTGATGTTTTGTTGGTTGCATGTTCTAGTTCTTCAATTGGTAACAGTTTTTGGAAGTTGTTTGGCATTTACCTGCAATTTATACCCATTAGGAATGTCCATATTCCCATTTACAGTTTTTGATGGGGCTTTCAACATCCAGAGATTTCGAATTCCATCCATTTTCATATGTGTATCTTTTTGATTTCTTACTTGGTAGGAAATCAATTGTGGTTGCATCTACTTGGAACTTGGTTTCTCCAATGCTTGTGTATTGAATTCTTCAAAATTTTGATATGTATGATTGATTTGATTAGTAACATTTTATGTTTCTTTTTTGTTTACTATGTCTAAAATTACAATATTTTGTTCACTGGGTGCTGACTTTGCCCTCAATCTTGCTGTATTCCCATAGCTTACTGAAGAACTATCAAAAGTGGAGGAGAAGCTCAAGTTAGCAGAAAATCTGATAGAAACCAAAGTATTCTTTTAAACCCTCTTGTAGCTCTTGCTATGATTTTGTACTGATTTTCACAAAGCTATATTAATCAAATAAATTTTCTTGCAGAATCTTGAAATTAAGAAAATCAATGATGAGAAGAAGGCATCCATGGCAGCTCAGTTTGCAGCTGAAGCCACACTTCGAAGAGTTCATGCTGCTCAGAAGGATGATGATATGCCTCCAATCGAAGCCATACTTGCCCCTCTTGAGGCTGAGCTTAAGCTAGCACGACAAGAGGTTTGTCCGATATCTTCAGACGTTGTTCTATCTCAAAAGTAGAATGACCGGCATTAAAAGTTCTTCTGAGCTCTTTCAACGATGATTTGTCTCATTTCCTTACAGATTGCAAAACTTCAAGATGATAACAAAGCATTGGATCGCCTAACCAAATCAAAAGAAGCAGCTTTGCTTGAAGCTGAGAGGACTGTTCAGGTTGCTTTGGCTAAGGCTTCTATGGTAGATGATCTCCAGAATAAAAACCAAGAGCTAATGAAACAGATAGAAATTTGTCAGGTATTACTATCATGCTTCTTTTTTTCTTCCTTTTTGGTGCATTAGAACTTGGGATATTGATTTGTCTGCCAAGTTAGTATATTCATCCCATGTGTGTTGCTTGTATACAGGAAGAAAATAAAATTTTGGACAAGATGCATCGGCAGAAGGTTGCGGAGGTTGAAAAGCTTACCCAGACAGTGAGGGAGTTGGAAGAGGCCGTTCTTGCTGGTGGTGCAGCTGCTAATGCTGTGAGGGACTACCAGAGGAAAGTTCAGGAGATGAATGTAATGAGCCAACACATTTAAGTACCACATTTTGTTTTATTTCACTTGGTTCGTATGGTTGTGGACAAACCTAAAAGTGGCAACAACATTCCTCTTTTCATTTTCTCCCTTAGGAAGAACGCAAAACTCTTGACCGTGAGCTGGCTCGTGCAAAAGTAACAGCTAATAGGGTAGCGACTGTGGTAGCTAATGAATGGAAAGACGCTAACGATAAAGTGATGCCTGTGAAACAATGGCTTGAAGAGCGGAGATTCTTACAGGTTACTTTTGATTTTTACCTTCATTTTCAGTTCCTGCATTTGAGTACTTGCTGGCGGTTTCTTTCCTTGATTGACATTGTATACTCTTGCTTTTTGTATGTCCTTCTCATTACCACTCTGTCATTACAGGGAGAAATGCAGCAACTTCGTGACAAGCTGGCTATTATTGAACGAACTGCAAAGTCTGAAGCACAGTTGAAAGTAGTAATCAGATTATTCTTGCTCGTTCTTGGAATTGCTTACGTTATTACATCTGTGGTTCTGGAAATTAAGCATTTCTAATGTATCTTACAGGAAAAATATCATTTGCGGCTCAAAGTGCTGGAAGAGGGTTTGAGAGGATCTTCAAATGGTAGTGGTCGCAGTATGTCAGATGGTAGGAGTATAAGCAATGGATCCACGCGTCGTCAGTCACTTGGTGGAGCTGATAATATATCAAAGCTTACTTCCAACGGTTTTATATCCAAAAGAACACCGTCCTCCAGATCTTTGTCCTCTAGTACTGTTTTGAAGCATGCTAAAGGAACATCAAAATCATTTGATGGAGGCACAAGATCATTAGACAGGAGTAAGGTACTTTTAAATGGATCACTCAATCAGTCTATTGATGCAACAAAGGACAGTGATACACCTAATACCTGGAAAGGGAATCTGGAAGATAAGCCTAGTGAGTTCCAGTCAACAGATACAGAGGATAGTGTCCCTGGGGTTTTGTATGATTTACTGCAGAAAGAAGTTATAGCTTTGAGGAAAGCTGGTCACGAGAAAGATCAGAGCCTCAAAGACAAGGATGACGCTATTGAGGTTGATAATCTTGTCCTACACCTATCTGTCTGTGGTTTTATAATTTATACTTGTGGTTAAATTTTTGGCTGACTTTTGTTTACAGATTTTAGCAAAGAAAGTAGATACATTAACTAAGGCAATGGAGGTTGAGGCGAAGAAGATGAGAAGAGAAGTAGCTGCAATGGAGAAAGAGGTAGCTGCCATGCGTGTGGAAAAGGATCATGAAAATAGGGCGAAGCGGTTTGGCAATACCAAGGGCCCTGTCAGCAGTGCTCAGCTGCTTCCTGGGAGGTACTTAACCTAGCAATTTATTTTTTCATTCGGCTTCTCAAGTAATGTCTTTGATTATTATTGTTCGAATCATATCATCGTTGACAAGTCCTTTTACCTGTGCAGAAATGTTGCACGAAGTGGGTTAACGCGCAGCACACAATGACATAAAGTCACTGGGGCATCAACAGTGTGGAGTAAATCTGCATAGCCCTTGTTCATTCGTCCGTTCTATTTTTTATTTTTTTATCTTTTCCCCATTTGTGATTGACTATAAGATTGTAACATGCATGCCGAAGACCTCATGTTCACTGAAATTGGCTAGAAGAGAAGAAACAAAATCAGAGGAAGAAATCGGTGTGCTTCTGACATAGTCTCTTATTCCTCTGCTTTAGAGATAAGGGAAAAAAGATAATCGAAAGATATTGACTTTGGTGGGCTAACCTTTTTGTCAGGTGTTCTACTCTTGAGTGGGCAGTGGTGTGGTTGTATAGGTAGCTTATTGTTGGCTTTTCTGTCTACCCTTTCCCTTATTCCGCAACTTAAATTTGTAATTTGCAGCTAGTGTGATTGTTGGTTCAGGTTTGTTAATATTCTTGTAATCAGATCAAAAAAATCAGATCCTTTATTGTTGTGGTGTTCATCTATAGTTCTTGTTGGACATATTATATGGCAGAATGATAAATTTGTTATTGTCACTGTTATGGCCCCATGATACTTGCGAAAACCAGTTACTGCAAAATCTAGTCACATTGCTTTTCTGTAAATGGTTGGTTTTACCAAAGCTTTATTTATTTTGATGTTGCAGTTGAAATGCTAGGACACTTTGTACATTCACGTTAAGTTTGCAGTTGAAGCAAGAGAAGATTTTTAATCTTTTGCCCATAAGTGGTAATGTGGTACAGTGGTATAGTTTGATGAGCGAAGAAGCTAGTGTGCGTGATAGGCTGAGCATCTTCTCCTGCCTTTCAACTTTCAAATATTGTTTTTTGGGGTGATTACCTCTGGGGGGCAGTGGCACTTTTTGAGTAAACATTTCTTTTCCCCTCATGTCCTAGGCCTGGGGTGACGACCCCTGGGGAGCACTTTTCGAGTAAACATTTTTTCCCCCGTGTTCTAGGCTTAATTTGTAAGGAAAAAGTACAAATAGGAGGGAGATAAGTAATGATTTTAGGGTGCGTTTCACTTGTATTAATTGCATTAAAATATTTGTTCTTATGCTAACTCATGTTTGTAATTTCATGCATTAAAAATGTGGTTAATATAATCCCTGGGGGATAAGAGTTGTATTGCCTTTAAATATTATTCATATTGTGAGTATAATCACTTAACTTTTATTATTTAATAAATTATAAGAAATTTAAATTCATTAGATATTAATTTATATTGATATTTAAATAAAAAAACTTAGTTTGATTAATAATATAAGAAAATAATAAACCTAAATATTTAATAGAGAAATGTTAATGCGTTATTTTTCTTTCATTACATAAAATAATTTTTATTATTTTACTTTAAATATGTAAAAAGTATCTTAGTTTTGTTTAATTATTTATTAATTAATAAATAAAAATAAATTTATAATATAATATTATAATATTTTATAATATAATATAATATAATTTATGCTGTAGTGCAGTAAAATTTAGTAATATTGATCATATTTTATTTAATAATAGTATATTATTATAAAAATTAATATATAAAAGTAATTATTTAATACTTAATTGCAAAAATTGAAAATAAAACCCTAAAATATTAACAAATTTAGTATAGTCTATACTACATTTCATTACAACTTAATATAATGTACATTAATGCAATATACTATAATACAATACGACTAATATAGTATATCAAACGCACCCTTAAGTGCTTTAAGGCATAGCTTGGTTAGTTGTAACTTGTAAGTGGGTTCATTTTTGCCAAGTCTTTAAAAAACAAAAAAATGGTATATGCTCATTTAGTCCTTACATTTTAATTTAAATGTCCGTTTAATCTCTATATTTAAAAAAAACTCAAAACACCTATAGTTAAATGTATTGTATTCTTACCATTACTTTTTTTCTTTCATTTTACAACAATATCCTTCCAACAATAGGTTGACATTAATTAGCTATCTATAAAAAATTTTAATTAGCAAATTAACCAATAATTATTATTAGTAAATTAGCCAATAAATATTAGAATGAAAAAACTATAATTTTTTTTGTACTTGTATAACAATCTTGCTAATAATTATATATAAATAAGTTAATATCAGCCGACTTTAAGCAATGTTTAATATTCATTTAAAATAATCTTAGTAATAATTATTTTATTAAAAAATTAATCCCAAAAATAAAATAATAACATAAAAATGTGTGTAATTTTTTTTTTTATATAAAAATAATATAAAAATAGATTAGGGTTTCCACTTAAATAAAGTAGGCTGGTAGGCGCAATTTCAACTTCAAGCTTTCGGTCATCGTTCTCTCCTACTTAGTAGTTACCTCTAAAGCTAACTAAGGTATTTTTTATTGTTTTATTCATAATAGAACCCACTTTGTTGGAGAAATATATGCATGTTGTTTCTTGACACATGGCCGTTCGTGAAGCTTATCTATGAAGGACTGCTGCAGCTGGGGCCTTCACATGCGAGTTATGATCATGGAATCATCCGCACCAGGTCAGGAGAAGAAAAGAAGAAGGAGAAGGAGGAGACAAGTAATTTGATTTCGAATATTCCAGACACAGTGATTGAGATAATTAGTGAAATCTTGAGCCGGTTACCAGTAAAATCGTTGGTGAGGTTCAAGTGTGTTTCCATGCAGTGACAGAAGATCCCCGCTTCATCAACACGCATTTGTCGTCTCTGGGAGGTTTTGATCTTGATAGTTATGATCTCGGTAGCGGACGTACGTTCCAAGTTATACACAAATATATATATTGGCGTGGTACTGCCGAGGAACAAAGTCGCCGAAAGATACCACCTCAAGAACCCTGCGAGCCGCTGCACACTTGATCTGCCCGCTCCTTATTTTGACAGCTAGCTAATGATGAGGATCAGAGACCCCTCGATATCCCTCAATTCAATGGTCTTGAACCAAATTTGACAACCATATTGGAATCAGCACATTTACATTGCGTGGGGCTTCGCCGCAATAGGTCAGAGTGGTTTCTAATTGACATCAAGAACGAGTGTGCCACCGTTAACACTTTGCCCCAAGGTTGTTTCTCGGATTTGGACAAGGTAAAGGTTATTTTTTTGGCAAGATAAATTAGCGTTTGCTAGTGTTGATACAGTCAATAGCAAACTCCGCGTCCTGGTTTTGGAACATTATGAGAAGCAGCGCAAATTTAGTGACATTATTAGGAAGATTGATATTCCCTCTACGTTCAATTTTGCTACTTGAAAGAATTATAGATCAGATTGTTTGTTTGCAGAGAAAATAAGAGAAAATGTAAAAGAAAGATTGAGAAAATTCTAGAGAGCTTATGAATCTGAATTTGTTTTATTTCTCCTTAATGACTATTACAGAAACAACTGATATTTATACTAACATTTCTTAATCATGATCTCTGTAGCCAAACTACTAACTAATCAGCTAACTTTCTATCACAATGCATTTCATGCTTCCAACTAATTATAACTAACTGGAGATGAGCTGGCATCTGAGCTGGCAACCGAATCTTTACAGTGCTCTGCATCCTTTACAGTGCTCTGCATTTTTCTTTAGCTTCAGCATCTTCCTTTCTTCGTTCTCCATAATGTGCTGCTTTAACTGCCCCCCTCAAACCCCCCCTCAAACTCAATGGACAGAGATGAACATTGAGTTTGGCTCTCAGATAATTGAATTTTACAAATGACAGAGGTTTGGTCATTATATCAGCAATTTGTTCTTCACTTGGCACATATTGAATCTTTAGCTCACCTGCCATCACCTTATTTCGGATGAAGTGCATATCAATTTCAATATGCTTCGTTCTTGAGTGGTAAACAGGATTTCGTGCCAATTCAGTAGCACTGATGTTATCACACCAGATCATTGGTTTTTCTGTGCAGCATATTCCTAGTTCCTGAAACAAGGATTGGAGCCAAGTTAATTCTGCACTTGCTGATGCTAATGCCCTGTACTCACTCTCTGCACTAGATCTTGTTACAACAGACTGCTTCTTTGATGACCATGATATCAAGTTGTTTCCCAAGTAGATACAATAAGCACCAACTGATTTCCTATCATCTAAGTCACACGCCCAATCTGCATCTGTGAAACCAGTGAGCTTCATGCTTCCCTCTCTTGTAAATTTCAAGCCATAGTCCTGAGTAGCTTTGAGATACCTTAGCACTCTTTTACAAGCCATTAAGTGTTGTAGAGTAGGAGCAGATACATATTGGCTAAGCTTGTTAACAGCAAACGCAATTTCTGGCCTGGTTAGTATTAGGTACTGCATTCCACCAACTATACTTCTATAGTGTGAAGGATCTTCAAGATAGTATCCAAGCTCCCCTTGAACCACTTTTTGCAACTTTGTTCCAGTGCTCATAGGAGTATCAATTCCTTTGCAGTCAATTATCTCAACTTTAGACAGCAGATCTCTCACATATTTCTTCTGTGATAAATAGAGACAGTCTGCATCATATACTACTTCAATTCTAAGAAAGTATGACAAATTCCCAAGATCTTTTAAAGCAAATGTTGTATTGAGCTGAACTATAAAGTTTTCCAATTCTGCACTGCTTGGACCTGTGATCAGAATATCATCAACATATACTAGAATTAGAATGATTGATGTTGAAATTCTTCTGACAAATAGAGAGGTATCCGAGTTGGTATTAACAAAACCCCAATGTAACAAGCAACTTTTCAACTTGTCATACCAAGCTCTAGGAGCTTGTTTGAGTCCATATAAGGATTTGTGTAATTTGCACACAAAATGAGATTTCTGATCATCAATAAAGCCCTCAGGTTGTTTCATAAAGACTTCTTCTGTTAAGTCTCCATTGAGAAAGGCATTGTTGACATCAACTTGCCTTATCTTCCACTGATTCATCACTGCCAAGCTTAGCACAACTCTGACAGTAGCTGGTTTGATCACTGGACTAAATGTTTCAAAATAATTCACACCTGCTACTTGTTGAAAACCCTTAGCCACTAGTCTTGCCTTGTATTTAGCCACACTTCCATCAGTATTATATTTGATTCTGTACACCCACTTGTTATCAATAACTTGCTGACCAGCTTGTCTTGGAACCAATGTCCATGTACCATTTTTAATTAGAGCACCATATTCCTCCTTCATAGCTTGTAGCCATCTTGAATCACTTAAGGCCTCCTGAACAGTGTCGGGTTCTTTGTGAATAAGAACAGCAGTGTAGACCTTTGGCTTGAAGATACCTGCTTTACTCCTAGTCATCATCTGATGTGTGTTTTGGTTTGGATGAGGCTGTATAAGTGGATTAGGATTTGTAGAAGAAGAGGGATTGTGCATAGGTTCATTGGTTGATGTGTTTGTATTTAAAGGTGGAACATGACTGATAATGCCTTGCTGTGAATCTTGATCAGCTCTTGGTTGTTCAGGACAAGCTGAGTGACTTGTACTGCTGCTGTCTGAACTTACTGAGGTTGGATTAACAGCGCTGTTATTAGGAAGAATTGGTATAACAGGTAAAGTAGAAAGATGATGAACTTGCTGGGAAGTAATAGATTGTGAAACATGAGAATCTGATTGAGAAGAGTTATGAAATGCAGAATCTGCAGTATATGGAAAGGTGAACTCATCAAATACAACATGTCGAGCAACATAGACTTGACCTGAAGCATTCAAACACCTATACCCTTTATGTGATGGACTATAACCAATGAAAATGCATTTGCTTGAATGAAAAGCAAATTTATGTTTGTTGTAATCCCTCAAATAAGGATAACAGGTGCAGCCAAAACACCTAAGCATGTTATAGTCAGGTTTATGTTTAAAGACCTTTTCATATGGAGTCAAAAGTTTTAAAACAGGAGATGGTAATCGATTAATATGATATACTGCTGTATAGAAGGCATCCCACCAGAACTGAAAAGGTAACTTGGCTTGGGCAAGTAGAGTTAGACCTAATTCCACAATATGTCTATGTTTTCTTTCAACCAATCCATTTTGATGATGTGTGTATGGACAAGAATGTCTAAAGATAATGCCTGATTGGTTTAAGAACTTTGTGAAAGGCCTATACTCCCCTCCCCAGTCAGATTGAAGCATTTTAATGGTGGTGTCAAACTGATTTTCAACCTGTAGCTTAAAAAGTTTGAAAACTTCCAATGCATCTGACTTGAATTTTAAAGGGTATATCCATGTGTATCTACTGAAATCATCAACAAAACTGATGTAATAACGATATCCATCTCGAGATAAAGAAGGAGAAGGTCCCCATAAGTCTGTGTGTACAAGTTCTAGGACTTTGAATGTTTTGGTATCTGTAGAAGGAAAATGGAGTCTATGAACTTTCCCTAGCTGACATGCTTCACATGTTGTATGATGCAAATGTTGTATTTGATGTATAGGGATGCGAAGAGTTTTAATATTTTTGAGCATATGCAACAACACTGGAGTATTAGGATGACCAAATTTTCTGTGAAGAAGTAAGGCTTTATTGATAGATGTGTTACAAGAAGATACAGCAGTTTGAAAACACGTTTTCAAATCTGTAATTTTATTAGTAACACCAGTATGATCAATAGAGTCAGAATGATAAAATGATAACATTGAAATTGGTTGACTGGTAGACATGTGAGAAAGAAAAGGTAAAGATGATGACTGAGAATTTGAGGAAGAAGAGTTTATCAACAGCCTGTATAATCCTTTCTCAGCAAAGCCCTGCATCAGTACTTGCCTCTTCAGAGTATCCTTCACAACACAGATATTACCAAGAAATTCAACAGACAAATTATTATCAGTGGTAAGTTTAGAGATGCTTAAAAGGTTCTTGGTAATTGAAGGAACTAGCAGAATATCTTTGAGTGCAATAGGTGTGTGTTGTTGTTTGAAATGTGGACTGTTAAAAGTAAGAAATGCATCACCAACATGGGTTATAGGCAAACCTTGTCCATTGCCAATAATGAGCTGATCTGATCCATTAAATTGCTCTCTGATATGCATATTGGCCATGTTGTTTGTGAGGTGATGTGTAGCCCCCGCTATCTAGATACCAACCCTCATCAGCTGGTCCTTCATAGTTTGCAACATAGGCAGCTCCAGGAGTGGAAAATGAATCAAGGGAATGATCCATTGAATGCATATAAGGTGCTTCAAAATTCGCAACAAAGCTAGAGTGTGGCTCAAGACTTGCCATATATGCTGACCTTTGGCCTCTGCCTCTTCCAAAATGCCTGGGTTGTGGTACATAGTTTTCAACATATCTATGCCAACAAGCATCTGCAGTATGTCCAGATTTGTGACAAATTTGACACACTGGCATATTCTCTCTAGATCCATCTTCATTTGAAAATGATGCTTGACCAAGGATTGTGTTGGAAATATGTTTATTATATGAAACTGGTCGAGAAATTTGCATGTTCATTGATTGGCCCCTTCCAAAACCATGACCACTACTGGAAAAGTTTCTTGGATTTACAGGAAACATCATTCCTCTTCCTGCACTAAAATTTCTATTTCCAACATTGAAATGACTTTGGTATCCATTGTAGCCTCCTTTTCTATTGTGTCCCCTGGCTTGAGAGTAATTCACATTCATCATTCCATATTTGGCATTAAACATAGTTTTAGGTTCTTGACTCTGTTCCAACCTAGCTTCATGTGTCAGAAGTAATGCATAGGCATCATCATATGACATTTTATTGGCAGTGATTATTGAAGCCAGATCTAAGTAACCAGATCCTAATCCATTCAAGATTTGTATCAATAGATCTTTTTCAGATATTGGACTACCAGCACAAGCAAGTTTATCAGCAAGTGCTTTGACTTTCAAGCAGTACTCCTCAACAGTCATATTTTCTTTTCTAAGTACATTCAATTCATATCTTAGTTGTAAGATCTTAGCTTCAGATTGAACACCAAATTGCTTCTCAATAGATTTCCATGCTTCAAACGAACTATCACAATTAAGAATAGAGCTTAAGATACCTTCACTAATCGAAGACAAGATCCAGCCAAGAAGAGTTTGATCCTGTGCTCTCCAATTGATATATGCTGGATTGTCAATTTGCTGCAGTGATCCATCAGCTGCTGTATGAGTGATATATTGTTCTGGTATGATTCGATTATCAGAGATGAGATGTTCAAGACGATTTCCTCTGATTGATGTGAGAACTTGCTTGCGCCATAGTAGAAAATTTGATCTATCAAGTTTAACTGAATTGCTAAATGAAAAAGAGATCTGAACTGAGTGATTGTTATTGATTTGATTCAGATTAGAAGTAGTGCTACTGGAACTTGCCATGATATGGCTCTGATACCATGAAAGAATTATAGATCAGATTGTTTGTTTGCAGAGAAAATAAGAGAAAATGTAAAAGAAAGATTGAGAAAATTCTAGAGAGCTTATGAATCTGAATTTGTTTTATTTATCCTTAATGACTATTACAGAAACAACTGATATTTATACTAACATTTCTTAATCACGATCTCTATAGCCAAACTACTAACTAATCAGCTAACTTTCTATCACAATGCATTTCATGCTTCCAACTAATTATAACTAACTGGAGATGAGCTGGCATCTGAGCTGGCAACCGAATCTTTACAGTGCTCTGCATCCTTCTTTAGCTTCAGCATCTTCCTTTCTTCGTTCTCCATAATGTGCTGCTTTAACTCTACTGAGCAAGATGAAGTGACACTGGTCGAAAATCTAAAACCTTTGATAGTTTGTGATTGTCGTGATCTGGTGAAATTTAGATGGGGAATTGATACGCATATTTATTATAATTATAAAACCAAAAGAACAAGGCTCAGCCTTCGGAAAGACGCAGAGAATTTGGAGTCCCTACTGCATTTTAAGGGATTGGGATCAGAACACAATAACGACGGAGAGAGAGTTATTAAATATTGTCCTAATTTGGCAATGGAAAATTCGTGCTTGCCGCTTCAATTCAACGCTGCTAGCGAGGTAAGCCCCGGTGGCGAGAGTTCATAAATTATGGCCAATGAATGTGGATAACCCATGTGGGTGAGATAACTATAACGAAGAAGGTTTATAAATTATTTTATACAAATTATATCCTCTTCCAAGAATTGAAGCTGAACCAAATAGGTTCATCCATAATCTTGTAACTATGAAGCTGCTAGACAAGGGCATTTTTTCAGAAAAAGTTGGGTGGCTCTTCTCAGATTGAATTAATACTTCATTCTAATATAGGAATCAGACGCAACAATTAATTCTTATAGGATACATTTTAGTAAAAGAGTTGCCTAATTCCAACAAACTTTTCCTCTTATTTTAGATTTCAAAATTACTCATATGAGTTTCGATAGTAATTATAAATAGGAATGTTGAAATGAGTCACTCAACAAGGTTTGCAAAGAGAGTGAAAATAATTTGTTAAAATTAAAAATAATTAAAATATATTTGATATTTTTCAGAAAAATTATGAAGAGTGAATTTATGTAAGAGTGAATGCACTTGCAATTCTTAGCCTATTAAGTATAATAACATAATCAATGGGTAATTTCAAAATATATGATTTTTTTTTTAATTTTTTGGAAAGTTAAAATATAATGATTAATAGTACATATGGGCGCGACTGTAATGGTAATTTAAATTTGCTTATTTGCTTATTTTTCACATCTTAGCCTAGGCAAAAGCCAAAAAGAAAAAAAAACAAAACAAAAACAAAATATAATTCCAACATGCAAATGCGACGTGCAACAACTTCTTAAATCTTGAAACAAACGTCTGTCCGTTGATTCTCATTCTGTCTGTTTGCTTTGCTTTGCTTCTGCACCTAAACCTATCTGCATCTTTGATCCCGAATTGCCTTTCTTCTCTGATCTAAATATCCGCATTTCTGATCGAAGAGACTACCGGAAAAAAAAAAGAAAGAAAAAATGGCTACCATGACGAGCTTGATTGGTCTCATCAACAAAATCCAAAGAGCTTGTACTGTCTTAGGTGATCATGGCGGCGAGGGCATGTCCCTCTGGGAAGCTCTGCCTTCTGTCGCTGTTGTTGGTGGCCAGGTTTAATTTCTCTGATTCATTTTTAATTCTGTAAAAGCTTAAATTTTGGAATCTGAGGAGTTGTGCATTTCTTGTTTTTGATCTGGGTTTTTGTTTTTAGAGTTCCGGTAAATCTTCCGTTTTGGAAAGCGTTGTTGGGAGAGATTTTCTACCTCGTGGATCCGGTAATGTCAGATTCTTTCTTTGTCGACATTTTTTTTTAAAATAATTTTTGTTTGGTTTGTCAAAAAAGAAAGGAAACAATTTGACATGTGGGATCTTGACATTTATAGGGTTTTGTAATGAAAGAGATTAGAGTTGTCACGATCTGTCTACTTGGTGGTCAATTTATGTGTGCCAGTGATGTATTGGATGTGAATAATGTTTGCTTAATCATCTTAGTTTTTCAATGAAGAATAATGTATTTCCTTGTTATTCAGTTACTTTCGTCTAATCTTGTCTTTATTTAATTAAAAGGTATTGTCACAAGGAGGCCATTAGTGCTGCAACTTCATCAGACAGAAGGGGGAACTGACTATGCTGAGTTTCTTCATGCACCAAGGAAGAAGTTTACTGATTTTGGTATGTTAAGTTTCTAGATCGTGGCTTTTCCCTTTGTCATGGTTCTTCTGCTGTAGAACTATTAATTGGTTGTCGATTCTTGTTCTCAAATGATGACTTAGCTTATAGATGTTTGTAAAAGTCTGCCCCAAGGGAGTAGCCCAGTTGGTCGAGGTCTCAGGTTCTCTCATTCTGGTGAGCTTAAAAATTCCACCCTTTGTTGTTACATGGGTCATGGGGCGACACCTCAGTTTTAGAGCTTGGCCGGGCGGACCTATGGTCTTGGTCAGTGCGGGAGTTTGAGTTATCAAAAAAAAAAAAAATTTGTAATAGTCTAATTCCTTTTGCCTGGTAAAAGACCCTTGCTGGCTTTGTTACTTTCAGTGTTTCCTGAGACTTGTAGGCATGGTCATAACTATTCAGTTGCACTCCATCGGAATGATAAGACGTCTAGCACTTACTCCTTTTGAGAGTGAATGTTGTCCAGAGACTGTCAGTGTATAGGTTGAGGGTAAGGTTCAGGTGTGCTGGGACTTCATCCATATTATATGGAGCTTATATGCCAGAATTCAAATCCACATACTGTACTATAAGTTTCCATAAAGAAAGATCAGCTTATCCAAGGAATAATGTTATTATTAGATTTTTCCTACTTGTTCTTAACTTGAACAAATTCTTTACTAATGTGAATTGGCTGGCTACATAAATTATTTTATGCCTCATTTACCTCCATATGAGACATATTCTTGCTGAAATCCTAGGCAAGCATTTCTTTTTACAACTTCTATCTGCCTTCTCTTTTTGTCTGTGTTTTGTGTATGATTTTAGGGTACTCTTATCATAAATTCAGATTTGACCTTTAAGTTTTTAATTATTTAACAGATTAAAAATTGATAATAAAATCAATCTGTTGAATTGAAGAGGCTGCATTTTAGCTCGGTTAATATTTGGGTTTACTTATTATTACTGCATAAGCAGTTGACAATGATTTTGAATCTTGATAAAATATTGCTGATTGAGAATTTGAGATATATCGATCTCTCTTAGACGTTCATAATTATTACATTTTGCTTTTATGTTATCAGTAGCATTTGGAAGATCTTTCCATTGAAAGAAAATAAATTTCTTCTTAATCATCCGCTAGAGTGGATAATAAGCAATGTAACTGATAATCATGTGTCACGGCCATAAGAACATTTGGGTCTTTCTTGCAGCTAATTTTCCTGTTATTAGTTCTCATTGAGAGTTAATGCGCTTCAAACAATCATTTCCTCAAATATGGTATGCAAAGCAGTAAGACATTGCATTGCACTGCTTTGAGGTCATTGATTTTTCTGTCTTTTACTTGTCTATGCAATAAGAACTATCGGTTGCTTTGCTTCCAAATCATAGTCAAAATTGCATAGGTACAGTTAGCTCATGTTAAACTATATCTGTGATGAATGTCTTTCCTATTTATTCTCCGTTACTTTTTTAATGAATCACATTCATGGAATAATCGTGTCAGTACATTATCAACAAATATCAAGGTTTTTTTATTATAATATTATTTTGAATTTAGTACATGTAAAACAAGCAATGAGCTCTCTGTTTTTCTTATCCAGCTGCTGTGCGTAAGGAGATTGCAGATGAAACAGATCGCATAACTGGAAAGTCAAAGCAGATCTCTAACATTCCTATTCAACTAAGCATATATTCTCCAAATGGTTTGTATATATGTTTCCTCTTAAAAACTTGCTAAATTTCATAAAGAAATGAGTTTAAGGCAAGCAAGCTACAATGAAATATGTTCTCCAATTTGTTTCTTCTTAATCATGATGCTTATGAGAATCTGTATGCTCTTCTCTCTCAGTTGTTCTCAAAAGAATTGTCTGTTAATTATCCTGTGTATGCTTGATGTAATTGTGAACCTTGATTTGCAATAGCATTTAGCAGCATGTGGCAAATGCCAAAAGTTTTTTCATATTGTTACGTCATTCTTCCCTTTTCTGTGTTTTTTTGCTTTTCCTCTCCATTGAAGGTTTTCTACCCATTTTTTAATTTCACTAGTTTTTTTACTGTTTCATAACATTGTCCTGAATTTTAGTTTTTTCATGTTTTTTACTTGCCCAAGTAGGGAAGACTGACCCACCCTTCTGGACACTGTTTTTATGTTTGGTATAGAAGGTTCATTATCTTGCTCTGCTCGTTTAATAATGCACTAGTTTGCCTCTCTTACATATGTTGATATGTGTAACAATATTGCATTGAAGCATGAGTTCTTATCTATTTCTTTGTTGCTGTAGCTTTCATGGTCACTTGAAAGGTTATGTATGCTAAACTTTCTCAAGTTCCTGACTTTATTCTTCACTTCCGGGCTATGATTTTTATCCTCGAAGAGTAGACAGTGTAATATGTCTTGATTACTACTATTATAGTCAACAGTTCAGGAACTGGGAAGGGACCCAAATTTCAGTTATCATCTGCCAGTAATAAAATGTGACAAGTTCTTATTGCAAGTTATCTATGCCTGTCATATGCTTGAGGCAGTGATATAGTATTTCTCATAACCATTCTGAAGTTTCAGTCTTTCTTCTTAATTTTCATTTGTTGTGCACTTGTCAGTTTTGTTTTCATTAGTTGCAATTACAAGATTTCCTTTTTGTAAATTCTCATTTGTTTTGTCAGCTTTATTTATGGGTTGATTTCTCATTTGGTTTTTTATCAATTTTTTTTTCCCTTTTGACAGTTGTTAACTTAACCCTGATAGATCTTCCTGGCTTGACAAAGGTTGCTGTAGGTAATTTTTAGAACACTATTTATTTTGAATCTGCACTTTTGGCAATAAATCCTTGATTTGATTTTCAATTATATGAATATATATTCTCAATTATGCAATCATGTAATTTTGACTTTTGTAGAGGGCCAGCCAGAATCTATAGTTGAAGATATTGAGAATATGGTTCGATCTTATGTTGAGAAGGTGAGAATTGGTTGCATTTGATCAAACACATAATTTCCAAAAGAGAACATAAAATGCTGATGGGTACAACTATGCTGTTCTGTAATACTGAAGTTCATTTTTGGCTTCAGTGACTGCCTTAGACATTCCCTTTCTTGAACTTTTGAATCAGTCATCCTTTGGTGAAAAAACTGTGCTAGCACCTTGGTTGTATGGATTCAAAAGGTAAAGAGTGAATCTATGGATTTAGCCTTGCCATGGAAAGCAATTGCTTCAATGTCCTTTTCCCTCTGTTGGTTATCTGCCTGACTTCTTTGGGGAGTACTTTCGTTCTTTCTTTTCTGTCTTTGCCTTTCTAATTTTTTCCCCCTAATTGAATTATCCTTATGTTACTTTGAACGACATCTCTAAATAGATAAAGGTTTATTACTGCAGGAAAATAAGCAAATCTTTGAATGATGCATCATATTCTGTCTTCTTTTTCACTTTTGTGGTTTTATAACCTAGCTGCATTATGTGGGCTAGCCCTTCTGCTAATAAAGGTATTTATACTTCCGATTTTTTGTAGCCCAACTGCATTATATTGGCCATTTCCCCTGCAAATCAAGATATTGCTACTTCAGACGCTATAAAGCTGGCCAGAGAAGTTGATCCAACAGGTATTGCTGTTTAAGGCTAGAATGGTTGGTTTCTTCTGAAGCATTGCTTTGGAATAACAATGATAACAGATGAAGATGTTAACGATTTCTTCATGTTTTATGTTTAGGTGAAAGAACATTTGGGGTGCTAACAAAACTTGATCTAATGGACAAGGGAACCAATGCTCTGGAGGTGGGAATTTACTAGACTTAATGCTGCAGCTGCTTGGACCATTATTTTACTTGTATAAGATATAAACACAAGTTACTTTGTATAACTATTTTAGGTTCTTGAGGGAAGGTCGTACAGGCTTCAACATCCCTGGGTTGGAATTGTGAATCGTTCACAAGCTGATATCAACAAGAATGTTGACATGATTGCTGCTCGTCGGAAGGAGCGTGAATATTTTGAAACTAGCCCTGAATATGGACATTTGGCTAGTAAAATGGGCTCCGAGTATCTCGCAAAACTATTGTCTCAGGTCTGTCCCCATCTCTATGGTCTTCAGTATAGTTGCGTTAGACTACAGAAGTGTTAATTTTCTAATGCTATAAAATCTTGCTCATGTTGAATTGTTGTTTCACTTTTTCCCTCATCAGCATTTAGAACGTGTTATCAGGCAGCGGATTCCAAGTATTATTGCTTTAATAAATAAGAATATCGATGAGATTAATGCAGAGCTGGACAGGATTGGCAGACCTGTTGGAGTGGACTCAGGGGTAATGATTAAGACCCATGAGGAATTCGTTTACTTGAGTTGGAAGTAATGTTGTTTCACATTCCTAGTTTATTATTCAATTTACCTATTCTCTCTGAGCAGGCTCAGTTGTACACAATCTTAGAAATGTGTCGCGCATTTGAGCGTGTTTTCAAGGAACATCTTGATGGAGGGTAATCTCATGAACTTTCTCCTACCTTTCTTGACAGTTTCATGTTTGAATAATTTTGTGTAGGTTGTATTTTGAAATATTGTTTGATGATCAACATTGCAGAACATCATTCGAACACTCAAAAAATCAATTCTTTGTTTTTCTGTTGTACCGTATAAGTGCTATTTTGAAAATTTTGTGTGTGTGTATATACATATCAGAAGAATGATGTGAAAGGATATGTAACTAAGCTTCATAATGATTCCTGCTCAAAGGAAAAAATAAATTTCTATCCGATATTTAGCAATAATAATCTATTTTTGGTGCATATATGGCTAACTTTGCCATTTTTAAATCTCTTCTCTCTTCTCGTGAAATTATCCTTTGGAGGAACTCTTGCATTCATGAATATCCATTTTTCCTAGTTCTATAAAGGAAATTGTATGCTCCTCCAGATATTATCGATATACTGAGATTCAGTGGATGAAGAGAGTTGCAATTCACACTATAAATTAATTTTTTAACCTAACTTGTAGCGAAAGGTTGTCAAGCCACCCCACATGGTACTTCAGTCAACCAAGGAAGTCACTATGAATTTGTCCGAGCGTACATTATATGCGAATATCTTCATTTTTAATCTGTTAGACATGATTAACTTTTAACTTTTAACTTTTATGAGAAAGGGAACTGTAAAAATTTACACAAAAAGCATTTGCAAAAGAATTGTGAAATTTACACAAAAAGATAGTGACAATGGAGAACTAGATGTGTCATTTTAGAATATTAACTTCTTAACCTCCAAAACCATCTCTGGAAATATAATCTTTTCTGAAATATGAACTTGTAAAGTTTTTAGTTGGTTTTTAGTTTACATGGTGGGCATCAAGGAACAAAAATATGGACGGAAGAAACAACTTATTGCATGAAAATATTATGTTTGTTTAAAGATGCAAATATTTTATCTGAATTTGGTATTCTCTTGCAAAAGCAAAACTAAATGTAAGACTGGCAGATAGGAGACTTGGCTGTTTTGTTATAGACAGTTCCATTGAACAAATTCTAGTAAATTGATTTGGTAGATGTTCTGAAATGGTGGTCACATTTGAAGCAGGTATTGTCTTATTTGTGGTTAACTTTGGTAAAAAATTATGAAAATTATGGAAGTACTACAGTATATCTTTAAAGTAGCTTGAACTGGTCTAGTATTGGATGTGGCTTCTTGTACAATGGTTTGAAAGTCTGGACTCCACATATTAGCTTAAACTTTTAAGATGGATTGCTTAATGGAACATCAATGCCCAGAAGAACAAATAATATTCAGAAAAGTGCTGCATTTGTACATTACATTGTCTGAAGAATGTGGAAAATGCATATATCTAAAGTGTCTCTTGACAATGTCATAAATTACTATTTCAGGAGGGCTGGTGGTGATAGAATATACGGAGTGTTTGACCATCAACTGCCAGCTGCTTTAAAAAAGCTCCCTTTTGATCGCCATCTCTCAACTAGAAATGTCCAAAAAGTTGTTTCAGAGGCCGATGGATATCAGCCACATTTAATTGCTCCAGAACAAGGTTACAGAAGACTCATTGATGGATCTATCAGCTACTTCAAAGGCCCAGCTGAAGCCTCTGTGGATGCTGTAATGTTCTTACTTTTGTTGTTTTGAAGTTCATCATTTTACATGTTTTTAAGTGTTTAATTAATTATAATTATGGACAGTAGTGCAAAACTGCTGTTATTTGGACTCTACCCATCAGCTTAAATTTATAAGATTAAGGTTTTGTACCATACCATCATGTACATAACCTCTTGGAGCATTCACTGTGCAAAATGCCTAGTGAATGGAGTTTAAGGCGGGTTGGCCATGCGGCTGTTTAGCTTGTCTCATTCACATTTGAGCCACATTGCCTGCATGATGATTCCTTTCTTTTTACACAAGGGGCACTACCTGAATACCCTTATGAATAGAGGAAAAATTTCGACAGTTCACCAAGGGACTTAAGTGTCCAAAAATGGAATGAACTTAAGTATTCCAAAATATAACCCTCTTTTGTCCTTTTATCTTTTTGTCTAACTCATGAAACTGTTATGGAACTTTATCCTTCTTCTTTGTCTTCTTATTTTTATTTATTTGTTCTCTCTCATTCCTTAAGTGTTTTACATAATATTGCCTTCTTCAGGTGCATTTTGTATTGAAAGAACTTGTACGGAAATCAATAGCCGAAACAGAGGTAAGCAAATTTTTGGTCTTTGGTGGTGAAAACTTATGTATTAGATATAAAATAAAAACTATTTATCTGGAATCATATTTTGTCCTCTATACCACAATATTTTGTTTAAGTTTTGTGATTAATAGTTACGAAGATGAAATTATCTTTAGTTCTCTGTTCAATGGCCTGTAAGTTACATGGTTACTGTGTATGAGATTCTGTTTGATCTCTTTGAGTTTTAACAATTAGATCTTTTCCTTAAAAATGAAGATGATGCAAGGATGAGGTCAATGAAATTGTGTCTGTCATGTGTTGAAACTTGTCAGTCTATCTGGCAAAACATGGGACATATTGAAAAATTAAAACTATTCAAGTTTTATTCTTATATACCTTGAGGTGGAGTTTATATTTTTCATAATACCAGGTAAGACATTCTTATTTAGCTCAGTTTCAAATATCAGGTTAACAAAGGAATAGATTAGTGTCCTATTAGATTTTTGTGGAAAGTATTTTACCCTTCTTACGCCACATTATAGATATATTTGCTGACAGTGTACCTTACATACATAGATATTGACAAGCAACTTCTAAGCCTTTTTAAGTGTTCTTATTACATCAATAGGACACAACTCTTTTGACCTTCCAAGATAACCAGAGGTTGATATGGATGTCCTGGTAAAAAAATATATCCCAATGATATATTTTATTGCCCTACCTTGAAGCTAGAAATGGGTAATGGTACTAAGGATCAAATTTTGAGTTGATACTGAGAATGGTATGCAATGGTTAGATAAAACTATTTCTCAATTGATGTAGAGGCGGTGTACTTCTCTTTGACTCTATGGGGTTTTGCAGTATGTACGGTAGAACTAACATAAATTATTTGCGATGAAAGCAGTTTCTTCCCCAGTGAAAAACTGGTCTTTTGTTTTTTAGTCACTATTAATGTGCTTAGTTCATATCATTACTATTCATGGCACTGCAGGAATTAAAGCGATTTCCGACTCTTCAATCTGACATAGCTGCTGCAGCGACAGAAGCTTTGGAAAAATTCCGTGATGAAAGCCGGAAAACAGTTTTAAGGCTTGTGGATATGGAGTCTAGCTACCTCACAGTTGAATTTTTCCGGAAGCTTAGTGAACAACCTGAGAGGAGTGCATCTGATAAAAATGCATCAGACAAGAATGCACCGGACAGGAATGCACCCCCACCAGGACCACAAAATCCAGAACGTTATTCGGACTATCATTTTAGGAGAATTGGTATGCACTGTTTTGTGATCGGACATGCTAAAATTTATTTTGTTTCTATTATACTGTGTTTGGCTTAAATACTCTAGGTCCTCAAAGATTTGGTTTGTGACAGCAAGGTCGCTTGTGCATTTTCTTTTTTATTTATTTATTTTTTGAATAAGAAACCAAATAATTTATTACTATCAAATAAGTACAAAAAGAGATGGACTAGAGCTCCACACAACCAGATTTTCAAAAGATCTATTTTACAAAAAATTTTAATCCTATGCACAGTTATTCATTTATGCTGAGAATTAAGGACCTTGTTGCCATGAAAAGTACCTAGCTGTCTCAAATGAACCTGACTCTATTTGACTCTAAACACAAGATGCCTTTCCCTAGAATTATCTAGATGACACTTATTATTTCTTCTCATCACTCTCTTTCTCACTTTCTGGCTTCTGTGTTAATGTATTCAGCTTTAGGTCTCATGCGCTATGAGATATAGTTTTCATGTTTCAACACTTCTCATACTAGTGTTCCCAAAATGCTAGTTCCTCAAGATGACAATGTATAATGAACAAATTTTGCCACTAGAAAATAAAATCAACTGTCAGATACTGACACATCTGGTAATCTTTATATAGGGTCAAACGTCAGTGGTTATATTGGCATGGTTTGCGATACACTGAAGAATTCTATTCCCAAGGCTGTGGTGTACTGTCAAGTACTTGCTGCCAAGAGATCATTGCTAAACCAATTCTATGCACATGTTGGGAGGCAGGAGGTTAAGTATTTCAACTTCATTTATTTTACGGAAATAAAGCAAAAGTGGGGGAGAGGGGGAGGCAGAGGTTACATGTGACATGTCTTTGATTTTACACATACATGTTTCTTTTTTGTCTTTTCATCTGCATCTTAATCCCTAGCCCTCATAATTTGGTCTGGATAAGAGATACCTGACCAATAAAGGAAGCTATCACCTGTGAATTCTTTGTTAGTGACAAAGAAAGAACAGATAAATGGCAGTAGGTGTTTGATAAGGTCTTGACCTAGACGGAGTTAGAAAGTCCCAATAGATTTATCTCTTCTACTTTCTGGCTCTAGTCTAAATTTCGCAGTTCTCCTTAAAGAGTTATTATCCTTCCCTATCTTGTCCAATTTTAATTCAATTATGTTATTTTCTAAGATTTTATTCTGTTTAAGAAGACAAGAACCAGAATATCTCTTTCCTCTTTACATGAGCAAAAATTCAGCCCATGATTTGCTTAGTGAGATGGTTGAATGAACACGTGCTATGTGCATGTGTGTTAAATGGATACATGCGTGCACATGTTTTTTTGTGTGTGTTAGCATTCACATGTAGGAAAATGTTTAACATCTGTTAAGATCTACTGTTCAACAATCATTGACAAGCCAGGCTTGAGCCTATATGTGAGAATTAGATCTGTATGTGAAACGGTATAACAATCTGTGCCAATTGCGATGCTACATTACTAGCCAAGTAGTCTACCAGTTTGTTCTTTTGTCAATGTTATGTATATGGGGTGCCTTGACTTCATAATTTGACAACAATATTGTTCTGCATTATATGCAGAAGGAGCGACTTGGTAAAATGTTGGATGAGGACCCACAGCTCATGGGTAGGAGGGCCACCCTCGCTAAAAGGCTGGAACTGTACAAATCCGCTAGAGATGAGATTGATGCAGTAGCATGGAAATGATTGAAATCCTATTGCATGAGATATCACGCCAGAACACAATTTTTTCCACGTAAGCTATGTAGGTTTGCTCCATTATTGAACTACTTGCTCATTCTTTTTGTACTTGATAATAATCACAGTGAAATTTGAGACGTGTACTTGAGAGCTTGAAATTAGCATTTAATATACATTCAAGGGGCTGCATTTTCGACATAATTTCGCCCAGAAAAACAAACAAGAAAGATTATTAAATGCATATTCTTAACGGGAAAACCGTAAATAAAATCTTATTTTATTATTCAAAGAGAAAATCACAATAAGAAGCTAAATGAATGACAACAGATGCACGTGCGCTAAGCTCAGGGTTTCTTGTTTTGAAATAATTTTCCAACGGTAACATGCTAACATTATATAAAGCCTTGGCGCTGGCGGTTCATCGCGCTCTCTCTCTCTCTCTCTCGCTCTTGCACTCTGTTTCGAGGTCTCTTTTCCTCTCTCTCTCTCTCTGCAGCCCTAAAATCTGAACCATTAGACAAAAAAAAGGGCAGATGGATAACGATTACAAGAAGAAGAAGAAGACAAAAAAAAGAACCCGAAGAGATTTGAATGTTTGAAGAGGAAGGCTAAAGAGTTATCTATTCTTTGTGATGTTGAGGTTCTGTTTCTTTGCAAAGAAGATGACTCATCTTCAAATTCTTTTGATTCCTGGCCCGAAGACCACAATTCTTGTTTGTCTTTGATTGATAAGTACAGGAACTGCTCCGTTCCTGCAAAATCCTGTAATAGAAAGAGTGCAGTCCTGGGGAAGAGGAAGCAAAGGAGCGAGAATGCGGAATTCGAAACGGGTGGTTCCGTTGGCGGTATTGATTTTGATGTCTTTTACGGGGAATTCTGTGAATCAGTCGAAGCAACCCAGATGGATTTGCGCGAAAATGGGGGATTCAAGGTGGGTTTCTTTGATGGTTTTGATTTAGATGACTTTAACGGTAACTTTTTTGAATCGGTTCAAGAAACCCAGGAGTTCTGGTGCGATAATGTCCACCAAAGTGAGGAGTTCGATTTGGGTTTGGTTGAGGGGCTGGCGTTTGATGAATTGATTCAAGAAGATGAGGAGACGGAGACTGTGTTGTACGAGAACGTCAAAGACGTTGACAAAATCGAGTTGAGTTTTGCTGAGGGGCCGTCATTTGATGAAAATTGCGTCGGCTTTTGTGAATTGATTCAAGAGAGTGAAAAGTCAGAAATTGTTGCCCGCGATTTTGATGCCGTGCTCAACGTCCTCGGACATCGGCAATTACTTGAAGTTTTGACACTCCTTGATTCTTTGTTGGATAAGGCACGGGCCCGGAGTCACTAACCAACCAGTTAGTGAATTTATTCATTTTTTATTTTTTAATTTTTAATTTTTGTTAAAAAAAAAGGTGATTAACACTACGGCATTTCATTGTTCGGCCGGTCCAGAATTTCAACACAATTCGTAGGATAATAATCCAATCTAACCTTTTTATTAGTGATTTGGCTTTTGATTGCTTTCCTGGGCACCGAGTTCATTATGTATTAGTGAATATGCATGTCGAAGTTGGGTTCTAGATCAATCAGCCTGAGACACCTAAATGAGCCCTGAATGCGAGGGTAGAACGAGCCTGCGTTGGCCCACTCGACAACCGAAATGCCCCCTTCACGTGAGAGGGGGAAATACTATTTTGTCGCACGTGAAGGGAGAGTGTCATATGCCCTAGAGGCTGGTCTATTAAATAATTCAACTAATGATTATTAGCCATGATCACTCGAGCTAGGGCCAATATATATATATATATTTTTTTTATTAATGATTGGGGCCATCTCTAATTAGGCATCATCTATTAGTGCTTTGTTTTTAGGCTAAAAGATAAAATTTTTACTCATTGGTACGAGCAGACAGCACATGTGAGATTTAAATATCTCTCATCTTATTCTAATTTTGCCTTTTTAAATAAGTTAATTTCACTAAAATTATTCTCATTCTTAATTAGTTCATGTGAGACATTTAAATTTCAATTTTTTCACCAATTAATTTTATTATTATTCCTTACGACGTGTCAACTTGTTATTAACTCATAAATAACCTTCCAAATTTACCTCCCAACAACTTCTTAAATTATCCATTTATATTCGAGAAGTAACTGAGAAATTAAAATCATATTCGGCATATCTAGTTGCTTGCGTAAGATATTAGTATGGATATTTTCGGTGTTTGAAACTTTGAATATGTGTACAATGTGAGCCTTACATAGGTTTCATCAATCATAACTTAACTAATTGAGGAAAACAACATTAGAATAATTAATACTAAACTAACTTTGGAAAGGGTAAAAAAAAAAAAACAACAAATATTTGTGCAACGCAACGCAACGCTGCTGAAGTCAGGGAGGAGAGGCGAAAGAAAGATTTTCGAGCCTGCCTGCAGGCTGCAAGCAACAACGGCTTTTCAGCCGCATCGCACTGCCACAATGGATTCGCTGGGTCTCCGTTCAAAAGTGGACGAATATTCTTTAAAGTTCAAGCATTGCTCCGGAAAATCCAATGCCTATTTCACAAAGGCTTTGAAATTCTTCGTTATTGCTGTCATAACAGGCCAACAGAAAGGCGCCATAAACACCTGTACGTTTCTTATTCCCATGAAATGGGTACTAAATCTAGTGAGTCTCCCATACCATTAATATAATCTTTCTTCAAATTCACCCAAGAACGACATCAGGAAACATCTGAGTGTTTGTTTAACGCTTCGATCATATTTCTGAACAGAACCATCCTCCATATAATGCATCCAGGCACGCCCTCCATCATATTTGTATTCACATGTGAATTCCTCCGTGTCTTGGAATTTATTTAAAATCTCCGAGAACCATTCGATTGGTTTTGCGAACATAGCTTCAACTGGGACGCCTCGAGTGAAGCTGCATGTATTTGGAAGATTCGATACGTCTGTCTCTATGTAGCAGCGCAGCAGCAGGGACAATCTTGTCATGGACAGGAGGTACTTAGTGAACTTGTTTAACAATCTTTGCAGCCTTGTCTAAATCAGAAGGGGATTGAATGTTTGGCCTAGAATGTGGATCATCGATATAAACGGCAGCTTTTCCTAGTGCAGCTAAGAGAGTCTGCTCTGCTAATCCAATCCGCAACTGTGACTCGAGAATAAGAATCAAATATTGAGATTCACGGTCAGGGGCTGCAACAGCAAGTGCCTGGATTCAATTCCTTGTCTTCTTATGACTATCCTTGCCAGACTCCATAGCAATAAGCCGAAATGTATCAAAAGTTTTGCTAACAGTTAATGGACGAGGCTTGCGTATCATAGACTGAGATGAGCGGCTTGCCCTTGCAACAACACCCAGATCTCTCAACTAGAATATGAAGAAGAAAATGACGAAGATATACTCTAATATAATATATATATATGCCTGCGAACTGCCCTGGCTAGACACAAAATTAGACTATCAGCTAACACCAACATGACATTCTATTGATGGTTTCCAAATGAACAATCTTCCCCATTAGATTAAATGCTAAACTCGCTATTCAGAAACCAATGTCCTTCAGTAGTATAATGCATGTATGTGCAAAAGAAAGAGAAATAAAGCTAGTAATTATATGCATAATTTTTTGTAAGATGGCCATTCTCAAAACAAGCCATTCTCAGTCTCAGGGAGGGAATATAAAATAATACAAAAATTACAAACATGGTAAATATCATACAACTGCCAGAACTATGATAATACATACATTAAAATTGCAGATGCAGAAAATTATCTTAAATTGTATGGCTGTCGGTTACAAATATCATGCACAAAAGTAGTGGCATTTGTACAGATGCATATCTGAACAACACACAATGCATCAAGTGAACAAATCAAGATAAGGAATGCAATATAAACAATGTGGAAAGAAGCACCTCAACTATGTCTATAGCTCGCACCAATCTTCAAAATTTCTTTCGAGCAGGGTGAAAATTTGACTCCTGTAGAGCAGCTATTCATCATTAAATCACTGCTCTGAGTCTTGTTTGCTCGCTAAGCACAACTCATGCAATTCATTAAGTATCCATTCCTCCCCGGTGTGCCCACCCAAAACCAGAACTCTGGTCCCTCCCACCACACAGGTGCTATGACCCCAAGCAAATTTAGGCGGTTGACCAGGAACATTAAGAATTCTCCAAGATGGTTTCTCCTCCGATGGATCTAAAAGGAAGAGCTGAGAAGGAGAGTGCAGCCCAGCAATGGAACCACCAAATATAATAATTCTCCCACAAGGCATGCTAACTGCAACATGGTCAAGTCTAGGAGGGGGAACCACAGCACTCTGGCTGCCTACTCCAGTGAATGCATTGCACTCTAGTTGCTTCCACTGTGGCTCTTCATCCCCCAAATCAATGGTGTAGGACTCACCTGATCGCAGCCGCAAGTGCCCACTCTTTGCAAGCCCACCAAACATAAGAACTTTTGTCCGACCATATACTGAGAGAGAATGCCCTAATCGAGAAGGAGGTGACCATGAAGTTGGAATTTCTCTCCACATTGGCTTGTCTGTAGTGAGATCTAATAGGTATGTGTCACTGAGAAGTACCCCGGCATCTGTGCAACCGCCTGAGACAACCAATTTGGAACCTTCTATTATGCAAGAGCTATGCCAAGATCTAGGAAGAGGCGGAGCTCCGCCAGAAACTTCTTTCCATGTTGGCTGTTTGGCATCCAAGTCCAGAACAAACACATCGTTGAGCAATCCTTGTCTTCCGCATCCTCCAAATACTACCAGCCAGGAACCATTCAGACTGGATAAGGTGTGGCCCCATCGCCCTGGTGGAGATGATTTCACACTCACCCGCCGCCATTCTGGATTTGCAGCATCAAGATTCAAAACAAATGTGTCATCCATTGGCTGCATGTTAACTCCTTCCCCTCCAAACAGAACAAGTCGATTGCCAGCAGCACATGCACTGAAATTGCAACGTGAAGGCTCCACTGCTCCTCTAACCGTAAATTTTCTCCAGCAAACCGCCTCGAGGGTTGTCAGCTCCCTAGCAAGACGGCCCCAGCCTAACTTCTTGGTCATCAATTCTAATGCACCCGTGACCTCCCTTCCCCATGCATTTTGACATACCATCTTCGTTAAATGTTCATTCTTTGTTAATTGGCGAATCCTTCTACAAACAGATCCAATAGATGCTACATCTCTGGGTGTCAAGCGTGAGAGAATGTTGTGAGCCAAAACTTCATCAGAGAGTTGAAGTATTCCACATATATCTTCACGCTGAATGAGAGGTGAATGTCCAGTCGAAAAATATTGAGCTGACTGATCATACTGTTGGTTACAGTTCTCTTTAAATACCGGATAAGACACACGATTAAGATCTATCTTTGCTTCAGAAAAGACTTGAATACCAATTATGTGTGTTACAGTTCCATCATCATCATGTATGGGTGCAAGTCTTAGTCTGTTCACCAGTGGGGTACCATCCTTCCTGAAGTTGAGTAGCTCACCTTGGAATTCAATGCCTTCTTCAAGACAACGTCTGATCTCAGAAACAACAACAGGATCTACCAGAGGGTGCCGTCTTTGAGCACGAGGATCCCGGTATTGTAAGAACCGACTAGACAAAAAGACAAAAGGTTAATATTTAATGGAGGGATCAATAGATATTCTTTGCAACATGGGTCGTAGGCTCATCCGAAAACAGAGTCAATCAACAGAAACTTAGATAAAGCATACTCAGACAAAGTGGCTTTAAGAAACAAGAAACAGCACTTTGTAAAAGTAAATCAATTTAATCCCTAAAGCAAGAAAAAATAAAAAGAAAGAAAGAAAGGAATGAGCTGACATCAAAATGTTGCAAAAAGAAAAAAAAATACAATACATACTGAGAATTCTTAAAGTTTTGTGCAACAATTATTTATTTATTTATTTATTTTTTATTTTGGGTTAAGAGATCAAAGTAGTGAAAGCACAGCAAGTACATTTGGTAGGAGGAAAGGAAAAGAAGAGGAAAGGGGACAGGAAAAAGAAGAAAGAGAAACCATATAACATATACATACAAAACAGCACAGAGGATAATCATTCCGACTATGTCTACACTCTATACACTAGTCAAACCACCAAAGAAAGAGATACTGCATATACTTAATTGTATACGTATATATAGGAAAATTTGTCCTGAAAACCAATTACATTGTCTCAAAAAAAACCTTAAAAGAAAGTGGAAACTACTTGGAAATTTAGGAAAGGGAGGCTACCCATAAAAATTCATACATACAAAATGAAGTAAACAAAAGCAGAGAAAACGGTGAGCAGAATAAGAAATCTCCACAGCAAGTTGCTCATTGAATGAGAACAGTAGAATTTTTAGCTTTTGTAACAAATACAAAAGAAAATAAGTTACAGCACCTGCCTAGCTGTTGAAAACCTCATTCCATCATGCCTTTTATACCTCATTCCATCATCCCTTTTATTGATCCATCAAGTTAACAAAAACCTGGCTCTCTCACTATTTAATTTAATCTCATTTTTATAACTATTACGTGACTCTAGAGCAATGGCTTCCTGAATATGAGGTTTTCTTTCTTTTTGTCCTTTTTAGTACAGTGGATGGGCCCACTAAGACAGGTCATCCAAATTTCAGAGCCAGGAGGAATTAGCTCACTTTGTTCCAAACCTCAGGTCAAAAAAATAATTTAAGCCCACCAATAAGCAACTCTATTGTTTTAACATCAAAATACCAAAATAGCTACAATTGAAAATGAAAACAAATAGTTAAACCTTGAGCAACTACAACTTTGAAAATTAATTTGACTACACTGTTCATCATGCTAGACCTGTTCGGACGAGCCTTATGATACCGCACAAAGGTCATCATTCAGCATACTCATAAATATCGTAACTCACTTCAATCTTTTAAGGATTAACCATGCAATTCATAAACATTGATAGGCAAAATCACAAAAGTTACAATTTCGTACATTGATCTCAAAATACATTATATTCAAAGGCTTATTCAGCAAGGTTTTGTACACATCAATAGCAGAAGCATGTAAGGGCATACACAGAAAGCTGAACTGATACGACTATCAAATGTGATCAACAATCCCTATATTCAAGAGCTTAAAAACTCAAAAAATAAAAACAGTTGATTTAAAAAGACATTTAATCACCATAAAGCACGCAAAGTGCAAGATAGCTTCACTTGCAATAGTGCAACAGAGTCTGAGATCTAGCAAGTTTACATTTTTGTAGGCTATGGCAGTGATACTTAATTGACCAGATTATTTGCGTTTTTTTGTGCACTTCTCCAACAGTTAACCACCTTGATCTTTTCCATGATATAATTTCAGATTTTATTAATTCCAAATGTCTTCCATTGAGATGTGAACATTCTATTGAATATTTAAATTACTCTCTCTCTAACTTCTTGTTTCCTCCATGGCCAAAACCAGAACATAAAACTTCGACTTATGTGATTTTTGTTTTTCATTATTTGAGCTACAATACCAATGCAATGCACCAGATATACTGTACTGTACTTGTCTAGATTTGTTTTCATTTTGGCACCAAAAGAGCAAAGCACCCCCTTGATTGTGCAAAAACGAAACATACAATTTAAGTTATCCCAAGGTTGCTGCAGATTCAAACAAAAACAATGATTATACAAACAAGCGTTCCATCTTCTTAACTAACAGAGACTATGTATTTACATCCCTCGCCAGTGGATTTTTTCTTTCCATCCTTCACTCTTCATCCAAACAGAGCAAGCAAACATTAAAAAAATAAAATCTAAAACTTAAACACAAAAATGAAAAATTTCACATCATTTTTCAACCAAAAACTTAGTCATAATAATGCAATTAAAGGGGAAAAAAAAGAAAACTAATGAATAATCACAACAAATTTCATCTAATCCATTTTTTTCTCATCAACCAAAAAAAAAAAACGAGGAAATCAAATCGAGCTAAATAGCTTTCATACCAGTTTCGACCGAGGACCTCGTCGGCGCGGTAGCCAGTGAAGATCTCGAAGACTTTGTTGACGTAAATAATCGGAAAATCAGGCTCGAAAGCATCCGCAACTACAAAAGATGTAGGCGCCATCGGGTAAAATAACAGCCCTGCCTTTAGCGACAGCTCACTGTCGTCTCCTCCTCGTTCTTCTTCGTCTTCGAAACTACATTTTTGCCTCTTACCTGAGCCTCGAATCACCCCCTCCCCCTCCACCTCTTCTTCTTCTTCTTCTTTATCTTTCTTGCTTGTCATGATTTTACGATTTGTGTGCACTCTCCTCTGTGTGCGAAATGGAAGTGGTTCAATTGAACCGCGACTTTTGCAGATTGCCAGCAGCTTCGGTTTCTAGAAGAAGTCGAAGATATTTATTGTGTCCGTTTCTCTCCATTGAAATGCTCCACTTTGCAACCTATATTCCCAAATTGCCATCGGCTGTGCTAAATGGGTCAATTAATTCGTTTCGCCCATGGTCCGTCCCATTATTTAATTACCAGTACAATGTTCTCCACTAGTTTCATTAAGGCAAATTTAGGATGCATTGGCTGATGAAATAAATTATTTTATTATATAAATAAAATAAATTATATGTTAAAAAATCAGTTCAGTATTTAATAAATTATATTATTACAGTTATTATGAGTTTGAAAAATAAAATATATGCACGTGGTAAATTTTATTATAATAATGTTGTTATATTAATAATGACTAAAATAGATATAAGTGTAAATTATATTTTATTTGTATATAAGGGTTTATGAAAAAGTAATATATAATTATTCTTTTGTTAAAATATTAATGTTATAGTAAGAACTTTAAAAGAGAATGGTGATTTATTTAATAAGTTGTTTATAAAAAATAATTTTCTATCTACTTCCAGAAGCTAATATTAAGATAAAGAAATTTATGAAATAAGTAGATTTTATAAAATTTACTAAATTTTTTTTTTCAAAACTTATT
This sequence comes from Murraya paniculata, assembly GCA_030449075.1. Taxonomy (NCBI): domain Eukaryota; kingdom Viridiplantae; phylum Streptophyta; class Magnoliopsida; order Sapindales; family Rutaceae; genus Murraya; species Murraya paniculata. The sequence goes on from JAEVFN010000043.1 coordinate 477,405, forward strand.
AAATAAACTGCTTATCGTATTTCAACTGCAATCCCATAAGAGGCCTTAGTGTGGTTGTTGTCTCGACTCCGGTAGCTCGATAATAATACATATAGGAATATATTATAGATTTTAAACTTAAATAAGTTACATATTTCTACTCCCAGCTATTATTGTTCAAGCTAAATTTGAATAATACTTAGAATCTTCTAGCCTATTCTTCTATACAGCCTTTAATTGATGGGTAATCCACAGGCAAAGCTGTTATTTGCTAGGCTAGAGACCCTTAGTATACATAATGATATTTATCAATTTTCCTCCATCAAGAAAGTGAGTAAATTATGCTTCTATTAATTTTTTAAAATATGGAACAATTATCCTCATTATTATCTAATCATAAAAATATGAGTAGTCTTAATTCATCTCAATTCATGAATGTAAGCCACATTAAGTAATACATATTTAAAAATGAGTACATATATTAATCTAATGATAATCCACGTAACATATTCATAAAGTATATTAAGAACATGCATGTAACAGACTATGGTGTTAAGCAAAAAAATTTAGTTTTCAAGTGTTACTTAATTTTAGTTTACTATATCCAATTAATCTTTATATTACAATTAGAGGAACAATTAATTTTAAATTTCACCGATAGAGCTTCTTTCTGTTATTATCAAACAAATATTTAGGTCCAGAAAATTAGTTGAATATACCTCTAAATATTTAGATGAAATTCATCTCTCACTAATGCACACAAAAGAGACTTCAGCACAAGGAGTGAAGTGATTTAGTATAAACGGTTCTCCCTTATGACAAATGATAGGAAAAGAAAAAAAGATCATTTATTATGAGATAATTTTCTTTTTTGGGTATTCCAATTTTTTTTGGGGGACAAGTCTTGCACAAATTATGATAGATTTTGTTAAACGTAAAGAAAATCATCGAAAGATTTAACTAATTTCAAAGAAATAAATGAATTTTCAACCGTTCGAATGTGTTGCTTTTTTTTGAAAAGAGGAAAGGTATTTGAGTTTGTTTGTAAAATTTTGTCTAAATAGAGTTGTGATAATCATTCAAAACTATCCTGCCACGATAATCAAAGATGCCTGAGAGTCGAGAGTTCATCGTGGACAATAAATACATTTTGCCTTGACATAAGCTTTAATCATTAAACAAATAATAGCCGGTAAAGAAATACTCTTAAGCAATTCCGTCACAATCTTTGCGCGCCGTCCAATTGAAGTGATCCACACTAATAAAATAGTTTAAAATTTATAATCATCATGGGTTCAACAGTGTCCAAAAAATAATAATTAATCCATTTTTCTCCTTAAAATAATCGATCCAGTGGAAAATAAAATATAATTCTTTCGATGTCGTTCTCTTTGGTTGTATATTTTAATAATTAACAATAATTGTTGCCAAATTTGCAAAAATTGGCAAAACAAAAGATTTAAAGTTGGCCGCATGGGGGTAGTGGCATCATCGTAATTTAGGAAGCGTACGAGGGCATATGAAATTGGAAAGTCCACGTTGGTAGTGGACAACACGTGTACAAGAAAAATCTACAGAGAAAATATCTGGACGCCCGGATATGCCTAACGTCAAACCGTGGAGGTGCCACGTCATCGAACTGCTAACAGCTATTGAGTTTGTGTTATACGGCGGGGATAATGGTGGGTGGGAATCCTCAGTGTAATTCCATTTCCATGGTCGGACTGTCCCTCTCCTTACTGAATAAGTCCAAAAAGCCTCTATTATGATGTGCTGCTCCATCACATGGGAGAAACGACATGTAGCAGTATCACTTGCTTATTTCAAAAAACGACGTGTGTGTGTTTTTTTTTCACATTTTCGTACAAACTTTCGTCATAGATTTCCCTTGTGGAACAAAACAGCTTCTGACTCGACCGGTCAACCCGGTCACGGGATGGCCTATCGTTTGCTTTCTTTTAACGCATGCCAATCTTAACCTAACCATGGGTTACGTGAGTTGAAATTAGGACAGCACCAAATGAAGAAGGAAATGCTTCATGTTTACGTTTATATATGTATTTCTAAACTTGAGACCAAATAATAAGTTAAATATATATGTGTGTGTGTGTGTACAGTGGTTGGCTGACTTGATGGGAAATTGATGACTTTATATGAGAAACAATCAGCCGATAACGGAAGCTGCAGCGATGGGTTTAGTTAAAAGTTAAATCATCACTCGCAAAACCCCATTCAACATTCATCAACTATCGTTACTCTTTCCTATAGCAAAAGCGAAATTTGAAGTTTAAACACAACACGTAACACAAACACTTAGTACCCAGACTTAGATTGAATATTCATCTCAGATATTATACTTTGATATTTTGATAGGATAACGATAAATTTTAAATTATCCCTCATGAATTAATTATCTTTAATTATCTGGTCATATTCATAACCAAGTTAAAATCAGCTACCTTAGAGATAATTTAACATAATTAGGTAACAGGTCTATAATAGGTATTTTGGCCATGAAAAATTATTCTTGTGGCCTGAATTAGAATCCTATATCAAACATAATAATAAATTAAGAACATATTTAAATGAAGTTATAACAATCAGAGTTGTTTGGATTTAACAAATCATGGTGTTTACTACCTTTGAAGACATCCTCTAAACCCATGAAAATGTCAACTTCAGCTGTGACATCACTTCTTAGAATTTTTTAACACTTTGTGGAATTAAGCATTAAAATGACCTTAATATTGCATTTACACCACAACACGTGAGCATAAGGTGCCATGGAGATGTGCTTTTGTTCACTTGCTGCAATAGACCCAAAACACAGAAGAAAGAGATCGTCAGAGTTGAGGAGTTACTATTCTCTTCCCTAATGCGACAAAATGCCTAGGTCCTAATGGGACAGCCCTTACTTAGTGATAAGGATGGCGATCTCCCCATCATCGTAAAGATCGATGATCTGCAAAAAAAATTCTAGGGAAAAAAAAATTGGGTTAAAATGTTAACTTTCTAAAGGATTAAAAACATGCATGTATGAATGTTACTGTAGGATAAGACAGAGAAAGAGACCTTGAGCGTAGATGGAGTGGCGCCATTTGCTAATTCCACTTCGTCTCCGTACGCACAAGGCACAATCTGAAACGACCTACTATTATTTGTGGTTAATACCATAGGCGAGAATGTAAAAATTTTTCATTTATGCCAAAAGAAGTCCCAACTCCTTGAAAGAATTTCACGTGTACAAGGTACGATACAATAATACAGGAATGTAATTTTTATTTGTTTAAAGTAATAATGACCCTCACCACACACGGAATTAATTTGTGTAATGAGCCGCCAAGGGAAAATCTCAATTGATCATTTAGACTCTTGCAGTATAGAATTAAGATGTTCAGCTTCTCGATATATAATTTGCAACTATTATTTTGGACCTGTGTTTGTCTATTTTTTAGGAGTTTACCAGTCACACACTGTAAGAATATACGAGTTAATTTTTTAATATTGTTTCTAGAAAAATGATATCCGAAATTTTGGAATTAGATATGCCATAGCCAAAACTTGGAATATATGTATGCATAGCCATTGTTTGTCATGGAATATCTAGCCGATCATACGGCAAGATCGCATCCGGACAACAACTAAATTGTGCATAGTAACACACGAAATATTTTGAATAGAATATAGTATCAACTGTTTACTTAGTCATGAAAGTTCCATAATCTGTCCAATTAGTGCTTGTCATGGTGCGGATGAATGATCTGCATTCACAGTCACACAACCTATAAAACCAGCACTAAAACTTAGCGCATGCTACATCATCTAAGGGGAAAATTAAAATCGCTGAGACAATTAATAATGAAGGTTGACATTATAGCTAGAGAAACCATCAAACCATCTTCTCCAACACCAAAAGCCTTAAAAGATTTCAAGCTCTGTCTCATGGACCAGACTGCTCCCGCAATGTACACAGCATTGCTTCTTTTCTACGCTGCCGTAAATGATGCTGATCACGACACCGAGAATAAAATTGCTGCAAAACTGCGGCGTCTTAAATCATCCTTATCCAAAATGCTTACTCAACTTTACCCACTTGGTGGAATGATCAAAGATCATATTACCATCGAGTGTAATGACGAAGGAGCTGAGTTTGTCGAAGCTCGAGTCAGCTGCCGCTTATGTGACATTTTAAAGCAGCCTGATTCTGTGCTTCTCAGGAATTTTCTTCCCGTGGAGGTTGAATCCACCGAAGCTCAATCTGGTCGGTTACTGTTTGTTCAGGCCAACTTTTTCAACTGTGGCGGGTTGGCCATTGGTGTTTGCATTTCGCACAAGATCGCAGACGCCTCCACGCTCGGCACATTCATCAACAGCTGGGCCACTGCAGCCGCCGCAGCTGATCACCATCACCATCATCATCATCATTCCACCGATGATTCTCCCTCCTCTACTTTATTCACGGCATCATCTCTTTTCCCGCCATTGGACAGGCAAATCCCCACGATGAGGCTGATTCGTGACAAGTACGTTGCAAAGAGGTACGTGTTCAACACCTCAAACCTGGCCGCCCTCAAGGCCAAAGCAGCCAGTGCACGCGTGCAGCAACCAACACGTGTGGAATCAGTGACTGCGCTGATGTGGAAGTGCATGATAAACGTTGCAAGATCAAACAACGGGTTAAAAAAACTGTCACTGGTAAGCCACTCGGTTGATTTACGCAAAAGGGTAGTGCCGCCGTTGCCGGAAAACACCATCGGGAACATTGTGGGGATGTTCTTTTCGGCGCAGCCCGTGGCGGCGGAGGAGGAAACAGACTTGCCGGGCCTGGTGCGGGCACTGAGGAAAGGGAAAAAGGAATTAGACAAAAATGCACTGGGGATGATAAACGTGGAGAAAAGGACGTGGCTGAAAATGTGTGGGGTTGTGGATTTATTTGCGAGAAGGAATGATGTAGATTATTGTGCTTATACGAGTTGGTGTAGGTTTCCGCTTTATGAGGCTGATTTCGGATGGGGAAAGCCCGTTTGGGTGACTCTTCCGCATACAATGCTGAAGAATGTGGTTTATTTGTTGGATACTAAAGACGGTGAAGGAATTGAAGCGTTGGTGAGTTTGACCAAAGAAGACATGGCCAAATTTGAACGTCAGGAAATGTTGCTTCAATTCGCCGATGTTAATCCAAGTGTCTTGGACGGAGCCCGCGATGAGTCTCATTAAGGGATTTGCACTGATAGAATAAAGATAGTTTGATTACTTGCTTGCTTCCGATTGTCGGATTAATTGGAATATTATTTATAGAAATAAACAAATTTGGCAAAGGAACTACATTAATGTGATATAATTTATGAGTTAAATGTGAAGATTAATCATCAGTGCTTGATCTGAACATATGCATTTATGTAGGATCAAGACGGCTCTTAAAGGCTTCCCATTGAAGGTCTTTCTCAATGTACTCAATATTGGAAGGATCAAAAGGTCCCTTGATTCTGTCTATGGACTTTATCACCGCCCTTGCTGGAAGCACACTCTTTGATGGGTCTGGTGAAGTTCCGTGGCTCAAGCTTGAAGAAAATCCCTGAAATTATTATATACACGTATCAAATGAAAACATAGTTTTGAATAGTTAAAATTGCACAACTCCAGTTCCATGGCTTAAGCTTTCTTCTATGTCTTACAGAGGTGTTCGAATTAAATTCAGCTTCAATTTCCACAGTCGCTCTGCCGACCATTTTTAAGCCACATTATAATACCAAATAAAATCAAGATATAAAATTAATCAATTCCGTAGTGCTCTTTGAGGAAAACCAACCCTACTACCTATTATTTTTATAAAAATTATTATTTAAAAATTATATTTGTTATACATTATTAATTTTTATTTTGTATTTACAACTTTTTTTTTCTTATATTACAATAATCGTGGCTTAAAACTACGTAATCTCGATACTAAACAAAACCTTAACCTTTGACTTATTAAGAATTAGACCGACCTTGAAAACAAGCACTTCGAAGTCCCGGTCGTCCAAAGCAGCACGTACAAGAAGCGCTTCCCCTCGGGCAGATAGACTATACAATTCTAGCATTGCAATCTCCTCATTATGCCCATATTCTTCTTCATCTTCTTCATCATCTTCGTATCTCACTCTCCTCCTCACGCGGCAACGAAGGTTCTTCTTCAACAGAACTCTTCGATAATTCCTCATTAGCTTCAAATATTTATCAATATTGGTGAAGTTCACAGTCGAATTAGCACTGCAAATACAAGTGCTTTTTGAGTTCAAGAACACTGGTAACATGGCGGCTGAGGATGGCACGGTCCATCTCAATCCCAGCTGCGGCTTCAACATACTGGCGATAAAGATACTACATTCAAATACAGAAAGAAAATAAACAAACTAGAGCCTGTGTAATTGAGTTGTGGATATGCAAGTCAGCAAGTGCTTAAGGATAAGGTCAGAACATGGGATTTTTCTTTCTTTTTTTTTCCCCCTTTTCTCTCACACTTTTAAATTCTTAACAAACATAGGCTAATTTATATATATATATATATATAATGGATCAATGGATCTAATAGAAGTCCTGAACCGTGGCTCTGGGCCTTAAAAAGTTGGGCCAACTTTTGTCAATCTGCCCGCTACTTATCTCCGAGACGCCCACTTATCTGGAATTTCAGGAGAGGGTCGTAATTAGGACAAATATGGGGGACTGTTTAGAAACACGATCCCTTGGAGCAATGATTGCGGCCTCCCGGTCAACCAGGAACCGACGTGATGTTTTGTTTGCTACTTCGCTTTTTCCAAAAATATATACATTTTGGAAAATTGGACATCATGTAGATTTAAAATAAAAAAAAAAAAAATTTTTGACTGATTAATTTTCTTAAAATCATTTAAAAATAAAATATTTTTATTAAAGTCGTAACATCAAGTTTATTGCATACTTTACTTTTTCATTCGCATCCATTCTTTTTAAATTTACCAACGGTAACATATTACCATCCAGTTTACGAACATTTTATCACATTATTTGAAATAATAATTTTAACATTACTGGGATGGATTTGGATGGATTGTGTTCTCATTTTAATTTCCATCATATCTTTTTGAAATTCGTGCAATAATTATGAAAAAAAATAAAGCAAAATTTTTCCTGAATTGTGAAGATAGAAAATAATTTAGGAAGGCATCGTTTTCTAGCTTGTATAAAAATGATTAGACAAGAGTCGGTGTTAGGCATATCATTGCCCCCACCTTAACCTTTCTTTATGTCTCGCCCATTACAGCTCGCTAAGAATTCAACCCTTTTGAAAAAAAAAATATTAATTTTATGTTTGACAATTGACATGATGATTCACACCTAACTCTGATATTTTTCAAAGTATGGTTACCAAAATTCCCGTATATGGTCTAAATATTTTACATCGTAAGTCTAATGATTCAAGTTCTAAATGTTTCACAACAATGTTGAGGATATGAAATTCGACCCTAATAGTGGCTCGAGCGTCTTTTTACAATAAATTATGAAATAAATGTAGATTTCGTTTTAATATTATTAGTGGGAATATGTATGTTTCCAAGTTGGTTTCAACGGATTTTTGGAGTATTATGTATAAATGTACGTATGTAATCATAAGTGTATTCATTAATGTTAATAGTATAATATTTAGTTCATGATCGTTTCTCCTGCGGATTAAGATCCTCTTTTGATCTGAATACCCATGAGTTTTTAACGATTTTATGTTATGTGTCATGTAATAATATTGTATGAAAAGAATTAACTTCTTTATATTTTAAATTTTTTAACTACCGATATATGAATTTTTATTCAAAAGAAATTTAGATCAGGAATGAATCTTAACCCTTCTCTCGCACCCTAAAAATTAAGTAAATATTGTTCAATTTGTCCACTAACTTTATTTGTATCGCGTTCTTTTCCCAAATGAAACTCATAATATTTAGAAACTCTCAGAGGTTACAAGAAGGATGAGTGAAAAAATCTTCCGCCCAAATTAATAATTGCATTGCACTTGGACCAAAAGATAAAAAGAAAAATTTACCAGCTAATTACTATTACTAATATGGCAACCAAATTAAGTTTATAATTAGTCACACCATATGTTGTAACAGTTACATTAATTACGGGAACATGTTAACACATGCACTACATATATATATACTAGTATATATTTAGCAGACTCGACTATTGAAACGTCGAAGGAAACATTAGCCGAGACTGAAAGGCAAAGAAGAAATTAATGGAACAAATAAAGAAAACATTGAATGAGAAATATTATCAACAAGAATTTAATTTATCTCAGAGATGTGATTGCCAAACCGGAGGCAAGAAACATAATTTCGTTACAGCAACAATAATCCATGAATAGAGTAAGCATAACGTCTGCATATTGTGTTACTTGCATGTTTTTGATTTGGACCATACGAATTAAAGTTCGAGATGGACTGATGGATCTAACTAGTCATCTTAATAAATACGGGAAATTAAAAGAAACCAGACAACATTATGAAAATGACATTAAAAATTTTAATTGAGCTTGGAATCTATGGAAGAAATGGCAGTAAATGACAAGCTTTTGGCTCAGAGATGATTGCCATAATGGAAGCAAAGATAATTAATTTGTTTTTTTTTTAAAAAAAAATCTGTTACAAATTGGTGACGTCTGATGCGGCAGCAATATAAGAGAGCAAATTAAATGATAAATTTATGGTGTGTTTTTTTAAATTAGAATAAGAATGATTTGGAATTAAAATAGATAGTAATCAGAATAGATTGAAATAAAAATGGAGAATAAGAATCAAAATAAGTTGTTTACTTGAATTGTAGTAATCAAAATAAAAATAAGCTGAATTTTCATTAATGTGTTTACTTTATCTTAGAATCAGAATTGATTATTTTAAATTATTAAAATGCCATTAGTTCATTGTTGCTGTTGTTGTTATGACCGGCATGCAATAGTCACAGCTTTTGATTCTCATCGACGAGGACAAAATTGGGTTTATCAATTTTGTTGGGGGACAAAATCTTGGGAATCGGTATCCTATTCCCTAAACCCTAATTGAGGTGGATTCCATCAATTCGATTTTGATTATCTGTTCAGTAAATACTATCAATCATTCTGATTTTAAATTATGATTCTTCAACTCAATTCGATAAGTAAACACACTATTACGGTAATTGCTCGAGCCTTGAATTGAGTTGAAAGATAATAGCATGTGAACATGAATTAACAGCCAGGATATTACCCAACGAGTAATCTTTGCGTAGAATTATTGACGATGAAGCATAAACAATTATAAGTTGTTGAAATATTTATGAAAGGTTAGTACCCGGTGCACTCAATTTAAGATATTGAATATTTATGATGTACAACTTCTTTTTTTTTTCCTTATATCAATAGTTATGAATATGATCGAAGCACATATGAACATTTTAATGATAATATTTAAAGAACAATATTATTTGTTCAGCGGAACACGAGGAAAACATAATACTATATATTATTTAGCGAGTAACGTTGTTTATCTTCTAAAATAATATTAGACACGTAACACTATTTTATAACACATTTAAAATAGAATTGAATTATGAATTAAATAAATTATACCAATTAATATTGTCGCTCATCGTAATCTAAACAACATTATCAATTAATACCATTACATAACTAATATTAAAAGTAATACGTATGAAATGAATAAGTATAAAATTCAACAACAAACATCGTTACGCAGCTAATATAAAAAATTATTGATTAACTAAAAGAAAGCAATTTGCATTTTATATGCGTTACAGTTTATTTTTTCATTTCTTTTAATAAAAATGGCATGTAATATACATATATGTATTGCATATAACACGTCCCTATAATATAAACCTTCAATCTATAATTAAATTAAAAAAAAAAAAACCCACATGTCATGCATGACAAAATTAATTCTCATACGTGCGAAGAAGATAAGATTACTGCTTGGCTTCTGAACCGTCGCTGACAAATTTCAGAACCGCGGCTGGCCAATCGTACGGTCGCCCAAACGCGTGCAGATAATTAAGCCCGTAGGCTTCTTTGGATGGGGCCCACATTCTCATTCCTATTCTCATATCCTTTTCATTTTATTAAATAAATTTTCCCATCTTTCCAAAAATATAAATAAATAAATAAATAAATAAATAAATAAATAAAATTTCCCCGTATAATAATTAAATTATCCTTATCGCTCCGGGAAAAAAAAAATACAAAATTACAATTAAGGACAACTTTGTTGCGTTTTTTTTTTTGGCTCTCGCATTTCTCTATATAATACAACTCCTTCGCCGTTGGCCCTTTCTCAATAATTCCACTCTTAGAAAAATCACCACACTCGGAATTCCCTACAATTTAGCAACAAGAGCCAGCAATTCACTCACTTGGCCAACAAATTCGATCTCTGAAAGTCTCCAAATTATCTTCAAACTTCCCCGTTTTATCCCGAACTTTAGGGTTTTTCTGTTCACTAGATCTAACTTCATTTCATTTGAGCTCAATTGCAACATTTGGTCACTAAAAATGCTGAATTTCAGCTGCTTCAACTGAGATTAGCTGTTGCCGTTGCTGAAAAATGGCTGCTTTGCAGAGAATAATGCAGTCCTCGGGTGGCATTGGCGGTAGCTACGGGTCTAGCAGGGCAGCGGACGTGGCAGTACCTGATCAGTTTCCTGCTGGCTTAAGGGTTCTTGTTGTTGACGATGACATTACTTGTTTGCGAATTCTTGAGCAGTTGCTTCGTCGATGCCTCTACAACGGTTAGTCCGTCAGCCTTTTTTTTTTCCTTTCCTCCATTTTTTCCCCCTTACCACGTTATGGATAAAATATGGTAGTTTCATTTTTCTTGTATGTCCAAATATGGTCTTAATTCTAGTGTAATTTGTGTTTTTTTCTTTTTTAAATTTGGTTTCTGCTTAAAAGTCACACCACTCGAGTCTCAAACATACCCTCAATTTTTTAGAGCTTAATGTCAATTAATTTGGTGTAGGATTTTTTCTTTTAAACTTTTGCTACCATATGCTATTCACTATTCTTTTTATATACCCATGTTTGGAAATTACGAGACACGTTTTCTTGGTTTTTCTGATTTTGGATTGAGCATATTGTGATAGTGTTAGTGATTGTGGGTTTTGGAAATTACGAGACACGTTTTCTTGGTTTTTCTGATTTTGGATTGAGCATATTGTGATAGTGTTAGTGATTGTGGGTTTTGGTCAATTTGATCAAGTTTGTATTATTTGTTGCAGTAACTACATGCTCCCAGGCAGCTGCTGCTTTGAATATTCTACGGGAGAGGAAGGGCTGCTTTGATGTGGTGTTAAGTGACGTTCACATGCCTGATATGGACGGCTTCAAACTTCTTGAACATATTGGACTTGAAATGGATCTTCCTGTTATCAGTAAGTATTGTTTTAATTGTTGTGTTTGGAATTTTTATTTGCTTCTGGATATTAACATTGTAGTTTGTGCTCCAGTGATGTCAGCTGATGGAAGAGTATCTGCTGTTATGAGGGGAATTAGACATGGAGCTTGTGACTACTTGATTAAGCCTATACGTGAAGAGGAGCTTAAGAATATATGGCAGCATGTTGTTCGGAAAAGGTGGAATGAAAATAAAGAACATGAAAATTCTGGCAGTTTGGATGACACTGACCAGCATAAACGAGGAAGTGATGAAATTGAATATGCTTCTTCTGTTAACGAAGCAACAGAAGGAACATTTAAAGCTCAGAGAAAGAGGATTAATGCTAAAGAAGAAGATGATGGTGAACTGGAAAGCGATGATCCTTCCACAACAAAGAAACCACGTGTAGTATGGTCAGTAGAGCTACATCAGCAATTTGTCAGTGCTGTAAATCAGCTTGGGATTGATAGTACGTTCTTAACATTTTCCTCCGTTTAATTAAGTCACTAAATTTGTTATAAGAATGAGGGATGTTGCATCTTTCCTTGCAATCCCTGAAATAATTTTGTGAATGTTTATTGCTTTAGTTTAGTATTTCTGACTAGAATATTATGGCTGCAATGTCAGAGGCTGTACCAAAGAGAATTCTTGAATTGATGAATGTACCCGGCTTGACAAGAGAAAATGTTGCAAGTCATTTGCAGGTTTGATTCTGACACTATTTAAAATTTTTAACAGTGCACATTTTATTCTTATACTCAACCATCGTTGTGGTCATCTTCATCCTTATGTGGGAAACTACATAAGAGTTGATGTAGTACATACTTGAAAGAAAGGAGGGTTTTCTTTCCAAGAGAATAAGCTTAAGATAAAATGGCAACTGGAGAATTGAGGTTTTGCATTTAAAGGCAAATGGGGAAGGGGAGTTGTAAAGAAGGGCCATTGCTGCCTAATTGTGGAAATAAATATATGCCTAAAATTTTGTTGTCTGAATTTTGACTAGATGAGCATAAAATTATTTTCATATTAGTTCTTTAGACATTGTTTCCTATGTGAATCTTGATTCTTAGGGTGATTATGGCATCCGAATAGTATGAATTCAGTATGGACAGATCCGTATGTTTCATAAGGTTTGTCTTGGAGCCTTTTTATTGGCCTCCAGACAAATACTTTTCATAACTTTCTCCAAGCATCTCTAAGTTTTTTGGATGGTTAAGGGGGAGTTTGGTATTGTTTTACAAATACCAGTTTTCGTTTTTGAAAAATAAAAATGGACAACATATAATTTATTGGGTAATAAATTTAAAATATAATTCTACCTAAACATATTTTCATTGTTTTCATTTTCAAATATTGTCTTCAAAATATGATACCAGACGTGTTTTCAAATCTAAAACCAGCAAATTGAAAACACCAAGTTCATTTTGAGAATTTAAAAAACACAACTTCAAAAACATTAACCAATGCTATGTGTACCACGTGCATTATATGTGTTGAAACTTGTGAACTGTGATAGAGAATATGAGAGTTTTGTTAATATGAATAGATTTGACTTATCAGGAAATCAATTTGCAGAAATTCAGGCTATATTTAAAAAGATTAAACGGAGTGAGTCAACAGGCTGGAATTTCAAATTCTTTCTGTGCGCCTGTTGAAACAAATGTGAAACTTGGTTCGCTTGGAAGATTCGACATCCAAGCATTGGCTGCCTCTGGTCAAATTCCTCCACAAACATTAGCAGCTCTCCATGCTGAACTTTTAGGTCGTCCTACAGGTAACCTAGTTACAGCAGTGGACCAGCCAGCTCTTCTACAAGCCACCTTGCAAGGACCCAAGTGTATCCCCGCTGATCATGGTGCAGCTTTTGGTCAGCAATTAGTAAAATGCCAATCCAATGTTTCAGAAAATTTACCTCAATCCATAATATCCGTTGACGATGCATCTACAGGTTTTGGAGTATGGCCATCTAACAGCCTTGGTGCAGTAGCTTCCAATAGCAATCTTGGAGGGTTGAACCCCCAAAATGGTAACATGCTGATGGATATACTGCATCAGCAGCAGCAAAAACAACAGAACCAACAATCACAGCAGCAGTCTACACTATCTGAGACCGGCCGTTCAATTAGTGTACAGCCGTCCTGCCTCGTCGTCCCTTCTCGATCATCAGCTAGTTTTCAGGCAGGGAATAGTCCAGCTTCTGTGAATCAGAGATGCAGCTTTAATAGGGGTGCTGTCATTGATTATAGTCTTCTCTCAAGTCAGTCAAATAATTCCTCATTGAATATGGGGCAAATCTCTGATGGTGACATCAAAACCACAGGTGTTATTGCTGGTTTCTCAGCCTCAGGTTCCCTTTCTCCTTCAGCATCATCATGTTCAGTAACTGCAGACAATAGCAGTAATCAGCAAGTTCAAAATTCGAACATAGCATTTAGAGCTGCCAGACAAGTGCCTGGACTCGTGCCTAATGTCGGCGATATCCAGGGTTCCTATGGTGCTAAATCAGGTGAAGTGTTTGATCTAGGGTCACTAAGAAATCATGGGTTCATGGGTAAAGGGAATTGCATTCCAAGCCGGCTTGCAGTAGATGAATTTGAATCACCAATGAATAACTTAAACTATGGAAACATCTATTTGGATAACAACGCTAACAAAGTGAAGGAGGAGCCAAATTTGGAGTTTGTGGATAATGCAAAGGTGGGCATCCCGATGTATCAACAGTATGCTCCAAATGATCTTATGAGCGTCTTCACTGATTAGGTAAGTAATCTTCGTGGCTGCTGCTAATTTTCTTTCTGCATATGTGTGTATGAGAGAAGTTTATTTCTGCTCTTGGTTAATAGTAATTCCTTTATCTAATCAGACAAAGCTGCTTAGCTGCCTTTTATATCTACTGTGGTCGCTTAACATGTACTGGAGGATAAATTTGCTCAATTTTTTAATGTATGGGGTGGGAAATTAACACCTTCAGAGAACTTTGAATTTTGAACCAGTTTAGGTGCATGATTGCACTTCTCCTGTTGTCATCATTAATTGAAGGAAATATCTTGGTTGTTTGTCTATGAACATCAGTGGAAATGCTTAATCATCATGGTAGCGGGAAGTGTTGCTAATGCAAAGATGGTGGTGCTTGTGGGTGATCCTTGCCTTCATAGTCATAATAGTTCTACAGGGGTGGCACTCTTAGAAATGGGGCTTATGATTTTAAACTTAGCTACCAAGGAGTTCTACCAATCACATCAGTGGTAAAGCCTGTTTACAACTTAGTACTATGTAGATTTGGTGCTACTCAGAAGCTGTTAAGAATGTTATTATTCCAGACCCACATTTTATCTTATCGAACCACCCTGTTTCTGATCATTAAGCATTAAAATTTTAGCGATACGATGGTTTACCTCAATCTTCATCTAGGCATGTACTTGAAACAATGTTAGCTATTTTTCTAGTATTTTCTTTACTTTCTAACTCATTTATACTCGGGGATAGATGTTATTTTTCTGTACATAGCATTTGGACAAGATCTATGCCGTGATAACTGTGTATCTTGTTTCGGATACTTTTGGCAGCGTAGCTTCTGATTCTTTTTATTCATGACAGGTTTGTATTCAGCCGTGAGTGCAAATATCGTCCCATTTTTACGAAGATCAAATGTTGAAGTCTGTCTTCTTAGTATAGATCTAATTCCCACTGTTTACACCAATCTCAGGTGCGCTACGTAGTATCACAGCATCAGCAGCTTTGATTAAAATGTTTATTTTACCGAGTGCTTGTAAAGCTTCTGCCTATGCGCGTTCAGTTAGGTGGTATTACTATTATCCTTCAGTATGCGTGTAGGAAAATAAGTATATATCATCAGACTCCAACAGCTTGAATTGATACAGCATTAAGGCCTTATTGCCAAGTAATTGTGTAGTTATTTGTCTAATGGCAAGGAAATGCTTATGTTATGTATTTTTTATCACTCGAATTAATCAAGAATTCCTCGCCCTCTCTCTCTCTCTCTCGCTCGCTCGCTATGTATATGTATATGTATATATTTGCCCACAACACACACTTACCAGTATAAAGCATGAATGTCGGTTTTTTTTTTTTTAATGAAATATGGTATTCTTCATATTTCATGGTAACTCAAGAAACATGAGAGAACTTCGAGTTGAATCGATTTCGATGTTGAATTGCTATAACACATGAAGACATTTGTATTTTATAAAATGTGTGCGGAACCCAAAAATAAAAAGATAAAAAAAAAAAATTGCGGGTTTTCAATGCAAGCCCACATTATCACTCTTATTGCTTCCATTATTATTATTTTCTTCTCTTCAAGGTGAAGTTATTTGTAACTTATCATCGGATGAACGTTATTGTATGATGATGTTGTTAGCCTTGCATGATCGAACGTTCAAATGATTTGAGTTCGAACATGGCATAATCTTTCGATATTACTTACAATTAGTGAGTTTAGTTGTTTTAAAAAAGAAAAAAAAAGAAGAAAAAAGGGAAAAAAGGGAAAAAAGGGAAAAAAGAGTTTAGTTGATGAAGAAACTTGTAGTATAGTTTGATTTTGGATTGATGACTTGTATGATTATAATGCTACGAATTCTTGGTAGCTTGCCATTCCTGGTACACCAGCGTCGTCGTACCATCAAAATTGATTAATTAATTAATTAATATTTGATGATATAAACAATAATAAGATAACGATTCATGTTATATTAAAAATAGACTAATGATAGAGTCACAATCACTTTATACAAATAAGTATATATAAATTGATGTGTCATAAGAAGATTAGTTATATAAAATTATTATGAGTCTACATAATTAAAAAATGAC
The DNA here is from genome assembly GCA_030449075.1 of Murraya paniculata. Lineage (NCBI taxonomy): Eukaryota > Viridiplantae > Streptophyta > Magnoliopsida > Sapindales > Rutaceae > Murraya > Murraya paniculata. Next base: position 493,661 of record JAEVFN010000043.1, read on the forward strand.
TGTTATTACTTTTCAATCAATTTCTTCATGTTATAACAATTTATACACATTAGTTTGTTTGTAACTCTATTATTATTGTTAAAAATATGTGAAGGTTCAAAAATACTTTTAATATTCTAAATAGGTGATTAAGACAAATTTTGAGTTCAATAAATTGAGATTTCTTTTTGTTCTTCGAGTATATATTCACGAATTTGACTCGATCATGTATGTGTAATGCACTCTTAACGCTTTTGTCAATGTCTATTTATGAGTTGTTCTTAAATTTGAATTTAGTGCTTCCTTTTAATAGAGATGACTTTAAGTATAAACGAACAAGATAATTGCCTAAACTCCTGTTCTAATAAGACCTCATTTTTTGAGTACTTAATTAATAATTTTGTAATTAATAAATATTTTTTAAATTTACGTATTGTAGGAGAGCCTAATAGACATCGTTGTAATTAATAATTATCATATCATATAATTAAGAATTATTTTTTATAAAAAATATATATTTAGTAACCTTATTGTTAAAGAGATATAATTAATAACTATTGTCTAACCATTCTAAGAAAAATAAATAAATTCTTTACCCTTTTAGTTTCTTAGAAAAAAAAAAACTTAATTATTTAACGTTAGGATCTTTAACTTTGAGTATTCCTTTTAGTTTCTATTAAAAACCTTATAATCTAAAAAATTATAGATGCAAAAATTTATTGTTCTCTTCTTTATAAAGAAAATTATTGCATACATTAATTCTTCAATTATCATCTCAACTTTTTATGTATTACTATTCTAAATATTCGATTTGAAAATATTATTCTTCTTATTTATTTGTTTGTCTAGTTTTGTAAAAATTCTAATGGAAGTAAACTTTTAGGTTCTATTTTTGAAATATTTTATAATGTTCTTGATTATCATTGAAATTTAAGAACTGAAAATAAAATGAATTTGGAGCTCTATTATATTTTTTTAAGTATTGAAGTTGATAAATAAAGAGAAATCTCATAAAAAATTTCGCGAAAACCTCAGATATTCTAAAGTCGGCCTTGTCTTTTAACTAGTGAAAAAAAAATTAAAAAATGTCATCCTCAGTTCTTTTGACATGTATTTATAAATCGAAAAAAAAAAAGACTTGGTAAGTTATTTGATTTCAGATCTAAATCTCTACTGTTTATTCTTTGATTTAATTCGACACCGTTAGATTTGTTTACAATTTTTGTCTGTGTCAAAACTATTGACACATGATTTTTGTTAACAATCACACATGTTGCTTATTGATAATATTTTGGATTAAATAAGTGATTTCTCCAATATTTAACATAAATTATCACGTGATTTTTGTATTATCACGTGTTGTTATTTCTTAAATTTAAAATCGGAGTAATATAAAAATTTTTGTCATTTTCTTTAAATATGTGGTACGGCGTTGGCACTTATAACATGAGCTACCACTTCACTAAATACCAAATTACTGTTATTTAATGATAAAATTGGTGTTCATTTCAATTAGAAAATAATTTCTCAAGTCTCTCGACGTTTCAACGATTCCCAGTCACATGCGTGTTCTTTTTTGTGCGCTTCATTCGTGTGAGATTTGGTTGCTTCTAAATTTTCCATGCCCCCTGGAAGCTAAAGGTAAGCAATTTTTGTTTTTTTAATTTCTATTTTTTCATATTTTAATAGTTTGGTGGTCCAGGTCCAGCTCCAGCAGCAGCCGGTCTCTCTCACTTCTCTTTGCCTCTAACTACTAACCAACCAACCTCCAATAAATACAATAAGCTGTGTGTCCGTCTATATTCCAAAGAGTCTCCGCTTTCATCTCACTTTGAGTTTTGCCCATCTTCTTGATTCTCTAAAACAGAACAAAAAAGGGCTAAAATATGGAGAAGGAGAATCATCAAGAAACTGCTCTGACCCAGATGAGAAATTCAGTTCAAAAGCTGGGTTCTTCCACTGGGGTGATCTACTGATCTACAGTCCACTCACAATGCGTTAAGTTAATCCCGGTTCGGTCAGCAAGTTTAACGAGTTTGTTTTCGTTTTGTAGAAATATGGGGATCCGACATTGATGAGGTTCTTGATTGCAAGATCAATGGACTCAGAAAAGGCGGCAAGGCTGTTTGTTCAGTGGCAGAAATGGAGGGCTGCTATGGTGCCAAATGGATTCATTGCTGACTCCGAGGTTCCCGATGAATTGGAGCCAAGAAAGGTTTTTTTGCAGGGCTTGACCAAAGATGGATTACCACTGCTGGTTTTACAAGTTAGAAAGCATTTTCCTTCTAAGGATCCTCTCCAGTTTAAGAGTAATTAACCGTTTGATTTCTTTATTGCTTTCTTTTTCCTTGCAGTGCATTCATTCATTTGTTTTATAACTTGCGGTTATGCTTAGTTATCAGAAACCGGTTTAATTGGTGAAAGAACCCTATAAATTATTAGAGCCATATGGGCCATCTCATGACTGTGCCCTGAGAGTATAAACTGATGTTGAGTTGGACAGTTTGTTTGGACATTATCACTTGGTTTCTAGTCGATGAACAGTTTGTTTGGACTTTATCACTTGGTTTCTAGTCCATGACTCATGGGATCATGAACTGTTTTATATTCTATATTTTATTTATGTGCTTTTGGACTCTGGGACTGCATTAATATTTCAAGTTGTTTAGTTATTTAGGAGCTTCGGAATATTACTATCAAAATGCAACACTGTTGCGGTTGTCGCATCGCTATCATTGAAATCATCACTAACATTTTCTATGGGTAGTTTTCTCATTATAATTTTTTCTATGTGAATGGGTTAGGCATATGGAATACATCTAATTAAAGTAGTAGTTTGACAAGTGATAAAGAAATTTCACGGCTGGTGGTTGTTAGGAAGGACTAATCATATTGAACTATGGTAAGCAGATTTACAACAGGATAGGCCAATAATTTATGGTGTGGTGGGCCTGATCGTTCATCTTTGCTGGACATATTCCAACTATTCCTGTAGTCAGCTTGCATTGTCTTTTCTCTTTTTTGTTACTTTTATCTGGATGTACTGCTGGCCATTTGTGAACAAGGATGAAATAACTGGAACTGATTTTCTACCTCACTTAGCTTGTTAGATAGAGGTCTTACTAGGTTGTTTTAATATTTTTGCTCCCTGCATTAGTTCTTCGTTCTGTTCGTCCTATAATTGTTCAAGAGAATTGTGGTACCTCTAAATCGCTTTAATCAGTTTTTCTTCAAAATACCTATTTACTGCAGTATGATCTAGTTCTCAACACAAACAATTTGTTGACAAAATAATCAACTGATTTTTGTATACTCTCACGGTGAAACTTTGAAGTCCTAAAATATTTTTGGCAAAATGTGGCCACCTAATACACCAAAACCAAAATCAAAATAACGTATGATGGTTTATCATACCCCACGTGGTGGAGCATATTGATGCCCAGGGGTGACCAGTATTGACTAAATCTGAAAATTTCACTTTCAAGGATGTTTCTATTTTATTTCTGTATTTTTGTTTTTAAATTTTGTATTTTCACTTGATGTTATGTTACTCATGGGGAGATGATTCTTAGTGTAATTGCTGTCATCCTAGTGAACCAATTTATTGTTCTAGTAAGGGATGGTTTCTTTTTTTATTGAAATCTAAAAATGACTTAATGTTAATCATTCGGAAATTTATTTAACTGTATTTGCTTTCGTACTTAATACAGTCTTAGCCGTATTTGTGAATGAAGAAAGTTATTTATCTAACTTGTATCATCTTAAAATAAAAATACTTATTTCATGGTAAACCCATTTATATTTTTTATGTACCTTTTTAGACATTGTTTTACTTTATTATTAATATTTATCAGGATAATTATGTCAAAACAGAATCGTATTCAAGTTTTAATTGAATTCATATTTAATTGGATTTCAGATGAAAAAAAAAAATTATTACTTACATTAGGCTAGATATATTAGTTATGGAGTAGTCTGCTTTATTTTGTATTATCATCATGTTGAGAATCAGTAGTCTGCATTATTTTGTATTATCATCATGTTGAGAATCAGCTTCATTAAAGATTGAATTGTGTGAAAATAAATTGACCAGCCTCCATTTATTATCATGAGAACAACTACTTGGTGAATATTTGATTCATTTTGCTTGTCTCTTGGTGCAGAATTTGTGGTCTACCTGCTAGACAAAACAATTGCAAGGTATTAGTCAATTTCAGTAAATGTTTCAAAAATCTTTCTACAATTTGACTAATGATCAACTTGGAATTTGAGACCATCTGCATGCCTGGATCAACAATAAAAGATGCTAGGTTGTGTTTTGGTCTGCTAGATAAGGGTGGGATAGGATTGTCAATGATCTTACACTTTGTTTAGGGGTCATCTGATGGGATATGAAGTTGATATGAGCTAAGATATATTTGACTATGGTGTGATTAGAAATCCATAGGGTGGGATATTCCACCGCCATGTGATATTAGCGTGATATCTTATTCCATCATATTGTTTTGTCGTCGAGAAATCTTATGCTATTTTGCATGCCAACAACAGCCTAACTGTTCTCTGCTGGAGATGGTTGTTTAGACTTAAGAGCCATTCTTTTATGTTTACTTGGCATAGTTATATATATATATCAATACGAGATAAAATGAGATTGATGGAAAGAAAGTAAGAATATTGTTTATGTCTGTGGGTGGAGTTCTTTTGAACCACATCTATGTTTCTTTAAGTGATACACAATTGAATGGCGGCAAATTTGGGCTGTCCTGTACCAATGCTGTTCCTTTTTTTTTTTTTTTTAATTTTGTCTCATATAGCTTGAAATAATTTTCTCACAAAGAGCTTGTTATCTTCTGCTCCAATTTTTTTTTTTTTTCATAAACATAAATTTGTATGATTTTATTTGAAATAGAGATGTGTCGGAATCATTTTATGTGGTGCTTTCTTGGGTCTATTGTAGTTCCTTTAAAGGAAGTGAAATTGGAAATGAAAAGTTGACTGCCATTCTTGATCTGCGACAAATTTCATACAAGAACGTTGATGTACGTGGAATGATTACTGGATTTCAATTTTTACAGGTAATTCTTTCTTTTGTATTATTTTTAGTTCCTTTTTGACAAGAAATCAGTTGGCATAAATGTTGGAGAGCTATTATTGTAGTAAATGGCTTCATAACTTCATCAAATCTTATTAGGAATTAGAGGCATAGTTCATACACCTACGAGTTATATTGCATTGGTCTATCTGAGTACTCGTTCATGGCACAATCCTATCTGTGATCATAAATTTTTCTTTCAAAACATGGTTGGTTTTCCAACGTCGTGAGTCTTCTTGTCCCTTGTACTCAATGCAGATTGTATTTGGCCAAATTTGTTCCTTGTTGATCTAGTTTGCACATTTCATTCTTTTCAAGAGATTTGAGCCAAAGTTCCTTTCCCTTGCCGTGAAGGACATAGTTCTCCCTTGCAAAATTTTCCTTTTTATCTCAAGTAGACATCTTTTCTTTCTGAAGGAATGATCATTCTTTTATGTAAGTGGTTATGATAATGAGCATTTATATATTTTCGTCTTTCTTTGAGATGATGAAAGCAAACTATTTCCTCTCAGTGAATATTGGTTGGTACATCTCATCCTCGTTTCTATTTCATTTTATTTATTCATTTTTTCAATGCTAGCCTTTCGTGTCTAAAGTCTGCAAGATGGAAAATAGTCATCATATTAGTATGGTTAGAGATATACGGACTCAATGCTATCCAATTTAAGGCATTGAATCATTTTGAAAGAAAGCTGCATTAAAAGTGAAGCTCAGCACTAGGTAATGGAGTAGAGCTTATATTGGTGCCATGTGTTTTTAGCTTGGACTATTCATAAATATTTATGTTGTTTTTCATGCAGGCTTACTATCCTGAACGCTTAGCAAAATTGCACATCTTACATATGCCAGCATTCTTTGTCAGTGTTTGGAGGATGGTTTCTCGTTTCCTCGAGAAGGCAACACTTGAAAAGGTATTACTTATTGCTAGAAGTCATAATGGTCCTTAAATATTGCCTCAAGTAGAAAAATGGTTGTATACACATGGGAAAAATGCAACTTGTCTCCTTCATGTTATAAAATTAAGATTACTTCCAACATTTATTTTGAAAATAACAGCTATAGATTCTGTGTTTCTATACTCTGTAGAGTCAGCATTTTGAAGTTACTTATCAGGACTATATTTCTTTAACTCTTGATTCGGCTTATTTTCCGGTGATGAATACAGATTGTGATTGTGACCAATGAAGAACAAATGAAGAATTTTGTAAAGGAAATTGGTGAAGAAGTACTGCCAGAAGAGTACGGTGGTCGAGCAAAGCTCGTTGCTATCCAAGATGTTACATTGCCACAGTTGGAAGATGCATCTTCCTGAACAAACGAAGACAGATCCATCTTATAAGAGTGTTATTTCCAAATATTACTAGTTTAAACAAAGTAAAACTCTAGTTCCAACTTTTAACATAGTTTCTTGGCATTGCATCCAGAAAATTGTAAGGGAAAAAATGAAAAAAATAAATAAATAAATAACTGTACTTAGACGCTGGTCTGTATGGAGAATTCAGATATAATTTAAACAATGAGGAGACTTTACAGTAGAATGCCACACAGAGAAATGAAAAGTGCTGATTATTGTATTCAGTCACACTGACACAAAGGAAGCTACTCTTAATTTGAGAGGTTGCCCAAATTTTCTTCTTGTGATCTTCTACGAACTTAAACATAATTTGCCATTCATCTGGTCGTGGTCGCCTAGTCTTGCAGTTTAGGGGATTTATTTGGCACGCACGAAAACTATGCTCTTAATGGAGAAAACAAGCAAGATGCCGGACGTATATGTTATTATCCCATCCCCTCATCACTTATTGACCACCTTGCTTAACCTCCTAAAACCCTAGTGAAAAGCTCAAACTAAAATTAAGAGCACATTGCAGCATCCAACAATTTAACGACAATTCACTTACATACGTACATTAAGATTACATTACAAATAACTCCGATTGGGACCCCACAGACGATCTCTGAAGCAACAAAAAACCCCATATCTGTTTCTCGCTATCATACTCAAAACCCCTCTACCCGCCATCCGCCGCCGCAGCAAACATGGCGACTTTCACGTCACCCCAACCACAGACCCACTTCATATCCAAATTGCCCACCAACAAACCCAGAACCAAACCCATGTTCACAAGAGTCCGAATGTCCTACCAAGAATCGGCACCGTCCGTGGCGGTCGTCGGCGTGACTGGCGCCGTCGGCCAAGAGTTCCTCTCCGTCCTCTCCGACCGCGACTTCCCTTACCGTTCGATCAAAATGCTGGCCTCCAAGCGTTCTGCTGGGAAGCAACTCAACTTCCAAGACAAAGCGTTCACGGTCGAAGAGCTAACGGAGGATAGCTTTGATGGCGTCGATATCGCGCTGTTTAGTGCTGGTGGGTCGATCAGTAAGAAGTTTGGGCCTATTGCTGTAAAAAAAGGGAGCATTGTCGTGGATAATAGCTCGGCTTTTAGGATGGTGGAGAATGTGCCGCTTGTGATTCCTGAAGTGAATCCTGAAGCCATGAGTGGGATCAAAGTTGGAATGGGGAAAGGTGCTTTGATCGCTAATCCTAATTGTTCTACTATCATTTGCTTGATGGCCGCCACGCCTCTTCATCGCCGTGCTAAGGTATGTCGTCATTTCATCGATAAAGGCCTTAAGGTTTGAAATTTGATACCTTTATGAATTGACCTAATTGATAGCTATTAAAATGTGTTTGGAATTGAGGTGATCAAATCAGTAGCTATCTAGTGAAATAAGTGGGCGAGTTAAGCAGAAGCTGAAACAGTTTGTAAGACCTACAAGTTGAGCTTTTTGAAATAGAACGACTAATACTATAGGATTGCGATTATTACAGGTTACACGTATGGTGGTAAGTACATATCAGGCTGCTAGTGGTGCTGGTGCTGCTGCAATGGAAGAACTTGAGCTGCAAACTCGTGAGGTTTCTATAATCTATCACCACTCATTAACTTATTGCATATAATTTGTGGGTAGTTGGCTAGTATATTTTATTTTTATCTTTTGTAAGTTACCTTTTCATCTTTTTTATTTTTGAAGGTGTTGGAAGGAAAACCTCCAACTTGTAAAATCTTTTCACAACAGGTACGTATTGCCCTTGCTTCCAACAGCTCCTCGAACTTGTATGTTTTCTTAGGTAACCTTTTGAAAATTTTCAATTTTTGCAGTATGCTTTCAATTTGTTCTCACACAATGCACCTGTTCTCGAAAATGGGTACAATGAAGAAGAGATGAAAATGGTAAAAGAGACAAGAAAAATCTGGGTAAGTTTTTATAGCGAGTCTTTTGTTTCACCTTCTTAATGTAATCAGATGGACTTTTATTAGAATTTCTTTGTTGGACTGGGGTGCAAGTTTGTTTTGTCTAATCACCTTGTTCAATATTCCTTTTTATTCTGCTTTTGTAGAATGACAAGGATGTCAGAGTGACTGCCACATGCATACGAGTTCCTGTCATGCGTGCACATGCTGAGAGTGTGAATCTTCAATTTGAAAAGCCCCTTGATGAGGTAATATCAGAGTTAAGTGCATTAGTTTTTCAAGTCAATTCAATCAAAATTTTAGAAGCTTTTCTTTTTTTCTCCCCCCTAATAAATCATTTCTTTCCTCTCATAAAGAATATCAAGAATTAGTAAATACCACTTTAAGGTCGATTGTTTATATATGCACTGATGTATTTGGCCTCCAACTTCTAACAAGCTTTGAAGACTCCCTTTTTCTTCATTATCTGTGCTGGGGTGGTGCTTGTTTATGTTTTGATTCTTGATCATCTTTTTGTTGTTTTCTGTATTATTACAAGTTTCTGTTGGACTTCTTGTTTACGTTACTTTTTATGTCCTTTTCCCATTAAGGTATTAATTTATGTCTTTTTTGCTAGCTACTGAACAATGAAGCAGTGTTGATGCTTTCTTTTTTAATTCCTATTGTGCACGGGACATAATGTGACCACTTTTACTTAAGCTTTGGGCTGTATATATTATCCTTTGTAAGTGGAATCCTTTTAATCTTTCTTGGTCAAATTGGAAGAAAATATCCTTGTACTAGGATAAGAATTTGTCTTTTTTGACTCTGAAATTTACTCCGAGTAGGTTGATTGCAGATTTGAGATTTTTCCTTTTTATTTTTTTTAAGCTGATAATAACAGCTACCAAGCATGCGAGAGTCCTTTATGATTATGATTTATTTGTTACCGCTTTCTGTTAGGGATACTTCCTCATTTTCTCTAGCATGCATGCATATGATTATTCTGTTTGTTTATTTGGCAATATGGGGACTGGCAGTAATTTTTGTTAGTCTCATGTTGCATTTCTTTTATTTACTTGAACAAAAAGATACAGGACAAATAGCATTACTGAGCAAAAGGTTAAGAGATAAATAGGAGCCAGGACTTGTCCAGATGCTTATAGGCCCAAGCTGCTCACATTTTTGGGTAAACAGCTTATATTGTAAAGCTATTAACTATAAAAAAAAAAAATGAAATATGGGTAGGTTCTTTTTACCTGAACTAGCACGGAGAAAATTTGATGAAAAATGATATGTTGAGGTGGTTGCTTAGAAAATGTCTTAGTCTTCATTATAAATTTCATATTTAATGTTCCATTTAGATGATTTACATTGACCCCCATGGTCTGTGGCCTGCTGTTCCTTTTTCTTCTGTCTCGTATCATTATTATTTTCATGCTTGTTGCTATTGCATCTGTTAGTAACTATAAAAAAACGATATTCTTGATACCTTGGCTTTCTGTTTTGAGCACAATATAAGCAACATAAGAATGAATCATATGAATGCAGTGTACTTTTCCTGTTGACTAAAATAATAGTGTGAAGTTCGTTCATATTGCTAATGGTTCTGACATAATAAATTTGTTGTAATTCTAGGACACAGCAAGGGATATTCTGAAGAATGCAGCTGGGGTAGTTGTCATTGATGAACGGGCGTCCAATCACTTTCCTACACCATTGGAGGTATCGAACAAAGATGACGTTGCAGTTGGCAGGATCCGCCGTGATGTTTCTCAAGATGGGAATCATGGGTAATGGACAAATGATCTTGGCCTTTCAAGTGAATGTTTTAAGTTTTAATTACGAACTTTCACACTAACGTGGAAATTTCAAGCAGGTTGGATATTTTTGTCTGTGGTGATCAAGTTCGCAAAGGAGCTGCACTCAATGCTGTTCAAATTGCCGAGATGCTGCTATAGTTGACCTGTGGTTTCAGTTTTGAGGGTTCGTCTTATCGAGTTACTGCACTTCATGTGATAAGCTGTGGTGATTGTGATTGTGAGTAATTTATCAAGTCCAGTCTTTAGATGCGGATATCTACTCTTGCAGCTGAGATTTGAGATTAAGAAATTTCACCTGTTTTTGTACTGTAAACATAAGTCTTAGTCGTAGGCTGTTTTATTTTATTTTTTTTCCCCAAAATGTCCTCTGAATTATTCCATCTGCAATTCTGCTGGCATTTGTCACTTTTGACAGTATTAATTAATTATAGCATCATCAAATAAATAAATAAATAAATAAATAAATATATATATATATATATATATATATATATATATATATGTTATCTACCTAAATGTGCCTATATTACAAAAAAATGGTGCGGCTCATGGGCCACGACTCTTTCACGCATATGGGGCCACCTCATAACAAAGAAGATAAGGAATTTATAAATAATTTTCATAATGAATGATTAATTATCTTGATGAATTGAAATGTCCTATTGATCATCTATTTATATAACCATACAAATAAATAGGAATTAATTATCTGATAACAGAATGGGTCCGTATCGCCCTTTATTTGTCGGTTTGCGGGCAAGCGTAACATTATAATGAGCCTAATCCAATGGGCCCCACTTCTCTTTTTTTTTTGTTTTTTGAGAAGGAAAGTGACGATTCCATTAAATCAAAGTTGAGAATACTGATCCCATTTCAGCTGGCAAAGGTTTCAGTCATACAACAGTATCATTATTTTTTAAAGCTAACTTAACTATGAAATGGACATAAGTATTAGGTGATCTAGGGGTGTAATAGAAATTAATATTCTAAAAGCCTTTATTTTGGTTTTAGATTTCAGAAATCACACAAATAATATCTGTTATACTATCTTTTTTGTTATTTACCAATTTTACCATATCTTGACAATCTGTCTCTACCATTAAAGAATGAAGGAATGCACTATTTGCCACAATTAAGTGTCATTCAATAACTCCAGCTTCTATAGTCTTTACATTTCCTGTAACTTGCGTGGATTTCGCAGCAGCCACTACAATTTTACTATTTGAATCTCTGATTATAGCACCCAAGCCTGCTATTCGTTTTTTAAAGTTAACAGCAGCATCAACATCAACCTTGAATACATTAGTAGGTGGAGGGCTCTAATTCTGCCGTTTCTTTTGAGTTATGTTTTTCCCTTGTCCTCGCCAGTGTGTTTCACTCTTTTGAATACATTTTAACTTATTTATTTACTAATAATGCCACAATTATAAGTTTTAGTATTTTTAAATTAATTGCCCCCAAATTGCCAATTTATGGAAATAATTCCACGTCTAATCCACCGATTGTGGATTTTGAAATTTCTAATCTAATCCAATTCATTAATCCACATATTAGATTTTTACTGCTATAGTCAACTACATTTTATGCATTACAGAATAATATTAATTCTCAAAATCAGATTTTAAAAATTAAAATTATTTTTTCTCTATTTTTTAAAATCAATTATAGAAAAGACTAAAGACTGATTTGGATAAAAATAATTTTTAAATTTTTTTATTAAATATTAAAATTGTTTTTAAACTTCTCAAAATTAATTTTACTAATTTCAAATAAGCGTTGAAGAAGAATCTCGGCGGACAATTATTAACATCACATACATTATTATTGAATGCGAGAATTTGTGGTCGTCCGCAAATCCTTCCGGCGCAAGTCGATGAAAAGTTGTCCCAAGTGGGCCATGGCCTATATTATATTATTGTTATGTCAAAAAGTCACAAAGCTGCCCCCGGGGTGGGCTCAAATCAATCAACCACGCTCTTTTTAACACCCTTTTAAAACTTTTATAATACCCCCCTTTAAATATTATTTTTTAAAATATCCTCAGTTCAATTGATAAAACAGACATCCATCTATAAAAATTAAGGGTCACTCTATAATTATGTATCATAGATTTAATCAATAGTTCACAAAATTAAAGTTAGTTAGAATAATATTTAATTTCAATTAATTAAAATTTAGACTGACTAATACTAAATCTATTTATCGTATTCTTTAAGGAGTAAATAACAAAAAAGAAACAAATATAATCGATTGAAATTTCTATACTTTCTTTTAGAAAATATGTATTTTAGTATTAAAACGACTAAATCTTAGTTTATCCTCTTATTATTATCTCTTCTTCAACAAAATTATACTGCTCCAATTATTAATGACAAGAGGGATCTTTATTAAAATGTGTTGGTGAAGATTATAGTATAATCCGTATTTGTTATTCACACATCTAAATTAATTTGTATGTTTCCATATTTAATTTTTAATTTTGTAGGTGATTTAGAAAATATTTATCAAATTATAAAAAAAAAATAAACTATATCCATGAACTTGAATATCATCTATTAATTGTTAAGTAATTACTTATTTATCCATTAAATTAAAGCAATGGTAAATATTAAAACATTTAAATCCAAGGGTCCATAACTACTCATTATCAATGCTATAAAAACTCATACAACATTATAGAAAAATCCTAAAAATAATAATCTTTCTATATAATTTTACCAAAAAAAAAATTCTTATTAAATTCATACAAGTCCTTAAAATTAAATTTATCTTAGATTTTTTTTCTTATTGTTATATAATTTCTATCTTTATAACTATAGACTCTTATAATTTTCTTAAAAACAATTAACTAAAATTTAAAATATAATTATATATTATGAAATAGAGTGGGTGTAAAAATTTTGTTAGAAGCATAATTTTTCTAAGTGTTTAATTGAATTTTTTTTCAAAATAAGAAATGAAATCATTTGTATTAGGTTATTTAAGTAATTTTAATTAGAAAAGATTTTGATAAGTAATTCTGAGGGTGCAAAAGACCTACTTAGGCTCTGTTTTTGGGCTGAGGTTTGATAGTTGAAACTTAAATACGACAGTATTAAAGTGTTTAATAAACACTAATTGCTGTGACTTGAAAAGCATATTGATATAATTTTTTATTTGTATAGTGAAAAATACATTATATTTTTAATAATTTTATTAAAATTATTATATAAAAATTACAATCACATATTATTAATTTTTATTTTATAATTATAATTTTTTTTTTACAGTAGCTAAAATTTTAAACTACAACACCTCAACAGCAAACACTTTTATTTTTCCAATACTTTGTCAACTTCCAAGATTTTAGCTTTTTTTAAAAATGAAATTTAATAAGTTTAACTCCTTAATGGAGAAAGAAAAAGCATTATTACAGCAGGACATCACCACATGAAAATTTGTGACATATTTTCGATAAAAACTTTTTCTTTTTAAAACCGGAACCGTGTTTCACAAAATGATTGGTCCCCACTTGTGAGAGAAACCTTAAATCCGAAGAAAATTCTTTCCAAAACCAAAACAAAGGCAAAGGAAAAGGAAAAGACGTGTTTTTTACTATATTCCGGGAAGTGTTACACTTGGCTGTAAACGATACCATAGATTCATTTACGAGAGAGCCAGTAGCATCCACCCACATCATCAGAGGTAATCTGATGTGGCGGATAAGCATTAGCTCTATGCTATCACGGTCGTCAAATTCTTTTCGCAATTAAATAATAATATATGTATCGAGCATAGTATAAAATTTAATATAAAATTCACAAAAATTAAAAAAACAAATCTTGTGTATAATAAATTTTTTGAATTTTATTATTAATTATTTACGGTATACTATTTTTTTGTTGCAGATACTATTATCTTTGTTCGTGGCTTATTGTTAGAAAGGGAAATTTTAGCCCAAAAGTTAAAAATAGCAAACAACAGAAATTAGAAAACACGCGGCTATTTTCAACGTCAGCAATACACGTAAGCAGATTTAATGTAATGGGAAAAATCCGCGAAGGAGGGAACCAAAATCATCACTCATTAGTAGACTGAGAGAAAAGTGGCAATTAAAGTAACGAGCGTAGAAACTAAAATGAAAATTGACTAGCCATTGACGATCAAGAAGAACAAACTCTTTACTTCACTTGTACTCTCCAATTTCTGTTTCAGATTCTGCGTTATCTCCCGTGAGTTTCTTTCTCTCTTTGTTTCTTTTCTGCTCTGTGCTAAAAGCTTAAAGCTGAAACATGGGTTGTTTTGATTTTTTTTTTTTAATGGGATTTTATGTGCTGTTTCTGATGTTGTAGTTTAGTCACAAAATGGTTAATTTTTTTTTTTTTTTGGGTTCTTGACTGACTCGTAAAACCTTGTATCACTCTTGCAAATAGTCTTGCTTGACTATCATTTTCTGTTTTTTTATTTTTAATTTTTTACTTGTTGTTTCATGGATTCTTTATTTGGTTTCTCTAGTGACATTGGCTTGTTAAATAAAGTTTTATTTGGTTTCTCTAGTGACGTTTGCTAGTTAAATGAAGTTTCTGGTTTGAGTGAAATTGAACCCTTGGTGCGTTTTAGTATGCATGAAATGATAGAGACAAAACTTGTTGTTTCAATTTTCAATGTGGGTTTGGGTTTTCGAAGAAGGGCTTTGTTTCTGTGATCAATGGACATTATCCACAAAAGACAGAGCTGATTGACATAAATTGATTTTCCTTAGCCGGGAAGGTTAATTTGGATCACTTTGGTGTTCATTTTCCTTTTTGATGATTTTGTAGCCTTGACAGATGTGGAATGATTGAAGTTTAGGTTAATGACAACGTTTTTGATATGCCAATGATGATGTTATGTTTTCTAACGTATTATGTGTACTAATATGGATCCTTATACTTGCAAAGACTGACATGCTGTATTATGTATGATACAAGTGCAGAAATTCTTTGGTTCATGGGTAAGACAATTCAGGTGTATGGATTCCCTAGTGGTGTGACTGCAGAAGCAGTCAAGGTCTTTCTTGAGTCGAAGACAGGTGGAGGAACTGTTTATGCTATCAAGCTTAGGTTTGCAAAAAAGGGTGGGAGATTATATGCTATTGTGCAATTCACAACTAAGGAAGGTGCTGACACTATCATCTCATTGGCTAGTCGAACAGAAAAACTATGGTATGGGAGGTCATATCTCAATGCGCGAAGAATGGAGCAAGATATTGTGCCAAGGCCAAGAACTTTTCTGTATACCATGGAACACATAAAACTGCATTTTGGCTGTAAGATCTCAAATGAAAAGTTTGCTGTTCTCTGGAGAGGGCTGAATGTTAATGTGAATTTTGGATTTGGAATGCGAAAGATAAATTTTTTACTTTCTCATCTAGAAGAGGAATACAGGCTTGAGCTTGATTACGAGAACATTTGGGAGATTGAGCTGCACCGTCCGCGTTGGCAAATGGCAAAGTATCTGCTGATTCAGGTTGCTTTAATACTTCATCAGTATGGAAGTCTGCTAATATCTGCTCTTATCACTCATCTTGGACATTAAAATTTTAGTTCTTGTATTGCGTGGTTGAAAATTTTGCTTGTTCATGGCTGACTCTTTGTTGGTTTTCCACTTTACAACTCAGTAGATGAATGCTTACTTTTGGTAAAAAGATGTTTTACTATTGGTTGGATCTGTTCCAGTTGTCCCCTTCATTGTTATTCATGGGCAGTGATTGAACATGCTTGTCAAAGAAAAAATTAGGGCACGGATTGGTAATGAGATTCTCATGGCTTTTTGAGAAAAAAATATATTTCAATTCTGTGAAATTTTACTTTTCAAAACTGCGTGACTTGATAAAGCATTTTGGTAAATTTAGAAAATATCAGTTCTTTTAACATAAGGAAATTTCAGTATGTTTGATTAATAAATATGGTGTTTACATTTCAAACTGAGACCGCATATTGAAATTGAAATTTTTTGGAAATATACAGATGGCAGAATCCAATGATCAACATTTATGAGAGTCGAAAGTTGACATCATGCTTAGACCAAACATGTTTTTGATGTAATTGTTAGTTTACTGACTGCAAATAATTCTTTTTGGATTTCTCTGATTAGTTACTTGGCGCTCCTCGGATTTTCCAGAAAGTTATACGCTCTTCAGATCTCCTGTATGAAAGTCCTTTATTTAACTTTTTTAAGGAAGGTTCTGATGATCAATGGGTCAGGACAACGGATTTTACGCCATCAAACTTCATTGGGCAGTCTACCGGATTATGTATGGAGCTGCCATACGGCCTTGAACTGCCAGACTTTCAGGAAAATTTTGTGTATTATAAAGAAAGTGAAGACAAATTTGTTTTGGAGACAGGTTCTGCTTATTCTTGCAGTCTGGATCTGGTCCCCATTGTCGGTCCTCCGGCTGGAATTGCCTTGCCTTATGAGATCTTGTTTAAGATTAATTTGTTGGTTCAAAATGGGTGTGTTGCTGGGCCACTGCTTGATTCGAACTTCTACCGGTTGGTTGATCCATGCAGAGCACCCGTGAGCATAAGTTGCATAGAACATGCTTTAGACAAACTATATCATTTGAAAGAATGTTGCTATGAACCTTCTAGGTGGCTTACTGAACAGTACAGAAAATATATGACATCTAGAAGTATGCCAAGCTCGCCTGCCATATCTTTGGACGATGGTTTGGTTTATGTACACCGAGTTCAAGTAACACCTTCTAGAGTTTATTTTTGTGGTCCTGAGATTAATGTATCAAATCGTGTGCTGCGACACTTCAGGAGATATACTGACAATTTTCTTCGCATTTCTTTTATTGATGAGGATTTGGATAAAATTCACTCAACGGATTTATCTCCACGTGGATCTTCTGCAACTGATATTAGGAGAACAGGAATTTATACAAGGATTCTTTCCACTCTTCGTAAGGGCATACTTATTGGTGATAAGAAGTTTGAATTTCTCGCCTTCTCATCAAGTCAGTTGCGAGAAAGTTCTGCTTGGATGTTTGCTCCAAGAGATGGGCTCACAGCTGCAGAGATAAGGGAGTGGATGGGCAATTTTCGTCAAATAAGGAATGTGGCAAAATATGCTGCCAGGCTAGGTCAATCCTTCAGTTCATCTACGGAAACTCTTAGTGTTCACAGGGATGAAAGTGAGATCATTCCTGATGTAAAGATTGAAAGAGGCAACACTAAATATGTATTCTCTGATGGCATTGGCAAAATTTCTGCTGAGTTTGCTAAGAAAGTGGCCTCAAAATGTGGCCTCAAAGATAATCCTCCATCTGCTTTTCAGATTCGATATGGTGGATACAAAGGCGTGGTGGCTGTTGATCCGACTTCGTCAAAAAAATTGTCATTGAGAGACAGTATGCGCAAATATGAATCTGAACTCACGAAACTGGATGTTTTGGCTTGGAGTAAATATCAGCCTTGTTTTCTGAATCGTCAGTTGATTTCTCTTTTATCTACCCTTGGAATTGGAGATGAAATTTTTGAGAAGAAACAAAGAGAAGCCGTACGTCAGCTGGATGCTATCTTAACAGATCCCTTAAAGGCACAGGAGGCTTTGGAGCTGATGTCTCCTGGAGAAAATACAAACATTCTCAAGGAACTGCTCATCTGTGGTTATAAGCCAGATGCTGAACCATTCCTTTCTATGATGCTCCAAACATTCCGGGCATCAAAATTGTTGGAATTGCGGACTAAAACAAGGATATTTATTTCCAATGGAAGATCTATGATGGGATGTCTAGATGAAACCAGAACCTTAAATTACGGTCAGCTGTTTGTGCAATTTTCTGAAGCTGGATATAGGCAATTCTGTGGTGAATCTTCCTTATTCAGCAGCAGCAGATCACGGCGGCGCTTTATTGTTAACGGAAGGGTCGTTGTTGCAAAAAACCCTTGTCTGCACCCAGGTGATGTACGTGTTTTAGAGGCTGTGAATGTGCCGGCTTTGCATCATATGGTGGACTGCGTTGTGTTTCCACAGAAAGGAACGAGGTACATCCTTACAATACTGAAACCTAGAATATTGTGGTATGAATTGGATTCTTCACATGCATTACCCAGAGTCACCTGTTATGTAGGTAAACATAGTTGTTACATATCATATGTGCTGGTCAATAACATGCATTTAAATATATAGTGTCAATCTAATAAATTACTTTAATAAAACTAAAAAAAATGCACTTATATATATGTAGTTAGTATAGTTAATAGCCTTAATAAAACTTCTACTTGAGGCTTCAGGATTCTAGTTAGGCATATATTGTCTCCCAGGCCTCTTAAACAAGTACTTAAGAAAGTCTTAAGTTGTATTATGAAGAAATGACCGAAATCTGGTAAGGATGGTAAGAGCAGTTACATGTGCGATAGTCCAGTTGGAAGTAAATCTCACTGGAGTTTCTGACACTGGAGACAAGGTAATATTTTTCTGGTTCATTGAAACTCTGAAACTCCTTGCATGTTTTAAGATGGTATTAATCTGTCAAATGAATGAAGTGCATGTCTAACAAGATATGTCATATGGTATTTAATCTTGATATAAAGACAAAGGATAATTGGCTGCTTTTACTCGGTTAGGGGTGCTAATCTCCTGATATTTGGGAATGCAGCTATTTGCGATGCACTTGGACAAATATTTCTGCCTTTTTCTCACATTTTTACTTTCATTTTCTTTTTCCTGGATCGTATGAATGTATGCTCTTAAGTCCATCTAATTTAGCTCAACTACTCAAGGAATTTTCACTCCAGCAAGAACATATTGATCCACTATGCATTTCATTTAGGTTAATGTAATTTACTTTGTTTATACACTCTATACAAACTTTAATTCTTGCAGGTGTTAATATTTCCCGCCCTTTTTATTTTTTAATAACTATAACAGAGTGATGTCCAACTGCTCATAAATTTTGTCTTGTACTGATTTTCAAAATATTGAAATGCTAGACCACACCCAAATGAATGTTCTGGAAGTGATTTGGATGGAGATATCTACTTTGTCTGTTGGGACCATGAATTGATTCCACCACAGCAAGATGCACCAATGGATTACACTCCAGCACAAAGTTTGCAGTTAGATCATGATGTTCAAATTGAGGTATTACAAATTTAGACATTGTGTCTTTCTGGAGATTTTGCAACTTGTTCTTTTCCAATTTGTATATGCCAAAATTTGTTATTACTATCCTTAAAACGCCGGCATACAATATAGTCTTCATACCAATAAGAAAGGGAAAATGACATCTGGAAATCATTGAATCCAAAGACTGATTGAGATGCATTTTTGTATGCCTGTAGATATTGAAATGACATTTGGAAATCCAATTTGCATGCAATTTTTTCATGCCATGCAAAGAGTACAAGCTGATGAGATATATTTCTTCAGTTACATTCATTATGAGAACTTAATTTCCTTGGTACAGGACGTAGAGGAGTACTTCACCAACTACATAGTGAATGACAGTTTGGGAATCATTGCAAATGCTCACACCGTTTTTGCGGATAGGGAGCCTCTTAAAGCAAGAAGTGGGCCCTGCTTACAACTAGCGGAAAAATTTTCAATTGCGGTTGACTTTCCAAAAACTGGTGTACCTGCTGAAATTCCAGCTCAATTATATGTCAAAGAATATCCAGATTTCATGGAAAAGCCTGACAAACCCACTTACGAGTCACAAAATGTGATAGGAAAGCTCTTCCGACAGGTAAAGGACATTGCGCCACATACAAGCTGTATTAGATTGTTCACAAAGGAAGTGGCAAGGGGATCTTATGACACTGACCTGGAAGTTGATGGATTTGAGGATCACATCGATGATGCTTTCTTTCACAAAAGCAATTATGACTACAAACTGGGAAATCTGATGGACTATTATGGCATCAAAACAGAAGCTGAAATACTCAGTGGCGGTATCATGAAAATGTCGAAATCTTTCACCAAGAGAAGAGATGCCGAAGCAATTGGAATGGCAGTCAGGGCCTTGAGGAAAGAAGCCAGAGCCTGGTTCAAAGAGAAAAGTGGCTCAGATTCTGGGGATGATGCATATGCAAAAGCATCGGCTTGGTACCATGTCACTTATCATCCCAGATACTGGGGTTGCTACAATGAGGGCATGAATCGCGATCATTTTCTTAGCTTTCCATGGTGTGTTTACGACAAGCTAGTTGAAATCAAGAAGGATAAAACAAGTGTTGGAAATGCTCTTTCAGCTCTAGAGCAACGGTTCCGTCATGGTTTGCGTTTCTATTGAGGAAGTATGCTTGTGTCGTCCCCTTCTGTATAAAGCTTTGAAATGTATGTGACATATTCTGTACGAAACTCTTTTAAGAACTGGAGCATGCATGTATTTGTATGATAAATGGGAAGAGCGTGTTGGTTTTTATGCTTTGTCAGATGAAAATGCTCCATGAACAGGAATGAGAAGCAAAATCGTATGGCATTCGTAAGCGAGTCCATGAAATATTTAAAGCTTATTCGAATTTATAGATCGATATTTCAAAACTAAATTTTTAATGAATTAGTCACGTTTGTGAATTATATAATTAGATGCTACATTTATTTAGTTGGAATATTTAATTTATATTCTAATTAATGTGTTACTGTAGAAATTTATAATTTGAATTAAAAATAATAAAACTTAATAATTATACGTCACTTGAATCAATCAAATAATAATGCATCTTTTGCCAGTTGGATACAAACTAAGTATCCAAGTAAGTATAAAATTGTTTGCCATATAGTGTAAAATTTGAGATTTTGAGTGATATTCGAAAAGAAATTTGAGTGATACCATCAGTAGATATGGTATATAGCAATTAAAATGATAATTAATTACTCCATTGTGTAATTCTTTATTTTTCCCTGAACGCCCCCATGGAGTAATCGAACTGTATCTTCCATGTTAAAATGATACCATTTTGTCATTAATCTTTTCAAGTCCTACGTACTTTCATCTGTAATCTCTTATGAAAAATGTTCGTTGAAGATTGTCTCAGTTGCAACACTTGCATACTTAATTTATATAATCTAGGATATCGATCCGGCCTTTCAGCTACAACGACAGATTGGTTAATCTCATTATTAGAATTTAGAAATGTCATTTTATTTTCTTGTGTTTATTAGATATCTATTTCATATTCAAAAACTAGAAAAAATTTGACATCCAAATCCAAAACGCTCTCAAGTTTTGAAGATCTTCGGGAGTAGGAGATGGGCAGTGAAAGCAAGGGGAAGAAACAAGAACAGAGCCATAAATGATAAATTGATTGAAAACCTGTTTCATATTTACGCTTTACAACAAGCAAAAGTGATATTGAAAACTTTCTGGTTTCTTCAAGCTCTTCAGAAAGCTCGACGAGCTTTTCAGTCAACCGCTGAAATATTTCATCAACAATATTTTTGCTTCCAAATTGCCTTGTAAACATTCCTTCCATAGCGGCCCTTATATGCGCCACCCATTCTGGTATATTTATTGGCCGCCCTTCAAGGACTGATGCTGTTGACAGTGACTCCATTTTCTCGATGTTGAAATTTCCATTTTTTTTAATTAACTCTTCCATTTCATTTGGACATGGACTGTACATTGGTATGTTGAAGGAATCCACTTCATCTTCAGCTATTATTCCCTGAAAAAAAGACAAAAAGAAAAAGAAAAAGAAAGAAAAGCTGGATTGTTTGACTATGTAAGAATGGATTTTTAAGTAAATTTTTGCAACATGCTTTGTGTACAGTAAAAGAATTCGATGAAAAAGACTCACTAATTTCACCATATCCATGAGGCTAGATGCCATGCAATGGAACATAAGACCAATTGCATCCTGAGAGCGGGGCAGCTCATCGCTGAAAGCCGGAATAATTATCACCATCATTCCTCCGGATACAATCTCTGTAGCTCTAGCACCAAAAAATATCTGCATGTCCTTAGCAAAATGAGCTGAATAAGCTTTAATCACTTCATCCGGGGCACTTGTATAATGTATCCTCCCCTTGTTCCATGCCGCAGAATTTCTATCCTGCAACTCTTCGGCTACCCTGGAGAGCCAGTGAAGTGCAGTGGACGAATACACAAAACGGATTGAAGACTCCGGGAACAACCGGCCGTGGAACGAACCCGGCACGCCGGCAGAAAAATATTGCCTGTCTTGGGGAAGAGATTTGAAAAGGGTGTTGAAATCGTTCAATACTTGATCGTTAAAGAAAACTTGGAACTGGGGCAATATCTGAGAATGATCAGGGCACCGGTGTTGGTACTTGAGCTTGATGGCTTCCATAAAATTTTGCATGGCAATTACAGTATTTGGGCCAACTGAGCATCCCAAATCAGCAAGAGTAAATGGGACACTTGAAGCAGAACATAGAGATTTTACATCCAATTTTGCTGAAATAACCTCTTCGATTTTGTCTCTAACAAGGTCTGCAAATTGCTTCTGTAAAATATGAAAGGACCAACAACAAAAATAAAAAAAAAAACTCATCAATTAATTCAGCCCCGTTTCGAATTAAAGCTTTTTAAATACTTATAAAATATAAATTGTAGGTTAATATTCCACCTGGAAGAAAAAAACAGCAGATACCTGGTAGAAAGAGTTCTTGCTGTAACTGCATGCGCCATTTCCACCATTCATTGGAGCCGAACCCGAATGGGTTTCCATCTCTCTTTGTTTCTGTGTGATTGTAATAACGGGTTAGTTAATTTGTGGCATTATTATTTACTAACGAATGTATAGATCATGTGAGGGGAGAATGGACTTACAAGGTCTCAATATTGGGTACTCCATGGCATTTGACCCACTAGCCACTCGGTGCTCAGTAGTTCGTACCATCACATGAAAAAAGCTGGCAAAGGTCATCTTAACCACAATAATCAAATCAAATAATACCTTATGCTTCTCTCGCTTACCCTGCCCACCTGAACTGAATTAAACTATTAACCAATACAATTATATGCAAAGCAAGAGAACTGGGGACGGTTTCTTTTCATTGTGCGTTAATCATAATATTATTTACTGACCGCAGTTCGAAACCCATGCACGCAGGCAGCAGAACTGATTCCGCGCAATCGGGCTTATTATTTACATAACACCGCAGCGAAAAAACCTGAATGAATGCGTTATGCGTAAACCCTAAGCCAAATTTAAAAGACCATGCAAAGGTGTGGATGAAAATGACAAATCCCACCTATTAAACGCTAACTTTAAAGCACATCGATCATATTCAACTTAGCTTAATTTGGAAGACGGTGTTTATTTCGTAGTTGTTATGAAATACGATAGCTACTAGTTTATTTTATCCTCAAAAGATAAAAGCCAATTAGTTTAGAAAAGTAATAAAGAGGCCTACTGGTGACATACGGCCGAAAAAATAACACTGAAACTGTACAATGTTATATATTAATTGAAAAATGATACTAATTTTTTTATTTTATAGTTATTTTATCGCTATTGTGTCAGATCCTTTGGTTTAAATACAAGCACTCGTTAATTTAACCTCTCACAGTAAAGATACCTCTTATAGTAACAATAAGAGGTAGAGGATGTTTCATATTTAAAATACCAAACCCCAAAATTTATCTTAATCATTAAGAAAAATGATTAATTAACTGAAGGAAGACAAATAAAATTATAACACAGTATAGTATTAAAGTGTTAACTAATTACACACACACACACACACATATATATATATATATATATATATATATATATACATGCCGTATGATGTTATAATTAATTTTCAAATTTTCCTAACATAACAGTAATATTTTCAGCCTTGCATGGATTGCTTTTCAAGGACCTTTTTGTAAGCCCAACCATTCGTATTACTGTATCGGTTCTCAAACCCAAGCCGGCTTCAAGTCAACTCATGGGCCACTCCAGGAAGTAAAAAAAACATAAAAGCAGACAATTCACAGCTTAGGATTGATTACAGTGATTGCACAAAATGATTCAGCTAAATCCAATTCAGATGTAGATCTCATGTTTTTTCAACATAAAATTTAGATCTTGTGCTGATGCAATACATATGAAAAATTGTTAGACGAATGCAGCACACACACACATATATGTATGTATGTATAGTGTTTAAAGAGAAAACAAATGAAGTTGTGATGAAAAAAAATTCTTAGATTATTGATCAAAAGCATGAAGTGTGCAATACAACTATAAAGGGGAAAAAAAAATTTCCCCCTTATAATATTACTGTAAATTTTCAACAGTGAACAAAACCATGCTAGATGAACTTCCAAACTGTAATTAATTATCTTCGGGAATCATGTAAACTAATTTATATACGTTGCAACACAGCAAACAGTTGAACTCCATCCCTATAACATGACACCATCTTGTCATTAATCTCTTCAAGTCTTTCCAGTAACTGCCTGAACATTTCTTCTGTAACCTCGTATAAAAAGTGTTTGTTGAACATTGACTCAGTCGCAGCTCTTACATGCTTTATATATTCTGGCATATTGATTCGGCCTTTAAGCCATGGCGATGGATTCGTCAATCCCATTACCTCAATTCTGAAATTGCCATTTCTTTCTACCTGTTAGAACATGTGTTTAGGACTGCTGATGTGGAGTCATAAACTTGCTTAGTTGAAGTTTCGAACTGTTTCTGTTTTTGGTGTTAGTTACTTTTGTTTATGTTTTGATCATGGCACAAACTTAGGATCATGATTCTAGTGGGGAGTTATTTAGCTATATATTGTAATGTTTCTGATTATGGTAATGTAATCTTTTATTCAAGGAAATTACGTGGCCCTCATTTTTCATTTGTTCTTATCATTGTTTTCTTTCTTCATTCAAATAACAACATCTGGTATCAGAGCTTTACTTCTTAAGGGATCTGTGTTTAAATTTGTCAAGTCATGGAAGCCGAAGTCAACTTTTCCGCAATAGCTCCGACGGTGTTCGACGGAAACAACTACCAGCTTTGGGCAGTACGTATGGAGACATACTTGGAAGCTTTGGATCTTTGGGAAGCAGTGGAAGAAGACTATGAAATTCCTGCACTTCCAAACAATCCCACGATGGCACAGATAAAGGCGCATAAAGAAAAGAAGACAAAGAAATCAAAGGCAAAGGCCTGCTTGTTTGCTGCAGTCTCATCCACCATCTTCACTCGCATCATGTCTTTGAAGTCAGCAAAGGAGATATGGGATTATCTCAAGAACGAATATGAAGGAGATGAAAGAATTAAAGGTATGCAAGTCCTGAACTTGATCAGAGAATTTGAACTTCAGAGAATGAAGGAATCAGAGACGATCAAAGATTACTCGGATAGGCTTCTTTGTATTGCAAACAAAGTGAGGCTTCTTGGAGCTGAATTTACTGACTCAAGAATTGTAGAAAAAATTCTTGTTACAGTACCTGAAAGATATGAAGCAACTATCACTACTCTTGAGAATACCAAGGATTTGTCAAAGATTTCCTTGGCAGAATTGCTTAACGCATTACAAGCACCAGAACAAAGAAGATTGATGAGGGAGGATATAACTACCGAAGGAGCTTTAGCAGCCAAGCATCAAAATGTGGCTAAAAAACAAAAAAAGAAGAAGAAGGATTTTGAAGGAAATGGGGCAACTTCAGCATCTGCAAATGCAAAAGGAAAGAATGAAAATCAGAAGAAATCTTATCCACCTTGTCAGCACAGCGGGAAGATAGGCCATCCTCCATTTAGATGCTGGAAAAGACCTGATGCTAAGTGCTCTAAATGTAATCAGATGGGGCATGAAGCTGTTATCTGTAAAAACAGAAATCAACAACATAGCGAAGTGGCAAAGACTGCTGGTCAAGAGGAGGAAGATCACTTATTCGTGGCTACATGTTTCTCTGGCATTGAATCAAGTGAGAGTTGGCTTATTGATAGTGGTTGTACTAACCACATGACACATAACAAGGATCTATTCAGGGAATTAAGCAACGCAAACTCATTAAAGGTTTGAGTTGGAAATGGCAAGTACATAGCTGTGAAAGGGAGAGAAACAGTTGCAATCACAACCTGTTCAGGTACAAAGTTCATTTCTGATGTGTTGTATGTCCCCGAAATTGATCAAAACTTGTTAAGTGTTCCACAACTAATTGAAAAAGGCAATAAAGTTGTGTTCGAAGACAAGTGTTGCTTGATTAAAGATGCAGATGGCAAAGATATTTTCAAAGTAAAAATGAAAGGGAAAAGTTTTGCTCTAAATCCATTGGAGGAGGAGCAAACTGCTTTCCCAATCAAAGAAAATATCACTGACTTATGGCACAAAAGGCTCGGGCATTATCATCATCAGGGGCTGCTGCGGATGAAATCCAAAGAGATGGCAAATAATCTTCCAGAATTTGATGATTATATTCCAAACTGTAAAGCGTGTCAGTTTGGAAAGCAAAGTAGGAGGCCATTTCCTAAGGCAACATGGAGAGCAACAAAGAAGCTGCAATTAGTTCATACTGACATTGCAGGTCCACAAAGAACGCCCTCTCTGAATGGTAATATTTATTATGTTGCATTCATTGATGACTTCACCCGTATGTGTTGGATCTTTTTTTTGAAGCACAAGTCAGAAGTAGCTCAAGTTTTCTAGAATTTTAAAGTCAGAGTTGAGAACGAGAGTGGCTGTAGAATTCAAACTCTTAGATCAGACAATGGCAAGGAGTACACCTCTAAAGCATTCAATCGTTTTTGCGAGGAGGCGGGCATCCAACATCAGTTAACCACTCCATACACTCCACAACAAAATGGAGTGAGTGAAAGACGAAATAGATTTATTTTGGAGATGACGCGATGTATGCTACATGAGAAGAACTTGCCAAAGCAATTGTGGGCTGAAGCAGCAAGCACTGCTGTCTTTCTGCAAAACAGACTTCCCACAAAAGCAGTGAAGGATAAAACACCATTTGAGGCGTGGTATGGTTATAAACCATCTCTAAATTTCCTTAAAATATTTGGATGTTTGTGCTTCACTCATGTTCCACAGATTAGGAGAGACAAACTAGATAAAAGAGCACTTCCAGGCATCTTTATAGGCTACAGCTCCGTTGCAAAAGCTTACAAAATTTTTCAGCCTCAAACTGGAAAAGTTGTTATAAGCAGGGATGTGCACTTTATGGAAGATGAAGAGTGGAACTGGGATGATGCAAAGAAGATGGATCCAACCTCAAAAATACCAAAATTCAAATTTCCTGTTTTAGAAACAGCAGATCAAAGCATTGAAGATTGGGAGGATGAAATGGTGGATGATAGATCTATCAGAGGCACAAGACCACTTTCAGATGTTTATCAACGATGCAATGTTGCCGTGTGTGAACCTATGAATTATGAAGAAGCCAAGACAGATCAGCATTGGATTACTGCAATGAATGAGGAGCTGTTCATGATTGAAAAAAATAAAACATGGGAGTTGGTTATTCGACCTCAAAATAGAAAGGTAATTGGAGTCAAGTGGGTGTACAAAACTAAGCTTAATGCTGATGGCTCAATTAACAAGTATAAAGCTAGGCTCGTAGTCAAAGGATTTGCTCAAATACCCGGTGTGGATTACTCAGATACCTTTGCTCCAGTCGCTAGACTCGACATCATCAGACTTTTACTAGCTATTGCAGCTCAAAAAAACTGGAAGGTGTACCAGTTAGATGTCAAGTCAGCATTCTTAAATGGTTTTCTGCAGGAGGAGATTTATGTAGAGCAACCGGAAGGCTATGTAAAGGAGAAAGAAGAAGACAAAGTCTATCTTCTTAAAAAGGCACTTTACGGTTTGAAACAAGCTCCAAGAGCTTGGTACAGCAGGATTGATGAGTACTTGCAGAACTTGGGGTTTGCTAGAAGCTTGTCTGAATCAACATTATATGTCAAGCACAATGGTGCGGACATTCTTATCATCTCATTATATGTGGATGATCTGCTCGTGACAGGAAACAAAAAGTATATTGTGGAGAAATTTAAGCAAGAAATGATGGAGGTTTTTGAGATGACAGATCTCGGGTTGATGACCTTTTTTCTTGGAATGGAAATTAAACAGGATGAATATGAAGTCTTCATCTGTCAGAAGAAATATGCCAAGGAGATTCTGAAAAAATTTAAACTTGAAGATTGCAAAGGAATGAGCACTCCAATGAACTCAAAGGAGAAGCTCTGTAAAGAAGATGGAACAGAGAAGATTGATCAAGCATATTTCAGAAGCCTAGTTGGTTGCTTAATGTATCTCACAGCAACTCGGCCTGACATTTTGAATGCTGTAAGTATTTTGTCTCGGTTTATGCATTGTTCAAGTGAATGGCATCTCAAAGCTGCAAAGAGGGTGCTTAGATATGTGAAAGACACATGTAATTTTGGCATCAAATTTACAAGAAGCAAAGAGTTCAAATTGATTGGTTTCTCAGATAGTGATTGGGGAGGTTCCATTGATGATATGAAAAGCACTTCGGGCTACTGTTTCACACTTGGTTCTGGTGTTTTCTCATGGAGCTCGAAAAAACAAGAAATTGTAGCTCAATCCACTGCTGAAGCAGAATTTGTTGCTGCAACGGCTGCTGTTAATCAAGCTTTATGGTTAAGGAAGATTTTAATTGATCTTAATTTGGAGCAAGAGGAGAGTACGAAGATTCTAGTTGACAACCAAGCTGCTATTGCAATCTCTCAAAATCCTGTGTTTCATGGGAAAACTAAGCACTTTAATATTAAATTATTCTTCTTAAGAGAAGTACAGAAAGATGGAGCTATTATGCTTGTCCACTGCAAAACAGAAGATCAAGTTGCAGATGTTTTCACCAAGCCACTGCCAGTTAGCAAGTTTGAGTTTCTGAGAACAAAACTTGGTGTTTGCAGCTCCTAAAGCAAGGAGGAGTGTTAGAACATGTGTTTAGGACTGCTGATGTGGAGTCATAAACTTGCTTAGTTGAAGTTTCGAACTGTTTCTGTTTTTGGTGTTAGTTACTTTTGTTTATGTTTTGATCATGGCACAAACTTAGGACCATGATTCTAGTGGGGAGTTATTTAGCTATATATTGTAATGTTTCTGATTATGGTAATGTAATCTTTTATTCAAGGAAATTACGTTGCCCTCATTTTTCATTTGTTCTTATCATTGTTTTCTTTCTTCATTCAAATAACAACACTACCACTGCCCCAAATTCCCCAGGAGGGCAAGAATATATAGGTAAGTTGAAGGAATCAACTTGAGCTTCGCTTAGTAATCCCTGTCGCATCATTCAAATTACGTATGTTAATCGTCTTGTTCTGAATAATTAAAAAAAAAAAACATAGAGTAATATCTTATAGGATATACTATTATTGATTTCAGTGGCCGAATCAGGATTTTAGTTCAATCAGTGGAGACTAATTGAAAAAAAATAAATTTGTGAAAAAAAAGATATACATATATTTAAGGATTAAAATATAAATTTATTAAAATACATTAAATTTCAATTAAAATCTTTATCTTGAAAAAGGGGGCCAGAACAGAAGCATGCCCCTAATGGAATCTTTGCTTATGATGTTATAGCTTTATAGTTCAAATGATAACTTTATTAAGCTTTTTGTGACCAATCAATATTTGGACTTACCGCTTTTACCATGTCGTAGAGGATGGTACCCATACAGTTATACATGAGACCGTTTGCGATCTCCGAAAACGGCATTCCGTCCGGGATGCTTGGATTGGTAACGATGATCATTCCTCCTGGAACAATCTCTTTAGCTCTATTATTCAAAAATCTCTCCAAGTCTTCAGCAAACTGATTTGCATACGCCGTCACTACCACCTCCGGGGCAAATGCATAGTGAATTCTGCCTTTGTTCCAAGCAGGAGAATTCTTGTCAAGCAAACCTTCCGGCACCTTGGAGAGCCAATGGAGTGCATAAGAAACATGAACAAGGTGGAGAAATTTCTCCGGGAACAACCGTTTGTGAAAAGAGCCCGGAACTCCGGCGACGAAGAAATGGATTTCTTGTGGGAGAGAAGTGAATAGGGTATTGAAATCATTGGAGGATTGATCATTGAATAAAACATGGAACTCAGGATTCTGAGAATTGGGGCATTGAGATTTGTACTTCTGGTTGACGATTTCTATTAAATCTTGCATAGCGTTGAAGGTATTTGGTCCAACTGCACATCCGCAATCTGCAAGGCGAATTGTGTTTGATGATGAATCTGCTAAGGACTTTACGTCGAGTTTCCCGATAATTGCATCCTGGACATGCTCCTTGGTGACATTTGTAGCTAGTCTCTGTGACATTAGTGTATAGAACTTGTTGAACAGAACATAATATACTTTTATCTTGATATATTCCAGTAAAATTAGGCTACAAGTATATGCCTATATGGTTTTATTAGTTACCTCTCACAAATTCATAATTACGAAACCTATATTTATCAGAATCACTTTCTACTAAGTTTGAATGGAAACTGAAAAACTAATCTTGTGAAATCAAATCTTCATGAGGAACTTCTAAGGCAGTACTTTTAAAAAGCTTAATGGTAAAATTGAAAATTAAAGACCGACAATCAATTAATATATCATTCATTTTAATAATTCCACTGAGGGTAAAACACTTCTTTAATACTACAATTTGAGCTAATGCATATAGTTTTTAAAATACCCAAAATACTCTTGTGGTTACTTTTGTAGTATTTGAATTAACATTTCAAAAGTAAATAATATTTATGCATGATATAACTTAAATTCAAATAAATCTGACATACAAACATGTGGAAATAAATGATAACTAATTAAGAACATATTAATTAAAATTGATACACAACATACACTCTTTGGATAATTTTAAAAAATATTGGGACTAATAAAATTGAAAAATTATCTCAAACTATAAAAACAAAAATAGCATTTATCATTCGATTAGACATTTTAGTCCCACAACTATATGGGAAGACTTGAACACTTGTAGCCACTAGATCCAGGAGTGGTTGACGACTAAAATACCTTTAAGATCGTATTGATTACCAATAAATTTAGGTTGAAATAAAACGAAATGAATAACAAAATAATTCAACGTAATATATATAGGTCTTTCTGCCTCCTCAAAAGTTAGCTAAAAAATTAAGAGCTACCCCAACTTAGAGTCCAGCAAATATTATCAGCCATTTAAAATTATTTCTCTAACCCTGCAGTAAGAACAAGAGTCAGCTTATATCCAAATAATTAAACAGAGCTGAGATTCTTATTGCGAAATAATTAAAGCCTACAAGTATATATACTATGAAAGACCAAGGAACACTTGCATAATTTCTATTCTTTTCTCCTGCTGGAAGTTGTTGTAACTTAGATTCTCATATGCTCGTGATCATGACAAACGGACAATTGGTGTTTCAAAATCAAAATTGATCATGATCTGATTGTTTTATGGATAGTGATGTGTTGACTTTTTCTTGGTTACTTTGGTGGGAATATTATTTGGACATGTGAATAATCCATTAGTATGTATATTGGTCAGTGACTCAGTGGTTTTTGGCCTAAAAGTGAATTGAAATGCGAATTAGAGTAATCAAAGCTAGAATTTTTATTAGGGGTAGGTTAATTTTAGGAGAAAATGTACACAGGACTTGAAAGATTTAAAACAAATACAAGCATTAATTCAAACAATTTGGAGAGTGGAAAAATTAGTTAATTTGGCACTGAAGGATGAGTAGGAAGTAGGAACAAAAGGACATAATTTTGAGGCTGATATTATATCTCTTTATAAATTAAAATAACAATCGATATGTCCCTTTATAAATTCAAGAAGCTCTTGGGGTTATCCAAATTATAAATATAAACAATTTCTGGTATATTCAAGCCTCACTTGAAAAAAAAAAAGGGAAAAATGTAACGCCAAGAAGTAGACCTGATAGAAGGAGTTTTTGAAGTAGCTGTAAGTGCCATATCCACCCACCACCTGTGTCGGTGTCTCCGAATCCTCAGACTTCTCCGAGAATGTCTGATCGGATACCAATGTCGCCATTTTTGCCGTAAAATATTTTTGTGTATATATGTTTAGAGATTTATATATAAATATATGCGGACAATTAATAGAGAGCAATATCTGGTGAGAGTGATCCTGACAATTTATAGAAGTGAAGAAAGAGGGAAGCAGGCTGAGTAGTGATGTTGGTGCAATTAATCAGTAACGCGTTCGTATAATTTGATAATAATTATTATTGTTATATGTTCGAATAGTGGATCCAAACTAGGCTGACTTCATAAGAAAGAGACATTGCTAATACATTCTGTTTTCCCAATTTCGTTAGGGCGTGGCCATGAATTTATTTTCAAGAAATATAATCAACAACAATAGTATGCTTCTAAAGTTGTGGCATATGTGTAGCATTATTATAAACTATCTTGTTTTAAATTATTACTTAGTTTATCACCAATCAGCACATATAGTTTATCACCTCTCCTCTCATCGCATACACATAATGAATTGTATGAGGATCGATCATGTGTATGCTGCATGAGTTGGTATCCCAACTTTTTAGTAGTAACATTACTCCATATATGAGAAGTAATTATCTTTTATTCTCTCTTTCTCTCAGGTTTAAAGGATTCAGCGGTTAAAGATGAAGCAAAGTTCTCTATTTCATTTTTCGTTTTTCCAATTATAGAGGCATCAGAATTAAATTACATAATGCAGAGAAGATCATCAAGCTACGGTTAGAAGAAACCATTGTGGCGCAAATTAAATCAATGGAACACCCTTTCCAATTCCATAGACGCGTATTGATGTTTGTCTTGTGCTGTCGAATTTTGATCAAAATTATGGCCATTGTGATGATTCTTCCCTTTTCAGTTGTTGCAATATTTTTCTTTTTCAGCACATTTGTGTTGCTTGCCTTACATCTTGTATCCTTGTTATAATGTTGATTGATTCCTATTACTATTAGTGCTGTCTAGACAACTTATATGTCTTTTACTTAGAAATAATAGGCCAAATTTCAGTTTAAATTAGCATTTTCATTCTAATTTTTTCAACTTAAAACCTCTACATATTTCTGCCTCTTGTATATGTTCAAGATATATTCGTTTATTATTTTCTTTTTCAAAGAGTACGTGACGATAGCTTTGATGGGTCACGATCTATTTTGACAAAAGGCGTAGGATCAAATAAAAGAAAACGAATTCACAAGCGAAGAGAAATGATTAACGAAGAGTAATTAAGTCGTGTTTTAACTAGCTAGTTTCTATTATTCAAGTTGTGGGATATACAACAATTATATAATCCTCATTTTCTGTCCATAACTAAGCGTGCAATCCATATGTGCGAGAGAGAAACGGAAAGAGAGCAGACAACTTGATGGACATTAAAAAAAAAAAAAACCAATTTTTATTTGTATGTATTAATTTTATTTTATTTTTAAAAATTTTAAAGCATTGATTGTAACTTCTAAGCTAGGGACCACGTACGATATTGATTGAAAAAGAACGTAGCATTACTAACCCTACTCAATTTGTCAATTCTGTAGCCATTTATTCCCTTAAACACACAGACAAGGATGTATGAACTGCATTTTGACATAAAAAAAAATTCCAATCAACGATTAAATTACACAAATCATTTAAATTTATATGAGATAAATGGTTGTTTTCTTGCAAGTTGTCTGTTATATACACATCTTGCGGGAAGCAAAATCAGCTCAAACTAGTGGTCCATAAGGTTCGTTCTTATTGCTTCCGTTGATACTTAAAAATTAATTATTATCGTGTATACATTCATGCGTGCTTATTCGTGTCCTTTTGGCAAAAGGCTAAGCTATACGCATTTCATTCATTGGTGCATGGAATTCAAAATTTCATTTTCACAGCTTGTCATGGGTATTTAACTAGAAAAATTTATTTTCCCAACTTGTCAAATTCATAATCGAGGACCACATGCAAAAATTAACTAAGCTAAATATAAAGTACTAAATATATATCGAACTTCCTAATTATTATTTTTGCTTTATACACAAACATATAATATAATGAGGTTGCATTGGTTTGAGGCTCGAGAAATTTCCATATTCAGATTTCCATGTAATTCCTACTTGATGCATGCATTGGATTTGAGGCTTTCTCACAAATTCAGACAGTCTTGGCATCTAGGGATAGTAATAATTATATAAATAATTTAAAAAATAAAAAGAAGTAATGCAATCGTATACAAAAAATACAGAAAGTTGCGTACGGAAAACACGAAGAAACTGGAAATTGGAAAACAACTAAAAACCCTAAAACTTTGCCTTCACTGTTGCCGCCGGAATGGCTTCGCCGGCCGCGGGTGGTGGTCCCCAGCCACCACCGGCGCACCCCCCCACTGCCGGCCACCTCCCCCAGCCTGAGCAATCCCTCCACCAGCCCCCCCGTGCACCACGAC
Source organism: Murraya paniculata (assembly GCA_030449075.1). Classification (NCBI taxonomy): domain Eukaryota; kingdom Viridiplantae; phylum Streptophyta; class Magnoliopsida; order Sapindales; family Rutaceae; genus Murraya; species Murraya paniculata. The sequence goes on from JAEVFN010000043.1 coordinate 528,135, forward strand.
GATCCTCGCGTACACGGGTCCCCTCCAAACGAATCGGGTCTCCGGCACCTCTAACCGCCGTCGCGGCCAGCAGCGGCATGCCCCACCTTGACGCCGTTCCCACCGGCAACTCGCTCGTGGCTCCCCACCTCACGAAGCCCGCAACGCACGAAACCCATTCTTTTGAAACAGCCACGCGAACCACGGGTTCCCCGTCCACTGCCGCCGCTTGCACGGCGGGTTGTGACAGTCCCCACCGACCCCCTCAGGTCCCCGCGACCCTGCCTGACGCAGATCCAGGCTCCCGTCAGCAGCCACAACCTCCGCTGCCCACCATTGCACATGTTTTCTCTCGGGACACAAGCACTGCCGCGGCAACTACGGCCACCCAACCGGCTGCAGGTGACACCCCCCAGCCACCCGTGCCCTCCCCTGCCGCAGACCTACCGTCCCGGCCACCCCAGCAGCCCGTGTCTAGCCAAATAATATCAACTCCAGAAAACCCTAGCCGCCTCATGCATCCAACTCACGCGTTATTGGCCGCCGCGTGTGGTATCATGCAACCCACTGATTCTAACCAGCCCAGCCACGTTGCAGGCGTCTCCAAGCTAACATTGGCTCCCATACCACAGGTCCATGCAGCCTCGGATGAGCCACAAGGTCCATCTTCCCCTCACAGCTCACAAAATGCCACCACACACCAAACTAAGCCCACAAACCCGCCCACACAGCTTGACCTACCTAGGCCGAGCCTTGAGCCCAATAATCCCTCTCAACTCCCCACGTCACAGCCCCATGCTCAGCTTCGGGTGACTCCCTCCAACCAGCCTCCTCTGAACTCATCTCATGACCCACAATGCCCTACATTACCTACTCCTCAGGTTGTTACGGCTACTGCCCCTCGCCGTCCAGTCAACCATGCAACCCGTAACCAACCTCCCCCTTCTAAGCCATCATTTGCCTCCGTTTTGAACCCAGTATCCATCCTTAACCCAACAGCCCCCCCTAGGCCTCATAAGTCATTCATTGATGCAGTTACTGGGGTTCTACAGAACTCACAGTACCGGTTAAGCCGATTTTCCTATATCGTGGCAAGCCCGCCATCCATTTTACAGCAGCGGAAATACAAGCCATGGCTAAACCATTTACACTAGCTCTCGTCGGTAAGTTCTCCTTTGGCCGGCCTTCTATGGACATTATTCGGAGATTTTTTGTTACCCTGGGTTTGAAAGGAAGTTGTCAAGTCTCCTTACTTGACAACCGGCATGTGTTGATCAAACTCTCTTTGGAAGAAGATTATTCGCGTGTTTGGGTGCGCCAGACTTGGTATGTTAATGGTCGAGGCATGCGCATCTTTAAGTGGAGCACTGATTTCCGCTGTTCGGAGGAGTCCCCTATTGTTCCGGTATGGGTATCCCTTCCATATTTGCCTGTTCATTTTATCCATTGTAAATCTGCCTTGTTTTCTATTGCTTCTGCTATTGGCACCCCATTACGAGTTGATCATGCCACGGCCTCGGTTAATCGGCCATCGGTAGCTCGAGTTCTGGTAGAGTATGATGTTTCGAAGCCACTGTTGCATCGTATATGGATTGGAGAGGGGGATTTCGGATTTTGGCAGGACGTTATCTTTGAGCGGGTCCCAGCTTATTGTTTCTCGTGCAAGCATCTTGGTCACTCTGCGGATTCCTGCTACGTTGCTAATCCCGGGCTTCGTAAGCCCACGCAGCCTGTTGGTGAGGCCCAGACCCATGATCAGGGCCCATTAGGAGTTGCAGCACCTGCTCCTGATCACCAGCCTCCTGTGACTCAGGGTCAGCTTCCCATTGCGACTGTTGATCCAGGGATGGGTGTATCTGTGGGTGAACCGATCCGACCTTCTTCGGGAGGTCCGCCTACCGCCGCTATTCGCTCCCCGGCTATGGGTATTCACTCTCCTCCTCCAAACCTCCCATCTCAATCAGACGAGGAGTTTAGCTCCGCGAACAATTCTGTAGCTGATGAGTACTTTGCTTCTGAGCCTGAGGGTATCGAGGGGCATCATCGTGACTTCAGTATTGCTGGCCCGCACTCCTCCTGTTCTAGGAAAGGTCGTAAGCACCGCAAGCAACGTTCTGGGCGTTCGCATTGATGATTTCGCATTTATATTTTTTATTCTTTGTTCTTTTTCTTCTACTTGGAGGTTTTGGTTTAGGTCCCCCTCCATATGTTTTTTTCATTTTATTTTAATAATCTACAGGTAAGGGAGTCCCGCCTAACCCCCCCACCCTTAGGTGGTTTTTAAATAAAAAAAAAAAATGCAATCGTATACAACTTTACGCAGCTCAAAAATGATTTTATTTTCTTCTTGTCAAAGTCCTTCCGACCAATATTCCATCCGCAAACACATATAAGATTTTGGACTTGGTAAAATTCGAGAATACTATTACATCATATGATATAATACAATAATAGTATTATTATCATTTTCAAATTTTAATAAAGTTCAGAATGCTGAACCAAATCAGTGCCTTTCTTAACCTTCCAATCACAGCACTATTTCGCTCTCTCATCACGGCAGGGGTATACTTGAAAATTGGAAGATCGTGCTCGATTCCTTGTGCCTTCCAAACTGAGGCAATAAAAGAGTCAAATCTTATCTTAACGGTGCTTCTATAAGGTGCTTTCAGAACAAGCCCCTGACAATTTATAGGGGCATACATAATTAAACCACCTCCATTAATAAGAGTGCGTGTGTGTGTATAGGTAATAGGTAGATACCTCTTTGTGTTATTGAATGGTGTATTGCATGTGCATGAACGTGAAAAGTACTGGAGCCCCGAATTCATCTCAGAAATCTGTGTCTACATTTACATGCTAATTAGGCTTCGGTAAGGATATTTATACAAAATTATGGTCCCAGTCAATAAAAAAATTTCTTCCTATAGCTAGTAGTTTCCCCACCTCGCTAAGAAAAAATTATAATTAAAATAAAGTTCATGCGGCGCTGCTCTTCCACGTACGACAATTATTATTACTTGGGAATTGGTTAACAATTTCGATTTTATTTCAATAATATGAGCTTCGAGGACTACCTAGCCAGCTATAGCTAGTTGTTTATACATTTTCTTGAAAATAAGAGGAAAAAAATGGTTAGTTTCCAATTTCAATAAATGTTTTGCCTAATTCAGCTGCACGATCGAAAATCTCGATCTTATAAATCCATTAGTATATAGAATTCTACACACAATTTTTGGTGATAACTTTTGGTGATAATTTTTACATGTGGCTTAATTTGACGAACGGTACAATAGTTTCTCACATTAAAAAAAGCCAATTATGCAATTCATTAGCTAGAGTAATACACACGGGCTTTGTATACTAAACATTCCCTACTCTTTCAAGATTTCTAAGATATATAGTAAAATCTTGGTCCCGGCTTTTTGATTCCCTACCTAATTTATCTTTTTAAAAAAATAAAAGAAAAAGAAAAAATTGTGTCTGTTAGCTGCTTATTTAAAAATCGGAACATTAATTAATTAGGAGTATAATGGTTGATGATGTAAGGATTTAGGTCATGCATAATTGACTCAAACTATAGAGATTGATCTAAAGGGTAAAAAATCGAAACGATATTATTTGACAAAACTAATTAAAATCCTCTTAATATTTTAAAATACATCCAAATCTCCATGAGTCTCAACATTTTTGCTTATGTTGCTATTTTATCCTTCTTGATTATTTGATGTTGGGAATATTATTATTTAATTAATAGAATAATTTTTTAGTCATAGTTGATTGAAAAATTAAGTGAAAAAGTAAGAGAATTGCCATAATTTTTTTAATTAATTCTGAATAAAAACATACACCTATTATTTGACAAAACTAATCAAAACCCTCTTGATATTTTAAAATACATTTAAATCCCATGAGTGTTAACTTTTTTGTTAATCTTACCATTTTATCCTTGGTGATTGTTTGATGTTAGGAATATGAATATCTTTAGTTATTTTATTAATAGAATAATTTTTTTTGATCACAGTTGATTGAAAAATTATGGGAAAAAGTAAAAGAACTGCCATAAATTTTCAATTAATTGTGCGCAAATACACACTACACACACATATATACATTAATATTAATTTTGCATTTAATTTTTCAGTTAATTTTGAAAAGCTTTTCAGAGTTAACTGAAAAATTATGACAATTCCCTTACTTTTGCTCATAATTTTTCATGTAACTTTTCTATTAATTATGATTATAAAAATTATTCAATCAATTAAATAATCAAAGGTATTCGTATTCTCAACATCAAACAAACATCAAGGATAAAATAGTAAGATTACACAAATATTAACATTAAAAGAGATTTGGATGTGTTTTATAGTATCAAGAATATTTCAATTAATTTTGTCAAACAAGAGGGGATAACGAATTTCAATCTTTTTCCCTTGATGTGGATGAGCATTTATCCGAAAAATTATGTTTTATTTTGCAACTGAACCGATGCTGAAGATCACGACAAATTAATGATTCTAGTGTGTGAAATTATAAAGTTAATCATCGTTTGTCCAACCCTACGAAACGAAATGGAGTAATAAAATAAACAAAATTTCAAATGTTGCCTGTCCAGTCAGTAGCTTACTCAATTTCTCCATCAAATTTCAAGATGGATGATGCGAGGGGAAATATTAGTTAATTCCCAAGTGAGAATCAGCCTATCTTTCAATTTTGTATTCATCTAGAATAATTGAAATTAAAATAGTATAAATGAATAGATTTTTTCAAAAAAAATTTGTCCCTTTTTTCAAGATTTGATATCTCGCTGAAGCATCACATACTTTCCATGAATACGTGCTAATACCCCCATAATCCATGTGAATTATTCCGTGAGACTCAGCATACAATAGAACCGGTAGCATCTGAGAAAGGGATCAAGATATTGGATTCAGATTCTCTCTCTCTGTCTCTTTTTCCCCCTTCTTGTATGTTTATTATTGACTTTTAAAGACCTAATTTTATTTTGGATGCTTTGATATCAAGTAAAAAGGCAGTGCTTTGCATCAGATTCTTAGATAACCAAATTGTATTTATTTTGGAATTAAGCTAACCAAATTGTATTTATTTTGGAATTAAGCTTGTAAACTCTCATTGATTTTTTTAGTAGAATTTCATAAATTCTATATCTTGACTGATTCAAAATTAGTTCCAAACTCTCATTGGCCAAGGAAATTTTCTTCAAGATCCCTACTAACTTTTCATGATTTTTCATAAGAATAGAAATTTCTCTCTTTTCTCAAATATATATCTTTAAATTGATCTATACTTAAATAAATAAATTACTCTTTATGGTTAAGTTACTTTTACAATGAGAACTTTCAAGCTCAATATTATAAGGGTAATTTATTGTCATTTCATTGGACTTTGGGACATATTGTATAAAAATAAATAATTATATTTTTATTGAAGAAAATAAAAACATTTAAGGGGCAAAATACTATTACTGCTTTAATTTGTTATTAAAAATGCTAGATTTGGTCTAACAAAAAAAAAAAGTCAAATATATAAATATGTCCCCCCTGGAGACTTGCAGGATGGTTTTCCAGCAATTTTCATTCACGCACTAAAACAACAAATAGTTGAGTTTTTTCTTTGTAACCCGATTCCACCTGGTCAGAAAATTCAAAAAGCCTTCTGATTAGACGATTAAACATTTCATCAATAATCTCAATTCTAAAATGTTTAGTGAACATTCCCTCCATTGCTGCCCTTACATGCATCGTCCATGCTTCAATGTCAATCGGTCCTTCTAACCAAGATGTTGGGTTTGTCAACTCTACGGTTTTAATACTAAAATGCCCATTTTTGTCCACCAACTTCACCATCTCCTCCGATGAGGCAGAATAAATAGGCAAATTAAAAGAGTCCAATTGAGCTTCCGTAATCAATTGCTGTAAGGGGGAAAAAAAGGTAATATTAGTGTGATTTGAATATGATTCTGCATAAACTACTTATAGAGGCTGGTAATGCATGGGGAAGGAGTATTAGTTCTTTCTCTCTTTTCTTTTATTTTTGCTGCAATACCGCTATCAATGACAAACCCACAAAACGGTAACATAAAAAATGGTCATAATAATAAGTGAAAACTCGCCTCATTTGCCATTTCCATGAAAATGGATGCCATAAGATCATACATAACACCATTTGCGAGGGAAGAATAAGGCATCCCATACGGAATACCCGGCATGATTATCACCATCATTCCTCCACTCACAATCTCTTCAGCTCTAGCATTCAGAAAATTCTGCATGTCCTTAGCAAATTGAGATGCATAAGCATTTACCACCTCCTCCGCAGCACTCGTGTAATGAATCCTCCCTTTGTTCCACGCCGGCGAATTCTCATCCAGCAGCTCTTCCGGCACCTTAGAGAGCCAATGAAGCGCATACGAGCAATGCACAAAATGGATAGAAGATTGAGGAAAGAGGCGATGGTGAAAAGAACCCGGCACTCCTGCCAAATAGTATTCCCTTTGTTGAGGGAGAGATGTGAAGAGAGTGTTGAAATCGTTTGATGTTTTGTCGTTGAAGAACACTTGAAATTCGGGTAATTGTGATGAAGGGCATTGAGAATGATAATTGTTTTTGACAGCTTCTAGCACATCTTGCATGGCATTTAGTGTATTTGAACCCACCGCACATCCCAAATCTGCAAGACGAATTATATTTGAAGCAGAAGAGAGCTCACTTACGTTCAGGTTTCTTGTTATTGCATCAACAATCTTTTCTTTTACAGCATTTGCGGCTAGTCTCTGCCCAAATTCACATTTTATTATTAGCACTAGTAAAATATATAAAGTGCTGCCTAAATCATTTATTTCACTTAAAATTTATGTTCACAAATTAAATTAAAATAATCACGAATGGTTGTTTTAATTATTAATTTGCTATTTTTCCCCTTTACAAGTGATATGACATTCATTTAATTAGTATTGAAACAGTGTAGTAATTTTATAAAAACTAAAATTTAATAAGTGGTGAATGTCGCATGAAAAATATTTGAGAAATGTGCATATTATAATTTGTATAATTAACATGAGGAGATCGAATGCAATAAATCGGAATAAACAAGTTCTTAAATAAGCAAATAATTGTTTCTTACCACAATAATAATAAAAAAAAAAATTAAAGGGTATAGAATATAGGTCCTAAAAATTCTATGGGTTTAATTCGTACTCAAAAGACAAAACAAAAGTTGTGATTGTCTCGAGCTTGTATACATGGCTCTTGGACTTGGTCCTTATCACTTGAAAAAGTAGTGTGGATATATTTGTGGGTGAGTTTAGCTTAGATACGTACATCTACCCATGGACCTAATTCATGTTGGGTATGGCGTTAAAGCTCATATAATTGCCAAAATTCATTATGAACCAATATGCGAGATTCTCTAGGCAGGTTAGTAGCAACTAGCAAAATTTTCAAGAATTTCATTTTTGTTCGTCTAACCGTAGTTTTCTCTTCAAGAAACATCACAGCTCACAAAAGATTTCTCTGATTGAAGGATTTCAAAATTTTACTGATAAAAGAGGATGTATAGCGCATGCTTGATGAAGATGCAGATTACATATAAATGCTTAAGAAATGAATTCTTCTTTTTTTTATATGATTATTAAAAAATAGCAAAAATAATTCAAGGGAGTAATGCAAAATGATGCAGTAGCAAACACCTGCACAATAGCTCTAGAAAATACAACGAATGCTTATAAAGACGAATAAGAAGATCTTGTAACCATGATTGCTTACTCATATATATTCACTTGTATGGTAAGTTCTTTGTTCATTACGCGTTTATATACCTGATAGTAGGAATTTTTCTTGTAGCTAAAAGTATCATCTCCACCATTCACCCCAACTGGATCTGGTGCAATACTTTCGCCATCCCAGCCGTTCATCGGGAGTGCTGATTCCAGCAAAGGCGTTGTCATCTCTCTGTCTCTGTCTCTCTCTCTCTCTCTCTCTGAATGAGTTGTGCTATAGTTTTTTGAGAGTGCTTTGTACTTTATATATAGATGAAACATAAATGTAGTTGTAGCATCATCATCAAGCAAGCTATAATGCTTGTGGTCCAAATGCCGACTTCAAAGGTAAATGATTCCTTAGACAAAAATTGATAGGATTGTAAAAGGTATCGATCAAGCCATCAGCAAATTTTAATTTTAACAAATTTATTTTGTCCTCACATGTTTGTTAAATGATTGATTGCATACATTTTCTTCCTATCATTGACTGGAGAAAACTAGCAAAAAACAGAGCTATCAATTGGCTTTAAAACTTAATTAAACTTGTAAGAAAAATTTTAATCCTAGTAACTATATTCAACATATATATCATATTATGTGTAGGACTAACAAACTTGTTCAATGAAATATTCATATGAATCTATTTGACTCTGACAGCATGTTAACAGTTATTAGTTAACGTAAAAAAGATTTAAGCTTATTACTGGAAAAGACACAAGAATCTAACTCTTACAGCTCTAATTGGGATTGTATTTTTTCTATTGTTTATCTTCTTTTATTTTTTCTACCATATATTTTTGTTCACCATAAATTCAGATTCTAACGCATATATTTGTTCAAACCACAAAATTCTCCTTCTACGCAATCCTTCAGAAACTCATGATGTTTATCAAACTATCTTTCCTTCTTTATTTCCCCCTTAAGTTAGAAACTTCTATTTTTCTTTAAATGAATGATTTCGACTTAGCGAGGTGCTTATTAATAAAATTAAAGATGTGATTGACACCTAATCCGGGGATAATGTAGTGATTTTTTACTCTTCAAAATGGAAAGATAACAAGCGGAAGAAACAAAAGCTGAAAAAAACCAGCAACATGCCAAGTAAATATCTAGAAAGGAAACACATGATTAGCATAAGAAGACCTTGAAGTGAATGCGGCAAATGTGCTATCTACGGAGAAAGAACAGCGTAAAAAACCTATTGGCAACTATTGTATTTTTTATGTGAAACTATTATGATCACAAAGTATCTTGCACTTATATAATTATGGTCAGTCCCTTTAGGAGAGATTTTTCTTTGTAATATTAGAAAGGAGATTGACACGCTTTCCCTCTACCGGCTACCATTACTGCTGAATTTTAACAGTCACCTCTTAGAAGATAGTGTAAAGATAAAAAGAATCTTAATCTTTGCCCCAAGAATTCAAAGATTAATTGATTGAACATAAAGTTTGATTGATGCAATATTGTCAATCAATCAAATTCCAAATGTTAAATTAATTTATCTTCTTTTTGTTGTCTCGATCATTTTCAATAATACCACAAAAAATTCATAATATGTACCCCTTATCTCTTGGGCGTAAAAATTTTAATGAAAGACAATGATTATTTCATTTTGAGACGAGACTTTCTACGCAGACTTTGACATTATGAGAGCAAAGGAATATTGTGAAAATATAAAGGGATAAATGGCATAAAACCTAAAAAACACAGCAGAAAAATTATCAATCCCCTTATTATAAAGATAGTGCTAACTTTATGAGAAAAGGGAAATGGAGAAGCATTTGTACCCTAAAAACCTAGCTATGGTGAATTACAACCAAGCATATATATCTTTACTCCATTGTATATCTTCTTCGAAAATAATTCAAAGATTCTGTGGAGAAGCAAAATAGCAAAAAAGGCTGTCGAAATTAACCAGCGTTTTCATCTTTTGCTCTGCATCGCACATAAAGTCAAACTCACGATAATTACAATACACACATTCTCTTTAATTTATTCTGTTCCTCACGATGCCCTAAACCCACAACCAACGAAACTCAATAATACAAAAATGATAAAATAATTAAAATTCAAGGTACGTTCGAAAAAGAAAATTATTCCACTGCTCAAAGAAATTGAGATTAGAAATCCTCCAACCACTCCCATGTTACATGCGAACAGTACACAAGAAATATATAGACGATGTGGTCAAAATGTTTAATTAGTTATTTTTTTTAAAAAAAAAAAGCAAAACCCTAGTGAAACTAGGGCTATAGGTTTCATAGGAGCAGCTTGTCACCGTTGTCATCACCAATGAGGCTTTACCTTGCATGCATGCCCTAGCTAGTTTATATAATATAGAAAGCGACTTGTTTGGCGATGGCAAGCCTTAATATTTAATCAAGAAGGGCCATGATTTTTCTGACAAAAATTGAGAGCAAACTTTGTGAATAAAAGAGATTACAGAGTGGAAGTGTCAGAAGTTCATGTTTTCAAGGGCTGTTTGAGGTTTGAGGACCTTTGTGTCCGCGAAAAGCCCATCTTGATTTCATTCACGGAGACAAAGATTCCTACCGAAAATCTAATCATAAATCAGTATATTCTAATCGCAAGAGGGTTAATTCAAAAATTGTATCTAGCTGGCTAGCACGGTCTCCCTCTCCCTCTTTCTCTCTCAAAATTAGCTAGTTATATTTTGCTAATCTAGCATTCAATTTCAAGATTTATTTTCTAATTATTCTATGTCCATTGTAGCTGTTGTTTCGAATTAATTGCAGTTCTCCAAGTGTCGAATATGGACAGTGTTTTTTTTTTTTTTATCCAAAAAGGAAAAAAAAAGAACGATAAAGATGAGAAATCTTCCCTACAAAAGTTAATACAAAATGTATGTATTAATTCTTTTCTTCTCATCGTTAAAATTTGAGAAAGCCCGAGGAAAGATCCGTAGAGTAGTTTTTTTTCCCTCTTGTAATCCTGATGGTGCTGAGTAATTGGATCATTTGCACCCTGGTGCCTGTTAATTAGCAGCCCAAAACCAATACCAATGTTGAAAGCCCAAGTAATAGACTCCGCCAACAGGTATGGTTTGAGCACCAGACAACTTCTCATGATCCAACCAATCACAATAACCATCATCATCATCATCTTTAATTGATTTAATTTATTGGAGACGATGGAGGAAGGACCCATCTGCCATATGTTTTCCCTGTATTCTAGATTTTCTATCACATAATAACATATGCATTTCTTGCTTCAAAAATCCAACATATAACTAGCAATATCTTTATTCACGCGGTTAATCAATTACAATAATGCAGATATAAAGGCCAAGCTCAGGATGGGCTTACCAGGGCTTCCAGATTTTTTTTTTTGGTAGTTAATTACAAAATATTTAATTTAAAAAATAAAGAAAATGTAAACAAGCATTAAGCTAAGCTAAGTGTAAAATGTAGATTAAATTTCCCTTAAATCTCAATTTAGCCGCAAAGGCAAAACTTTTTATTTTTTCAACAAGCATTACCCTGGCTTTATCTCATGTTATTAAGATTTGACTAGCCGCATTTTGTTTAATGTCCATTTACGAATTACAATAGATATATGATAATGAAAAGTAGTAAGTGGATTTATAAAATAATTGAGAAAATTATTGAATAATGTCTAACAATAATAATTAGAAAAAAAAAATCCAACCTACTCTAAAAATCATTCTAAGCTTTGGCGCTCAATAAACTTGATCTTTTATCCCCACCTCAGTGTCACTTCAAAGGTGACGTCGCAATTTATGGAAAAATAAATAAATAAATTGGAAGTGGCACACAACATAGTTTATCTCGTGATAGGGTCACTTATAATCTTATCTTAATCATTATATAATGACAAGTTAGTAGTCGCTCTTGTACTTTTGCTAGGTCATAATTGGGACCAACATATATACTCTTCTTATCCAATTTTTCATCTTAGTAAATGCACAAGTGATTTCCAAAATCAGAGCATTTTCTTCTTAACATGGATTCTCTTTCCAGCTATATTTTCTTTTATAAAGATCAATCACGATTTAGTCGATTTCCATGATGATTATACTGAAAGATATTAGGCCTACGATTGCCACAGCCAAAAGTTAGATCGGTAAAGAATTTTGGTCTGCACTCTCATTGACACAGTAGCAAGAGTGCTGATTGCCTAGTCCGTCTTAACTTTCAATTTGTTGATCTTTAATTTCTTGAACAGTTAAATGAATATTGCTGAAAACGTGGGTAAAAATCGAGCTTCTCCAATCGAGCAGAGAGATACAAGAACATTCTCTTTCTTTCAACGTACCTAGTGTATGCAATACACCCCTTTCTTTAATAAATTGTTGCTACGTGTGTACAAACTTGTTCATTATTGAACATTTGAACATTTGAACATTTTAAACATACACCCATGACAACAATTTATCAAGGTGCACAAAAACTCTTCGCGGATATACAGGTAAACCATCAGAATTAAAAACATAATTTTTTTTTCTTTTTCCTATGAACAAATGTTGATTAACGAGAACTTAACTTGAAGACATACCTTTCCTCTCTCCAAATCCAGCTTCGCTCCGGTGACTAACCAATGGCCAGGGCTGTCCTGTGGCCCTCTACACAACTGTGAAGTATCCACGAATTTCAAAAGCTTCTGCGTTTGCACCGGCACGGGCGGCCCCGTAGGAAACACACTGGAATCTACTACCACAACCGGCTTCTTTTCTTTATCTTGATTGCCCGAAATTGATGTACTTATTGCAGAAAAAAGGCCTGATTTTTGAGAAAATTCGGACGAGCTCTGTGCCCAACTTGATTGGACTATGAAAGCATGCGAAACCTTGGAGAATAAGAGCCGGAGATGGAGAACGCTCTTTGATTCGTGTTTTTGTACGTGAAGTTGAGCTCCGGTGACGATGAAAGAAACATCTTTTCTCGAAGCCCACTTGGGGTCATATTTAACTGGGGCTGTGCATATGTGGGAAAAATATTTTCCACCGATGGCTTCAAAGTATTGATAATTATCATCAGTAACGTCTGATCCTCGCCATAGTTGTGTGTCAGTATCTATCTTGCTGTCGAGCATTGTTGGTGTGATTGAGAGGTGTTGAAGGTGAATGGCTAGCCTGAGACAGAAGAATAATAAAGTTTAGTGACACAGGAACAATATAAAGAAACTTGTTTTTATTAAATAGGTTATTGAATAACAATAATGCTATTTTTATTAAGTTGGGATGACGTGGTATATTAAATAGTATTATTATAAATTATCACACGTTTGTTACATTATTAGTTGTATCTAATACTCTTTGCATTACGCATTGAAGAATTAAATACCTGTTGCATTTCCTTCCTTCAAGATACAAGCGAACTCCTGTAACAGGTCTTTTTCCTATTGTCACCTGATGTTGAAGATAGATTTTTTTTTTGTTATATTTCTAGGTAATATTAAGGACATTGAAGAGTAGAGAAAAAGCCACGAAGCCACCTATCCTCCCAAGACTTAGTCAAATGAACACATAGACCCCATTGATTTTAGAAATAGTCGTATTGACTTTTTTTTTTCCCCTTCTTAACAATTATGGCCTTTGATATGGTGATCCAACGGCATTCTACCCCGCATAATCGAAAAACAAAAAACAAAAAACAAAAAACAAAAAACAAAAGAAAGGAGGGAGAGAGTTTGTATAGCACTTTTCGAAATCAAATCTATGTGCACACTTGACCAAGCCTGAGAACTTTAGTGTCTTTTTCTCTACAATAACCCAAAAAGAAAAAGAAAAAGAAAAGAAATTAGCAAGATAATTAGTTTTAGTGTACCTGCACGGTATTTACATAGAGCTTAGGACCCATCAAGTGGAAATGGAGGGCGGGTGATGGAGCAGTCATATTAGTTGTGGGTCCAAGTGGAAGATCATTGTGAATTGGAGCCCAAATTTTGTGTGCTTGGAAGTCAAGAAAGTAATGTAAATCAGTTATAGGAGGCTTATCTGCAATTACATTTACAGCAATTTAAGAGTCAGATCGGCCTAGTTAAAATAGAAGAGACTAGAAAATGAACAAAACATAAATTAAAAGCACTCACATCGAAGATAGAGGTTGATGGCATGAGATAAAAAGCCTTTGCCAGGAACTCCTTTGAGAAGAGAAGTGATGGGAATGAAATTAAAGTGGACTGCGTCTGGGTTTGAAGGCACTGTTAGAAGCCACTCACAGTGGCTGTAGGCCGATGGATCACCTCCCCTCCTTGAACATTTCACACTGATTCCCTGCATTGCATCTAATTCTTCAATGTCACTTCAATTTATTTAACTTAATAATGACCACAATAGCATGTCATTAAATGGGCTATGCTACGAAATGAGGCCCAATTACTATATTGGATCATGCTCAGGTGTACACTCCAATCGGATTGCTTCGACCCATAAACAGACAATGTATCGGATTGCTTCCACCCAGAAGGAGACAATCTAAGCCTTCTGGCTTTTGTTTAAAGATTAATAAACGGCAGCCATCTAAATTAATATGGAATGCATCGTAGTGGATCTCAAAACCCCAAAACAAAAAAATAAAAAAAAGTTGTATGATGACCATAAACTAAGAATTAGAAAATAATTTGATGAAAATATAACCTACATCTTTTGAAGTTGTGGAAGAGAAGTTGTTGAAAGCGGCAGGTGTTGGATCGAAGACTTTGAAAGCTTGAGGTGGCTGCAATCGAAGTTAATAAAGATAAACAAAATATTTTATATATTAAAGGAAGCAGTCAATGTAATTAATGAATACAAAAAAACAGGGATGAATATGGAGTCAGCCAAAGCCAGAGCTTTTAATGACTCATTAGAACCTTATTCTTTTGTTCTCTAATATTCGGAGTGAAGTTACAGGTGCCAGTAAACAATTGATCACCGAGGTCATCCAGATGTTTTTTAAGCTCTGATGGCCCCACGTTCGAAGAATTATCTTGCTTGACTAGCACCACATCTTGGCCGCCCATACTCAGCCCCACAACGATGTGAGTTCCATATTTCTCTATGAATCTGTCAAACAATGTTATGCAAAATTAAAAATGGATGACATCTTGCTCACTTACTATTTCTGAGGGAGAACAAAAACGCATTTGGTTTGAATTTGAAAGTGCAATAAATCCACTACTTTTTTATTCAGTTGTTTGATCGCATTTCTCTCTGAAACTTTGAATTGTTGAAATATTTTGCCCTTATTTCATTTTACTGGCAAAGAAAATTTCAAACATGAGAAAAAAGTAGCTGTTACTCTTATATAATAATGTGCCGAGTTATGCCGTTATCTAATCTATATAAATATGATACTATATAATATAATTTATCGCCGAATTATTCAACTCAATTACTACTTTCTGAAGAATAAGAAATGCAAGTCCGCACGCCAGAGGCACAAAATTTTTGACGATCATGGGATGGAGTTCTTTGGAAATCAAGATACACAGGGATAGGCGATAGCCATGAGCTGGGGTGACGTTGTTATTATATGATAATGATGCCAAAATAAAATAAAATAAAATAAATTAAAGCTTCAGTGCAATCGAAATCGTTGACTTAATCTAAAATGGACCAATTCCAATCAAGAATGAATGAGTGGTCAAACAATAATAACGTAGTCTCTTTAAAATTTGCAATTTTTACACAATTTAGACTGAACTAAACAGCTTGTTTGGCTAATTATTTCCTTTTCCTAGTTTAATTTTCAAGTCAAAGATTTGAATCGTGTTATATACATCGATTTCCATATATACTGCCAAAAAAATTTTCACACATCAAATAATTGATTAAGTTGTAACCGTCTGACGTCACACAGAACTCGCAACCAATTATATATACACACATTAAAAATTTTCCAATCAAAGATTTTAAAGTGCGGAAAAATTTAAAAAAAATTTAAAAAAAAATTAACACAATGTAGTTGTAAAGTTTAATTTCATAATACTATTACACTCCACAGTTTTTAAATTTTTTCAAACTTTCACGCACTTTAAATATATATATATATATATATATATATATATGTATATTCATTAATAATGACATTGATGGGTTAACAATTAATTGTGAGAATAAGAGTTTGTTACAAAACAGTTGTGGGTGTTAATCAGAATTTAAGTTTTACATTTATATATAGTATTAAAAATATTTAAAAAAGCATATATAAATCAAAGATTACTATCGCATTTATTTTATTATTTTTTTCATTTCATCACTAATAACCCAAAACAATAAAAAAAAAAAAAAGAGTTAAAAAGGGAAAAAGAGAAAAGAAAAATTAATCAGCTTCAAGACAAGAAATGAAACAAAATCACATCAAAACAAAACGAAAACTTATCCTTTTATAGCAAACATTTATAACAATTCATAATCCAATTAATTTAATTTTCTGTTGCAAAATAGTTTCAAAGACGCCAAACAACCAAACCCCGAAGTAAAATATATTATAGATAAGATAATCAGGGGAAGGAGATAACTAAAATGAAGGCACGTACATTACCTTGCTAGGGCACACGGATCCCATGAAGATGGAACTGCATTTCGAACTTCATCGGAGAGCACGAGCGGGTACCGATCAATATGAACGTTGAAAAGTATAATATAGTAACCATCAAGGCCTAAATATTTTGTGTTGGCTGCATCTTTTGCCCACGAACCACTGTCAAAATTAAACATGTTGTTGAACAAACCCGATGGGATTTTCCCCGGTATCTCCGAATTTCGATTGAAAAACTCCGACATCTACGATGTGCACCAAAAATTATTATTAGGAATAAACTAGTCAATTTAAATGAAACTTTTTAATGTGATATATATATATATATGTCATGTAGTTATTATTGTGGTTGTAGTAATTAGTATGCATGGTACCTGGTTAAAGTCGAGAATATCGGACTGGTAACGAGTCCGGTCGCCTTTATCGCATTTGATATCGATGGAGACGTCGTTGACGGATCCAAAACCAGGCACAGTGATCTCTCGTTTATGAACACTGTCATTGAGAACAACTAATCTTTCTTTGCCTTTGCAGTACTTGAGCCTGAAATCTGAAGTTAAATCGAAGCCTTTCCCCAGGCTGCTTATGGCGCTCTCCACTACTACTATTCTTTTAGTATTACTCATGATCTCTCTCTCTCTCTCTCTTTAAAAAAATAATTATTATTATTATTATGATGAAACTATTGATGAGGAGAAGATGATCTATATAAACATATATAAAAGGGGGGAATTATTTCTGTCTGAAGACTTTAGACTTGTGTGTGTTGTGGTAATTTTGGGTCGTCATTAATTTTCCTTAAAAATATGATGGTGTATGAATAGAGGATAGGAAACGGTATAATTTGCACTCATGGGGGAAGTTTCCTTCTGTTTTTGGTTTTGAGTCGTACTTTGACCATTTTCTGTTTTCTATTTCTGACTATAACCCATTGGCCGTGACCCCTTCGAACTTTAAATCTTTTAAACTCTCCAAGTCTTCAAGAACCGTTCACATTAATTCCTTATGCGTGAAATCTCCCAATAAACCTTAATCAAACGGTGTTGATGATGATTGGGGATGACTGAAATCTCCAAAGTGGGGCCCACCCCATTTCTGATAAAAAGTCAAGAATGAAAAATATCCAAAAACAATTTATGAGGATGAGTGCGGGAATTGTTTTCACGCCCATTTCTTATTTGGGGAGAGTATAAACTGTAATCTACATTCCTTCCCCATTAATTACCGTAATTTAATTTTTACGTATTTTGTAAAATTCTTTAACTATAAGCAACATTTAATTACTCTAGTTTCTTTTCGTATTTTTTTTTGCGTATTAGTTATTGATTACTTGTATTTTAGTTTTATTTTTTTTTCGCGTATTAGTTATTTTTTTTTTAAACAATCGTCTATGTTAGTATTTAGTTGGTGAGATTTATCTTCGCATATTAAGTTTTATTGTAATGCAATTATACGAAGTTTAGGACAAACATGATAAATTATTCGGGGTTATATCTCGGAAATAAAAACAGAGATGTGGATCACATCCGCTCGTCTACCTAACCAACACTAGTTTAGATAATTTTTCTTTATTGGTCACTTTAATTTATAAAATCACTAAATTAGGAATGATGAGTTACTGTGGACAGTGGCACAGAACACAATAGACTATTACGATCCTAAATGTCACATAGATTAAAGCATAAATAAATTTATGAATATACAAAATTATTGACTTTCTTCTGTTGATAAAATCTGAAATAGTATTTGAAATCTTCCAAGAAAAGCACAGAAATACGTTACAATGCTCTTCCCTTGTTTTTTAATCTCTTGGAGAGAGAGAGAGAGAGAGAGAGAGAGAGGGAGGGGGGGGGAGGGAGGAAAGAAGAATTTAAAGCAAGCGACATTTATGACATTTTAGCATCCAAATTGGCAAATGTAGCAACGCTTCAACTTTCAGCAAATTACATTAAGTAACTTGGTAGAAGAGGAAATGGCAAGCCGGCCAGGCTAGTCCATCCACAGGCTTAAAATTTCATTATCAACGAAGAAGATAATATAGGTAATTCGCCTAAGCCATATAAGCAGAAAAAGATTCGACCACTTGTATTATTATGTCAGCTTACATTGACTTTATAACGTGATTGTGTATACTTACATCTGGTATGGGGAATTGTTGGTGGTAAAACTTAGGTTATGTAATTAAAGTGCGACATCAGCTATATGTACAATATGTCTTTACAAAATGTGAAGAGGAAATTGAAAGGGTAAAGATAAAATTTGAAGATGTCAAGCAACGAGTACGAGCCACACTATTAACCTCAAAAGTGGAGAAAATGTCTCTAAAAATATTTTAAGATTGCCACATGTTGCTAGGGGATCACTGTAATAATAACAGCCTCTCCACCAAAATTGTTACACGTCAATATGCCACGGAGATCATCTCAAGATATCTCTTTAACAATAACATGTACCAAGAGTGAGAGAGGGAATCAATTTAACTATTGTTTGAGTCGCCAACAGTGGAGTCAGCAGCTCCTATAGCTCAATTAGCTCATTTAGAATAAGTCAATTAGAGATTAAAATATGCTGTCACTAAAGACAGTGTCACAGTTAACATGTGTTTAATCTTAAATAGGCTAAGGGACTAAAGTTGAATATTCAATTTACCCAAAATTTCCTATATGAGGAGGAGGATGGCTTATTAAAGTTGCCACGTGTTCAAAAAGATGCTAAGATGCACTCAAGGGCATTCCCTCGCTACAGAATGTTAGCTTAGTTTAAGCAAAAGAGGCAGAACTTCTTCCCCACAACTCTCAAGCTTTTCACTTTTTTTACGGTTTCTTTGAAACCTATCATCCTTTCCAACTCTTATCTGACTTGACCGTCGGCGATGCCTATAACGGTTATTTTCTCTTATTTTCAGGACCATCTTATCTCTATTCATCTCCAGAAAATTGTTCTAAAGTGAGTGAACCTCTAATATTCACAAAACTACCCTCAAAATCAAGTTTTCATATTGCTTTTCACCAAAATCAGATGAAAACAGAAATGATACTTCGTTTTAGTAAGTGTGTTAACCAATTACGTACGTCCTTATATAAATTTTTAATAGCTTATTTCATATTTAATATTAAAATATTAATAGTATGTAAAAAAAATAAATATTTGAAATATAAATTTGAGATTTTAACATGTAAATTAATTATTCGATGCATTTATAAACTAAAATTAGCCAATTTCTATATTTAATTATCGCATTTATTCTTCAACAATTTGTTTTTTCCTTTTTGTTAACAGTTCAATGCAGAGACCGAATAAGGTATCAATTTTATAAGCAACTTAAATAATAAAAGTAATTTTATATAGGATGAAAATGTCATTCTCTATGGGGTATGACACCACAAGTTTTACTTATTTTCTTTGCCGTTCTTCTTGTACAAAAATTCCGGCATAGCTTAGTTTGTTATTGCTGAAAATCATTATCAGGTGAATTTCTTGCAAATCTCCGACTCGTCAGTCAACAATAATTTTAAAATATCAATTATTGGCTGGCTTTATTAATTACCATTGATGGTTGATATATCCTTGTTGAATGGTCAAGATCTGAGATAAAATTGATGGCAATACAGCAAGTGATCGTCAATAAACGAATAAAATAAGATTTCATTAATTCAACTTGTGCATATCGAATTGGAATATAAAATTCACTTCAGATCATTAGTTTAGCATGTTCTCAATTAAAAGATAGACAAATTGGTCTTCATAAGGAAAATGTTGCCTTTATTTCTTGATCAATATCGGTACTTCCTTGAGCTCATCATTTTTAATGGATATACAATTGAACTCATTCATTAGGGACCGCGGACTTTTTGGTGTCTCATTAAGATACATGTTAATGAATATAAAATTCATCCGCGTTGAATTGAAAGATCAAGTAATTTGCATACATCCCACGCGTCCTTCAGAAACTTGAAGTTTGTGTAGCAATTCTAGTACACGAGCATGCAACACCCGGGGATTTTAATAAGAAGATTGTGATCCTTGAAATGGCCTCATCAAGCAATCTCATTATGACAGTGTGAAATTGTTCGCGTGAAGCAGACGGCCATTATTGGCATTGACAGCTAATGATGACCAGACCTTGGTTGAACCCGTTTGACACACTGGACTGTTCCTCCTGAATTGCGATTACAAACTAAAGCACTGCGAGGTGTGAAAAAGGGAAAATATAACTGGTTTAGGTTTTAGTGCATTCATACATAAAGTTTTGTAACGAGGGAAAAGTGTGGGGGCTACTGACTGGCAGTCAATTAATTTGCGGTGCAAGTGCAAGGGACAAGTTGATCAGATGCGCACTGATTTGGAAGTTAACTTAGACGCGGCCTACACTGATGCCGTGTGAGCGTGAGTTTGAGAGAGTAGTGTCGGGGATTGATCACAAGAAGCAAATCAAAAGACTTGTTGTGATCTTGTTTGCATTATTGAGCTGCGTCAACCAAATGCCTTTCATGCGAGCAGAATTCAAAGACTAATGCTAAGGGGAGAGAAAGATAAGAGAAGAATGAGAGAATTCAGTTGTTTTTCTCTCTATCCATTCACTTTTCTTTTACCTCTTTCTTCATTATTTCTCTCAACTTTCTCTCCACTAAGTATTTTTTGAATTCAAATATCACACCCCTTGTTTGAATTGAATTTGGACCTAAGGCTCTTTTTTTATAATGAAATTGGACAAGTTGTAGCTTAAAAACTGTAATATTAAAATATTTAGTAAATACTAGCGGTTGTGCTTGATTCATTCCGAATTTCCAATTTCCAGCCAAATATGTTTATAGCGTAATTGATGTAACAAACAAATCAGGAAACAACGTACAATTCTCTTCTTTCACTTGGGTCTCTCGCCCCTAAGTTGTAATTATCCTAAACCACAACGCAAGATCTTGCCTATGGGGACACACTCCGAGACGTTAGATATTTAGATGCATCAACAGACAGCCAAAAGCGCCAAATGATGAAAACAAGTACTCAATGACAAAATACAACTGTGTAGCAGATAAGAATTTTCACATCAAATAATAATCTAACCGATGCATCCCACGATTGAACGCATAGGCTTACCCAAACCCAAACCTGTCAAAACAAGAATCATTGTAACATTTACAAGGAGCTAAATGCAACAAGAAGCACAATTTTGAAGCATCAATCTTACTGTAAATTTCTAAGTTCGTCTTGAAACTGAACACAGTAGAATCGCCGCGAGGAAACACAACAAACTACTTCAGACAAAAATAAAGATCAACAGCCAGCGTCAATTCTGGGTTGTTTTCACACAAATGAAGTCAGAGAAGAGTATAATACGAAGGCAAACCACACTGGAAGCTGTTATAGAAAATAGTTTGAATATATGCTGTGAGCAGGTTTGTTCCTAGCACAAGAACTTACAATAAAAAATTTAGTGCTCAGATTTTGTTGACATGCATTTACAGCTTTCACCAGAAAAAGATAAATCGCATACCCAAACAATGTTTCCCAGTTGCGGAACTTTTTTTAATTTACATCACGAAAAACTAAGGCAAAATGGAAGAACCAATCACAGCCTACATCCTTACACTTGCAAACATGAGACACAAAAAGTGGTGACTGTCTTTTCATTGATGATATGCCTATACAGGAACCATTTGATCTGCAACACAAGCCAAACCCTGCATCAATCTAACAATTTCCACTGTATCATCCAGATAATACTTGGCTTTGCTGGGTTTTCGACCAACAGTACATGCAAAAACTTCTGCCCTAGGAGCAATGGATGGGCCTGCCATGGAACTGATGATTACTTCAAACATATCCTCATCGGATCGGTCATCACCTACACACAGCACAAAATCTGGCAACATTTCCCTTTCTTGCATGGTGGAAAGTAATCGCTTTGCAACAAGGCCCTTGTTTACACCCTGCACACATACAAGAATGTTAGGGACGGTTCCCACCAGTAAAAATAAACATTAAGAGCTGCAGCTTGGATAAGATAGAACCAGACCCACTGACCTTTTAGCATTATTTCACTTTAACCCATAAAATTGATGCCTTTATTTTAATAAAGTGGTGACTTTAGGACTAACATCCTATAGGAGGGTGCAACTTTTCTGAATTTTTCATCAATCTGATTAAAAGAAAATCATAACTTCAAATTCTCTGTCTATCATTTCTCTGAGATATCCATCTATAAGTACCCATTCTGTCAGAGAAAGTATGAAAGTGGCAGGACATCAAGGACAGATATTGACTGTAGCATCCTGGCCCAGTGTAGGCATTGTCAATTTCGGACACATTAGTATGAAAACAGGGGAGACTACAAAATTTTCGATAAAAATCACCATAAGGATGACTTGAAACTCTTGGAGAGTTTATGGTCGGTACTTTCATTAACATGCAGAAGGACAGAGGAATTTCTTTCACAAGAAAACAAACCATCTTGGCCCAAGTAGGCAACTTGTATCTCATATTGGCTGGTAAGGGGGATCACTTTAGCTTTGGGTAAGGATAGGTCCCTACACCTAATATCGTGTTGGATAGCAAAAAATCTGAGGCTCAACCCCCCCACAAGAGGTACAGAGCCACACCACAATAGTTGGAATGTTATGGTAGAACAACTCAGATCTGTCAGAGGAAAGGACTAGGGTCCTGTGGTTTCGTCCAACAGGGGACTTGTTGAATTGTCTCCCATATTGGCTAGTTAAAGGAGAGTCACTTGGGCTTATAGGTAAAGCTAGGTCCTTCCACCCAATAGACTAGTCTTTTGGGTTGGATACCTAGAAATCCTAGGTCCAGCCCCCCCTAAAAAGGTGCAGCTGATTTTACTAATAAACATAGATGAAACACCCAATGGGAAAATACTTTTGACAAAAGAACATAACCCAATGTTCCAGTGCTCCGTATTAATGAGACAGTTTTAGATTTAGATATGGCTGACATTACACATTTATTCAAATAAACCCATATAGGAAATTGTCTATAACAAAACAGAAGAGCAAAACTTGGTAAGTATATGTGATTCAAACCTGTGGCTTGACCTCCACAAGATTCTGCCCACTTTTCACCGTAACTGGTTCATTTGCAAGCACGCTTTCAAGGTGGTCAAGAAGCTCCTTAGCCTGGCACGATCCAAAATCTGGATCTGCATCCTCATAACTCCAAACAAGTGCGGTTTCTTTATCTTCAATGGTTGATCCATCAGTTGTCTCAGTATACAGCTTCATGACTGGCTCTGCAATCTGCTTCCAACCACAGTCTGCCACTGGTATACATGTTTCCCATTCTTCATCACGCCTCAGCCTGAAATCATACAATTGACAATGCCAAGTTAAACTCTCAATATATTACTAAACCTAAAAGAAGAAAATAGGCTTGAGTTATATCAAATTCACCTAAAAAAGTAGCCATGCTCTGCAGCTATTCCCAAGTTCTCACAAGGAGAAAAC
Source organism: Murraya paniculata (assembly GCA_030449075.1). Classification (NCBI taxonomy): domain Eukaryota; kingdom Viridiplantae; phylum Streptophyta; class Magnoliopsida; order Sapindales; family Rutaceae; genus Murraya; species Murraya paniculata. Next base: position 551,855 of record JAEVFN010000043.1, read on the forward strand.
CATTCAGCAAGTGTGTTACGACTTCTAGCACTAACAAGAAAAACCATATTGTTCTTGTCTCTGCACAAGTTATTTAGGATGTCAATTGTTTTTGAATTCGGGCTCTTATCAATGGAGGCCTGAGGCATCAAAGTACCATCATAGTCCAGCAGAATTGCCCTTGTTGTAGTTCTCTTGTAAGCTGACACTATGTGCTCCATTGAGAGCTTCTTGAAGTTTGGATCAAGTGCCACAACTCTAAAACTTAAACCAAATCCAATACCCCAGCACCTCTGCCGCACATGTTCACGACAAGTCCTCTCCAAATCTTGAAGGAAACTACGGGCCCAATATCCGACATCATGTGTACTGACATATCTATAATGCTTCTCATGCCTTAGCTGTTTTTCTTGGTCTGCCATCTCCAAGGCACTGTCCATTGCATCTGCCACTGCATCAATATTCCAAGGGTTCACTCGTATTGCTCCACTCAAAGATGGGGAACAGCCAATGAACTCGGACACAACCAACATGCTCTTCTTTGGGGACGATGGCTCCGAACCCAGAACCTTATCCAACTTCTCATTTCCTTGGCGACTGATTATGTATTCATATGGTATGAGATTCATACCATCTCTAACTGCAGTGACCAAACAACACTCCGCAACCACATAATATGCAATTCTCTCATAAAACTTAAGTGGCTCATCAATCAAGACAACAGGATCATATCCAGGTTTCCCAAAAGTTTGATTGATCCGCTCCACAGTCGAGTATGTCTCAGCCTGCACTTCTTTCACATCTTTTCCCCGGCCCCTAGCAGGATTTGCTATCTGCACCAGTACAACCTTCCCCTGCCACTCTGGGTGTTGAATGAGTAACTGTTCCATGGCCAACAGCTTCAAACTTATACCCTTAAATATGTCCATATCATCTACCCCAAGCAACATCACCTTACCCTGTTCATGGAACTGCTTAATGAGCTCAGAAACCTTTGCCTCGGTTTCAGGGAGACTCAAAACCGACTGAAGCTGACCCATGTGAATACCCACCGGAAGAATCTTTATACTAACAGTCCTACCATAATACTCGAGGCCTATATAACCCCTCTTCGATTCATAGGTAAGACCCAGCATTCGACTACAGCAGGACAAGAAATGCCGTGCATAATCAAAAGTATGGAACCCAATTAAATCAGAATTCAACAGTGCCCGCAGAATCTCTTCCCTAATTGGCAGTGTCTTGTAAATCTCCGATGAAGGGAATGGACTATGCAGAAAAAACCCAAGCTTCACCCTATTGAACCTCTTCCTCAAGAAAGTTGGTAATACCATCAAATGATAATCATGTACCCAAACAAAATCATCCTCTGGGTTAATCACCTCCATAATCCTATCCGCAAAAATCTTGTTAACCGACACATATGCTTGCCACAGTGACCGGTTAAACCTACCACCAAGATCAGGCGACAAAGGCAACATGTAATGAAACAAAGGCCATAACTGTTGCTTACAAAACCCATGATAATACCGGCTAAAAAGATCTGGTGGGAGAAAAGTGGGCACACATTTAAAGGTCTCTAAAAGAATTTGTGACACCTCATCTTGTTCGTTTACATGAATCTCTTCCTTCAAACAACCAACATATATAACCTCAATATCATCATCTCCTAACCCATCTTTCAATTGGAGGAGAAGTGAATTCTCATCCCAACTGAAAATCCAACCCTTGCTGTTATCTGATTTTCGTTGTGCCCTAATAGGCAACTGATTAGCCACAATTATGATTCTATCTCTTTGAACAGCGGAAGATGAAGGGTCAGAGCATACACTATCAGCAGGGTCATCATCAAGGTCCGAAATGATTCCAGCCACCGTCATAATTCGAGGGATTCTCCGCCTCATCCGGCCAAAAGATGGAGCGTCGCCAGAAGCAAGCTCCAACAGATTAGAATAAGATTTTGATACCATTTTGTTTTGTTAGCTACAATCCTAGTTATTCAAAGTCATGCTTCACTAAGCATAAATAAAACAAAACGTGCATTAAAAAGAGAGAATTTTCACAATTAAAAGCTACCCTTTTCAAATAACTCAACAACAAATCCACTAGCTAGGTTCTCGCAAGATATAAAAAACAAAAATACAACAAAAAAAAATTTAAGTGTTGGGTTGAAGAGTGATACGGCTGAAACTTTGAAAATGAAGTGAGAAAGAACTAGAAACACAAGGTTAATTTCAGTGAAGATAAGCTAAGAGAAGAAGTGAGTCAAAACAAAAGGGGGATGAGCTTAAGAGAAAGTTGCTTGCATCTGGATAAAAGGAGAAAATGGAATGGAATAGATTCAAGATTACTCAAAGCTAAGAGATAAACTGCAACCGATAAGAATTTCCACTAGATACTGTCGCTTGTGCACTATTCAGAATTTTAAAAAATAATAATTAGCAATAACAGTTGAAGAAATATTACCAGACGTTGAAATGGGGATTCTACTTGCTACTTTCTTTCGATTTTAACCAAACAACCCAAATGAATTAACTAAGATTGCAGCAAAAGAACAGATTTTTTTACTTTTGGGATTTTTTGATTAGCTTTTTCAAGCTATCTCTCTCAGTGATCTTAAATCTCCTTATAAACAGTTGGTACTCTGTTTCGAAATCGAAACTGAGAAATTTGTAAAATATTATCATGACTTTCGGAACTTTGCTTTCGAATTTTCAATGCATCATCTGTTTTATTTCTGCACCGTTGGATTGCTTTAACTGTTGATCCAACGGCAGAGAGTTCGAGGAAGACGTATATCAATCCGTGAGACATTAGTTAATCTCTTTGGTTTCTATCCTTTGTTCTCTTCGGTGACTCCGCTACGAGGCAACATGCTGAGTTGGGACCCACATATCGAGGGCTCGGTCTGAAATTAGCTGTATCATGCGACATCCCACGTGGCTTTTACTTATTCGTTTGTGCAAAGTTGTGGAGATTACGTGGCTGTATTTGCTAACCCCTTGTAGCCACTTGACAGGGAACAAAATTTGTCTCGGAGCACGTGTCTCAATTTGACCGGTTTGTCAAACAGTACCGGCATCGGGTTCACGGTAAGAGTCCATTTTCAAACTTCCTTGTTAGGTTTTGATGGTGTTCCGGCTTCAAGTCACCTTGCGAAAAATATAAAACAAAATCAGAACTGCTCTTTTCAAAGTGGTTGGGAGTATCAAGCAATGGATATGCGTATAACGAACGAACAAACCAACCATAAGCATGGAATTTTTATTTTTATTTTTATTTTCACCTTTTCAAGGGCCTTTTGTACTCACTATATTATAGATATTAGATAGTGATATAATTTGATTAATTACGAAAAAGAATTATTCATAACCAACTTAATAGAAGTTGTATAATAATAAGTAGATATATTATTTAAAAATTATATTTATTATTAATTATCAACTTTTATTTTACAGTTATAACTTTAATCATAATTATTTTGATTCAATTTGATCTCTTTTTAAAGTGATCTAATTATTCATTTTTCCATGGCATGGTATATGCAAGATTTCCTTTGACTTAAACATAAAAAAACGTGGTATTTTATTAAATCAATCTACAGTAGAACAAGATTGAATCAGTCGAGTTTATATAATCATTGCTAATAATAATATTTGGTACAGCTAACGTATTAATCTATGTATTCTCAACAATCATTTTGTATTATATTATATGATCAATTTTGATTGAAGAACTAATTTCATTTGCTAAAGAAGTCAAAATCCGAAAAAAAAAAAAATAACCCACATGACCCAAGTTGACGAAAAAAAGAAAAAGAGATAAATGAGCAAGTTGATATTGAGCAATTTTAAAATAATTATTATGAATAGTCAACAAAATTAATTTAGTATTAAAAGGGAAAAATAAAAATAAAAGTAAACAGTAAACCCCAAGTGAGGGAGCTGCAACTTGCAAGAGGGCAAGCGGACGGAAATTCGGATACATGTTCTGTTGTATGTTTATGTCAGCCGCCGACACACCAAAAATATCGGCCCGATACAACAGCTGGCGAGTCGTTGGGTTTGGAGACCCTCACCATTTACCAACAGCAACAGCAACAGCAACAACAACAACAACAGCTGGACGTCACATAAACTTATCCTCCAGGCCATCTTTGCGGGACCCACAACTCGTATGGGCTAATACGAGTGGGATTATTAAAATAAAACCCACAATTAAGTGGATAAGCACGGATGAGAGTGTTTGCCCACGTGGATAGTTGTGGAAGCGCAACGTGTCCCCTGCATGGTTTTGTGTTTGAAATTTTGCATTGAAAACGACAAAAGGATGTCGAAAACGACAAGAGCTGAGCCGGCAACAATGGCCATTGCACGATCCCCCATTGGGAGAAAGAAGATAAGGTTCTTTAATCGGGATAGTGTTCGATATCCTCCACGTGGATTCCTGCACTTTGTAGCTGAATCCAACGGCTGGGGTTGCACTGTGTATAAAAAATCCCAAGAATATAGGTATAAATGCTGGAGTGGATGATAAGAAAAGAGTAGATTGATTTACTCGGTAAAGACAAAGGGGGTGGGCGATGATTACGTGAGAAAGGGCATATTTTAAGCTCCGTGTGCGCGCAAAAGCCACCGATTGATTACAACGAATGATTTTGGTGCCGCGCATGCGATAAGATCATTTAGGTAATTTTCCTTTTCATGTAGGACCCTACAAGTTCAAACACAAACATGTTGGAAAAAAAAAAAATTAAAGCTAAATAATTAAAGTATATACGAACTGCAGGCCCGCGGCGCGCGCCCAAATTTTGGAGTCCTAGCCATATGGGTATCTGTTTCTATTTGTATAAGTATAACAACTAGGAAGGAGTAAATTTTTTTTTTCTAATTAATTTACAGATAGAGTTGATATATTTCTCTGAATTATAGGAAATATAATTTTAAATTGTATTTTAGTAGGATTGATCTATGCAAGTCTTAATAAAATTTTGATTTCAAATATATCAATATAATTTTAACATATTTGAAAAAAAATACATGCAAACTCGGTACATTGACTTGGTAGAACATATATTTTTCTTAATTAGTTTTCTTGTTTAAATCTTGTATCTTTGAGTTGTTTGAAGGGAAATTGTCATTTTTATCTCCACTAAAATCAACATATATATCACTTATTGTTTTCGTAATACTCAATAATCTCTCTGGCATCATAATTTTACAATATCACTATTATTTTTAAATACAATTTTATTCGTATTGATTATGAATGAAACGAATCATATCAATAAAAATAAAAATAAAAAGATTTAAATGCTAAAAGTAAGAAATATAAGTTTATGCGTGAATAAAAAATTACTAATAAGACATTTTTCTTATACTTTTTTGTTAGCTTTTAAATATTTTTTTTGTTATAATAGCTATTATTTTATATTTCCAAAATAGTATACCAAACAAATGATTAATTCACCCATCTTTTTCCCTTTATTTTTTGGTTCCAAAGAATTTTTAAATATTATAAAAACAGTAGCGAAATAAGTAGTATAAATTGATTTTAATAGAAAACAAACTGACAATATCCCTTGTTTAGACTGTACCATCATCTAATCACTACATTAATTAACTGAACATACATGTGTTTGAGCATTCAACACGGTGCCGTTTATTCCAGTACTTCTGGCTTCTTTCTGCACCCCACAGTATCAAATAGTCAATATATCAGTTAACCGAGAGGAGAAAAGGGAACGGTACAGAAGAGGAAAATTTTCCAAGAGAATATTTGAATGTCTTGGTTCACAGCATTCCACTAATGCTCTTTCCTAAAATTCAAGAGCTTCGATCGTTTCCCATTTTATTTTGTTCTGTAATTTTTATCTTTTCGTATTGGACAAACCGTAATTATAAATGTCGATCTGGATTTCCTTGTGGTGATTGTGTGTATTTTTGTTATTTTGACGTGCATAAATATATATTTTTTTCCCTTAACCCTCAAAGCTGAAGGTTTAGAATATTTTCAAGCCATTGAAGATGAATCTTTGCTGGTCAATTTGATCGGTTTTTATTAATAAATACTATTATATGGTATTCTTGAAAAAGTTAATTGTATTGAAATATTTATTAGCATGTGCTTTTAGGGAAAAGTTAAAAATTAGTATTTATTGGGGGGGAAAAAAAAGAAAGAAAGAAAAAGAAGGAGCCTTACGTATAACTTTAATTATTCCAAGAGGAATTGGTGCCTATTTGACAATCGAATAGGGAGAATTTTAGTTGATTTTAGTCAACAATCAACATGGCTTGCTTTATATATAATATAATTCTTATCATTGGTTAACCTTAAAGATTCTAATATGAATTTTCTGATGGCCTTCAATTCAGATTTGGAATATATATAAAGGCTGAACCAATGCAATATATTCTATAATCTATATGAAAAAAAAAAAGGCTTTCTTCGCCAGATTTTTGGCACTCTTGACCAGCCCACTTTCGATGGTAATTATCCCATGAAGTTAATTAACATTCCACTAGCTAGTCCACTTGATTCTTGAAAAAAAAAATATTTGTTTTTTCATTCGCAATTAAGGCATCTCAAATCGTGACCCTTGATTTCCCCCACTTAAAAAAAAAAAAAGGGATAAAAAGGTGGCCTTCTCTAAGTAATTAACAAGTGTTATCTTTCAATTCAATAGCTCTGTTCTTTCAACTCCTAATTTAAAAATTAGGTAGTTTCTTCCACTAATATAAGTGGGGTAAATTTTTCTCCAATATTAATGAGTTAGAAATCTAACCATGTTACAATAGATTTAATCTAAGTTAATCCAAATTGTCCCAATAAATTTTTCATTGTTAATACCATCAGAGTAATGATTGTAATATGTACATGTCACTATTTTTCTTAAAGAAGTTCAATAACTTTTAAATACATGATTTAAGATTAGATTCATGATTAATTAGGTTATGAAAGAGTGATTTACATGATAATATTAATGGTCATCAATTACAACAAATACTATTGATTTTTTTAAGACTTGGGAACACTAAAAAACACATTTTAACCATAAAAGAACAAAAAAACACATTTCAACCATACAAGAACAATTACATTAAAAAGAATTGAAAAAAGGAAAAAAAAACAACATACAATAAATATAATATTTACATAGGTACACATCATTTTCAAAATACTCAAGGAGAGAGTTCCAATAGTGAAGGACCTTAATTCATTCAGTTTTCATTCAAAATAAAATCTCACTGACATGATCTCCTACAACATCTTTTCTCATAATCGAGAAAGAGATCCTTTCTCTTCCTATTTCTTGACAATCAATCATATTACAAGAGCAGATCCGACTGATATTCCTTCCAATTTGTTAGTTTGGTTTCTCCAAGGCAATCTCAGCAAATATTGGTAGGCTGAGTGAGAATGCAACGTATATGAATCTTCTTTTTTTCCTTTTCTTTTGAGAGTAGTATATGGATATAGCGTGCATGAAACCATTAGGTGCTCAAAATTTTGAGTTTCTTCAAAATGTAAAATAAATAAATAAAATGCCATTGAACTTTTTTCTGTAGCTCACAAGTTACAAATTGTATCATTTTTCGACGCTAAAGAAAGTTATTTAAGCTGAATCATATGAAAATGGAAGTCACATGCGCTTGAAATTGGCTTAAGTTGCGTAAAATGAAAGACTTTATTTTAGAGCATATTTTGCTCTTTCTTTCTGCGTTATTATTATTATCATCATCACCATTCTCCAAGGAAAAACTTTATAAATCAAACCACCTAGTACTGTAGCAAAAGCTGAGGTATTCAAAGAATCTCACTGACCAGATTTCAAGCAAAAAAGCCAACAGAAGATCTCATCTTGGTGAAAACAATGATGCAACAAAATACAAAAGTCTACATATGAACAGTAAGCTCATGTGTCCGTTAGTCATTTTCCCTTTGTAAGTTAAATTTTTTTCCATATACGAATTGGCATATGAAGATTTAATGTCCCAATAATCGAGGAGAAAAGAGGGAAAAAAACAAAAGAAATCCCTTGAGAAGTAGTTTTCAGGCAAAAAAGAGGGAAGCACTAGAAAAAGCTTTTGTCAGATCATATCACTGACGCACTCCTTTATCAAGTTTCACCTTGCATGCATGCACAAATTGTGATTATTACTCATTTGCTTCCAAATTCAAAAAATTAAAAAAAAAAAAAAAAGGACAAGTACACAGGTACTTGAATTTGCAGTCATATAGAGCATTGCTAGCTACTATATACATCCAAAAATGGTTATGCTAGTTTCTGTGTGTGAGAGAGAGTAGTGAATCAAAGGGAAAGAGAGGAGAAAAATGGCAGCTAATAACAATGTTAGTGATGAGAACTGCAAGAACGGATTTGTTGCTGATGTTGAAGAAGAAGATGTGGAGACTCTAAAGAGGAGAATCTCAAGCCACCCTTTGTATGGCCTTTTGATTCAGACTCATTTGAACTGTTTGAAGGTATCTATTTATACGTATCTCTTTATCGATCACTTTTATATGTATTATTTTTGGTCTGTATTTCATATGATGAGTTGTGTATAACTGTACGTGTCATGTGTGTGCTACTGATCACTGACTACATTCTTCCTAAATTTGTGCAAATGTGATAGCAAAACAAGGCTTTTGAGAGTTGGGACCATCAAACAACCTGCATATTGCTGGTTTGTTTGCATGGACCACACTAACTTTTATTAACTCAAACGTTCACCCAGAGATATGTACATATTTCTTTTCTGGTTATACTGTTAACTGCTTTCTCTTTTCTTTCTTTCTTTCTTTCTTCTTCTTTCTTTTTCTTTTTTTAAATGATTTTTCAGTTACATTATTACATTTTTTTCCTTTTGGGTTTTGGAAGATTAGGTTATTGGCAAATAGATATCATTTATTGTCTCTTTCTGACAAGCAGTTTTGAAAGTGTCTTCAGGTGAGTTTAGGTGAATTAGGGGAGGTTGACACAAGAGATGCAGCAAATTTAAACCAAGCTACCATTCCAAGTTCTTCTTCAGAACTTGATCTTTTCATGGTATGTTTTATTAATTTCTCTAGGTCATATGGGTTTCACTAATCTACAGTACTACTAAAACATAATGGCAATGGTAATGACGTATACTTGTAGGTCAACTTTATATATTTATTTATTTATTTTTCCAATAATATGTAATACAAACTGAGCATGACAGGAAGCATATTGTGCTATACTAAGCAAGCTGAAACATGCTATGGAGGAACCAGTAAAAGAGACAGAATCTTTCATCGATGCCATGTATGTTCAACTCAGGGAGCTCCGTGAAGACCCACCCAAATAATCCAATCCAACACCCAACTCTCCAACTCCATCGTTAGCAATCGACTGGACGCTAGGCCGTGTTATCTGTCTTTCATCTTAATCGTATTATTGTTGTTGTTGTTTTTGGTGTTCAGTAATTTTATTAGTGAGACTTGAGAACCCTCTAAGTTCAACCAAACCATTTTCATTTTGCATGAACAGTACTGTTAATCCAACACGACGTTGAGAAGCCCTCTTTTTTTTTTTTAAATATATATATATAAAGTTGGAGAGTGAGGAGCAACCGATGTGGCTAATTGTTGTTTATATCTAGAAAGCGAGGCGACCATCTTGTCGATGACAGCAAAAAATCTATCATATTTGGTCGGCTAATTTAATCAAGTTGTTGGCACTTGCATTTTCAACGAGTGCATGACAAGAAGGTGAGAACGCAATAGCAGAAATTTAATTTGACAGGACTTTCATAGATTAATGAAATTAAAAACTAATGATTAATGAATTTTTTTATAGCTGAATGAATGAACATATGATTAAGATTCTCTAACTCCTGTCAAGACCATACTTCATATGCTTTCAACAGCTATTTTCAAAAGTTCAAGAACAAAGGTGGATCATGCTACTTCAAAGGAGTTGCCATGATTACTGAACTCAAATCCAAGTCCCAACTCTTGTCAATATGAGTTCATTCCATAACTCATCAGCAACCATCAAGATTTGCATCGGTCACAATTCCCATTTGATTTTTCTCGAGTTTTGCACTTCACTAAGTTTTATTCAGAATAAAATAAGGAGTTTAAGTTCATCCCAACAAGGAGAATTAAGTTCTGCATTTCTTCTTTTCATAAAAAATATAAAAATCTTAATCTTTAGCTACTATATTTTTATAAGCGGGATGTGTGTTGAGAGGGAAAGAATTTGCGAAAAGAAAAGATTGACAAAAGTCACACATCATTTGAATGTCTATTTAAGTACAAATTAATTAAAACAAAAGCTTAGCTATTTAATTTTATTTATGACACATGTCAATAAGTCCTTAAAAGTTTAGAAGAACTCGGAGAGAAAATGCCTAAGAAAGTATTCGACTCCTTTCCATTGGTCTACATAGAATAATTGAAAGAGATGAACTTCTAACACCCCTCAATTATCCTTTTAATATTCCTTTTATAATACCATTTCTCTGTAAATTAACAATATTTTTATTTGAATCTTTAATTTTTAATACTTATCACTTTAAAATACTTTTACAATCGGCATCCAAAGAACAAGAATATCCTTTTGTAGTCTTCTTACCTCACCCATATAAATAATTATTTGGTGATAAATTTTTTGAAATTTTGTTATCTCAATTATTCTTTATAAACTTTCTCTTTGCAAAACTCGAAAACACTTACTTCCAAGAATAAGTATTAATAAATCTGAAAAAATAAATAAAAAGAGAAACAGATTATGGCAAAGTATTGTGCCTCATAACTGGATCTTGACCTAAGGGGTCATATAAACTTAATTTTAATGGTAACAAACCACGTGTTAAAAGTAAAATAAAAAAATATTTTTTATATTTTTTAGTTTCATTAACTTTTGAAGGGTACAAAATTTATTCATGTGAGATTAAGCTCAAATGACTAATATACAAAGCTCATCAAGTCAAGAACAGCTTAAATGATTTTTTTCTCATTTTTATATTTCTTGTAAAGCTAGTATGAATAAATATATGCATAATTAAGTATTTGAAAATTCAAGCTTATTTTGATCATAGTATTCAAATTTATATTTGGTCCTATAAAATATATGTTTTCAATATTTGAAGAAAATCGAAAATTAAAGGTTTTAATATGTCAGAAAATATGAAGAGTTTATATACTCCTAGTGCTATTTCTAAAAATCTGGAAACAAACTTATTTAATAAAGTTTTAGATCTTTTTGGACATTTTTGTAACCATGGAAAAGTCCGAAAATATGTACTAAAATGTAAAACTTTCAAAATAGGGTTGAGCTAAAGGGGCGAATTGGTTTGTTTATAACGAGTGGCTAGTGAATACCCGGTGAATCGGTTTACTTAAAGTGGTGAAACGATTGTTTGAAATTTCCCAATAGTAACTAGCCACATTAGCAAAGGGTTGAACTGGTTTTGGTAAATCGGTAAGCCTGGTTTCTAGGTAAATTTTGAGTTGCTTTGTTTAAACGGCTAGTTTCCAATTTTTTTGCATAAAACCCAACTTTAATCTATTTTCACAACTTTTGCTGAGCTTAAACTTGATTATTCTAAGCTTTCTCGAGCTTTCATTTGCTTGTTTACATACATTAAATCATTATTTTGAGTTGCAACTTACTTATATACTCTTGTGAGGAATTTGATTATGTAAGAATCATTACCATTTGTAAAATCGAGAAGTTAGAATTATGAGGAATACTTAGATAAGAGGTATAGTATTATCTCAAGAGTAAATGTTTATTGACACAGTTAAAGTTAATTGTACTCATTTTGAAGTCTTAGTATATGAGACTTAGTTAGTGGAAATCTCAAATTTGAATCGCTTAGAGACATGGACATATGCAGGTCTCCGAAACTATCTAAAAATTCAATTTATTTGTTTTTTCTATCCTTATCTCATTATATTAATTGTTATAGTTATCATTGTTTGGTGGTTGGAGTTGTTGGATTATGTTTACTATTGGAGAAACTTTTGAAAATCCTAGTTCATCTCTCCACACCCCCCTCCTCGAGGTTGTTTAGCTAGAGTTAGACTAGAAATATGTTGAAACAATGAAAACTTAGAGAAATTCACAATTGTGCGTAAATTATTATTATTATAAGCTACTGAGCCCTTCTACTATTGTGCTTTCTTGAAATTGTGATTATTTAACTTATTCAAGCTTCTAGTTTATGAGCTCTCCCTTGTTGTACTCTCCTACAGACATACTCATTTAACTTAGTCAAGCTTCTAGCTACTATACTCTCATACTATCGTGCTTATTTGACTTATTTAAATTTTTATGAACTCTCTTGCTCTCCTATGTTTATTTGACTTATTCAATCTTTTTATTATTATACTTTTCTATAATCGTACTCTTCTACAGTCATGCTTATTTAACTAAAATCTTATTTTTACTTTTTAACCTTTTACATTTCTTGTTACAATAATACTAACTTGTAAAAGAATTTTGTTTGAAAAAAAAAAAAGGAAACAAAAGAAATGAGGAAAAGTGTTTTTAAGATGAGACCCAAGAAAAGTCAAAAGAAAGACCAAGACCAGGACTTCTGAACCTGACGCGCACTCGACGCTTCGCAACTCCGCCTTCCAACTTCCTTCCTCTTTGCCAACAGCAGGACAATTCAGTAAAATCAGTCCTTGGGCACCCGTTAGTTGTTACTCTGTTATTGGCCATAGCTCGTAAGTCGTAACAATCAAATGGCATCAGATCCTGTCCGACAAAATCTTCCCGTGGCTCGGGTAATATCATACGAACACCTAAAATGTAGCAAAATCACAAGGACACATTTACTTTTTCTTTTCATGTGCCTTTCTTACAGGGATTGCAAAAATACCTGACATGAACTTTGGTCCGATTGACCCGACCTAAATTTTTTGGATTTTGACCTGAATTTAAGGGTCAAAATTTAAGGTTGGACTTAAAAATAAAAACCCGATCAAATTTGGATCAGGATTTAGGCTTTAGCCGATCCGACCGGATTATTTAATAATAATAAAAAAATATGTTTTTATTTGAATTAGATATGATTTTTCTGTTTATGTTTGGTTATTTATATGATTTTATAGTTAAAATATTAATTAGAATATTTTTTATGTTTAATTTTAGGATAAAACTAGCTTACAGCTTCTGTACCTTACAGCCAGCCTTACACAGTAAGTGGGTCCAAGTAGGGCCCACACCCATTTTTTGAGGGAGCTGTAACATGCAAAAGCTGTAAGCTAGCATTGTCCATAATTTTAATATATTATGAGATAAATTTAAATTATTTAAATATTAAAAATTAAAAAAATATATATTTGGCCGGACTCAAACAAAGCTTGAGCTCGACCCTGACCCAATTAGGGTCGGGCCCGAAGATAAAAATTTAGACTTTTTGTCATGCTTGGATCCTTTATTTATGTTGTCATGTCGGCTCGGGCTTGCTCAATTTGCTTTCTTCTCTAGTCCCCACCATTAAATTTCCTATAAATTAAATTTCCTTTAAAATAAATGAATATCATCATTGAAATACTTACTATACACATAAAAGAAAATATAAATAAGATTTAATTTTAATTTATATAACAATTAAATAGATGACTCTATTAACTAAATTTTAATGAAATCTAATAATAATAACTTGTATGAAAGATTATTTATTTATTTTAAAAATGATAAATTGATGAACAAAACGTGAATCAATTTTTTTTTCTAATGATTTACCATTTAATCGTTAATATTTTCTTGATAAATTTCTTGCATAATCTAATTGCATAAAACTGTGTGAAAATAAATAGTAAGTTTATTTTAAATTTTTTCAAATTAATAATTCACGCGCCTATTGAAAGTTAAATTTAGGACCTAAATTCTAAAAAAGCCACTCCATACTATTGGAGCTAGGCCTTAATTTTAAATAAACAGAAAATTATATCGTACTTGTGGTTTTTGTAAAACATCATGGCCTCGATGTTATTATCCATGTGCCTCCCCAAGAAGTTCTGATTTCCGAGTATATTCCCAACTTGGCAGTTGGCACGCTATAAAGCCGTACGACTCCTTTTTTTTCGAATTCCGGATTTACCCTTGCCTTCTTTTAATTTAAAACGGTACATCTCAGTTCCCTTGATATTTATTATTCTCGCTTGTGGCTTTTCTTGGTTTCTGAGTAAATAATTGTCTGAAAATGGTGAAATCTAACGATGATGGGTCCAATTCAGTGGCGCCTTTTCTAAACAAATGCTATGAGATGGTTGATGATGAGTCAACCGACTCGCTAATTTCTTGGGGTCAAGGCAATGAGAGTTTTATCATATGGGACGTGACTGAGTTTTCAGTTCAGTTGTTGCCTAAGTACTTCAAGCACAGCAACTTCTCTAGCTTCATCAGGCAACTCAATATCTATGTGAGCCTTAATTGTCTCTTCTTTCGCTTTTGTGGGCAATTCAGTTTCTGCTCTTATGCGACTGTTGTTTTGATTTTTCTTTCTTGGAATTATGTGGAGATTTTTTGAAGTGGGTGTTTGTGCTTGTGTTGTGATTGTCATTGGGTCAGTGACAATTCTCTGTTTTCTTTTTGAGTAACTAGATTTTTTATTACGGGATTCTGGATTGCTTCGTAGGTTTTGTGCTCTAATCTATGTTGTTGTTTGTTGGCTTTCTGAAAAAATTGTACATCGGCTCTAAGAATTTGAATAATTTGTAATTTTTTTCATCTAACCTATTGGTAATATAGAAGTTGAGGAATTTGTGACGCAAATTTTGGTTCAAGTAGAGTGAAGTGAAGAATATGATATATTAAGTCACGCAAGGAAAACTCAATTGATTTAATGTCATTCTTTTATTTACTTCTACTTTTTGTTTTGTTTATAAATTCTTTTTTATTTTCTGAACATCTAGTATCGAAGATCACTTCCATGCTTAACCCTTGATGCTTGTTGAGCCTTGTGAATTGCATGTACGTGGTATACTCCGAATTCATGGGTCAAAGTTTTGATATAGTCTGGTTTTGGTGGCGCACCATTCTATATCTTTTAGTACAAATTCCTTCTAACTTTTGTAAATTCATGCACTGCTCTTTGATACCTACAAAATAGAATATTTATATCAGATCCCTCTGACTCTGTGTGCATAAAATACGTTCCTTAAGAGCAATTCTCTTTGCATTGCTGTGCCTACTTGTTGCTGTTGGCTTGACCTGTTCCAGAATTTTCTCTTTATGTTTTAAGAATCTCTTGATTCTGTTATTTGAGGATGGGAGAGTCCAGGCTAATCTGGTTGTTAGATGGGTTTACCAAAGATTTCATATTTGTTCTGTTAAGCATCAATTTTCCTACACTTTAGGAGATATTAGCCATGATTCATAATGAGCATTTATAAGGTTGGATGAAGTTCTCCTCCTTGAAAGTTATTTATCTTTTTTTCCATTTGATTCAGTTGAGAGTTTAGAAGGTTTCGCGTGTTAGGTGATTGCACTAGTGACTTTTATTTTAGCTCTCAAAAGATGTGTTTAATGAGAAATAGAAACAAATTGGTTTTTCACAATTATCGTTCACAATACTTCCTTGATTGTGGTAGTAGGCATACAATTATTGGTGATGAATGTTGTTTCTAGGCGGTTATTTCTTGCAGTCCTTTATTTCCTGCAGTCCTTGTCTGCTAATTAGGAGTGATGTGACTGCTGAGACTGTTGTGGATTTTCCTGTGGATTTTTTTTATATTTGTTTTCATGGTTAGCGCCTAATTTTTTTCGGTTATAACTGTCATGGCCCAAAACTATTGTGTACCATTGAATTCTTACATAACCTTGTTTAGGTTGATCAAGATGGGTTAAACCGAAGGCCCTTACTATGACTCTAGGGCATTCATTCCCTTTTATTCTGAAGTATGGAATCTGCCATATGTTGTGGCATTAAGCAATGAATGTACAGAGCCTATTGTTTCTTGAGTTATTACCGCTGACTTTTGCAAGGTTTTAAGATTCATATTAAGAAATTGAATTCTTGGATTACTAACTGCTTGGTCTTAAATATGCCACTTGATGTTCCCATGGTTGCAATATCTGAGATGAGGAGAGGGAGAGCCATTCTTCTTCTTGTTTTTTCTATGGCGGAAAGGACGGATATGGTATCATTCTTTGTAACTTCGACTGCAGAATCTGAAATGGTTACCATACGGTGGAAGCATAGCAAATTTTGATAAATTAGGATTTGTTATTTTTTTGAATGCGGGAAATGTAGTTTCCTGATCTGTGGTTAGTTTTTCCGAAAGGGGAAAAAAAATTGCAAAACTTGTTCTGTCTTATCTTTTTGTTTCCATGACCTCCGACTCTCTAATCTTATTAGTGATGCTTCTTCTAGCCATGATCAAAAGCACAATCATCTTAAGACATCTGTTGATGGCATTTTTTCTAGAAAATTTTAACAATTAATTGTCCTTGCTTGCGTTTCTTAATTTGATATCTCTAACCGTTGGATAATTTTAGACCATGTCATCTTCAGACATTACTGTCAGATGGAGTAATGTTCCAGAAGTCCTCCTCAAGGACGGTGGGAGGCGGGAGCATCTTTTGTTGTAGGTAATAAGTGTAATAGTACTTCAGGCTCTCAATAAGGGCTACTGGTAACAACAATATTTGCTTATATAATCGCAGAAATTCACGTGCTATCTTGTGTTCGGTCACATGTCTGAGTTTGCACATGTGAATGCATGTCTTTGAAATTAAATTATTTGAGATATCAGTCATCATTGAAACAATTACTTACTTTAAGCTTTTCCCAGGGGTTTAGAAAAATTGACACAGACCGTTGGGAATTTGCAAATGATGGATTCGTTAGAGGTCAGAAGCATTTGTTGAACAACATCTGTAGAAGGAAAAATACTCAAGGGTCTGAGCAGCGAAAATCGTTGCAGCAGTCAGAAAAGTTGGTTGAACCATGTGAGAAAATTGACCATTTGGCACTGTGGAAGGAAGTTGAAAGTTTGAAGGCTGGTAAAAATGCACTTACACAGGAGTTGCTGAAACTTAGGCAGTACCAGGAGACTGCAGATAATAAGTTGCTTCTCTTGAGGGACCGTGTTCAAGGAATGGAAAAAAGTCAGCAGCAGATGTTGTCATTCTTAGTGATGGCCATGCAAAATCCAGGGTTTTTGGTTCAGCTACTTCAACCAAAAGAAAATAACTGGTGCATGGCTGAATCAGGGAATATGCTCGAAGAAGTTACAGAGGTTGGTGAACCAATAGCTTCTGATAATATGTTAATCAGATATCAGCCACCAATAGATGAAACACCAAAGCCTGTTCTCAAACCAGTGACAGATTCAGCAAAGCAAATGGCATCTGATACTTCTGATGGCATGAAAGATGTATTCATGAATATTGATTTCTTGAAAATGCTAATGGATGAAAATCAGGCCCCATTCATTCCACTGGATTTACATAATGATGGTGAATGGGAAAAGCTTCTTTTAGCTAATCCAATTTTGGAGAATTCTGAAGATACTCAGATAGATAAAGATAAACAAATGGATAAAGAAGGACATACTGGCTTAGACATGGAAGCTGAGCCAGCAGTATCTGGTTCTGAGTTGGAGAGGCTTAATAATTTGGAACTTTTACTACAAGAATTGGACAAATCTCAGAACTTTGACAATGAACCAGAGAATGCCCGAAACTTGGAGTTTCTGACACAGAAAATGGAACTTTTGGCTTCTGAAAGTAATTACAAACTTTAAACACTGAAGAAAGTTATCAAATTTTTGGTAGGGAGGACATCCTTGGGAGCTCTTCATCAATTTACTGTAAGTCGCTGCCTGTGACTATTTTGGCATGCATATGATCTCTATCTTATTTGAGTAATTTTAGCAATTTTGACTTTTTTCTGAAGTTTATGTTGATTTGCCCTTGAGGTTTAATCTGACGGGTAAAAGTTATTTGTTTCATTGACAGATCTTGGCATGATTACTTGATTTTCTCCGTCTAGCTGCTGCGGAGAAATGGCATGGTAATTGTTTCATATGATTTTTCTTATAGCTATATAAAGAAACTGTTGCCGATGCCACTTTATATTGTGGCTTTGCATTTTTAACCAAATATAGTTTGTCACAAATCTGTATTAATTTGATGGAAATGCTGTATTTCCATATTGAACAAGGGTGTTGTTCCTACACTCACAAGCTATAGAATCGCATATTCTCTACCTTTGTACATATTTGGTTTAGTTCTTTGGGCCTAGAGGCATTACTTCAACCCCTATCAATTGATCTTCTCTCTCTCTCTCTGTGCGTCTGCAAATGTTGTTAGTTTCAAAATTTTTGTGATTTTCTAGAACTTGATTTTGTCGGACTATTGATTAGTGCTGATCATGGTATAACTATATTTGGATAGCAGACTTCGTACCAAATCCCTTGAGTTTGTTGTATTATTCATCATCATCAATTCACTGTTAGTCGTTTGTGAACTGCAATATTCATGATGCAATTTGTCCATTCATCTATATAAGAATATCAAATTCACAATTTCCCCTCAAAGCTTCTCAATTAAGTTTATATTGTTGTTATCTTTTTTTTTTTTGGACCGAAGATTAGGTTGTTGTAAGGCCGGAGGATAGTATTCCCATGCAATTTTTCCGTTGATTGTTCCATTTTTGCAAACATAAATTCATTACACTGGAACACAACACAAAGTCTAAAATGCAGGAAGGAAAGATTACATAAATAACACATTTTTAAGCTACGGCCTTGGCCATGCCAAAAGCGGCAGCGGATGCAATGGCTCCGATGAAGGCAGTTTGGAGGGCACTCTTGACAGGTTTATTTCCTGTGAAGTAACCCTTGGCATAGCCGAAAATCAGCAATGCCACCAAGGTTACAGTGACTGATGCCAGCACGGCATCGGTGGCTCTGGGAATGAACATGTAAGGAATAAGGGGTATTATTCCCCCCAATATATAGGCAATTGCAATGGTTAGTGCACTATGCAATGCTCTTCTTGGATCTGGCTTCTCCAATCCCAATTCAAACCTGCATTCACAAATCACAACCAATGTCTGTCGTTACTGTTTCCCAAGCCCTCAAAACTACTCGGTCGAAGAAATACTCAAATTATAGGCCGAACCAAGTTTGTAAGTGTGGGCTGAAGCCCAATCCCTACCATGATTTTTTTTTTTGGCATTTTAAGAGAACAACCAGTAAAACACTATTGCTTAAAGCACTCACAAGTTTACTTCTCTAATATTAAATTAATCAGCAAGACCACTAATGATATTGTTGTTTTTATACTGAAGACGAATATCCTCTTATCCCTCCGTTTATAGAAATTGGATATGCAATCATCACTGCTTTGAGTAAATCGAGGTTCGTTGAGGAAGTGTACAAGATAAGCGTCCAGTTTTGTGTCACAGAGACAAATCTCTATTTCCCAAGTTGGATAAGAAGAAGCAAAAGCTAGCACGCTAACTAAGCAGCGGTTGCCGAATTGTGAAGAATTGTAATAAACAAATAAACAGCAAAACAGATAACAGTAGGGGCCAAATGGCTTAAGCAATCAGCGCCACGCTTTCTAATCTTCTAGCACCTGGTGTTGTCGTTTCAGAAGCTGATTCCACTTTTCCCGATAAGCACAGTGTGCGTACATATATATATATATATATATACTATTTGAACAGCCGGGAGATGGTAACATAAATGGTGCTCATAATTTTATTTTCCTACTATCTTACTACTGTTTAAATAATAGTATTCTATGCGAAAAAGCCCATTCACTTAACAACATAACACGAAAGAAGGAAAATAAGAAATAGGACAAGGAATTACAATTACTTACCTCATCATAAATTCAAGCCAAGCTTGAGGCTTCTTCCTTAGAGCGTTAACAACAGGTCCGTATTCGTGCGGCCCGATTCCATACTCCGCCAGTATCCCTGCCACTTCAGCCGCTTCTGCAGTTTCAAATCAAAACGAACCCACCCCCCCACATCAATGGACAAGATAATCTTTATGAAATTAATTAGTAAAAAGTAAATAAATAACACAACATAACATACCGGTATCAGGGACAGTGATGATCTCTTCTTGCTCTCTTTTCAACTCCCTGGCATAATGATCAGCTTCACTCTTGGCCGCCAGATACCTGCATGAATATTCAATCTCCGCGAGTGAGCGAGAATGATAGCTAACTCGTATTATCGTATGACGCAAATAAAGTAAAAAGCCACCCTGATAGTATTCAAAATATACACGGTCGGTCATTAGCCAACAGCCTTAATTACCCGCCGAGTCCCATGGAAATGGCGCCGGCAGCCACCTCAGCGATGCCGGCAGTGAGGACAATGGATGACGTGGCATTGGCTCCGGATAACCCGGCAGCGAGGGCAAAGGGCACGGTGAGGCCGTCGGATACCCCGATGATGATGTCACGCACGATCTCCCCGGCGGTGAAGTGTTTCTCTCTGTGCTGGTTAAGAAGGGTCTGCTTCTCTGGCTCTATGTTCGCCATTTGAATTGAATCGACTTCCAGAAGAATAACTAAAAGAAAAAGAAGAGAATATCTGGGGGCGTTCGTTAACTTTTGATTACTGATTAATCAATGGCGGGGATTGTCGCTTTTGGCCTGCGTGTGTGAGAATTGAGTGGGCGTTAGGTCTTTTGTTCGGCTTCCTGCTGATCTGATTGTATTGGGCGTTGATTCCATAATAGGGAAAGTTGCTTGGGCCCATTCGATGTGTTCGCGTGACAAAATTTTTCACCTTTATGTTCAGGAGTTAAATTTACCTTCAAAAATCTTTTTTAGCTGAAAAAATTTAACTTATCTTTAGTTGAAAAATCTTTTTTAGGAAGGAACTTACTTTTTTTATTCTTCTATTTGCTGCCAAATAGTAAATAGTAAGCTGATAAACATTTTAATAGTAAAATGAAGTTGGAGATAGCTTATGATAGTTTAATGTAGCATATCATTCACTTGAAAACAGATGGAAAGCTCTCGAGTCTTGATAAGGCACAAAAGGTGAAATGAAGTTGGAGATAGCTTATAATAATTAATGTTGCTGCCAAAATCTTTCTCTACCCTTAAATAAAAATAATAAAAATAATAATAATCGCTTGGATGGTGCTCCACTAATTTCCTAAAAAGAAAAAGTCGGATTTTATAGTGATGAACAAACAGATTCGGCTGACCACCAATCGTGGCTTCGCTAAAAAGCATGGGTTAAATAATTCATGGTGATGGTCATCGTAGGAGCAAAAATTAAATAATTGATTAAGGGTTAACGAATATGAATTTGGATACTAACATAGCTTAATGTCACGGGGTGAGTTTGATGCGCAGCAACCCGTGCGGCACTTAGGCAACTTTCTAGCGCAAAGTTGCTAAGTAAGCCTTGAGAGCTTCTCAACTTAGCTAAGTGGAAATGCTTAAGAGCAAAGCTAGAGAGAGAGAGAGCAATATAGCCAATGAGAGATTTTATTGCTCAAAGAGAACTTTACAAGTGAGAGCTTTACAATTGCTTGTTGGTGGGTGATGGCTCAAATGCTAAGTGCCTTCCCCTATTTATAGAAATGGGTGGAGCATTCTAGAGGCTTTACAAGTTGGTCACTTGCACAAGTGGGCAAGTTGTGCAAGTGGCTTATCTACAAGAAGGGTGTAGAGGATTCTAGAAGATGGGCCAAGCAAGCAAGCCTTGGTGGAGCTTGGCCCGTTGGGCTTCGATGACTTGGCGCTCGAGTGATGACTAGGCGACGACTAGGCGGCGACTAGGCGCTCAGGCAATGACTTGGCGCTTGGGCTTGCGGTGCGGGCTTTATCACGGGCCGGCAAATGGGTGCGAGGAAGCCGGGTGCTAAACGCACTCCACCATTCGCGAGGATTGTTGAGAAGTGTGACGGTGCGCGCGCCAAATTAGCCTTCACTCGTAGTTGGTGCGAGCGGCCCGTGACATTAAGCTGCAACTCTATATCCGTGTGCTATTTGTGTTTAGAGGACCAGTAACGCTATTATATAATCTCAAATGATGTATAGTTCTGTGCGATGTGATTTCATCATAATATTTTATTTTTTATGAAGTCAATTAATTATTTAACTTATCGTTTTTAGTGTAGACACGACACAAATTAATTCGTGTGAGGGCCCGAATACAGATTTTTATACCAATTTTTTTTTCTTTAACACGAGAATTAAAGACATAATTATTTTTAGTTTTTGCAGCAAATACGAATTTAGTAGATGAAAACGTACAAGTAGATAATTTTGCCCAAACACTAAGCATAGAAGGATATCATATGCGTACAAGCCGAAAGGCCAATTTAAAAATAAAAGCTAATGAAGAAGATCAGGCTCTGAAAACTTTAGCTATGCTGTAGGCAGCGGCAGAAGCAACAGCTCCAATGAAGGCAGTCTGGATGGAGCTCTTGAAGGGCTGATTACCAGTGAAATAGCCTTTGGCAAAGCCAAAAATCATTAATGCTAGAATGGTGAGTATGACAGAAGCAACCATGGCCTCTCTTGCAATTGGAACCACCATGTAAGGCGAGAGCGGTACCAGTCCACCCATTATGTAAGATAAGGCAATTGTTACTGCACTTTGAAACGCTCTCATTGGATCTGGTTTCTCCAATCCAAGTTCAAACCTGCAGGTTTTAAAAATAAAAAAGAAAGAACCATCATAAGCATGGGAAACTGTGTATGGAAGAATACAGAGAAAAAGCTTTTAGTAAAAGGTAGACTGAAAAGGGGTCTTTTACACTTGATTAATTAACATAATCCACAAAATAAAACAAAATAATATATATGCTTACTTCATCATAAAATCAAGCCAATGTTTTGGGTTCCTCTTTAGAGCATTGACCACGCCTTCATACTCATGAGGCTCTGCCCCGTACTGTGCTAGAATTTCTGCACATTCAGCAGCCTCTGCACGCATGCAATTGAATAAAAAACTAATTAATTACATGATCAAGCCAACTTCATTAATGAAAAAAAAAAGAGGGGGTTAAAAAAGGAAAAGCTAGAGAAATATTAAGCTGCAGGACAGCTTGCTAGCATTCTAAATTAACCTATGTCAGGGACATTAATGATCTCTTCTTGTTCTCGCTTTAGTTCCCTGGTGTAGTGATCAGCTTCACTTTTTGCAGCTAAATACCTGAAACGAATGGAAACATTAAGCAAAGATATTAGGTGTTGTAATATTCATACAACATAATTATAATCCAAATTGATTTTTTGAACAATTAATGAATTAAATGAAAGATATCTGTGAAACTAAATAACAAAAAATTACCCCCCGAGCCCCATAGAGACAGCGCCGGCAGCAACTTCAGCGAGGCCAGCAATGAGAATGATGGAGGAGGGCACCTCGGCGCCGGACAAACCGGCGGCAAGGGCGAAAGGGACGGTGAGACCGTCCGAAACACCAATGATAATGTCACGGACAATCTCACTAGACATGAAATGCTTCTCCTCATGCTCTTCTAATTCTAAGAGCGGCTTTTGCTTCTCAGGATCAGTGCAACCATTTGCTGCCATTCTTTTTTTTGGCTTTTGCTTCTCTGGATCAGCTCTCAGTAATACTACTAATGAATTCTCTCTCACTCTCACTTAATTCACCTGGAGATCTTGGTGAAATGAAGTGAAGAGAATGGTGCGTGTGTATATATATATATATATATATATATATATATATATATATATATATATATATATAGGGAAAGATTGTAATTATTTAGCTTAACCTGATAATGGTAGGTGCCTCTTATATGTATATAATGTACAAGTGTCGGATGTTTATGCAAGAGTTAAGATCCATAATTTCTCATTGATTTGATCTTTCTGTTTAGAAACATTTTTATCTAATAATTTTCAATCACATACATTCTGCTTAAAAAAATAAAAAATAAAAACAAGCCGACAGATCAAGAACTAAAAGCCCTCTCCTTTTATAGTTTTTTTTTTATTTTAATCTTTCCGCAAGTTTGTAATTTCATTATCAAGAAATATTGTAAGATACCTCTAAAATACCATGTCAGCCATGCGACAAGTTATAAATAATATTAAAGCATGTGTACATTTATTTTGAAGAATCAATATACAATTAATATTATATAAAATTAAATACACACAGTATACATATATTAATTAATTGTACTACTTTGATGTATTGTATAACTTCTCATTTATCACAAGTCGTGTTAAACTAAGAGCCTAATTCCGCGAATAGTATTACAACAAGATTATATGATAGATAAATTAACAACAATAACAAGTTTAACCTTATTAGTAATTGGTATAAAATTATGTACAATGAAAAATGAAGGACCCAGTAGAGATAGGCGTGTGTTAGACACGAGCTTTGTGAAGATGCGACGGCATTGCCATTGATTGAGTTATAATTTTATGGAATTGAAAAAGGCATATGAAAAGGAAAGGATGAGAAGAAAATTTTAATTTTGACAGAGATACCCCTGCCGCTTGGCCTTAGCTTGAGGCGTGTGCGAGGCACACTCCTCGTACAGAGACGACAGCAAAAGCGTCATTGAGACTTTGATCGTAGATAAGAATTACAGAAAGAAACAAATAATGTAATTTAAACAAGATGACGAATAATTTAATATCGGAAATTATAAGTGTTTGAATTTAAATATATAATTTTCGAACAATTAAAGTGAAACAAAATGAATTTAATTCACTTCTATTATTCAAATGTGGCTCAAATTAATGCTCAGTTCATTAGACAAAGAAAAAAAAACAATAATTGAACAACCTGGAAAGGAAAAAATATTCGATCGAATACAATAACCTGAAGATTCTTCCACGTTTTTCATTTCATAACAACAGTCAGGATTATGATTTTTGGGAAGTTTACTTAATTCCTATGGTTTTTCATTAATTTCATTCCCATCAATTATATGTCACAAAATTTTAGTTTATAAGTAACGCTTCTATAGATTTTATATCGATTCGAATTTCCCCAAAAAAAAGAAAAGTAAAGGGAAAGTTTTCAACTTTATGCTTTTAAGTGAACCCTATTTATTACATACCATTAATTTTTATCTTATAATTATAATTTTTTTTAATAGTCGTTATAACTTTTAAAGTACAACACTTTGATACCAAACATGATTTAATACATGTATGCCGTTGATATATTTATTTAAAAAAATCATCATGTAATTGATAATTATATTTAATTAAACTACATATAAAATTTAATTTAACTTAACGTAGCACCTCCGATGTACTCTAGAATTTCTCTCAAATTAGCCACGTGGTTCTCTTTCATTTGCATGCCGATGCCGAATATATGTTCTTTTTTAATCATCGTGAGTAATGTTCTTCCATGGTTCCATTACGCATAAATTTAATTTATTACATGTGGTCAGCTTGCTCGGTTGGTCCACTACCAAATAATTTATTTTGAAGTACCAAACTTTTCTTCATTTTCATTTTCTTTCTCATAAAAAAAAAAAAATTGGCCGTTTTGTTTTCGGGTCGAACAGTACAAGAAATTGGACAGGCAATGAGCTCGATCTGAAAATTTCGCATACAAAAACAAAAAGTTGTACCCACCAACCTAATTGAAAGAAGAATAATCAATTAATAAAGGAAAAAATTACTCCACCATATCTTATTGAGATCAAAAATTTGGAGCAAGTCTTATTCATCTTTACCACCAACCAACATTCAAATATATAATACATACCCCCCCAAATAAAACAAAAATAAAAAGATTTTTTCTTTCAGCTTTTTATCGCTATAGTACAGTATAAAGACCAACCTAAAGATAAGATAAACGGCCATGGTTTATGAAGCAGTGGCAAAAACAGTCCTACACAGGCAGAGCCCCACCTCTCATCTCCTCGGAATCTGAATATGCATACGCACACACACAGACAATACAGTAATTAAATTTGGAGAACGTGATGAGGCCCTGGAAAAGCTGTGATCATCATAAGATTTTTCTTTACTATATATTTTGTTTTGCTTGCTTGTGGTAGGCACACGCATTCCATTAAAGAAGACGAAAGACAGAGAGATTCTCTGTGACTTTTTTAAATTAATTAATATTTTTCATGTACCAACCGGTCCATATTATCTGCTTGACTCTGCCATGCTCTAGCCACACGCCTTGCTGACATATATGTTTATATATATATATATATATATAGGGTACACACACACAGACCCACAAGCACGCACATCATGGTATAGGACAATTGAAAGATAAGCACTGATCAACCACGGGCTTCAAATTTTTTAATTAGTACTTATAGTATTTGACGGTGCCAACTCAATGATTCTGTGTTTGTTGTTTTTACTTGGGTTTCTTTTACACACGAGATAGCTAGGATTGAAATTCTAATTAATCTTGGGCGGCCAGAGGATGTATTTGTGCTACGAGTATAAGTATTTATACTTGAATGAGTTTACGTAAAATATTATCGTTGCTTGTAAAGCTGGTAAAATTTAACACGATCTAATTATCCGGCACGAACACAGTACGAATAAATGGGTATGGGTTATCAAATTCGACACAATTATTAAATGAGTCAGGTTCGGGTTGACACGACTTTTTTTTATATCGGGTTAGGGTTAAAGTTATTGACATATTTACCCGAATAATGACACGGTTACATTTCCTAATTTAAATTAATTTTTAAGTTTTTGTTATTAAAACTTAAATATTAAATATGATTCTCTCTTTTTAATTTTTTTTTTAAAGACGGACATATACATAGTGTTTTATATATAAAATTTTATATAAATTTGAAACTTTAATAGTGTAAATGTGTAAAATATTGATACACATGTATACTTGATGATATCAATATATAGTATATTTATATATATATAATTTAAACTTTAAATAGTATAAATGTGTAATAATTTGGGGTGTGTGTGTGTAACGTTTATTAAATATATAGATATTAAACGGGTTATTTGATAACTCATTTATTTTTCGTGTCGGGTTTGGGTTTTAATATTTTAACGCGATTATTAAATGGGTCGTGTTTGGGTCAACCTAAATTTGACACGACACGAACACGACCCGGTGACCCATTTTGCCAGCTCTAGTTGCTTGGAGGCAGAAATTAAATCAGCAAAATGTAATTGGATGTTTAATAGAGAGCAGCTAAGTCGCTCATGCTCATAATAATGTACTTCTAGTCTTGCGTTTAAATGTTACATACATGTAAATCAGCCCCAGCTTCCTACTCCTAATTTAGGAGTAAATTCGAATTTAAATCTTTTGTACAATGCTAGATTTTACATCAGTTGAACCAACTAACACCAGCCACTATGTTCAATTCTATATCGACAACTATTTGTGTGTGCGCGCGCGCGCACCCTTTTGATCTAATGTGCATGGCACGCTCCCATTAGAGGAGGAGCTAACATATGAGACCCAGCAGCCCCCAATAAGAGTGTGCCATGCTTACCCTCGTGCACCATAACATGCACTAGATTGATTTTACATACATATATATGCACACACACTTGTTTTATCCCAATCTAGGGTTTCAAAAACTATAGTTGCAACCTGCTTGTATGGTACTAAAAATATAAATTTAAAGAAAAAAAGTGTTTCTTCCCATACATGCATATACACTAACTTTATCAAGTGGGATTGTGGGGCTTAGCAATTATGACATGCTAAAATAAGAAAGAATATGGAAAACTTTTTCATTCATAATGGTCGTATTGTTTTTCGTCTTGAATAAAAATGAAGATAAAACGCAAAGCGATTTTTTTTCCCACTTATTTTACACCTATAAAGTGGAGAGACTAGTGGAGGACGCGTGCGTATTGCGTTTGAGTCATCATCATCTTTTGTTTATTCTTTTTTTTTTTTTTTTTGGGGTGGAAAGATATTCTAATTTTAATTGCTTTTTCATATATCTCCAACTTCTTGGGCCAGAAAATAAATTTTTCTAATAAATGAATCGTTAAATTAATATGGGTGGAGGACACATGTTTGTTTTCTTCAAGGTGAGGGAATCAACGATACCATAATTCTTTCGACCATCCTCATCAAGACTGAAAATACATAAATAACTATGATAACATAATAGTGTTTTGCGCAAATTTTGATTTGAAGATGCCCCACATGTAAATTCCCCTTTATAATCTGGTTTCGAAAAGAAAATATATTTAGCACAACATTGTAAATCGGAAAAGAGTAACTTGTTGGTTGTTATTAAATCATCATATAACAAAAAAAGAATTATATCATTTGAAAAGAACTTTTATATGTAAGTTTGTTATTGTGATATGAAAAGGAGTGAGACTTTCAGATCAATCGATTCTCACCTCGTTCATCTTAACCTTAAAAACTCTGTGTCTTTACTAATATTTAGATGTAAAAAATGGAGCCAAGCCTTATACCCCACGTGTCTAACAATCAATCATTTGTGCGTCTACGCAGCCTGAATCATCATGAGAATGATCACCTTTAATATTCTTTCATCATACCAAAAGGGCTCCACAAAATACCTCTATATCGCATTGAAGTTGGAAGCAAAAGACCACACAGGAACCAGAAGCTAATTTATTAGGAAATAGGGCTTCATTTAGCAGGGGCGTGTGCCGGCCCAAGGGCAGCAAGGTCACTGCCTTTTCGTGTTTTGGTAGGGTAATAAATAACGGAGAAAATTGCTGAACGAAAATTCTGTTGAACAGCAGAAAGAAGTGTAGAGTATGCAACAGATTGAAAATCTCTACGGGAGGGGTAATCTTTATTGTAAGCTTGACGGCCCACGCTTGTCACAAATCTGTAATTTAAATGTTGCTGACGAGATTCATAATTTCAGGACTTAGAAGCAATGAAATGATACTCTCCCCGAAGATGAACCCCACCATGCCATTTTCTTTAATAACACATGATGGATGCAGGTGAGGTTCATTTCCAGGGAGAGTATGATTTCTTTTATATTAGTTAAAACAATACTCCATAAAGATTAAGGTGCTAGGAATCTTGTTGGAGACGAGAGGGAAAATAATGATAATACTAATAATGTGATTTAACAACTAATGTTATCTAAGGCATTGAAGAAATATTGTCATGAGTTGCAATCTGAGCGTTCAGTGACAAATGAAACTATTGAACATGCAGCGGTCCGGTGGGGAATCATCGGGCTTACGGTTCAGTATTACAGATAAAGAATTCGATGAAAGTAAACGAGCATTAGAGGTAGACAATAGCTAAGACCTACACACCATAACATCTCTAATCCAATTTATCAATCATCCATTGAATTTACGACACTCCAAAAGAGTCACCCTAATGTCAGGACACCTAGATACTCCAACCAATCTCCCAGTCTTGGCAGCACAAATACCATGCGAACATCCTTCAAACAAATCTAGGCTTGGTGGCTCATTTAACACCCATCACAAACAGTATTGTCCACGTACGTATACTCTTTCGCTAAAATTGCTGAGGCCATCAAACAAGGTGTGTACTTCACTTGGGATTCCTAAGAACAATGATCACAGAATCTCCTCGGAGAAACATCTTACTGATGAATCTATCCTTGTTAACTGGGAGAGCCTTTTTCTTGCCTTTCCCAGTCTTCGGCAACTGGACAAAAGGAATCCAATGTTACTTAATTGAAGGTAAAAATTGAATTGTAGACAGTATAAATCACAATCGATAACCAACCTCAGTCCACATCTCCCTGACATTCTCAAGAACCATATTGCAGTGACGATCAAAAGCTCTCACGCGACCAAGGAGCTTCTTGTTGTTCCGACAGTTGATAAGCACCTGCAGTACAAGTGAAAACAAGTTGCTTTTTAGTACAGGAACAGTCCGTTCAGGAGACAGCCAAGCATTATCAATCATTCAAGAAAATTACCTGGGTATTGTTTTTAACACTCATCATCAAAACAGAAAGTGGTCCTGTGTTGAATTCCTCTTCCTCATTTTTGACATTCTGCGGCAATCGATTGAACAAACTTTATAAACATTTGGTAATGAACAAAATGACAACATGGACAATTATGAGTGGGATGTGCATGTACTCAAATAGCAAAAGACACTTACGTCTTCTTCCATCGGCCGACTGTTAATTGAGACATAACAAAAACAGAGGAAAATTAGCATCAGAAGATCATAAGTGAAAAACCAATGAATTATTACAAATTAAAAGGGAAAAACAGAAAAATTTAGTACCTCATGTTTGATAATTTGCTTCTTCAAGTCAAGACTGTACAACAACCTGTCAAGGAACACACAAAAATAACACATCACTTAAAACTAACAAACTGTTCCATATAATGGAAAAATCTTAACAGTTCTAATTTGAGACATTAACAATTAAGGCAACAATGAAGTTTCACAAATTAAACAAATCTATACACTTTGAAAATTTGTAGGGTTCCGCAAGCCACTGAAATCATCTACATTTATTGAGTACCGAAAAAGTGAGCACCAAGACAATCATTACCGCCCACAGCTAAATGATTGCTCGTTAAAGTTTTACTTTAAAACACATATCAAGTGTAGACCAATTGTACAAGAAAATCCAAAAACAACAGAAGCAAAAATGAAAACAGCAATTGGGAAAGTAATAATCTATAATAATCTATTATCATCATTTCTAAGCAGGGCTGCACATTTTTTGTACGGATCCCATTGATCAAATTGATTACCATGGCAAACAAAGAAGTAATACAATAATAGTCAAAAAGAGCTTGAAACTTAAACTTAGGTTGGCATGACATGGAAGATCTTGATTAAACCTCTTCAGCTCAGGTCTCCAAAGATTTTCAGCATTATCAAGCTCAGGAGAACGAAAGTTTTTCATTTTAAACATCACAAGAGATAAGATCTCCAATGCCTAATCTACTGTACATATTGGAGATAACAAAAACGAAGGCCAGAATAGTAAGCCTTAGAAACAACTTTTTGAACTCAAAATCTCAGATTTAAAAAAAAAAAAATTTGTTCTGCTTTTTAAATGATGGGATCCACAGCAATGCTGCAACACAGAACAAGTCCCATCACTTGAGTGTCTTCAGTTAAAAAAAAAACACACACACACACACAAATATACATATACACACAAGCCTCTTCAGTTCAGGTCTCCAAAACGTTTCCGCATGTATCATCTCGGAAGAACGAAAGTATTTTTTTCAATCATCATCAGAGACAGCTTAAGTTATAAACAACGCTGGTTTAGGAACATTAAAATTTTATTTAGAACTCAGAATTTATCGCCCGAAATATAGCTTAAAAAGTATGAAAAATAAAGCATAAAATAACACGAGTCTCATTTATGAAACGAAGCGATAATAATAATAAGACTAATAAATAAAAAAGAAGCAAA
The DNA here is from genome assembly GCA_030449075.1 of Murraya paniculata. Taxonomy (NCBI): domain Eukaryota; kingdom Viridiplantae; phylum Streptophyta; class Magnoliopsida; order Sapindales; family Rutaceae; genus Murraya; species Murraya paniculata. The sequence goes on from JAEVFN010000043.1 coordinate 583,154, forward strand.
ACACATAAACAGTCTCCTCAGTTCAGGTCTCCATATGGATTCCGCAAAATTGTTTTCTCAGTAGAACGAAAGTTAATATAGTTAAACATCATCAGAGACATTTCAAAAACAATTCCACTACAAGATTTGTTTATTTTAATAGGAACAACAGTACCTGAAAAGAAATATTGAAACAAACCCAAAAAAAAAAAAACAGGTAAAGATAAAGAAAAAGTACCTCACTGCGGCAGACGACGAGACGAACACTGAACCTGCTCAGATCAGAAGCAAAACCAGCTAGCTTTTTTTATATAGTCGGATTGAAAAACCCTAACCCTAATTTAGGTTTTATTGCTGGGCTGATTTCTTGCCTGAGTAAATCAGCCCAGCCCAATTTTATTAATTTATCTTGGGATGGCCCATTTTGGAAATATATGGCCCATAAGTTATAATAACTCGGTGTTTTTTTTTTTTTTTTTTTTAATATAAGTAGAGTTGGGTTTATTTTAGAGAAATTTACCTATCTAGCTACTTTCATAAATTTATTTTCAAAATTAGGCACAGAACACAATTTCTTTCCATAACAGTCACATAAACCTAATTTGAACTAAATTACCCTTAAATCAAATCAACCAAAATCAAATTTACAAGCACAAGTATTGTTTTCTTCATGCCAATTTACTTCACGATTTTGACCGGATTTGTTCTTTGTTGTTTAAATTAATTACTTGGCGGGTTACATATATAGATAAGGAATGGGGCATGAAAATTTGAAAATTTTTCAAAATTAAATTTTAGAAATTATGACATATTAGGTGTTTGTTAAAACGCCTCTAAGATTAAGTTTATTGAGCATGCCTATAAAAGACGCTCTTTAGTACAAAAATACTTACTAACACTGAGAAAGAGATAACATTGGCATGCTAATTGGGGCAGTGGCCTCCATAGCCAAGGAGTGGTGCTCTGCATACAGGCAATGGAGGCCATATATCCAATTTATGTTAGTTCAGAAAGAGTTACACAAATTAAAAGTGAATCTTGAATTAGACAAAGAAATTTATTCAGAATAAATACACTTGATGTTTTTCTTATTAAAAACTGGAAAGAATCAAAAGAGGCACACAGTGCATTTACGTGATTCGGCTATAAGTGACCAGCAGAGATGTATTTTTTGTTACAATTACAGAGGGAATTACATTGAAGAGATTGAGACAAGAACAGCTCCCAACTCTCTCTGCTCACTCATAAAACCAAGGCACAAAATTAGTGAAACAATCATGGCTTATCTTTGAATGGTATATATATTCCACATAATATTTTTTTTTAACACATCTCCGTATTACACAAGGGGAAGAAAAATGGATCACAAGATCTTGAAAAGAAATCAACGGAAAAAACAGAAGAAACAACAAAATCGAATCAATTTTCACCCATTTAAAAATGAAAGATACCCAAAAGAAATTAAAAAACGATTATTGGCCGTCAAGATTGATCCATTGTCGAACTTTCATCATCTACAGCACCACCAAGACTCTCACTCTTTTCCTGAATCCTCCTCTTCTTGACTGGTGATTCCTCCTTTCTTTCTAGCATGGACTCAATTGAGATTAATGGTATAAGCAAAACTTAGCTAAATTCTACGTGAATACTACTAATTTTGCTTATAAACTCTACCAATTTAACATCAAGAACAGCAGCATTCATTAATCTCAAGAGAATTAAATGAAATATTATATAAAATCTTGTCCGGAGATTTTATTATGGGTCATGATCTCATCCAAAGTTTAGGAGACCATTGCCGAATGAAAATTTTTCTCCTTTAGAAATCCTGGAAGGAGATGTGAATTTGATCAATATAAAAAGAGGTATAAAATTTAAATAATTACTAAAATCTCTTCACGAGAATTGCCTTCTCAAAGTATTACTTCCAAGCATCAACCGTCAAGTGGATACGTATATCCCACATAAAAATCTAAAAACTGAAATTGCGAGTGAGATATTAATATCCCAACTCAAGCGAATTGACCAAGAGTGTTACATGTATTTTCCTTAGCTTCTTCTTCCAAGCATCACCCCCATCAATATGCGTATAGTCTTCTGGGAGCAACTTTATAATTTGCTTTCTATCATGGTACTTTTCAAGCTCTGTCTCTAATCTTGCCGCTTTTTGGAATACCCGCCGCAATTTCTTTTCATTTTTCATATTCACAGATTTCCCTTTAATTTTATTTGATCGAGGGGTGTATATATATATATATATGATTGTCCTTCTTAGAGCTCTCTTCAACAAAGTTCAGGAGGTAGTTTGGGTGGGGGTACCCGTAGCAAATCGGCTGTTTACTGACAAACTATCGGACTGTTGAGCAGCTGCTGCCATTGTTTCAATATGAAGAACAAGCCTTGATGTCTCGGAGAGTCCTGGAGAAAAATAAGCAGATCCGTAGTGTTAAACTCCAGCTTTTATTTATAGGCTCATCGTGCGTTTCCTTGTTCCTTCAGGATTCCTTGTTACTACTTTAGGATAACTCTCAAATTTAAATAATTAATTAAAATAATGTTATCAAATTTACGTAACTCTAGAAAAAAAAAAACATTATTTAAACCATTATTTTAGAACGAAACAATTTCACAGAACGTAATTGGATAGCCCTTAATTGAACAATGTACTCACAAGGATTTTACACGTATATCCTTGGGTGGCCAAGGATTCTTTAAATAAAACTTCTCTAAAGAAAATAAATTGATATTTTTCTAATAATATTTAATATTTAATGAGCTCCATTATTAATACTCTTTCATCGGAGTTAAATTTCTTTTTCCTCTCTCTTTCATTTGTCTCCGTTTTTTAAATAAACAATCAAACACATTTTTTATTTTTCATTCTTAGGTATCATTTTAAAAGCAGACTACGAAACACATTTTTAAATTCACCAAAAACTAATCATTCTTGTAATATAAAATAAATACAAAAAATACCATTCTAAAAACAATACCAAAGGCACCTTTGGTTATTTTTCACAAGCGCCAGCAAACGACCTTTTAGATTTATGAAAAATAATTAATTTCTCGACTTATAAAAAATTACTCTTACCGAGTACAGACAGATAGCTCTATATACAACAGATGAAAATTGTTTTCCTCTGATAGTTCCTTGTCACGAGAATCCGAAAATAGAAGAATACTTCAACTAGTTAGATGCATCCTTCATCTTAATTTTATGAGCATAAATGCTGGAAAAGAAAAAGTTCTATCTTTAATCCAAGGAAAATGCTCCGTTGCAGTACCTGCATAATTCATCAAGGCACAATGTAACTTTATCTCATGTTAATTAGAGATCATCGATCCAACTTGAAACATATCAAAGCAAAAAAAAATTAAACATTAAGAAATCTAATAATTGATTATTAATATATTCAGCACTGCTCATAGATAGGCCTTACCTTCCAGCAAAATTTATCCTATTCATTCCAAACTAAAATCTGACTAAAACAAAATCAAGGAAGTAATATTCAATTCACAATTGATTGAGTTACATAGGACGGATCAGTCCAATGAGATGAGAGAATGGCCAGAAGGGTTTTGCCCCGTATTGGTGAATGATTTTCGTACTAACAGTGTTCTTTGCTTACTGTTAATATTTCACTTCTCTAAGGTAATGAAACTCTTAACAGGGTACAAACAGTAGCAAAAAGTTAAACCAAACAAATCATTGTGATGAATAATCATGGTGACGATAACAACACTGCAAAACATTCATTATGAAATTGTGAGAGAAACACACTACCTGTTGCTAAACTTCTCAACTGCATCAGAGGCATAAAGAAGCGTTTCACTGGCTTTTTCTAGAACCATATACAGCTCCTTCCCTCTGGTAATTCGTGCAATAGCCCAAGCATTATTTTTTGCTCTTATGCTCACCTCCAAATCTTTCTCACAACCAGCATTATCCCATTTTGCTCTACTTTTTTCCAAATCTACCTCGTCTCTGAGCTTGCTTAAGGCAAGTAGTGATTCCTGCCACGCCACAACACAACTAATAAACCAACTTGAACGCTTTCTATCATCTCAAAAGAAATTCTTCTGCAGGTTAGAAGCAGGGCTACAATATCACATTTTACATGGTATTGCCAAATGCCAGAAAAATTTACTAGAGATGATAGCATGGATCCAATCTCATACGTTAAATATAACAACACAATATATTCTCACAAAGCAACACCATAGAGTGTGCTTTACCTTTGCTAAAGTAGTAACCTTTCCCGGCGGAGAAGCCCTTGATATATTTCTGTCACAATCTACAAGCAAGTACCGATACCCACTAACATGATACGCATTCTCACCACCCCATCCCTTTGATAGTTTCTCTTCAACTTTTAATATCTTAAGTGATGCCTGATTGAGAAATGACAGTGCTTACAAGAAGAATAAACATTTGTGAAAAACGATCATCAGCTGAAAATAAAGTAGGGAACTCACGTTTTCGAGAACTTGCTGCTTTACCACAGCAACACCTTGCTCTCCGTTAAGGATGGAGGAAACAGGAATGAGAAGGATTAAAGTAAGGCTTTTAAACTGATAAGGACAGAGATACATTGCCTCCTCGGTCTGCTGAAGCCAAATTGTTGGGGTGGCACAAACCAAGCTACCAACATCCACACCCCATATATCAGTGACAAGAAAACCATCCTTCCCCTTGTACCACTTACCATGCTGCAGAGCCCGTGTAACACGATTAACGTTGTTCCCGCCAGGTGAGGCATGACTTGAATGATAAATTTGTTCTGAAACAGGACCAGAGTGGGCCAAGGTAGACCCTGACACAAAATGAGATGAGGTACTTCCTCTGAGTAGATAGGACCAGGAACTTACTCCCGAGGACAGAGCATGTGGGCTTAACCTTAGAACAGCATATGTAAATAAGTTTATGGTGTCATCCTGACAAAAAGAATGTAATGGAGATTAGTGATTACGACAGAAAATACCCCAAAATGAACCCTATCACTGTTCTGTGAGAAGAAATTCAATTCTCAGTGATATCTTAAACCTCAAGTATAATAATGATTGACATAGAATAAGACAGATACTGTCAACCCAATTTAGAGATCAAACCATACAGGAGAAAGTGTTGTGGACACCAGAAGATCATGAAATAAAATCATTGAGTAGCAAGATGAGTTCCCAGCACAAGATTCCAGTACCCTGACAAGTGACTGAAAATATGAAATTTAATAATCAGAACTATTAACCAACAAGAAAATAAATAATCCACTTATAAGCCATAAGATTACAATTTGTATCATGTTAGCCCATACCGTTATGCTTCAATCTGTCAATCATGTACCAAAGGAACAATAAAATAAACTTTAAATAACTATTACGAAGATTATAGTTAGAGAAAATATGAGGTTTTTGAACTTAAGTCCTTGAGAGTTACCAACGAAATTAAACTAAAATGTTGATTGTTTTTCTATCTGAAGATTGAATATGACTCAATTACATACACAATTCTGAAGACAAACCTGAACTTCAATGGCAGCCTCCCGCCCCATCGTCAGCATTTGTACAGTTCCACGCTCCTTCAAACAGTCACGGAATGATGGTAACTGGAGTTTCTTCCCAACAGGAAAATCTGCCTCAAAGAGAAAAGTTACATATAAGGAATGAGATATAGCAACTTCAGCATTACTTCGGTAGAACAAGTCCAATAGAGGCCATTTGATACAGCAACTTCAGCATTACCCCAGCAGCAGTTATCCAAGGGAGACCGTTTTTGGAATGCTGACAATTAGTGACTTAACAATGAAATATATTGAACCAAAGACAGCAGAACAATGATTTAACGTAATTTTAGAAGCCAGTTGATTGCAGAATTACTTACCACTTAGATAATCCATGATGAAAGGGTACAAATGAGATCGAATTAGTCCACCACCAGGGTCTTTCTCGAGCATTGCTCTTATAGATCCATAAAACATCACAAAAAGAGAGTGAACTTCCTTAAGAACCTTGCGTAATGCATCAATGCGCCATATGGCATCTGAATCCTTACCTTTCTCCACTACCTTCAAGAAGTTACAGAACAGGTTAGAATCCCTTAGTATAAAATTACAGATTGATCACGACATACATGTAGTTGTCTTAAATCAATTATGATTTGCAGAAAGAAAAGAAGAAGATTTGATGATACAACTAGAATTTGTTGCCAAATTATCCTAGAAACAGTTAGTTTTCCACTCTAAAAGTTTTCCGACAGAAAGTAGACACAAGAAATCTTTTCGTGTTATAAAACCACATCTACCTGCAAGACCTAATGCAAAAACACTTCTAATATATGCTAGTAAAATTCTGAATGAAGACATCATGATGATTTGAGAACATCATACTCGAGCTGTAAAGTATCTAAGTAACTTGTAATTCCCAATAGGCTGTTAACAGTCTTATATAGTTCAAGGATTAGCAGAATTGAGAGCAAAACTGCAAATTGAATTTATAATAAAAGCTGATAATAAAAATTAGTTTCCTAGAGAGGATATACAAATAAAGGACCAACCAAGAGATAAAGCATTCAAACAAAAAGGCAATAAAACAATAATTGGGACATGCAAACAGATATGATATTTCACCATCATTGTCATAATGTAAAGAGTAATTGATCAGAGCATGTAATCATTGTCACTAAGCGGATTATTAAAAGGAAACAGTTATCCTACCATCACCATCCAGATATCTGTTTCTGCCTCATAGAAAACATGAGAGTGCCTCTCTGCTTCTATAACCTCACAAGCAGCTTCCGGTGAAAAAATTCTGCATAAAGCTAATGTTATATGCCTCAAAACAACCAAACTACTTGAATTACAGTCATGCTTGAACGCAATACAGGATCAAAATCCTTTCATTGGTTTTCCGATAAAATTGAAAGAGATCGTATACCAACTAGAATTGGTAATGGCAAAAAAATACATATTAGACTGGTTAGAATATACAATGCATCTTCTCTTGACAGTTGACAAGAACATGCTATGTATCAACTAGAGACAAATTCATACCTAAATCTATCTTTCACTATTAAATAAAATCAAATAAGCTGATCTTTACAATGAATCCCAAATATCATAATTGTTCCTACTAAAGCAAATTAAAAAATTTTAAGAATGTCTTTAGCTGTTATTCACAAAATCTGCAATCGAGATGGCCACTAACCTTGTAAATGTGATAAGTCCTTCACTGAGTCCTATCACAGAAAGTTGTGTTGAAAAGGGCAAATCAGCAGGGAAGAAAAACAAAATCTTGTCCAGCTCCTCCCCTTCATTTTGTCCCCTACTCAAGTCAAATATGCACAATTGCATACCATCAGTAGCAGTGCTAGCTGATGCCAAACCCATAAGTTTTCCAATTCATAAACCTTGACAGAAAACATAGAAAAAGCGATACAACATTAGAGAAACATATGACTAACTATCCTGTTAATCAGAGATATTAAATGCATAGCCAAAGATAACAAAAGAAGATTTAGAAAGAACATGATCTTGAAATCCTCTGCTGGCACAATAGTATTTCTTCAAATTGGCATAAAAAATGTTAAAACGTAAGACTCACAGTAAACAGGGTGGCATTACCTCAGAAATAGCAACTAATAATAATAAACTCATTGGTTTCAGAGTGGCTAATGCCACCACTTAGGAAATCAAAAACAGGCAACAGCATTAAACATTTAAAATCTCTTTTAGCAAGATAATTACCCCCTAAACGGCAATTTAAGTCCAGTAACAGAAGCAAATTTCAGATGTATGGCAAACACTACACCTAGAAAACAATGCTTGGTTTAGTAAAATGCTATGGAAGGCAAACGGTAGCAAAATGGAAGCTAAATTGCTACTTACTTCAGTTTCTGATCATGTTTAGAGCTTCTTTTTAATCATTTGACGATTACACTTAAACTGACCAAGTAACCCTAAAGATAATTGAATCTTAGTTAAGACACAAGACAAACCCAAATATTCAAATAATTCAAAGATGATAAATAAAAGTTCAGATGAGGAGTAAAGAAACCCTAATTGATTTCTAGGAAAAAAGGGTAAACAGGGCGAGAGGCTCACTGAGAAATGAATTAGCAAATCGTCTGCTGAATGCTGTCAGATTGATTTTTGTTATAGGAACCGAAGCATTGTCTGTGTCTTAGAATTTGAAAGGCAGGTACTGCCAAGTTAAATTGGTCGTTGCAAGTAAATCTGGTCCGGCAACCTTCGGGTCAGTTTCTATTGGACTCAAATTCGGGCCTGACCCGCCCATCTACAAGGCCTGTTACTGTGGACAACACCAGGAGACGACAATAAAACTGATTTTCACTCGTTTGGCCCAAATAGAAAAAGTTCGACTTTGTCAATGGGGCGTCGTCCTTAGATCGAAAGCACATAAAATATAAAATGATGCTAGATTTGTAACATTCCAGCATTAATTGTCTAATATGATTCGAGGCAATTAACACCCACAAATTTGTATATTTTGATGGTAAGATTTGATAATCTCAGATTAAAATGACATTTTTTGTTTATTGTATCATATATTTTTGACTTTGTCATTTTACTATTGATATGATAATTTCGCAACACCAATAAATTGGTGCGGTAAATTTGGTACATAACCTTTTATTTTTGGTAAATGAGGCCTTTTTTTATTGATTAATCTGAGTTTGGAATTGCCATAAATGAACTCCCAAACACAGGCACAGCCTGATGATTGATAATTAGATATCACCCTTGGGTGACCTAAGTCAGAATCTAAACCGCTCGCCATTGCACTATGCTGTCGTGGACTTCCCCAATTCGCCTTAATCCCTCAATAGTGAACAGACGGACTACACTAACCAATTTCACCGTTTACGTGCGTGAGAAACTGACTGCTCACGTGGTCCCCACGCAGTGTATAATAACCCCTTCCACCACGCACCATCTCCCTCAACGTCCATGACCTCTTTCGCGCGATCTTAACACTCTACAGTTATACAACTCACCACTAGTCCTCCCTCTTTCTCTTCTTAATCTGAAGCAAATTTTCATTTCAAATTTGAATTTAAAATTGAGAGCAAAGATGATCAAATCAAAGCCGTTCATCAAGAAGAAGCTCCGATCAAAGCGATTTCGTCTTCCACGTTCGAAGATCTCTCCGATTGTGTTCAGTGAAAACAAGACCACCACAAGCTTCTCAGAATTCTCCGTCGGTTCGAGCTCCTGCTCTCATTTCGGTGACGAAGTTTCTTCAAACGTCAAGAAGAGGCAGTTCGAAGAAGTAATTGAACCTAATGAACCGACGAAGAAGATTCAAGGCGACGCGCCGTTTCGGAGGATCACGAGGTCGTATTACAAGCGTCAGAAAGAGAACGAAAGCAAAGCTCATGATGTTGAAGCGAGTGAGTCGTCTTGTGTTTTATCAAATTCTGGAGCTGCTTTTGGAGAGATAAGTTGCAAGTTCAAGAAAGTTGAATCAAACGACATTTCACGCTCTGATATTTCGTCCTTCGAACGAAATCCGGTGTGCAAAGACAACAACGACGTCGCTTCAATAAGCTCGGCTGTGGAGTCTTGCTCCGTGGCGAAGCTAAGTGAAAACAGAGCAGTAGAATTCTCCGATATTTCAAAAAACGATGGCGTTGATTCGAATTTCATCGTTTCAAAATCGGAGTCCGTTGTGGAGCAAAAGGCGAGGAGCTCTAAATTTGATTCGGATCTCGCGTGTATGGAGCAGTTCTCCTATGAGAACACATCTCAGTACTCGTCAAGTCACGAGAATGCATTTTCGGAGCTGCAATTCGACATATTCCCGGAGAATTCTGACCTCGGTTTCTCGGATTACACGCCGTCGATTTTCTTTGATTCTGGAAGCGAATTTTCTGAGCCTTCGACCGACGATAACAGTCCTCCGTCGCTTACTTATTCTCTCTTCCATGAGTTTAGCAAGCAGTTCTCCAGGTCCTCTGTTCCTCTAGATTCCAGAAAGTGTTCTCTCGTTCAAGAAGAGAATCAGCCGTCTACGGTAAGTTAAAATTCTTCTTCTCTATTTTTGTTTTCTTTAATTTTTCTTAGTAGTAGCGTAGCCAAACATAATTAATCCTTCGTGTTAGTCTCGTTTTGTTAATTTTGTTTTTATTGTCTCATTTTTATACTTTTAATTAAGATTTTAATATTCCTATTACTTTCTGAGTCAATTGCATAATCAATGAAATGAATGTTTTGGTTTTATTCAGTTAATTTTGACTATTCTCTTACTTTATTGCTTAATTTTTTGAAATTTCGTCGTTATCAAACGTGCAAAAGCGTGATTTCCAACCGAGTTAATTCTTAATTATTCTCATTTTTTTATTTTTTTTATTTTCACTGTGAACTTTTTAATCTTCAGTTGGTGAGGTTCGAAGATGAGGAAGACGAAGAGAGCTACCAGAGGTTTCGTGAAAGAGAGCGGAGGCAAAATTTTTTGTACGACTACGCCGAGGAATACTTATCCAGTACAGAGTACGGCGATCTCATACGCGAGCAACGGTCTCAAATGGTCCACTGGATCATAGAGGTGAGTTTACTTGACTCATGACTCGTAATTAATCGCCTGGTTCAAGTTCAATTTAATCGCATTTTCATTGGACCTGAACAGCCTACGCTTCAGAACACTGTTGGGAAGTAGATTCTGTTACAGGGGACAAACATTACACACGGTGACGGGTTTTTCACAAAAAATATTGTGTCCATTCAGTCTGTGACACGTAATAGAATGTATAGGTCGTGTGTTTGTTATAATTTGCACACTAGTTTAGCTTCAACCTCCCACTTAAGAGCGCGAAAGGAATGGCGCCGTTTCGACGTTAGGGTGTTTTTGTCAATTCAATCTTTACCGTGCTGCGTGAGTGATGGCGAGGTCTGTGTAACAAAGTAATAGCACGTAGTTTGGTGCATGCAGGTGATGAGGGGAATGCGGCGAGGGCGCCGATGCCATCTAGTCCGAGAGTTTTGTTGGGTAGACCTTTCGTCAAAATTCTTATAAATCTCCCTTTTAATCAAATTTATTTAAATAACTAAATACAATTTAATTTATTTCTTTTATTAAATAGAAATTTAATTAAATACTGAAATAAATTTTTTTTTCTTAACAAACATTTTACATCCACTCCATTTCATAGTTTATATTTATATTTTAGTTTTAATAAAAACTATTTTTTGAGAAAATTATAACAGTTTAAATTTATAAAAATAAAACTATATAATAGGAAGAAAATAATTCAAGGTTTTAGGTTTTATATGTATTTTATAAATAAAAATTTAAAAATATACATTTTTAAAGTAAAAAAAAAAAAAAAGAGAAGATGATTAATTTTAATACATTGGTTTATATTTTATAAATCAAACTAAGGGTATAAGGAGTGTTATAAGAATTTTAGAGGGATGTTAAAAGCTCCACTCTTTTGTTAAGCTTGTTGGGCAATTCTATACTCTTATAGACTTTTTATATGTAAGTGATTTTTGGCCACTCTTAACCTCAAAAGTTAGTTTAAGGAAGGCTTTCCTCGTATTTATAAGCTCACCACCAGTCTCTTCCATGATTGATATGAAATTAGTCACTTCACCTAATAAGTTAGTATTTTTAGTAGGATATCTAAAAATCTTAGGACTAATAACAATTTAATCTATATTTAAAATGTGAAGAAAATAGATAAAGTAGAAAACAACAGATTAAATGAATTTAAAATGTTCCAAGTATTTTACTCGTAAGAATGATTAATTGCTTTGAGCTTTTAAATCAAATTCTTTACCTTCTTTTTTTTCTCTTGCGGGTATATTTTGAAGTGTTTTGACTGTTTGTTATCTCGAATATACAAGGCCTTGGATTGGCATATATTTAGTGTCAAAAAAGCGAAATATCACTTGCTCAATTGATTTTCTTTCTTCATTAATTATCTTTGGATTGGCATTTTGTGTCAACAATGCGAAATATCACTTGTTCAATTGATTTTCTTTCTTCATTAATTATAAGTTGTTGATTAGAACATGTTACTTTGTATAAGCAGCAATGTACTGCTAAGGAGTTACACCAGGAGACAATGTTCCTTGGGGTTAGCCTTCTCGATCGGTTTCTGAGCAGGGGATTCTTCAAAATCAAAAGGAATCTTCAAATTGTTGGAGTAGCTTGTCTTGCATTGGCCACCAGAATTGAAGAAAATCAGCCCTACAACGGGTAATGACATTTTTCTACATCGGTTTCGCCTATAGAATTTTCAAGATCAAAAGATATGAATAATAGGAGATCAGTTTCGCGTCTACTTTAATACGTCAAATATTTGGATGGAGTAGCTGTACTAAAGTTTTTTTTTATGGCTCAGTGTTCGGCAAAAAAATTTCTACATAGGGAACAACATTTACAGCAGATGTGAAGTGGTGGCCATGGAATGGCTGGTGCAGGAGGTCCTCAACTTCCAGTGCTTCCTCCCTACCATCTATAATTTCCTATGGTGTGGATCCTTCCTCCGAAGTATATTCATAGGATGATGGACGTTTAAGTTTACCATTGAGAATATTCGTAGTTGTTTTTATTATTCTTTTGGTTTTGGTCTATAAACTACAGTCAGTCAAAAACCTTGATAGAGGTCCATTTACTTTATTCTTAGTCCTGTTGGGAATTTGTTAAAAATGTAGGTTCTACCTGAAAGCGGCCAAAGCTGATGCAGGGGTAGATAAGAAGGCCAAGTACCTAGCAGTGTTAGCTCTCTCAGACCATGAGCAGCTGACCTATTGGCCCTCAACTGTTGCAGCTGCACTAGTCATTCTGGCTTTGCTAGAAAGCCGTAAGGATATATCGTACCACAGAGTCATTGAGGTAAAAATACTAACCCGAAAGAACCAAAAAAAAGAGAGGACATTGAACTTTAGGTCTCATGAAATAGAACATAGTTGAGGCTGTTATCATCGATTCGGGGCTGACTGGAGACCATACTATGAAACTATTTGTTGTCTACAAAGCATTCAAAATGGCTACTCATATATTGTTGTTTAAAGATCATATTTAAAATTTCAAAAAGATACATTTTTCAAGCATATTTTCCTTTTTAGTCACCAGTATTCCATTTTTATTATTGCTTTAATATCGACCAACTGGTCGATCCACACAGTCACTCTTTTACATTCTGATTACTCTTATCTATCTTTGCAGATTCATGTTAGAACAAAAGACAATGATCTACCTGATTGCATAAAGGTATCAAAATAATTCCATATTATGACTTTGTCATGTGTGTTGAGAGTACCAATCGGTAATTGCAGCAATATAACAAGAATCCCAAGTCCAGATATTTTATGATTGCTCTTTTTTTTTTTTTGTCCTTTTTTTCAAGTTAATAAGTTCACTGATAATTTGTAAACTTTAACAGAGCCTGGAGTGGTTGGTACAGTATGTCAGCTAGCACAAAATCCGGAAATGACCCAAACATCAACTTCTTTTTTCTGACATTTATTCTTCTTGTTCACTCATCATAAGGACATGGGAGAAAGGTACACAAAGGCAACCTTTTATACATTCCACTCCATGATAGCTAGGTAAAAGAACTTCAATTCTTTCTAAATTCAAACAGTAAATGATGCTTGTTGTAAAGTGTTCATTAACTAGTAGATAAAAGAATGTACTTGAGGACACAACTCTAGTTCTTTTGTAACGCCCAAAATTTGAGTGAAGTCTTTCAACGGCGAGTTCGTTACCAAGTAAGTAATAGTGACAGGATCATGCAGAGAAAAAGTTTCATCTTATGTTGCCTGACATTTTTTTTGGATCATTTCTTTTTCAAAAGGAGAAAAGATATTTCTTAGGTTTCTTTTCCAGCGACTTTATTCTAGATAATGTACAATCCTATATTGGCTGCTCTGCTGGTATCCCTGGGGCGGTGATACTTTGAATTAGATTGAGATGACTCAATCTGGAATCCTCAGAGCTAATAGACATAGTGCATAAATTGATGAGATTTGAGTTTCAAAGAAGCTAAGCTAGCAACCAAACCACTCATTCCGATTTATGGATGATCAATGCATGGACCATGGTTACTGTCACCAGCAAAGCGCTGACCACACTTGTTTACTATGTTTTAAAAGAGCAGCTGCCCAAATGTGCTAACATTTAGATTAAACATTTCTCTTAACGGAAAGGAAACCTGAGGAAGGCATCAACTTGATAATAACGTGACATTTAGCCTATTTCAATGAAAAAAACAGATATATTGTTGCCTGTTCTTTGAAAAATAACCTTACCAAATTCTTATCCCTTCGTATGTCTGCATTTTAAATAACGTTGCTTCAGGCAATTAGTTAGACCACTATCTCCCAAGGCTGTTCTTGTACTACTAGGCCATATTGTAAACTTTTACTACCAGTTTCGAAATCATATGGCATTTTATGTACGAGTAAAGGCATATGGTTTTCATACAGACAGTGAAGTGAGCAAGGAAGCTTTGATACTTAGCTAATTAGCATTCTACAAATGGATTTTTGGTTTATCCTTACATGAAATTCTCTCTGAACTTAAAAGACACACGCACTTGCACGATATATGTATATAATACAGTAAACACAAACTACATATAATTACATAAAGTCGTTCCTCTTGGAAGGTAGTAACAAATTCTGTGTCTAATATTGAGTATAAGAAGCAGAAAGTTTATGAAAGCACTCTCCACTGTAAAATTTATCATACAAGAAAATACAAAAGTATTCAAGGGTGTGCAAGAAACCTCAAATCAATCATATATTTCCAAGCTTACTATCAGTTGAATCAATTGGAACCAGAGGAGGGTCTCCTGCCGGAGACGAATTAGTGGGTGCAAGGTCATTGATTACCTCTGCCTTGTCCGTGTTAATACTCTCTTTTTTCTCCTCTTCAACCTTTTCAACCTTCTCCTTAGTCTTCGTGCTTACATCCTCAGCCACTTTTGCAACTCTACTAAATGCACTTGTAACCCATGTAGCTCCTGTTAGTACATAACGGTTACTCATGATTGCAGATCCTGCACTGCTTGCTTTCTGCTCAGCAACTGCATAGGCAGATTTCGTCTTCTCGGACACTTGAAAACGGTCGTCCATCTCTTTCAACTTTTCATTGACAATAGCTGTCCCCACACTTAGCTTTTCACCCAAGCCCATCCTTTGGTTAATGGATGTAACAGTGGCAGACGCATTTGATATCAATTTATGCTGTTCATCAAAGGCCTTTGCCCTGTTGATGGCATCCTTTCCCAAGACAAAGCCCTTTGCAAGCATGGTACTTACCACATCTTCAGCCTTCTTAACCGCAGAATCAGTTTCAGGTGGCTCTTTCTCCTTCAATTATAAAATAATAAGATTTAAAGCACATGATTAGTAGTTGTATCTTGGTAGTACACCCTATGTTTTTGTGAAGTGCAAAACATAATATACAAGATTTAGGAAAGTTAGAAAGCAAGCAGCTTCATATTAAAAATTGTACATAGATGAAACATAACATATTAGTCATCTTTTTCCCTATAAATGAGTTGGATCAAAATATATTTCATTTTGCATCAGTTTGCATGCAAACATTTCAGACGCCTCAGTTTAAAGATCTCTGAAGATAAGTAAATTAGAAATGCAACCTGTTCAAATTTCATGTAATAAGCTTGGAGTATCTATTGAATCTTGTTTCTCCCTAAGAATCCCAAGAATCAGAAGCAAAGGCGCAAGCAGAAGAAGCATAGATACAGTTCTATGCAGCCGCAAAATTTACCATGTTCAGTGAAACAGCATCTGGTGGTAACTGGTAATCTTCAGCACGGGTAATAATGACAGGAAGACCAGCAATGGTGGCCCCCTGAAATAAGAATAAGAAATTCAAATGTTAAGGAATAAATTCCAAGTGAAAGCGATCACCCTATAAATATCAACAATATTTTAAATACATCTCAGTCTCAGGACTATACATTTCAAGCTTGTGTAGTCCCTTGAGGTCAGACTGTTAGCATAAGAAGGTCTCTTTTGCTTACCCAATTAATGTCCGAAATAAAGGACTGACACATTACTGAGAATATGTTCTGAACATATATCCAATTCTTTTAAAAAAACATTAATAGCTTAATGCTTCACCAAATCTTATTATTTCTGCAGTTTTCTCATTTTCTTTTTCTTTTGATGGAGAGGGGTGTTTGAATATCTAGAAATGTTTTGGATCACATGCATAATGCACCATTCTGCTTTGGGATAAATGGTACACAGAGGTGTCAAATAGTAATGATAAAATTTAACCACCATGCTAGATGAACTTACAGATAGAAGCAGTGCTGTATCTGCCCCCTGAGAATCCTTGAAGGTGACATAGACAAGCTGAGTTGTGTCGCTCTCCCTGCAAAAGATACAATCATGTTTCCTCAGAATGGCTACAGCAAATAAGTTCATTGCTATATTGTTCAAGAGTGCTGACCTTCGCATTTCAACATACTGAATTTCACCAGAGAAAGAGAAGAACTCTTTGATATCCTCCTCAGAAGCAGCTAGTGAAACATTGCTAACCTCGAGTGTTTTTACCTGTAACAGTTACAAAGTGGATAAATAAGACATAATGTCAAATCCAAAATATACAAGCTGTATTTTTTAATTTATTAAAAAAAAAACATATCCGGGTTTAAACTGGAACAAGAGATTTTAGTCTTCAAAGCAATATGTGAATTCTTCTCTAACTTGCAAATTCTGTGTTCCCATTGATGCACCCCAAATATTCACTTGAGATGGAAAAACCACAATTACTTATTTTCTGTCATATTTACCACAAGCTGGTTGCTGCTACTACCATATGAAGCTATATTTGCTGCCGATAAGATGCAAGTGCTATTCAAATCTAAGAGCCTTGGAAGGAAACATAATAGTAAAAAGCATTACTCGTGAAACAAAACTACTTTTAATAGCTATTTCCAAAACGTAATTTCCTCACTTCTGAAACATCAATTGTCCAATTTGTTGTCTCATTTGACTGAGGAACTGCTGCAAGACTTTGCTTAATATTGTCCATCGGTGCCTGGAAATGAAATGCTCAAACAGGTGATCCACAGGTAGAACAGTAAAACAGAGAGCTTTAGAACTTTAGCTGGCCAGGATATTCTAGTAACACAGAGAACTAACTTCCTTCTTATATTTTTTAAGTGGAAACATTGTGCATAGTATATGAACAAAATATCATGATAAAGCAAAAAGGGAAATTACCATGAGGTAGAAGCAGAAACAAATACTATGTAAATATTAGCTTTTATGGATAAACAATGTAGTATTCATCAAAATCATCAAGCTAATGCTGTGGCAACAAGATGTCAAACACATCATCAATCATTGTAAAATAATAGCAGTTCCTTGCCATGACAAGCTTGACAATTCCACACCAAGATGAGGCTAACTCCACCTAACAACAAACTTCTTTCAGAATTTTGTCTTATGTTACAGATACTAATAGTTTCACTCGCCAGAAAAATAGCAATCCTATGCCCTTTTCAAATATTGAGGAAGTATTCATTCAGCAATCTGAAATGTTCTGAATGCTAATAACTGTCTTGGATTACATCGAATGGGGAATCAAAAATTAATATATGAACATCGTTTTTCCTATAACTTGATCTGAAGCTTAAATGTGCACATGTCATGATATCTTGTACGAGCAACCTACACCGACAAGAGTTCAAAAGGTATCCAACATTTCTCAAAAATTTTATGTATACCCTTGAACATCAATATTTATCCTTAGGTTGAAAAAAAAAATGTAGGATCCTCCTCCATCTTGCCATTCTACAGTGAGAAATTCCCCTCAATTTTATTTGCTCTACAGAAAAATATTCCAAAATTTGCAAACCATTGAACTGACCGAAATGGTTGTGCATTATTATTTTAATGATCACCACATATGACGGCTCACTAAATGGTAACACTCAACAGAGAAAAGTAAACAGGACCCCAAAAAATTGACTCTTTGTAGATTCAAAATGTTATGTTTGTTCTCCAATTTTCTCCGGCATGCATTTATGTTTTCATTCACGTGCGGACAATAGTACACGTAAAATGCAGAGATCAGTGAGAGGCAATATTGCTACGTAACGTATTTTCGCATTCATGCATTTACTCGGCATCAATCAAAAGCACAAAACAAAAATTGATCTAACGAGCGAGTCACATCCATCGCAAAACGTGTTACAGAAAACGGAAAAAACATACCGACATTTCAAGAATGTATGATCAAATCCCAGAAATATGAAGAACAACAACAAAATGGATGAGAATTTTTATGTGGTAGAATCTGTAAATGTGTATAAAAGGGGGAAAAGAAAATTAGAGTGAGAATTGTGGTGATTTTGTTTCGCCCTTGGTAACGGACTACACCTACTCACGTTACACGTAGGCTAAGATTGTATACGTGGCGATTAATCCGCGCGCTCATTTTGGTGGGTGTCTTCAGATTGTTTGGGCCGGATTACTCCCACTAGCCAAGATTTTGTAATACGCATTAGCAAATTTATTCATCATCGACGAACTTTCAGGTTCCTTTTCTTCTTCAGTAAAATTTTAGAGTGATGTTTGGTTTGAAAGAAATATGAGAAGATGAGAAGAGAGAAAAGGAGAGGAGAGTTAAATACTTCTCTAATATTTGGTTTGTTACGGGATTATATAAAGAAAAGAAATCTCTAATTTTTAATTTAGACAATTTTAACCTTAATAAGTGTTAAACTTTCAATATTTATCAAAAATATAATTCCAAAAATTAAACAGTAAATGTTGGGGAGAGAGAGTCGAGTCACCGGAGAGAGAAACAAGTCAACCAAAACCCAAAAACCTGATTAGGCAACCGTTTCTGATTCTGGCCACATCATCGGCAACGGAAGCCATCGATTGGAACCTCAAGAGCTGGCCACCATTTCCTGGTCATTACTGCCATTGGAAAACTGCCGGAAAGCCGCTTATTGAAGCATGAAAAGCTGCGGATAACGTTGCCTCAAATCGGCGTGTTTTCGCCAGTTTTTAGTCACGTTGTTGCCTTGGTTTTGTCCATCACGGCTGCCACTTCCATTTCTAACATCCACAACTACCAGGAACTGTCAAATCACCGCTGATCAGCGAATTTGTGGAAGTTAAAAAGTTCCCAATCATTTGGAAATAGATTTGAACAATATACATCCTTTTTTTTCTATCTTAATGACAACGTATCAATGTTGATCGTTGGCCGCCGAGTCCAACGGTACTAGCGGTGAGATCGCATGCGCCAATGACAGTGGTGGCGGTTCGACGGTCCGAGGACTGTTAAAATTATATTTTTATATTTTCAGATTAACTACATAAATGGTTTTATTTTATTAAGCAATTTAAATCGTTACTTAAATTTAATTAATATAAAATTATCTATAATGTTAAATTGATAAAATAAAATTATAAATAATAATTATTTGATTACATTAAGCAAGTTAAAAAGTTGAAGGGGTATTTTTGAAAGTTTTGGTTTCCAACAGAGTAGGAATTTGAATTCTTTACTCCTTGGTGGAATTCAAATGCTGGGTTATAATGAATATTACATTTTAATATAAAATGGAAACGAAAAAGGAATTCAAGTTACTTTCCTCTCCTCCATCCCAACCAAACATCAGCTAGGAGTAAAATTATACTGTGTAATTGAAGATGATAATTTGTGACCCGATACATTAATTTAATTCAGACATAACAGGACACTATGATTTTGTTTGGTAATGAGATTGGACTAATGTGATTTTTAAATTACAGTAATAAAATATTTAATAAATATTAATAATTGCTGTTTAAAAATTAAATTTAATTAATTTACGATTAAAATTTATAATATATTTATTATTTAAAAATTATATCTACAATACTATTAATTTTTTTTGGAAAAAAAAAATATTGTATATTGTATATTTGTTAGACAACGGTGTTTGCTGTGGAAGCATGATAACGGGGTTGGTTGCCAATTCTAATGAAATGACTAAAGAACTCCAAAATCTCCCGCCTTCAAAAGGACGCATCTGTAAAATCACTCTTCAAAAGTTTTCAAACAATGACCGACCCGCGAACGCACTTCTTCTTCTTCTGATCTTCGCTCTCTCTGTCTCTGTGAGCTCTGTGTATTGTGGAATGGCGATCACAATTTTTGAATCCTGCAAGAAACGGAAAAGAGTCCCAAACATCTTTAATATTAACAACTTTGCCGCTCAAACGTCTTCTCTGGACTTTCACGGGCCCTTTAGAGAAAACATAAGATTGTTTCTTCGAGATTGCGCCGACACAGAAGATTACAAAGTTCAAAACAATCCAATTTGGTGCACTTTGCTCTTGAGTGAATCCAACGGCGTCGTTTTCCCTCTATACACCCTCGAGGAAAGCGTCAAGCAATCCTCACACCCCTTTTGCAATCTTTGCAGATGCGTCGGTGAGGCTTTTTCCTCCATTTTGTTCTTCACTCCAATTCAGTAGTGTTCACATCGGGATTCTTTTTTCTTTTTTCTCTTTCCTGAAGTCAACGGAAACTAAATTCACTCCATGGGGTTCGAACCAAGACCTCTTGTATCCACATAAAAGTTTTTACCAATTGAATCAACTACTAATTTTGTTAAATTTTCTTTAATTTTACCGATTTGTGAGTGTTGACGAGTTTATGTTTGATGTAATCTTTCGTTGTGCTCAATTGAAGGATGGAGTCACCATTTTGTGTGCAAAAGAAGGTATCATTTCATAATCCCTCAGCAAGAAAAATGGATTGAGCCTCTAAACATGGACGCTCTCAAGCGCTGTGATCATATCTTACACGGCGTCGTCCATTGCAATGGATTTGGCCATCTTGTCTCCGTCAATGGCAGCAAAGACGGTTCAAACTATCTCTGCGAAGAACAGCTCATGAATCTCTTTGATCGTCTCTGCACAATTCTCCATACCCAGTAAGAAATTTCACACAAACTTTACCGTAAGGAGCTCAGATTTAAATTTCATATCGTAAATGAACATGGGCAAGTTTTTTCGATTTCAGGAAAATATCAGTGCATGACGTTCTAGTGAAGAGATTTATGGATCTTCGATTGTTACACTGTGTTACATATGGATGCTCTTGGTTTGGCAAATGGGGTTATAAATTCTGCCACGGTAGCTTTGGAATTACAGAGCATAAGTACAATCGAGCAATCCAAATTCTAAGATCCTTGGAGCTCAAGAGAATCATTCATGATTCTGGCAACACTCGCCGGGGCAGAGTTATAGGAAAGATCATTCATCTTTACATGAATGCAATCGATACCCAATTGGTCACCATAAGTGATTTGCTTCAGTTCATGCTTTCTTTGGCATCGAAACCAATAATTCAAAGGAAAACAGCCCTGGCCTTAGCTGCGTTACCTCCAAACTACTCAACAAAAAGAACCCACGACGACAAAATTCCTGTTGAGTTTGATTCACTGACCTCTCTCACTGAAAATTCGAACTGTAGATGGGGTGTTCAAAGGCTTGAGCAGGCAGCAAAGGCAATTTTCACCACATTGGAACAACGCAATGCAAGCATAAACAGCAAAGCCAAAATTAGTCGTCGAGAATTGCGTGATGAAGCAAGAAAGAAAATTGGTGACACGGGTCTGCTTGATTTCATGATTAAACACATACACAAAATCATATTGGACAATCGAATTGTTCATCGCAAAATAAACCCAGTAACCAAATTAGCTGAATTCTCTCTTCAAGATGATGCTAATGGAGAGGTAATTCAAACAAGAGCAGAGCCAGGGTATCACACTCCAACGTTGATGCCGGGGCAAGATGTTTATGCTGATGTTTTAACATTATACAAGAATGTGTTATTGGGCTACCCTGAGTCTCACACCGTGAGCTTAGCAGCTAGAGCAATCTTAGACTGCAAGAATTTTGTCAAGGAGTGGCAGTTTAAAGAACGTGAAGATGACAACTTGATGAGATTAAAATGCCGGGTTTTGCCGAGTTACAACGAGTTGGTGACTCAGTTGACTCGGCCATTGCCGCCAGTTGAGTTGATTGTGGCGCCAAAGGATGTTAGAGTTGATGAACTGAAACTGATTGTGGAATGTTCGCTGAGAGACACCTACTGTTTGATGGAAAAGGTCGTCGTGAACGAAATAAAAATAGGACAGAATCGGGTGTTTTGGGGTGCAGGGGATGTTTGGGTGAGAGGGTGGGGGCTGGATTTGGATACAAAGTTGAGGTATGAAGGTGGAGCCGATGATTGGACGGTTGATTGTGTATGTGGGGCTAAAGATGACGATGGGGAGAGAATGGTAGCTTGTGATATTTGCCAGGTGTGGCAACATACAAGGTGCAACAGCATTGCCGATAATGAAACTGTTCCTTGTGTGTTTAAATGTCGTGCCTGCACCGCTGCCGTGGCCGGTGATTTTGTGGCCTATGTCTAAAACATAAATGATTTCATTTTGACTTTGTGAGATTGATTAATTTGTTTGTTAAAAAAACAAAATTACATGAATATATAAAAAAATCCCACTTTTTTCCCCTTCCTGGTTTCTGCAAAGATTTTAGTAAAATCAAATTATTGTTGATTTGGACATTTCAAGGTTTTGATACTCTTCAGTGTAATTTTTCATTCATAATGTTCTTTTTACAATGATAGCCCGAAATATATGATTGAAATCGTCGAATTGTAATTTTTATGGTGACCCCAAATCAAGTGTTATACGATTTCATAGAGTGGATTATTTTAACCAATAAAAATAGTCTTTGTTAACAAATCCCAATTTTATACAGCACCCACACTAAAATCTTAAAAATTATACTTTATAAACCCCACTTAAAATTCCCTTATTCCCAAAACATCAGTCGCTGCGTCTTCACCAACACAACTCGTTGCACCTGTATATCGTCAACCGAAATTGTGTATCTGTTGTACTTGTTCGTGAGATTACGAATGGGGCATTAGTAAAAGCGACTGCTTATTTCTCAAATTTCGATCAAATCTGTTTGCAAAGGTGATCGCTCACAAGTTAGGTTTGAAGTATACATGGCTTGGATTTGTTGACTCACTAATTGTGATGAAATAAATTTCACGGACTTGCTTCAAGAAAGTTTATCAATTGAATCAATTGACATTCATAAAAAGTGTTGAAATATTGTGGGTACGGTACATAGTAGACTCAACTCGTAAAATCACAAAAATTGTATCAAAACATTATTTTTTCACATCTTTAAAAAGGCCATGTTTAACACAAATGGAAACAAATCCAGCCATCTCGATTTTTTACGCAAAGTTATATATCTAAATATTAATTATTATTTATTTGGTTAGACATTTTCTTTCTCTTTTGCTTCTTCAAAAATACAGTCGTAGCTCTAATACAGAAAGAGGAATCTAAGTCAAAGATAAATCTAACTATTCGGATTTGACGCAAAATTACATATATAAATATTAATATTTATTTTCTGTTTTGCATTATTAAAAAAGCAATCACATGTTTAACACAGGTAGAAAAATAGCAAAAAAAAAAAAAAAAAAAATCTAACCATCCGGATTTTATGCAAAATTACATATCTAAATATTAATTACTTAGATATACCTGCCTAACTATTGTCTTTTTTGAATCTTTAATACTTTTTTAAGTAAACCCTTCTATCACAAACAACAACCCCTTTAGAATATAGAAAGAAGGAGATTCTTGCACTAGGACTTTTGCAATAGTTAGATTCAGGGAAGTACACAAAGATGTTGAAGAAGAAGAAGAAGAAGAAGAAGAAAGCGATGAAAGAAAATAAGGGATAAGATATAAGATCTATCGAATTAGCAATTTACCAGAATTATACCTTTTAAGGTATTTTTATATATGATTCTCGTTCTAAGCTATTTTTCATTAATTTTTTTAAATTTATTAAAAGTCTCTCACATTATGAAATGGCTCTTATCGAAAAATAAATAAATTTCTACAACTGGATCAAAGTTTGATGTAAAAAAAAAAAAAAAAAGAAATCCAATGAAAAATAATTTTATTGAAAAAATATTATATAATTGTTACTTATTTAACAAAAAAAATTCAATTATTATTCTTCTCCCAATTCAACTGGTAATAGACCTGTTTGGTATGGACTGCGTTAGATATGATAAGATTGAATTGGATTATAACTAGTATTAACTTGTGTTTTGTGTAGTATGATTAGATTTATTTAATATGCAATTTTATTGTTTCAATTATTAAGAAATTAAATAGAAACAATTAACTATTTAGACATAGATTAATATTACTATTATAGTTAACTATTATTCATTCAATCATTCTTTATATGAATATAATGATGAAGCCTTTTTTTTTCAGGTACTAAAAGTGTCCTCCGGTTAACTTTCCCAGTTCACGTGGATGAATCTCATATGCAGTAATACAGTAAGTAATGTATTGGATGTTTCATGATTAAACAACTTCAACAGCTGATCTAAACAGCTCATTTGAAGTTTCATGAATGAAGTGCTGCATTATATGTTTCATTCATGGCACTTAAATTGTTTGCATGAGGGCAGTTAAGTATCGGAGGGTATAATACTAAACAAAATAAAAAGGTATTGGAGAGTATACATATTCATATATTTGCCGAGGAATGGAAGCTACAAAACAAGCAGAGATTTCATTTCATCTCCAACTACAATTGAGGGTGAGGTTTCATTTGGAGCAACGCCCTGTTATTATTCTGCGCTACAAATTAAATACAAGAGAGGATGTATTATGTATGTAGAAGCAAAAATATGCTTAGAATTAAGCAACGTTTATGCTGCTGAAAGTTTTGTGTAGTACTCAGTTTCTTTAAGTATGGGTTCTTACGCCATTTATGCGCTTTCGTCTACTGTTAATTGTGGAGGCAACGCTAAAATTTTACTATCATTTTGGTCTCTTTAGTGCTTTGGCGGGCTTTATACCCTATAAATCAAATTGGAAGGCTAGAATTCCTCCTAAAATTCAAGTCTTCATGTGGTCCTTGGCACACTGGAAATTAAATTCTGGAGAAGTGCTTCAAAGAAAGTTTCCTAATATGTGTGCTATGTCTATCTCATAGCTAGTGTGTGACGTTCAAAAGAAGTGCCGAATCTTCTAGTCACCTTTTCCTTCATTGTTTGGTGGCTGCAAAGCTATGGAATAGATGGTGTAAAGAGGCTAAGTTCTTATGGGTGATTCTAGGTTCTTGTGACTCTCATCTTACTGAGAATTATCTCTTTTTGAGTAAAAAGAAATGGAGGCTAAAACTCTATGAAATTGTGCAGTCGCAGTTTTGTTTTGGGTCATTTGGCAAGAGAGAAACTCTTGTATTTTTTAGGAGAAACACGTGGATAACATTGAACGTCATGTTAGAGTCCATATGGTAGCTTCTCTTTGGGCTTCAACTTCTAAGGAATTTCAATATTCATCATTTTTATTTATAGATCCAACTAAATTACAGTCGACTGTGACTTATCCTTCTCACATAAACAGTAACATAGTGATGAGCCCCACATGATTTTTGTGAGAAGAATAGGTTACAGTTGGTTGTAACTTAGCATTTACCTTTATTTATTAATCTCAATTGGCAGGGAATGTTGACATAAAATGTAAAGGTTAGTTTGGTCCTCTAGAGGGGTGATAGGTGATTGAATATACTTTTGAATAGAATAAACAAAAATAAAAATTGATTTTCGCTTATTCGAAAGACAACTGGTCCAATTTACTGCAATGATTCTTCATCTTTAATATATTTTTGAGTTTCTTAAGTAAAAAAAAAAAGGTCATTTTAGTTAATATCAATATATGTCCATGTAAAATTACGATAATAGGTTTGTGTAATTCTACTAATAATTGGTCACAAATTCACAGTTATTTGCTTTTTCAAACATCCAATACATAATAATTGAATATGAGTAAGTTTATTTTCCACTAGTCTGTAGATAAAGTAGATACATCTCTCAAAATTAGTGAGAGTTGAATTTTGAACCATGTCATAGTAGTAGAATTGATGCAGGTGAGTCCTAGTAAAATTCTAATTATAAATATCATCAGTAAAATTGTAACATATAAAAAAAAAATATCACAAACATAGTTTTGAGCCAGTTACAAAGTTTATTTAATAGAGTAGGCCATTTTAAGTAACCCATTTTCGTAGTTAATTCAATAACCTTGAATTTGATTAATACAGCAAAGTACCATATAATTTTCACTCGGTACTTAGTAACTTACCATCAGTCAATGAATGATATAAACAGAGTATGAAACAAAATAGCTTGACAAAATAAAATAAGTTAATTTTGGTCCAAAATTAGGGAATAAATATCTTGTTAAGAAATATGATTATTGATATACGATAATCTTTCAAAATATCATACTAATGTCAATATATCTTCGGTTTATATTTTTTAATTTTTTCCTAATGACTCATAATGTTTCAAAATTGGATTTGGGCACAAACGTACATGTCATAATTCATTTCAAATATGCATTAGATATGGCAACTACAAGGTCCCTCGTACGTCGGTTTCTAATTAAATTCTCAAAATCAAATGATTTGTCTCATTTAAAAACTTAGTTGTCCCGTATCATTTTTGTATTATAGTCCCAAAATTGAAAAATGCAGAAAAATAGTTTCCATCTATTATATATAAAATCTGCATTCTTCTCCCTTTGGATCTCCACTTCTCCTTAGTAGCTCTCTCATATCTCAAGAATAAGGTACTTTTGATCCCACTGTTTCATATATTTACAGAAAAAATGATAATTTTTGTTCAATTTTTTATGATAGATATTAGTTTTAATTTTTATACATGTTAAGATTTTGTGTGTGTGTGTGTGTGTGTGTTTTGCAGACCATGCTAAAACGACGTCACCCGCTATCATTTGGTCCCTTGACCGAAGAAGATCTCGAACTTCGTCTGGGGCCCAGAACTGGTATTTCAATTGCTCGGCTCTCTCATTGTTTTGTCCCCTGACCTTGTTGTTGTTGAAGGATCAATCTAATATTCTTATTAACGATGAGAAAATATTATCTGCGTGTAGAATTAATAATATTAAATGAAATCACATAATATCTCTCGTTGATTGTTATTGAATTGACAGGCGATGGCTGCCACATAGCTTTTCAAGGTCGATCAATCAACGGAATAGACGACATACCCCAAGCTTCCAGCAACAAAGAGGTGAGAATACACACTACACATACACATATCATTTTTATTTTTATTTTTTAATTTTTCCCTTGTTTTGGTAGTTTACATTTGCACATTTTGCGTAGTTCCCTTGGAATAATGTGTTGACGTCTACATTACAGAAAATGCATACTTGAATTGTGTAGAGATAAAATAGATTTTTTGTTACTGTATTTTGCTATAAAACAAAACAGTGTCGTATATCCACCACGGTCTAGCCTATAGTTTATTTTTTACGAAGAGTAATGTTAGTTTTCCCAAAGTTTAGCCCAAAAAAAAACCCATTGAATAGGATGTGGTGTTCTTTTAAAAAAAATGAAAAAAAAATCGTCTTAAGGATAAAATGGTAAATTAAAAATTATGCAAATTCGCTATCTACTCAATAGTACTATATAGAACACACTATAATTGGAATATATATTAATAGGACTAATGCAATTAATTTATAGAATAAGGAAGCCTACAGCGGAGAATTTTAATCTTGTGGGCATTCCAAAAATCTATATCAACTAAAATGATTAGTCGAAAGAAATTCATTAATTGGCAAATAAAAAAAAATGGTGATGACAGAAATGTAGGGTATGTGAACCAAGGAGAGGGGAGGTGGTGGGGGGAGAGGTGAGGTTCACTTGTGCAATATGTTTGGACACGATGAAGGAAGAATCGTCCACAAAGTGCGGCCACGTCTTCTGCAAATCTTGCATCGTCGATGCCGTCCGCCTTCAGGGAAAATGTCCGACTTGTCGGGCGAGAATGTCAGTTCGCAGCATCCGACGAATCTTTTTTCCCCAGCTCCAGCCGCCCACTTCCAGCTGAATACATGCCCATCACTCTCAATTCCAGGGAACAGAACAACTCTTCACCGTCCATTTTGTTTGTGTGGTCAATGTATGGCGGTGGCTCTAATTTTATACGAGTGTAATTGTGAAATACCCTTCGTATAATCAGTGGAATTCTTGTAATGTAATTTACCACCAAAAATGAAAAGTCAAAATTTCAAAATTTTTAATTTTATTTAGTAGCTCATTCAAGGCACTTTTGAGATCCATTGTTGTGAAATGGAAATCGATAGCATAAACTCTTGTAATAATTGTACTGGTTAAAATACAAATTTTTATTTTTTATGACGGTCTCCTTTCAAATTAAGTTAAAGCATAATAATTACGAACAAATCCCTCAATATTTGTCAATAAATTCACATGGTTTTTCATAAAAAGTAACACTAGTAAAAAAAAAAAGTTGTATAGTAAGGGATTAGCTCTAAATTGATTTGTTTTTTTTTCATTACTACTTTTTTAAAATTCGAACTTAAATAATCAGCTAAATAAAATTATTTAAAAACCATTCTTTTAAGCCGCCTACGGCTTAGTTACCATCCTAAATCACCCAACAAAGCATAGAAATTTAAAAGTTGCACGAACCCTAAAGGGTGAAATGCTATTTCATTTCTTTAAATTAGTAACATATGAAGAATTTTTTGGGCTTCGAACCTTAATATAAGACAGGAATTAACATTGAGTTTCATGTATATCTACAATGGCAGATGGGAATAGCCGAATAGCCAGCTTCCACTCTTGTTAGCTTTTAGTTTGAAAACTAATTAAGAAAACGAAAGTCCAAAAGCAAATCTTTGAAAACAGAAGGCCGCACCCACCGACGCCCAATGCATACAAATTTAGATAGCTTTCCGTGTTTTCCTGGCAGCGTAAACTTTAAAGTGATCTCCAACTCTTTCGAGTCTCATAATCAAAATGATCCAAAATTTTTAACCATTTAAGTCAATTAATTTAGTCTAAAATCTCTTCGTCCTCCACCCATACGAAAGAAATTTAAATCTGTTCACAACAAGATGATCATGAACCGGGCTAGAGTGGATTTAATTTTATAAGAAAAAAATATTGAAAGTCACCCGACCGCGCCCTTAAAAACTACTGTATCACCTCATCTCTTTGATTTAGGGCATGTGCAAACATGCCGAAAAAAAAAGGTTTCAAAATGTCAGGCAGCATAGAGCTATGGATCTTATGCCTCGAGCATAAGAATAGTCGGAAAAAGAAAAGAAGTGTGGATGGTAATCCAAGACCATGTGGAACATGCACTGATGCACATATATTTCTTATTTGCTCGCCATCTTTTAGTGGCTCTTTTTGTCTGCCACATTCGTATAAAAAACAGGCTTAAACAATACATTTGTGCCATAATGTAAGGAGAGTGAGGGCCCAAAAAATTGAACGACCAACAAGTTTTGACGCCACATGAATTGAACAGGGGTTGCGACAAATCTATCAAAGCTTTTGACGGGCCAAAAGATTAGAAAATTAGAGCAAAATTACAAAATAATTTACCAACCCACGCATTGCGAAACATTCCCATCAAGAATATGGCCCCATCCCAATACTTAATCAATCAAATCCCACAACAAAAAAATATTAAAGGTTTATCATGTATGATGGGTACTGGTATTGATTAATTCAACAAATGATACAAAATTCCATCAAAAGATAAACAAAATCATCATACCGAGATCTTCTCTTTTACTGTACAAAAAATGAAAGGTCGAAGCATTAATAGCGATCGCATTATTACCTAGGTACATCACCTTTTTCTAGATTATTGTAGCTGTGCTTCTGATATTGGTTTTTTAATCTGAGTCATGCGGAGCCAGAAACCAAAATGTAATGGATGTAAAAAAGAATTTGGGGAGGGAGTTTTCGTGTTTAACTGATGAGATGGGCTCTGCGGGGGATGCCCTTTCTTTTGCGAATATTCATTCTCGGCCTCAATGCAGGATTCTCGCCGGATCGATTATCGTCGGACGCCGCCTCGTTCTGTGTCAGAGATGATTCCTTTTCGCTTGTGCTTGATTCTTGATTCCACATTTTCTCAACTGGGAATGTGATATTAATGCTATTCTGGATTTGGTCTTTGGGGCTCAGTGGAACGACACACAGCTGAAAATGATATCAACAATACAATTAATACATGCACAAGAATATTAGTACAAATAATCAAGAAATTAAGATGGGGATCTTCTTTTTGATTTGTTGAAATAAATGAAACCTTGCATGCAATGGAGCAGAAGCGATTCGGCAACTCTTGAATGTATCTCCCGCAAGCTTCACAACAGCCGCCAGTCTTTGATTTTGTTGATGGCTTTGCATCTTTCAACTGAGGCCGAGGATTCAAATGCACGGCTTTTTCACCATTGATTTTATATGTCTGCAAAATCGAAAAAACATAGAACCAAAACTCTGAGATCAAATAGCCCAACTCACTTCTCAGGCACCCCACCCCCCAACCAAAAAACCCAAACAAAAAGAAAGGGCATACAGAAGTGGCAGTAAAGATTGTAAAATTAAAATCACTCAATAAATTTCAATTTGGGAAAAATAGAGAAGGGAACAAAATTTATGGATCTATAAATAAACCATACAGATTCTGAACTAATTGGCAATAACATATATGCAACACTACAGCCAAAAGCAGCCGTAAAACAGAGCATTAAAGCATAATTAATTCAAGATGGTTTTGTAATTAAATGAAAGATTGATTAATAAAGATACCTGAATTTTGGAAGCAGTCAAGGTGTTTCTGCATGTCTTGGAAACGAACGACGTCCTGATAAACATATTTGCAGATCTGGAGGCGGCGGTGGCGGCTGTGATTGTCCTCACAATTCCTACAAAATCCAATATTGCAGTCCATACAGAACACGTTCTTCTCATTCTTCTTCAGTTCTAGATGCTCTATGCATGGACCAAAGAATTGGCTTTTCAGCAGTGTTGTGAGCCAATCACTTGCCTTCTCCTTCTTAATTATCAACCTGCATCCCACCTGCACACATAAAACAACAACAGCAACAACAGAAACAAAACTCGCACATCAAATTATACAATCAAACTGCATAATTTGAGACTCATCAAATTCAATCAAATCGAAAGTCATTTGAAAAAATTCATTGCAAAATGCAAACATATATATAATTTGAGAGAAATTGATAGGAATTCGCACCATTTGTAATTGGTTTTCTGATGGGGTTGCTTGTATTTCTATGAATATCAATGCAAAAGCCTAAGAATTGAAGAAGAAGAAGAAATTTGCAAGTGGGGTTGTTTGTGAATTGTGGAAATAAAGAGAAGCATGAATATTATGGTAAGATTTAAGAGATTAGGAATGTATAATTATTATTCATATAAAACGAATAGATCAAAATGGAAAGACAAAATTTTTAATCAAAGCAGTGTACTCGCACTTTATAATAGGAGAAGTGTCCAATCGAGTCCAGTGTCCTACTGTAGGCGGGAAGGTTAATACATATTTTTGCCTATATTTATCTTTTTCTTTTTCTATTTTATGATTAAAAAAAAAAAATTCCGCTGAGGTAAAAAATCTATTAGATTAGACTCATTAGACTGTTTTTGTTTTTTGGGGGGGGGGGGGGGGGGGGGGGGGGGGGGGGGGGGGGGAGGGGGGGGGGGGGGGGGGGGTGGGGGGGGGAGGGGGGGGGGGGGGGGGTTATTTTAAGATGATTTTTTTGACCGATAAAGAATTAAAGAATAGCAAGATTGCAAGTTTGGGGGGCGTGAAGGCCATAGGATTTTCTTGTGGGTTCATACAGGAATGGGTCAAACCATGGCATATGTAATCATTACATGCTATTAATTGAATTTTCATATATATATATATATATATATTTTTCCTTTTACATAATATTATCAGTATTGAATAGAATTTACTTGAAGTAACTGATTAATTATTATAAGGTATTATGAGTATGTTATTTTATAATATGAATATCGATTTTCAAATAACTGAAATTACTTTCCTATTTATTATGTAGTGTTTGATTGAAATGTCAAAAAAATAAAAAATAAACTTAACATATCTTTTGAGATATATTTTTAAATTTTAATAGAAAAAGGGATATTACTATTTTACTAACTAATGTTTTCTAACATTATTTTGCTGCGATTAAAGTTTCTTTACAATTGCTTTTTCACACTTAATATTTTTTCATTTTATCACCAAACCGCTATTTCCTTTAATAAACTATTGATGTCACATGAGTATTTTAGGAATTTTAGTATATTCAGTATTTTACGAATTTCACAACGCATAATATTTATAATTTTATCAATTAATCATTTCAGATATATAAAATAATCAAATTGATAAAAATATTATTTCTTTGTATCTAATTAATATATATATTATGGAATTTAGAGGGTTGAATTACACTTGTATAGTTTAAGGTGAAATAGACTTTTACTATAATCTCTATTAAAAATTATGTTAACTTTAACAGATTGGTGGTAAAATGATTGAAGTTGAAATATTAAGTTGAAAAAAATAATTATAAAAAAATTTTGGTCATAAAGTGATATATATATATATATAATTAAGTGGTAAAATGATAATATTTCAATGAAAAAATTAACATAAAACGTGTTTTATAAAGGATATATATGGAAAAAGATCCTTAGTAAGATGAACACTTTAGGTAGGTATAATTAAATAATATACACATCTATTGACACGTTGCACATAAATGATTATCGAACAATTAACACGTTGTCACGGATACGTCTTATGAACTATTATCATATATGTTCTTTTAAAATTGTTACTTCATCTTTAAAATTATTCTCCACCCTCTCATATCATGTTTGAAAGATGTATGTGATAAATATATATGTGTCCTGTAGTAAATTGTATAATTTGAGCATGAATTTTTTCTCCACTATCCTTTTCATTTTTAAGATAAAAAAAAAAGGGTTCTAGTTATGATTTTTGACATATTGGTCCTATTAGAATTTTCTTCTCTTATACATAATATTTTTCGCCTGCTCTGAAAAAATATCTAAATATTAAATATATGTCTGACTTAGTAAAAATTTTCAATAACTAATAATGAGTTAACTTGACAAACCATTTCAGTAATGAGCGACAAAAAGATTTCATTTTCATACATACACAATTTGCAAGGTTTGACCGATGGAGATTTTTCCTTCGGCCTCAAGCCTCAAATTTCTCCACCATACAGTTCTTTATAATGTGGCAACTCAAGAGTCTCAAAAAGGCATACCGTTAATCAAGGCAAGTAAATGTCTAAACAGTCCTTTTTGTCTGATGGCAGGAAAACAGCTTTGCCGCTTTGTTTGAATTATGAAGCAGGGATAGTATTGCCTTTTGGCTTCTGATGGCGGTGCAAAGCAATTAAAATATTTTTAAAAATGGGAACACCTAGATTCACTCATAACGTTCAAAAAAATTATTATCAAAAAAAAAAAAAAAGTGAATAGCATAAAAAGATTTCTCGTAGACATTGGGGGATTCATGGCATTTCATCCTTACCCGAAATCTAGTGATTGGTTTTTTCCTCTCTTTTCAATTTTTCTTATTTTTCTGTAGCAAACCGTTTCCTCAATCGCCTTTACAACTTAATTATCTAATCACAAATTACGGCTTCTAAATTAGCAAGCTTTTCTACAAAACTGTTAATCAGTTTGATTATTATTATTATTTGCAACATTTTTATTTAGTATTCATTAGTAATATTTAAAAAAAAAAAAAGCATCATCTACCCATTAATGAATGGAGATGAACAGATCAGACTCTGGTGGCTCTCAATGGACTTGATGTGAAACCAAGATGCATATGAATTTTAATGGAGTCAACTAGCTAAAAAAGAAAGCAATACAGCAACTAGCTCTTTCTCATATCTGGGCTTCAAACATATTCAACCGTCTATCAAAAATTTTCCTTGATACTCTTGGTATACACACTGTGCTTGGCATTGAAGCAACTGTTCTCTGTATCAAAATTGGGGGAAGTAAAAGTGAAATTGAGCAGTCGGAATATACAGGCAGCTCTAGTTTTGTGCCACTGCTGATCATCCAATATGGTAAACCAAATAGGTTTCTCTATAAATCATGTATAGTTTCTGTGCAAGACTCTGGCCACTGAGCAAAACTGAGCTATATGTTTGCAGCAAATTCTTCACAAGTTAATCGAAATGAAGGTGGTGTTTTCTCTTCTGGCACCTTCTTACATACCAAGTGGCATGTTTCTGTAGACCCATGCCAATCATAACCTTGAGACTGGCGAGCATGACATAAGTCATGGCAGACAAGAGAAGAATCCAGAACAGCCTCCATGGAAGAGGAGTGCAAGGAAGGCGAGCGGCAAAAACTGGAGTCAACACTCGGATAACCTAAAATCCAAGAAAAAGAATAATATATATTTACTGCTAAAAGCACCGAACCAATATAATAATAATAATAATAATTTTCCAATCAAGGATCCATGTTTCCTAACCATATTACGGTCATAGATGAGTTAAAATATAAAATAACACAGATTTTAATGCACTCTATTTTGTCAGTATATTGAAATTTGTGTTTTTTTGTCTTTTAATTTATCTTTGACTTTAATATGGTTAGGGATCCCTGATTGAAAACTCACTCTATATATATTATTGAACAGTAATTGATGCTTACAACACAAGCTGGAGCCAAAGGAACAAATGTGAGGTTCTTCTTCCCATTCTCAGTTTGCATATTCAAAGTCTGAGAGAAAAATAAAAGGTTTCTTTGACATCAACTAAGTATCCAAAGGAAATATCAAATTAAGAAATAGAAAAACGGTGATAACAATATAGCACATACCTGCTTGCATAGGTCCTCCAGAAACTCAGAGTATGCAATGGGCTTTATGCCATTGAATTTAGCAAGGAATGAATGCTTTATGATGTCTATTAACATTTCACATACATAAACCAAGAGAGCATTCTGTGGAGTACACATTGAAACATATAAGAAAACCAAACAAAGACTGCAACTCTCCCCTTAGAAGTACAGTGTGGCTGGATATTTTCAGGTAAACTTACAAAAAGGAAACTTTCAAACCAAGGACCTTCAGCCTCCAGAATGTTTTGAGCTAAAACGAATAACAGAAATGCCGAAATGTGGAATCTCTCAACTGAATCTGTTCATAAGCAGTGCACAACAAAACTTCAGAAGAAACCATGTAAACCACCAAAATGCATAGGACAATACCATATACAATAGATACAATAGAACACAGAACAACATAGTCAGTGATGTAGAAAGGTACAAGAACAAAGAGGTAAACTAACCAGCATACACCAGACTCTGAATGTTGTCCTTGCTAAAACGTTTGAACACATTGCTTTTTATCTCAGCAAAATTATTGGATACCAGCAAAGCCAGCAAGGCGTTATTGTGAGCAACAATACAAGTTGATAAAGTAATGGCCTGAGCTAATAAAATGAATGAATGAACAAGTAAGAAGTGTCAAGGAGCCAACAGGAATAATAAAATTTGCATGCAGCATAAGGAAAAAGGTGGACACAATAAGGATATTTGTAGCGGCCATTGCTAATGCTTGGTCAGAAATGAATCTCCACATCCAGAATCTCATGTTTTCTTCTGTACAATTTGCAAGCCCTTCAGCAGAATTAAACAGTGTTTGCAATACATCTCCTCCGAAGCTTTGGCATAGTTTATCAAATATCTGAAAAGAGAAAGGGAAAAAAAAATTCATTTCACAACTTTCAGCAAAATAATTAGACATGACAGAATAAAGTCAATGCATGGTTTATCATGGATTATCCATGTCCAGTCTGAGCTATACAACTATTAATTAATTCTTCCAATTCAAACCATGGTAATCACCCCTTGATATTGCCATAGCTACAAACCATCCAAAAACATCAAACCCATCTCTCCCACTCTGTTCTTCCTCTTTTTCTCACTGGGATAAGAAAATTAATCAGGTAAATTTTAGTTTCTTTTTTTATTCCTCCTAATCAAAATAAAGCCAAAACTTCTTATGAAACCCCTGCCCAAAATAAATTAATTAAAATTTTCAAAGAAATTAATCATCTCTCGAGCTTGCCGAAACTCTTAGTGTCAACACTATTATATGTCACTCTTTCATATTAATTTCAATCTTCTTAGAACATAATATATGACCAGAATCTTTCTGCATTTTTCTTATATAAGCTTGTGTATTTTTCTATTCTAGCAGACAACAATATTTCAGATGAAAGGAAAAAATATATTGGGCAAATATACTATCAAATATGAAACCACAATCTCTTGCTCATAAATATATATTTTCACCATTTAGTCATGAGTTATTAAAAACAATTTAACTGATTGAAGATTTTCAGTTAAGGAATAGTTTGTTTTCAACCAAAGATTTTCATATTCGATATACAAGAAAGTCCAAGGTTCATTAAATTAATTCTCTCACCTCCAATACATTGTACACCACATAAAGTTTAATAGTTCCTTGGCCACGAATCATGTGATATATTAAGCTGATATCTGCAGGAACAAAAACAAACATTAAGAACTTGCACAAAAGATGGTACTATTAACCTCACGGTTAAACTAGTTGGTGGATGCCATAATTATGCATCTGAAACAGTTATCACCTTTGATTTTAGTAGACATCTCTAATAGAGTAAATTACATAACAACACTTGAAGTTTAGCAAAGTACAAAATAAAAATAACCAAACTTTTTCCAACTTGACTTTGAGCCCCTGTTGCATTAACTGGATTAATGGTTGTGAATGGTTCAAGTAGTTTTAAACTTAAACCATCAATTGTTGTTTACTTAAATATGTCAAGAAGTCTTCTTAATTCCTCTGCTTTCAAACTTCTGATACAACTTCTGAACTAGAAGAGACAGATAAATCGGATAATGCATAGGAGAGAAAACTGATCTCAATTGTTGTTTACTTTAATATGTCAACTCTTCTTAATTCCTTGCTTTATAACTTCTGAATGAGAAGAGACAGATAAATCGGAGAATGCATAGAAGAGAAAATTTATCTTCTTGAAGTTTAATCAACTAAATTTACAGAAAATTAAAACAGATGGTTGAGCAAGTTAAAACGGACTAATGGCGGGGCTAAGTGTCGTGCAAGTTAATTTAATGTGTGCAAAGGGAAACAAGGTAAACAAATAAACAAAAACAGAAGAGCATCAAAATATGGACAGAGCAACAATTCTTACTACACCTGTTCCTTCCAAGAGGGTGACTGCACAAGCCAGCACCACAAAGCAAGCAAAATCACAAAGCTCAGCTGCAGAAGGCCTAATGAACTGCCTGCCACAAGCATGGTTAGGTTATTCTGTAAATATTTTAGCATAACAACACAAGGTTAGATTAGACAGCCAAAATATTCTGTAAAACAGAATATATGACCAATTATATTTTTCTACATACTTCACAACTAAAAGTTAGCAATCAGGATCCCACAACAACAACATGAAAATCAAATCTAGAAACATCTCTAATGATCAATTCTTATATGCAAAATCTTTATCCAGAGGATCCAAACTGAAAGTTTTGTCTCAAAGAAAATGTTCACTGGACTGTGTGACCATGTCCAAATATTTACAATAATAGCACAGAATTTCCTTCGACCATTTCAGAATACCCTGAAAAGATGAAAATATATAAATGCAATTATGCTAAATTAATGAAGTGTTGGCTAAGATGTAGCATTCAGATTTAAATTAGAAAAAAATGATATTTATATCTACATGAACAATGTAACCAACCTGGTATGTACAAGCCTCCAAAGAGTCAACAGTATTCTTGTTGGCATAATGGTTAACAATGACAGAAATGAATCAAAGCAGACAAAGAATCCAACATCAATGAGCTGAAAACGAAAATGTTGCATTTTAGAATCTCAACCACAATGATATAAAGTAGTTATCCATATTCCATACTATCTTTTTCTTAACATGCGACGTGAAAAATTTCAGAATTCAGGCAGTCTTTGTCAATTTTCGTATGAATTTATATAAGGAAAACCAAAATTACCAGCTCACATCTCCATGGCAAGCGGAAAATAGTATCATACACTCTTTGCCGTTCTTTCTCATCACCAAGGGTTGTTGTGCTCTGCAAAGAATTTCCAGTGTACATTTCTTCCATGAAATACTTCAATGGGGATGTTTCAACGGGATACGTATCTGACAGAAAGATATAACACCAAAATCAGAGGGGATAAAAAAGAAGAGAAATATCAGATGGTGATGTATGTAACGGCTATCCTATCATCATGCCATAAGCAATGATGTACTAGCACCATATTTACCTTTATAGAAACACCATAACCATTTTCTAGTACAGAAACTTTAACTTTTCTAGTACATCCAATATCATCCAGAATTTCATGAAAGGCGACTACAAAAATGTGAAATGATATTATTAGTCTGACATTTATCACAATGTACAAAAAAGGAAAAAGAACTCAAAGAAAACCTAGCTCATATCAATTAAATTCATTGAAATACACGAATCCAACCTTTTCTTGCAACCTTTCCAAGCCATAACAAGTCTCTCTCAAATAAAGTGCTTGGTTCCATCAATCCAATTTTACTAGAAAGCCATTGGCTTATTCAATCCACCGTAATCCTCCTTGTGTGTGTTTAATTACAAGCTACTGTTGCCGCTAAAATCTCACAAATATGTTCACATGTTCATTCAAGTAACCCCAATGATCATCAATCTTAGCACCATCACCAAATCACGCTTATTCATTGATAAGTGTATTTCTCCAATCTTATGGCTGGCTGAATGCTTGAATTACCGGTAATTCAGTTCACCAAGGTATAAGTATTGACAAATTTCACTCGATTAATGCATCAATACGAAACCGAATCTTGTAAATTACAAGTAATTCAAGAATATAAATGCAAAGAGCAAGTGCATTTTTGGTTACTTACAATTAGGATCCTCGGCCATAAGCCGCTTCCAATCCAACGACTCCGCCGTTTCCAACTTGGTAACAACACTCCCGTAGGCGTCACTACTCCGCTGTTGTTGATTCTCCATCGAAATCTCCTCCTCCCGCGATTCGGCCTCGTCGTTCCCGGCCACATTCCTCTGCCTCAACTCTCCGCCATTATTAATATTATTGTTATAACCATTCTCAGTCGCCACCACTGTAACAGTACTACTGGCGCACCCACTCGCCACGTAGCTCTGGCAATTCGCGTCGCTCCTGTTTCCGAAAACAACTCCACTTGCGGCGCTTTCCGCATTGGAATCGGAAACCGGATCTTCTGAGATCACGGCGAAATCCGGCGAGGACTGCTTCTTCTTCTTGTGCTTCTTTCGCTTACGATTTTTCGGCATCGGAACTTCGGTGTGGCGGTGCGTAGGGAGCGAGTTGGAGCGGCGGAAGAGGCGGGAATCAGCGGCATCTTCTACTGAAGCGGCTTCGCTTAGAATATCGAACGAGAGCTTTCTTGGAGAGGATCTCAAGCCCATTGCTCTGACAAAAATGGTAAATTTGGAAGAGACGAGTAGACGACGAGGAGATTAATTTTTTATTTTGGTAAAACAAGTGAAGGTGATGGTTTTGTTGTGTATCTTCGATTGGTACATGCCACGAAGTTCTACCAATTACCTGCTGACACGTTTCAGGTAATTCCCTATACTCTCTCCAAATTTCTCAATTTGCATATTCTGCCTACTCTGCCTAAATTTTGCATCTCGAGTCTCGCGATACGATAATATTAGTTTATATTCGAACGTATAAATGTAAAATTTCGTTTGTTAATGTCTAAAATTTCAGATTTTATTAATTTTAATTTTTTTATTAATTTATGTTTTTATAAATAATATTTAATTTTTAAATATTTACATAGAAAACATAATTTTTTAAATATTAATTACAAATTTATAATTCAATTTATTTCTAAAAACTGTTGTACAAAAATAAACTGGGTAAGAAATTATTGTCCAAACAAATTGCATTAATTAGTTGACTGTTCTTTATAAGTATTTCGTGTTAATTTAGTGGATAATAGAGTGAAGACTCTAAATTAGCGTGGAAATATTCCTGCAGAATTCCATTCTTAATTAACTTGAATCAGATTCAATATTCTATGTTGTGTGACTCATTGCTACGTGGTACAATATTTTCACATTGATAACATACTATAAATTTTTATTTTCTTTTGGAAAAAAACATAATTATAAGTTAATAACTATATAATTTATAGCAAATTATATCTCGATTGTTTGTAGGTGCTCTGTTGCTTTTTGTATCTCGATTTCCAACGTGTAGCATTAATAATAATAATAATACCATAAGAAATCAACCACTTGGAGCTCTCGTTCATATGATTTGATGCGATGAAAGGGAGAGGATTTCGTTCCAATTAATTTATAGTTGCGTGCGGTGGGCGCGCATTGGGACTCCACCATCATTTGAATATCACTAGATAGAAATTAACTACTAACAACAGAAACATGATCTACATTAATAACTCTTATTCATCTCCTAAGAAGTATATGGTGGGCTTTTTAGGTTCTGTAATCTCCACCGTTCCTTCCAACATCTTAGCAACCTTGCCCATTGATGGCCTCATCTCCGGCCGATCTTGAAGGCACCACATTGCCGTTTTCACCATGCGATTCACCATATCAAAGTGCACACGGCTATCATAGGAATTCTTAATATGGCGGTCCAAAATGTCCTCTACTTTCATCTCTTTAAATACCTTTTCGAAAGCCCATTTGGGAAAATACCACTCT
This sequence comes from Murraya paniculata, assembly GCA_030449075.1. Taxonomy (NCBI): domain Eukaryota; kingdom Viridiplantae; phylum Streptophyta; class Magnoliopsida; order Sapindales; family Rutaceae; genus Murraya; species Murraya paniculata. The sequence continues at coordinate 623,911 of JAEVFN010000043.1, forward strand.
TCGCTATTCATCGTGGATTCTTGAATTTCAGAATTCCTAAACCCACTTACAATTTCTAGCAGCACCATACCGAAGCTGTAAACATCAGCCTTTGGGGTAATCTGATCCGATCGAAGCCATTCGGGGGCCATGTACCCGCGGGTCCCTCGGATCCGAGACATGCTTACCATATCCTCTTTTTTCCTCAATTTCGCCAACCCGAAATCCGATATCTTCGGGCAAAAATCGTCGCCCAAAAGTATGTTCTCCGGCTTGATATCACAATGCAAGACCCACTCCAAACACTCTTCGTGCAGGTATGCAATTGCCCTTGCCACCCCGAGGGCAATCCGGTACCGGATACTCCAATCCAAAACGGGCTTCCCGCCATCATCCGGACCCACTCCGGACATCTCCATCTCCATGGGGGGCCTTGTTGACCCGACCCGACCAGCCCGGAAGATGTAATCAGCAAGAGAACCATTAGGGACATACTCATAAACTAAAATTCTTTCGCCTTTTTCAGCACAAAAGCCCCAAAGTCTGACCAAGTTGAGGTGGTGCATACGGGCAATGATTGTGACCTCGGCCCAAAACTCAGCGTCCCCACCAGTAACATTTTTCAAGCACTTGACTGCCACAACACGATGATCGGTCAGCTCTCCTTTATAAACATCACCAAACCCACCTCTTCCAATGAGATTTGAGAACCCATTTGTTGCTGCTCTGAGCTCGGCGTGTGTGAACCGTTTAGGCCCACCAGCGGGCAGCAGTTCAAGGCCAAGAGTGCGAGCCATGTCCCTGTATTTTATGTATTTCTTCAAGAACGCCCAGAAAAACCAGGCCCCGGAAATCAACTCGGCAGCAAAAAGCGTGACTATTATGGCTATGTTCCTGGCCGTTGTATTAGATTCATCTGGCGGCGAAGGGAGGCTGATATTCACAGGACAAGTGGTGACCAGCAGATTAGTCATGCCCGTGAAGTTTGATACATCATTTTCTGATTCGTCGACTCGCAAAAACGTTGCCATTTCCGTGCCAGGTGACCAATAACCGTACAAAAGCTGGTCCACGAGAACACAATAGCGTTTGCCATCGTACTTGAATCCAAATGCGACGCATTTTGGGTTGGCTGAGCAATTGGCTTTGCAGGTTGAGAAATTGTCGGCTTCTAGATCCGACAAGTTCCCTCTGGAGAAATTAACATAATCAAGCTGTAGGAACTTGGTGTTTGTAAGATTTTTGAGCTCAACTTTTCTTCGACAAGATTTATCCTGGCGGGTGCTGTTCTTGAACCCCGGTGGACAAACACACGATGTCGAAGGACTAAAGCCATCGCTTATGCATATAGCATTCTCACCGCATAAGCCTCGAATTTTGCACATTTCTTGCACGGCTTGCCAAACAACTGTCCAACGATCATCATTGTCATCGTAGCTGTAAATTCTCAGGTTCCCGTCATCATCAAGTGTCAACCTTCGTAACCGGGTCTCACCAAAATCTGACGCGATCAGTGAATGTTGGTTTGCTTGAAGCACTTTCCCGGAATTGTCGAGCTGTTGAAACGCGTTATCGGTATTCCAGTAACTGCGATTGGCTGATACAAACACCAGCACTGAAGCGTTCAAGAAGCTAAACTTGCCGTTCTTGGAGAACAGCGGGGGCCCATTTAAGGTCTGATTAGGCAAGATTGTATCCGTAGGTAGATTAAAACTCTGCCAGTTTCCATAAACGAGATTCCCAGCATCCTGAAGGAAGAGCCTGGCAGAGTTTGGATTGCCGGTTGCTGTTTCAGGATTTGGCCACAAGTTTGAGTTGGAAGAGTTGAGTAGTCGGAGCTGGCCTGTGGTGGCGGCAATGGCTAACGAGCCGTTACCGGCGACAGGAAATTTGTCATTAGCAGACCAGATGACGGTGGTGGTGGTGGAGGATTCTGACAAGTTGTGGTACCAAACGGAGAAGGTAAAGAGATTCCGAGAATTTGGTCTTGGTAGAAACCCGGCGGCGAAGGTGGAGTTGGGAGAGAGGAGGATTCTGTTTTGATTTGGACGCCACGGGGAGTCTGAGGAGGAGAAGGATGACATGTATTGAGGCTTTTGCTGTTGTTGTTGGGATGGTAATGGTGTGAGGATGAAGATGAAGAAGAAGAAGAAGAGCAGGGACATGGTTTTGGCTTTTTTGGGGCGTGATTTTCTTGTTTGCTTGTTTTGGTAGTGCGAATACGAGGGACCGTGATGGTGTTTTAATGGCGGCTAGTGGACGCATAGCCGTTGACTCTTGATGGCTCTGGTTTTTCTTCTTTTTCCTGTCAAGGCTTAAGGCCTACGTGGGTGGTGGGGTTCATTTGAAAACCATGATGACTAAGATCCTGCCCCTGCTAAGAAGCAAAGCGAAAATGGACAATTATGTCTTGTTCTTGATATATAAAGGTCTCACATCACTTGTAAATCAATTTTTGTATAGGATTAGTATTATCATTATAAATTTTTTAGACAATACTGAAGATTTTGAAGTTTCCACATTTCAAAAGTTCACTTGTCAAGAGTAATGACTTTTAACTTTGATTTCTTTGTTGTAAAACTAAATCAGAATGCATAGATGACTTTTCTACTTGGACCAAACATACCGCCATTGTTTTTGGTGGTAACCGGTAAATGTAAATTAATTGTGGTAATTTGTCTCGTTGAATGAGTAAGGCAATCACAAATTTCACCATTGGCTTATCTAATATTGAACAGAAACTTGCACCATTTTCCTACTAATATTGAAGAGAAACTTATGTGGGGTGGACGCTCATTCTCAATTAGCTGAGGTGGAATGCCCACCCACTAAAGATCTGTCACTTGACATGTTTGTCTTATTATAAGGTTAATAAATTTTTAATTTTAAATATTATCTATATTGTATTTAATTCATAAGATTTATCAGACTTATTAAATGGTAGGTTCTCAATAAGCGAATGCACCACTTTAACAAGTTATCCACTCAAATTTTTCTCCTAATATTACACTTAATATATGTTATTCTTACTTTAAATTTTATATCTTCAGCCAATCATACTTGAATAATACACCAATTTCTCCACAATTGGTTGTAAAAATAATTTTTGTCATTTAATATCACTCAATAAAGTAATCAGTATACTTATTCCCATCATGTTGCGTTGCGGTGCCTATACATTTTCTTGGGACCTGGGCTACTGCTATTCTCTATTACTTGTTCAACGACAATAGGACTACTTGATTGTTGGATACGGCAACAACATTGATGTATTAAACTACTTGACTGTTGGGTACAAATTAACATCAATTTATAGGGCCCTTTTGTTGTTGAAATAATTGTATACTTTGACATTAATTTATAAGACGAGACTAGAATCTTAGCGATATGTGCGAACGAAATAATTTATCATCTTGCTGATGAATGTTTCCGGTCTTGGTCAACTGTTTTTGAAAGGAAAAACTATAGGATAATGATCGGACTTTGAAATCAAGTATGATTTATTCGATACTATTATTACATTTTATGCACACAACCCAATGAAATTCAATTTATGACTTGGAGTCTATAATGATTCATTTCACTGTCTCAAATGGGGACCAACTCAAAGGTCCCAACTTCCATAGCTCCACAGGCCATTGTTTCGAGAAGTTAAGGTTGTGTTTTTAGAGGAGTAGAACACCACCCAAGGATATCAAGTCCTTCGGCATTTGGCAATACCATATATCTCTTCAATTAGGTTAACAAATTCTTGCCATTTCTAAAATTAAGCTTTCCAAAACTGACACAAATGACTACATTAATAATGGGGCAAAATAATATTTTGATTATATTAGATTTAATTGGATGGCATAGGATTATATTGGACAAGTCTCTCTTGACTCTTTAATCAAGCGGTGGCTGAGTCTATTCTTATTAATTTAGTATTATCGTGTTTTTATGCAATATATAATTAGACATAAGTTAGAAGAAAATTAAATATTAATGTGATAATTATTAAATATTTTAAATCATTTTATTTATAATAGTAAATTAATAAATAAAAAATTTATCTAAATTTTATGTAACAGCACGTCGTTTATAAATTCATCGTATGTATAACATGTCTTTATGCATTCAAAGATAGATGACATATAGTAAAATTAATATAACTAATATTAATAATGTAAATTAGTTTTGAAAAAATTTTATGTATGATAATAAATCAGCGATTATAGTGTCATGGATCAAACATTTAAATGATTTATTTATTACAAGTATTTTTTATTTTATTAAATATTATTTTAAGCTAATTATTATTTATTGATAAAAACTAAGAAAATTAATGAATTAATGTCTTTTGTTATCAATTAAATATAAATGTTATTATTCAATATTTAAAATATTAGTTAAGCAATAACTAATAACTAAATGAACTTTAAAAAAAAAAGTTACTCGACAATAGCTAAATAATATTTAAAAAATTAGTTATCAATTAATAATTATGATATCATGAATTTTGCAGCACGTGAAACAATTGAGTTGTCGTGAGTATAACTCATGGGTTTACTGTATGTTATATACAATATAACATAGTCCAGCTCTATTAATTTATATTAACATTTAGACATTTAATTGATATAAATTGCTTGTATAAGCTATCCAAAATTATTCCAAGGATAGACCCGGATAAATAAACTATCCTATCTCATTTTATTTGCACCAAACACGGGATTGGAATATTGGATTAAATTTTGTAAAAAAAGAAAAATTCTAATCCCAAGCTTTTTTATCTTCTAGCCAAATAGACCATGAGTACAAAATTATATATATATATATATATATATATATATATATAAGCTTTTTTATCTTCTAGCCAAATAGACCATGAGTACAAAATTATATATATATATATATATATATATATATATATATATTGGGATGAAAATAGACTGAAGTATAAGTGTTATCCAGTTTTCTTTCTACATATATCTTATTAATTAATAATTGTCATAATCAGATTGAAATCAGGGTTGGCTTTAAAATATTTGGGGCTTTCGGTGAATTTATTTTATGAGGTCGCTTTTTATTCAGCAACTTCAATATTTAAAAAATAAAAAAATAAAAGAGTTTAAAATTCATTTAATCCTTAGTTCTTAAATTTCAACAAATAATCAATAAGATCATAAAAAGTTTCAAAAAAAAAACTTAAAATTTACTTCCTTTAGAACTTTTACAAAAATAAACAAACAAATAAATGAAAACAATACTATTTTGAAATAAAATATTTGGAATAGTAACATATAAAAAGTTGACATGATGAATTGATGATCAGATAATGGATACAGACTTTGTATTTCAAGAAACTAATTTTTTTCATCTTTAAATAAACTAATGCATGTAATAATTTTCTTTATAGAGAAGAGTGCAACAAATTTTTTGTCTATGATTTCTTAGATTATAAGGCTTTTAATAGAAATTAAAAGGAATACCCAAAGTGAAAGATTCTATTGTTAAATAATTAAGCTTTTTTAAGAAACTGAAAGATAAAAAATTTATTTATTTTTATTGGAAAAAACTAATAATAAATGAATGAATAATTAGATAATATTATGAATTATATCTTTTAAAAACGATAAGGTTACTGAATATAGATTTTTTTTTATAAAAAATAATTATTAATTATAGGATAATTAATAATTAAAGAGATGTCTGATAGACTTTTCTACCATACGTAAGTTTTTAAAAAAATCTTTATTAATTAGAAAATTATTAATGAAATATTAAAAAAAATGAAGTCTTCCTAAAATTTGAGGCTCTAAGTGACCGTCTTGTTCACCTATACTTAAAATCACCCCTAATTAAAATTCTTACAACTTTTTGCATTTGGTATCTTTTTAACAATTATTTCAGATTGATTCTATTACTTTAATTGAACGATGGCACCCGTTATCTCAATTTTTAAGTTGAAGGTTTATCGAGCCAAATACCTATAAATTTTCTATTTGCATATTTTTAGATTGGGCTTCATCAACTATTATATGTCAAAATAAATAATGACTTTTTAATGTACCAAGCGATGTAATATTGCTTTTTTTTTTTTTTCCTTAAGACTATAGCCTCTCTGACTTGACCATTTTAAAAAAATTTGACCCTCATTTTCCCAATTCTTCTGCGTTAGATAATTTTTATTTGTTGTTATTATCAACTCGCAATTAGGCACCTTTATTCATACCTCCTTCCCAAATTTGAAGAACTCAATTGATTGGTATCTTTTTATTTGAGCTGTGCATAGATGCCTTTTTAGTCATATCTATCTGGTCAGTGACAGCAAATACTGGAACATTTTTCCTTGGTCCTTGCCCTTGGGTGATCAATACAACAACATAATTCTTGTCTTTATAATTAAACGTTGAAAAAAACATTAATCTTATCAATACACTATGTGCTCACAGTTCATAACGTTATTTTCTCGGCCTCCAGTTCATTTAACAAAACCCCAGACGCCAGAGCTGTAGCAATCTCTCTTCAGCCAATCTCTCCTGATTCATTCATCACCATGCAGAAGCGGCTCCGGCAACTTTTCACTCGTGTAAAAGAGCACAGCAGTGTTATTTATGCTAAAGCTGCCACTGCTGGAGGATTTTGTGACATTGATCTGATTATTATTAAGGCAACAGCCCCGAATGACTCGCCCTTGTCCGAAAAATATGTCAATGAGCTTTTGAAAATCTTCTCCATTTCTCCTCCCTCTTCCCACAGGTTTGCGTTAAGCTTTGTACGTCGTTTTGGCAATACTCATTGCTGGCGTGTTGCGCTCAAATGTTTACTTCTCCTTCACCGCTTGCTTCGCTCATTGCCTGAAAACAGCCCTTTTCGAACTGAGCTGCTGTGGACTAGAGCAAACAGATTGTTTTCTTTGTATCCGTGTCATTTCAGAGATGAATCCTCATCGAATCCTGAAGATTACACCAAGTTTATCAGATCATATGCTAAGTTACTCAACGAAGCACTTGATTGCGTTGCCTTGGATGGCAAGGCAGTATACAATGAAGAAGAAGTGCCTGAACCTGAAGATTTGTCTGATAAAAGGAAAGAAGTCGGCAGACTGATTGAAGTTTTGCCACAACTTCAAAGCTTGATTGACAGAGTCATGGACTGTACTCCAGCTGGGGCTTCGGCAAGAAACTTCATTGTGAAAACAGCAATGGAACATATCATTCGCGATAGTTTCATCTGTTACACAACTTATAGAAGGGAAATTGTTTTGGTATTGGACAATCTGTTTCAAATGCCATATAGAAGTTGCATACTGGCTTTCGGGATCTACAAGAAAGCAGCCATGCAAGCAAACCAGCTCTGCGAGTTCTATGATTGGTGTAAGTCATCAGGATTTTGTGGAGTATACGAGTATCCATTTGTTGATCGAGTTCCTCAGATACATATTCAAGCCCTAGAGACTTTCTTTAATGGGATGTGGCAGCTAACTGAGTCACCATCATCTACTTCATCTCCATCATCGTTGTTAGGATCTCCATCAACTTTGACAGCAACTTTAACAGAAGAAGATGGAGACTACAAACAGATAGTAAAGAAGGACATCGTGATTATTAGTAATCATTGGGAGAAGTTTGAGGAAGATGGGTTCGGAAGAGACTTAGAGTCAGAGGGAGTGTTGATTCAGTTTGAAGAGAGTGAAAATGATAACAGCTGGGAGGATATTCTTGATGCATCTGTTGACCTGCCAATGCCTGCCCGAATGTTGTCCGAGCAGATGCAACACAATGGAAGATGCAAATGTATAACCTACAAGCAGTCAACGTCAACCCTTTCTGGCAGCCTTGGTACACTTACCCGCAGAACTATCCATCATCATGGTTTGTATGAAAGTAATCCTACACGTCCACCAGGCGAGTTATGCAGCGAGAAGCAACAGCAGACTTGAACTACAATTTAGACGACCGTGTTAAGCCTGATCTGTTTAGCAGAACATTTATGGTTTCAATTTCCTATTTTCCTTTTTTCCAACTAAGAATCAGATCTTATTCAACGTCTCTATAAATTATTAGGCATTCACCTCATAGAACAATTATTTAGAAATTGATAAAAGCAGAAAGTCAAATTTCTCTCATCTCCAAAGAAAACGACTATATATCCAGTCAGGACTAAAACCTGTTAGCTCGTATAAGCCATTGTTGGATTTGATTTTAGATAAACCATCTCACACTTTGCCAACAGAGAGCATTTAAAATAAGCACTTGATTAGGAACGGGTTGAATTTACAATATTCATACAGGGGATGGTGATCAGTTTCATTCTCATTTTAGGCTTTGCGATCATACTCGAGAGCAAATCAAAAAGCCAGACAACAGATTGGCTGCGAGTAACCAGGAACTGGGGCTAAAAACAGGCAATCCCAGTTCATGCATGCTCATTTCTATGTATACTTAGCTAACAACCTAGCAAGGGAGGACAAAGAAATGTACAGCCAAAGCCTAATGGCAAAAAGCGGAAACAAACAGGTTAAGCAATCTCTTTCCATCCAACACTACTTCCGATGTCTTCTCTTCTGTTCAGCTCTTTGCCGCTTCTCATCTTCCCACTCGCGCTCATACATTCTAGATCCTGGTTAAGGACTGGCCAGTTATACAACAGCGTTGCTTGAAAGTTAAAAAGTAAGGCCAAAGTGCACTTTGAATGCTAAATAAGCTAAAAAATTCTCATCGATAATTATCTGAATATGAGTCAGAATTGCTCAAGTTCAATTGATGATGAGCCAATCAAACTTATTGCATAAAGCAAGGTATGAATAGGCACAAACAATCTTTGCTTTAAACAAGAAGGCAAGTGCCTCCTCCATGCAGCGAGTGACAAGCAAAAATGCAGCAAACCAACTGATTCTAAGCAATTCTTAGAATGGGAGATTCTGAGATGGGGAAGAAAAAAATGAATGTATGAGGTAATAGTATTTTAAATGACATGCATGTTGCATCCGAGGAGCAGCAGACCAATTGATTCTAAGCAATTCTTAAAATGGGAGATTCTGAAATAGAAAAAGGAAAAGAAAAATTAATGTATGAGGTAATAGTATATTTAAATGACATGCATCCAAGGAGCAGAAAATAATTTAAGGATACAGCTCAGAATCACGACGGGCCATCTTGGTGGCTACTTCTTTACCATGAATCCTCATACTTTGTTCCTCCATGTAACCTGTGCGCTGCATTGTGGCTCCCTTCCGGTCTCCCCTATCTCTTCCATCATATGACTGTGAAATACCAATAGCAAGGGGAGGATAGGGAGGGGCAACGGGTGAATACTCACCAGCTTCCCCTGACGGAAGATGTTCCCTTTTAAGTTTTCTTCTCTTAGAGGCAGCAGCATTGGCATCCATTTCCTCCTTCAAAAGGTTGGCTTTCTCCCTGTCCCTGTCCCTCTCCCTTTCATCCATCTACATAAACCAGCAAATCAACAATTTAAAGGGGGAAAAAAAAACTATATCCTTGGAAAATGCAGAAACCAAAACAGAAAATGACACGTACATATCAATGCAGCATCAGCAATTATGCTTTTGATAGCACAGCATATTCGAAAACAGTTTTTAGAATGAAATATAGACAAGCCAATCAAAGAATACACCAGACAAGCCATTCAATTAGGGTTCAGAGACTAGTTCATTCCCGCAGATGCTTCAGCATTCTAAAGACTTGATTCTTATGGTAAACTAATCACTTAGCAAATAATTGGGGTTATAACAACATAGCCAGGCATGTAATATTACTTCAGACTGAAATATCCCCCATATGATACAACTCAATGAACAAGAAGCAATTTGCTAACATTTCTCTACACACCAACATCCAAAGGCTGAAGACTGGTTGTTTAACTCGATAATTACTCACTTCTTATCATAATAATTATATTGTCTAGGTTTCTAATCTGATGCAATCAGAACCAAGTTTACCAGGCAAGTATTTGAGATTAAGGACCTAGCCCCATTAGATAACCTCAACATGGAAATTTTTTATATAGTTTACCTGGTGCATTGGCAACTTTTAACAAACTAATTAAGAAAACTAGTAAATAATGCTGTTGATAACAGTAAACATGTTAGGGGGCATGGTCCACGGATCAGATATAAGTAGACTACATATTACAAGGATATTGACTCAAATCTGATCGAGATACATTAAAGACTCCAATTTAAAAGTGTCAATTTATAGTATAGTCTTCCCACAACCACCGAACAGAAACTACTGGGATATCACAATCATTGAATAAGAAATTTTCCAAAACAGGCTTCATGATGAAGTTTATCTGGTCAATATCCAATTAATAATATAATCACTTCAAGGACCAGGATATACAAAAACATTTTGGGTTTGATACGCAAAAACAAGGTACATTCAGGTTCTAAATCATAAGCTATACAACACCACCAAATAGAGTTGCATATGAAAGCGTCAAACAAGGACATTCCTCCAAGTTTTGCCATGAAAATACTTGTTTGTAGAATGAAAACGAAATCAATAAGCTTCAATGCATACCTTCAGTGACAAACCCTCTCGGTCTTCTCTCCTTCTCTCTCGAAAATCATCTTCCCTTCTACGTTTTGCATCATCCTGTGAAACTAAGGAATTTTCTTCAGATCGTCTCCGTTCTTTTTCATCATGTCTTGGAGAAAGCCTTTGAGAATGTCGGGTACTTCCAAACCTCTTATCAGCATCTTCATCTCTTCTACCAGCATTCACAGATTGGGGAACAATGTGAGGAGGTAGGGGAGGTGGTGGAGGCAAGCTTTGCCCATGAAACCGTTCATCAACATGAGATTTTTCTGAAGATGAATCGTTGTAACGTAATTTACTTCGGTCATCCTTGTTTCTATCATCTTTAGCTTTGTCAGCAAGCCTATCAAATGTTCTATCAGCACCCCTCTCTTGTCCTCTCTCAATTGAACGCTCTCTCCCATATCTTTCCATTGACCTATCTCTTTGTTTTTCAGGTATGATATCATCCACGCGGGACTTATCAAGGCGGTCCAATCTTTCCCTGTGGTCCCTTTCATATCTTTCATTGCCCTTCTCTTTTGACCTATCTGTCGTCCTATACATACTCTGTTCATCTGTTCCAATTTTGTCAAGATCTGCAAATCGAGGATCCACCGACCTCTCTCTGTCAGGGACTCGAGCTTCACCATCAGAATCTCTTAATTCGGTATCCCCTTTGTAACGTTTACTTGGTCTGTCAGGATCTTCAGAAGGACTAGTTCTTTTTTGAAGCCTATCACCAGACTTGGAAGCAGCAACAGAGCTATCATGCCTTGGAGAATGCATGGTTCGGGATAAAGAGGACTTTGGTGCATCAGAAACCTCATTGCCATCACTTTTACCAGTGGAAAGCCTTACTTCAGAAGACTTGGCAACTCCACTGTCAGTCTTAGATTCATTACCATGCATATCTGATGCTCTTGAAGATGAAGATGAGCCTTTAGCTGAAACCAAATTAGTGTTGACTGCAGCTGCAGAAGAAACAGTGGTTGCTCCACCTTGCTTCCCCTCTGATGCATGAGAAGAGAAATCTCTGTCATTGGTGGAAGAGCCTGAAGTTCTTCCAACAGCTTTTGCTGATTTATTATCATCCCTGATAAGATCCTGTTTTGATGTCTTTGCAAGTGATGCAGTTGGCACCGACCGTTTCACTGAAGCTTTTGACTGTAAAGATTTAACACGACCCCGGGGCGGGGGGAGGAAAAAAAAGGTATTCAGAAAGCATGTTGGTTAAATAAAAAAAAAAGGTATCAGATTTACAGGGTCTAGAACCACATCATTGAAGGTCTATAATGCTCAAAAGAAGGATACTTCAAAACATCACATAAATTCCTTTTCACTGTACACTAAATCTTCTTTAAAACTTGAGAATATATATAATCTAGTCTATAAAATTCTCATTCTTATTTTCTTCTTCTTCTTCTTGCATTTGCACCAAACCATTCAAAAGGAATGTAATATAGTCCATATATAATGGTCAGGTTAGAAATTCAACCTTTTTAACCATTTGATGAGCAATCCGAGTTTTGAGTATCTAGGTATTCTACACAGAAATATAACACTAGGAATTTTTTTTTCTTTTTTTTGGGATAAACACTAGGATATTAGGAGGCAGAAGGGTCATTCACTGCATCCATTCAACCAATGAAATCACCCTTTCCTTCTCATCGAGGGAGGGAGTGGCAGAAGGAATGGACTATTATGCATCTAATTCAACACATAAGCTTTTCTGTAGTAAGTCATATAATCATGCTGCAGAGGTATACTTTTGAGGCCTCAACATGCCTCATACATCCATTTTCTGGAAATAAGCTAAAATCTCGTTGAATTCAATGTTTTTGAGTAGTTAATGGCACTAAATCACAGAAAACCTACTAAAAATGAGTAAAGCACATGCAACTATGAGATTCAGATAATACCTCAGACTCTGCTGAGTTCTTCGTAGCTACTTTGGCCGTGTTTCCATCTTCATCCACCAGTTTTTGATTTTCCACCACTCTTGACATTTCTGCTTGCACAGCAGTTGAGGGCATGGATGAATGAATATCAGAACCATTGGTCAATGAACTGCCTTTCAATTTTATGTTATCACTTTTTACATGTGAGATGCTTTCTGATCTTTCCAACCTCCCATCAGCAGGTTTTGTTCTTGAAATATGGTCTTTTACCGAATTCCCAGTGCCAGGTTCACTTTGAGAAACATTAATAGCAGAACCCTGCACCGCTACTACATTACCAGACAAAGACTTCGAAGCAAGTGATGGAGCTGGTTTCAGTTCAAGATATCCCATGCCAAATTCTTCATCAGTAACCCAGAAAGACTGCAAACAATAAGCAAAAGTTAATAGAAGTTTAACTATGAACTATGAATAATCTACCAGAAAATTTAAGTTGCAGCATACTTTTCTATTAGCCAAAGCAGCGGCAACACCAGTTGCCAACACCTTGAGATCCTCTCTCTCATCATTTTTTATTTTAGCCACCTGTAGAACAGAAAGAATAGGAAATGCATAATTTATGACAACTAAATTTAAAAATGAAAGAGCATGAGAGGGAAACAGCTAACAATCACTGATGTCGGTCTCCTACCCGCTTTTCAAGATTGATCCCACTCTTCCGAGTAACTGGGAAGACACCAGAAATTTTTGTCAACAATATAAGGGCATTCCTAATTTCCATATACTCAGCTGATTCCAAGCACTGAATCAATAAACGCGTGATTCTTTGGCTCCATTTCCAGTGAACCTATCAAGAAAAATGCAAACTGAGTAACATTGTTAAGACAGTGCGGAAAATGACAAACCATTGTGAGCAAAAATGGAGCAAAGAGGCAGCAACAACCAATCATTAATTGCTAAACTAATTATGTCCCAATAAGATCAACAACCTTAATGCCCTTGGAAACCAAATGCACCTTGCACACACAGATACACATGATTGGAATTTAATAAAAAAAAATCTTGAATTTTTTCTCTTACACATTTATTTCAACAATGGAGATGCTAAGAAAGTGCTTTCTTTGCACCATCTCTGGTGAATAAGAATTTTTTAAAATTGTATTTCAGAATCATTTTCTACACCAAAGTGACAAACAGAGACTTCGCTTAACAATCTTGAATTTTATTTTTTTTCTCTCTCTAATTATATTGATTTTGACAAAGGAGATGCTAAAGCAAGTTCTCTTAGCACCATCAATGGCATATAATTTCTTTTTTCTAAAACTTGTATTTCATAATCTTTTTGCACAACAACTAGAGATGAAAGTGGATGACTCTGCGCATAAGTCATGAGGAAAAGCACAAGACGAGCAGGAAGTCTACAAGTTCTTTAGAGGACACCGAAGGAATAAACACATCAATTCCTTGGAAATCTCATCAGAAAATTAAGGCACCCTTTAAAGTTGCTTTTTGGATCTTAAATGTAAATGGGCCAACATGTCTGAGAGTAAAGGCAAGCCAAGTGTGGTAGTTGCATAACATTAAATCATTCGGTCAGCATTAAGGGATCCAAGACGTAGGCTAATCATAAATGAACCTTTGGCAAGCAAAAGTCATGGAGATGCCTTTATGACTTATGTGCTCTGGAAACAAGGTAACACTTAAACAAAAACTTCCAATGTATTGGCAAAAATGGATGTTCATATCATCACTGCATCACATTTTTATTATAATTGATTCAAATTATTCAGAAAAGGCCAGCCCAAACAATATCTTTCTAAAGGTTTTAAGACTAAAAGCTCGTAACGTATGACAACCTCATCACATCAATTGAAAAAAATATAATTCAGTTTAACTTAATTCCTCATCCAAATACACACACCAGTCAGCTTAGTCAGGCATGCCTAGCAAATATATTTGCACCTACAAATGAAATCACGCATAATAAACCTAGACAGATGAATAAGCAAACAAGGATAGAAAGATGAAGCCTTTGAGAAATATCAAAATGAATGTAGATGACATGCTGTTCCTAACAAGGAGTTCTATATATGCATGCAAGTCAAAAAAGCGAGAGGGAAGTTTTAAAGTAATTAAAGTCCATAAATTCACCTTAATGAACTGGCCATATGTGACACGTTGGCTGTTGGGATATCTATAATATACAGCAAACCCAGGCATGTTTCCACACTCACGTTCATATATAGATTCATCACTCTGCAGACAGAGCATTGGTCAAATTCAAGAAATGATATGGAAATGTCAAAACCATTGGAAATGTTTAATCAATAGAAAGGAAAACTTCAAATTGTCATTTACCTTCCAATGGTAAGCAATCTTTAATGTCTCAAACAAAAACTTCCCTAGTCTGCCTGCTTCATATTCAGTGCAGCAGCATATCATAGGTTGTAAGGTTTTACAAATCAGAACATCAATGTGGTTCACTGTGTTGAAAAATGGCGTTCCAAGGGAATGAAGAGTATGAACAAACATGGCACAATAGACAGCATCTGGCATGCTGAAAGTGCAGCGAGGAAAAATGCAACGTTGAAGGAACTCCATGTTGATCTTCAGAGTATCAGGGCAGGAACTCAACCATCTGTCCTTTTCACGAGAAAGTCGCCGACGAACTGATGCAACATTTTCTTCATGCTTATGAAGTTCATTAGTCAGACGATCTAGAGACTCTTGAATTCGTTCCTTGTCCTTTTTCCTTTTAGTAATTGCTGAACTTGAATTGTCTGAAAGCTCTTCCAGAGCTTTAAGTGCGGCATGCTGTTTGGCGATTTCAGATTCATATCGGTCTCTGGGAACATAGAGATCATAGAGTGTGAGCCCCCAGAAAGTTGTATAGAGATCGGGGGAAAGACTGTTCCAAGCTTTTGAGGGCAACATAGTTTTAACAGTGTCAAGAAGATCTGACCACCTGCATATATTCATATAGGTGTATTACAGTGAGAAGTAACAAGAAAGAGACTTGAGCGGTAAATAAATAGTCTGGCAAAGCATATGATATGCGCGTAATGATCTATAGTTCTCTACCCTTTTTTCTCCTTTCCAAACAGAGAGATAAGAAATCAAAAGATTTAGATTCTAACTAATGACCAGAAGGCAATCAACTAACAGATATCAATTGAGATCAAAGATAGAGATCAAATAAGATCAAGGTTAAAGATTATTACATTACAGGCTTCTGAGACCCAAGATCCAGAATCACATTGCCAGTATCTTCTGAAGGTTCAGACTCTGAGTTTGTAGTTGTGTTATTTGCAGCTTCACCATCATCTAAAGGCCAGAAAACACCAGAACTCCCCTGACACTTAAACAGCCTCATTATAGGGCGAAATATCAAAAAGGCTACCTACATCAAGAAAGTAATAAACATTGAATAAATTATTATACAGCAAGATGAGTAATAGATAAAGCTTATCGGCTGTCAATGGTAAAATCATCAAGACAAAATAGAGGAGAAGAACAGAGTTATTAAAGGCAAACCTCAGGATCAAGGTGGTACTGGTGGACAAGATCATTAAGAGATGGAATCAGTTGAGCATAAGCAGTGGCTGGAGTTACAGCACTACAAAGGAATTCCACATACTGAAGAAGAGTTCCATGGCATCTATCAAACTGCTCACAAACCATTTTTATATAAGGTGCATCTGCATTTATAACAACCCTGCAGGAAATATTACAATCAGAGGAGTTTCGAACAACTCTCCAATTCAATTAAAAAACTTTTGCATAATTATGAACAGAGGACAGATAAAATAAACTTAGTTATCATACAGAACAAAACCCCAGCCAAGGAAAGCTTAAAAATATCAAGGGTCCAGGCAAAACTGAAAAAGGAGATCACGATGTGTGCATGCGTGTGTGTGTGTGTGTGTGTAAACAAGCATAGACTAACTAGCTATTTTATAAACAATTGCTGGAAATTGCATAAGCAACACTATAGCCAACAGTTCTACTCCTTCACATGATTTCAGCAAAATATACTGTCTGGAGCCATGCTCAAAAAGGCTGAGAAAACAAGATTAATCTAGATTGAATAAGCTAGCCAAAAGAGTACTGTAATTGAGTATGAAGAAGATTAAATATAATGTTCGTCATGGCCATTTTATATGAATGTCACGGGCCGCTCAAAATTTTCTAGCAGAGGAGGCCAAATTGGCAACCTGAGATACGCCAATAAGCGAACCGAGGCGTGCTAAGCAACGGGCAGCCCAATTTTCAAGTAAAAGATCCCAAATCCAAGCCAAGAGTGCTAGCTTGACCCAAGAAGTTCAATAAGCTGACTTAACAACTTTTGTATTAGAAGTTGTCCAAGTGCCGCACGGGTTGCTGCGCAATATACTCATCCCATGACATGAAGCTTATTTGCACACTGAACAACTTAAGCTTTTGGCTGGCTGGGTTTGTTTTATATGCAATGAAAACAAAGTTCAATTTCTGTTCAAATGTTCAGTTACCTGGTTTTCATTAGTTTCCAATTGATGTGGGCACATAACTAAAACCATATTACTCCATATTATTAGATAATTGGCTACTAGACATATGGTTGAGACCTTCAATTGATAGCTGAAACTTTTAGATTGAAGAATTTAACAATATGCACACATTTACTCAAATTCACACAACTTCTTTCACATTCTTTCTTAACAATCTTATGTGTAATAGTATAGTTCAATCCCACAGGTTCTTTCATCTCCAAAACCATACTGCCTAAGTCATTACACGAGCACACGACTGCATGCATGAAAATACTACAAGTTAAGCAGACAGATATATATGCATAAATAAATAAATCTCCATTTATTTTTCCTGCATTTAGATGTGTATACACATATAAGAGAGTGTCTTGAGTTAGCTTAGAAGAACGTCTGAACTGATATTTAAAAATGAAAAATAAAATTCAACACCCCAGGGAAACCAATAGATACATGAGGATGGCATTAAGAAATGACATGTTTTCATGATAAAATTGGTTTCATGAATCCTTCACCATAAGATTGAATCTCTTTAAAGAGTGCCACCAAATTCAAGTGGTTGTACAAAGATTAAAGTTGACTAGCTTACACAGAACGATGCTGAGCTATAAGCAACAAAAGGGGAATTGCCAACTTTGGTTCATCCCTTGGAAGCAACGAGTCTTTTAACCTATTGGTGGATTTGATCAGAGCCTGCAGAGAAAGAATTTAAAGAAAAAATGCCAGTTAAAAAGTCTTCAAAGTTAGTTTGATGAACTCCAATAGCATTTTTTTTTCCTCTCTCTCTCTCTCTCTCAGAGTTTGATGAACACCAACAATATGTTTATTTCAAATCCCAAATTTGTGCACACGACAGCTAAACTGAGCATAGTTGTGCAGAAAAGATTTAGCACTCCAGTTTAAACTCATAAATGTTCCTTAATTTTACAATGTAAACTACTTGAGATCCAATAACGAGACTGGAAAGTTTAAACCCAACATAATTAAATCGTCATCTAACACTCAGATGATGCCACAGTCAAGCAATATAAATATAATGATGAATTTATTTTCCCCAGAAATTGCTGAACTAGAATTTTAAGATACAAAGAGTTCCATAAACCTTGTTATTCCTGGTTAGTCCAAATGAAGTAGCCTGATACCGAAGTGTCTCACTTCCTGCCATGGCATCCAACTGGTCCTCTGTCAGGTTCTCAGTGTATTGGACATTAGCCATTTGTTGAATAAGTTCCTGATTTAATCATAAAACTCCAATGTAACTGTTGATCTTTGGGCATGAACAGTACCAAAGTGGCAGAACCTTTAAAAGAAGATAATACCTGTAGGAGAACTAGCTCAATCCCCTCCCCCCTTTTTAACTGGTTCACCAGATACTGGAAAAGACCCCTTAGTTCCATCGATGGGTACTTCTTGCACCTGTGTTATGGAAATTGAACTTAGTAAAATTTCAATAAATCTCATAAAACAAATGCAAATTTCAAATTCATGTTCGAAAAAAAAAAATAGAAGATCTTTAATAAGTTTGAATAAATGTAAAAAGAAAGAGTATGACATTTTTGTCTTATCACCATAACAACATACACCCCACAATCTTTGATGAAATAACATGGGAAGCGTGACAGGGTTCCACGTGCAGACTCATTAATAGCATAATCATCAACTACAAGGAGGAGTTGGCTTCAAATTTCTCTATGAAGCTATTTTCATATGCAGCACAGGAAGTCCAAAAACTGTTAAAAGACCTGACGCGGAAAATTCAATGTCACCATTATGTCCATATAAAATCACCATTTTTTAGGTTCAAGAAAGGACTGAGAAGTCATAATTTTCCATCAACGCCCAGACAGTTATTTGAGCATCTGAAGGTGGTGGTTATAATCCTTGGGGGTGTTTTCTTTCTTTGTGGACACCTTGTTCGCATTTTGTAATTATTGTTCTTATTAATACTAGTTTCCTTGTTTCCTATCAAAAAATAGAGGAAGATTCCACAATGTGTACCATATGCAAGGTGGCTGCACAACTGTGAACAAGAGTAAGCTTCTAGGTTCAGTAAGAAACTATTGCCAGATAAAGTGCAGGCAAGCCGAAGAAAAAGGATAGTAAACCTAAAAAGGGAAAATTCATTGGCACTATTATTTTGTAGGATTGTTAAGTCCAGACCTAATGCTGCAACCAAATAATATTCAATGAAGGCAAGCACGATTAGTCGTAACACCATCAGGCGACAGATGAACTACAAAATTGCAAATTTCTAAGAATTAGTCATAACAACATCCTTTAATATCTATAAAATGATTGCAACAACCCAGAAAAGCGTTTTCATGGGACAATAGGATGACTGGGTCATAGTGTGCACCCTACCTACAGCTGGTGATTGATAGTGAGCTTGAATTGGTTTCCATTTTCTTCATGAAACTATTTTCAAATATAGTGCACAGAAGCTGAGAAGAACTCAGGCAAAAAGAAACAATATCTGCTGTTATCTGCTAAGAACTCAGGCACTATAAAAACATAGCCGTCCTGCCTAGAAAGCTTGAGAAATGAGCCTCTTATAATAGGCGACTAACCCAGAGACAGATTATTCTAAATCAGAGTACAGAACACCAAATATGGTTGATAAAATACAAAACTACTAGGTATGAAAATGTTAATGGAAGCAGATGATTGGCTCCTTTTGATCTGCTTTTCGTCTTGCTTGTTACTTTTTGATCATCCATTACCTATAGTTGCAGCCTTCAATATCCAAGCATGGATAGATAGCACATGTACCACTTAGTTTGATTAGTTAGGTCTCTCCAAGTGTACAAGAAGTCGAGAGATTCACCATTCACACTGTGACTGGGAAAGAATTTGGTTCACCTTTGGTAAGGGCTGGGTTAAGGCTGCACGAGCATACACAAAAAATAGGGCAGAGATTTGCCCCAACAGAAGGCAGAGGAAGAACTTAATCTGAGTTATATTTAGCTTTAACTTCTTTGAGAGAAGGAAACACTTAACCACTGACACAGTTTTTGTTTTCTTTTTCCGGCTAGAAACAACACAATTTTATTCATGCAAAAGATGGATTCCAGAAAAAAGTGGACCGGCAGTCCACTAGGCTAAACTCATTGTAAAGGCACAGCAACTTCAATGAAAATTAAAATGGTTTAACAGTAGCTTCCAAATTTTCTTGGGGAGAGGGGGTGTGGGAAAAAACAAACATCCTCAGGGTCATTCTGAATAGTTTGCCAATCAACTATTAAGGCTGCTCTCCTGTATCTTTTCCAAGTTGTATTCACATAATATACAGGTTAAATTTTAGTGTTCTGTCAATTAGAATTATTACAGTTATGCTAAGGAGATCCATCTAGAAGACATATACATAGATTCAAGACCATAATCTTTTCTTTTTAAAAAGAGAAATTGCCAAAACAGTTCCAAGCATCAAATTCAGCAATAAACATTAATTCTCCACTGCCCAAATTAAGTTATTTTCACAGGCTTTCAAAGGATTTTTTACCTGTATACCATGACAATAACATTTTAATAATTGTGTAATACCAGAGAAATGCACACCTGTATGCTGGCAATCAATATAAACATCCAAAATTTATCTTATCTTTCTTTTTGTTTTTAACATCAAAAAGTCCCCCAGCCTTTCTAAACCCATCTATATTTTATTATATTTAGCACTCAATAACATTAGGATGCAGCGAGTCTCAGTTAACATAGTCATGTCATTAGACTACTACATATCAATGGTTATCAAAGACAGGCAAGAGCTAGGATTAAAACAAAGATAAATATGAACATATCTATAGAAGTTCCAACAGTATTTATACATCCAACTTTGTGGACAGGGTCCTCTATACTGACGGCAAGGGTGGTGATCACTAGCCTATGCAGGTTGTCCATTTCTAAATAACAAGTTATCCACCAACTCTCTCTTTGACAATCTACACATTATATGCTGAAGACTATGGACCCACTATTTACATGACATGACAATTCACCATAGAGTGGAAAACAGGAAAAATTAAAAATCAAAAAGAAAAAAAAATCAAGTCTCCAATTAAAAATAACTACCCATCTTTATTGAATAAGTGAACAGCCTCACACCCTTGACAGCTTTGACAGATGGACCTCAATAGAAACATCATTGACCTCAAATATCTGATGTTGCCTCAACAGAAGATAAATATTCCTTAATTTGCAAGAGCATCCTCTGTCTAACCCTCAGAGTTAAATTGAAGGACCGTAGAAAGTATCTTTTCATCAAAGGCAGTAGCTCACCAGCAATGCATGGAATTGGACCATGAGGACCCACATGATTTCCTGACCGTCAAAGAACCCAAAACCAGCTAATGCAGCTAGAATCAGAAAAAGCAGAGGTGTTTACTCTGACAGCAGAATTCATTTTCCATCGAGACAGTTTCCTTCACAGAAATCATCAATGGTACGCTTTGGGTTAAAAATCTGATTTGAACAAAAATATACCACCCCAGGAATGTTCTGACAGCAAATCAGAGGACAAAAGCATACAGCTCTCGGGACCACCAGAGGAAAGGATGCTGACTACAGTTCCTACTACCCAGACCAACTGCATGCTACTTCCAGCCTCTCACCTATATTTATGATTCTTCACAAGGCAAAATTGAGAGGACACAGCAGTTCCTAAACATTTAGATAGGGAGTTAAGAATATAAATCACATCAAAGAGCTTCCAGTCAACAGTAAAAATAACACATATATCTCTCCATTAGTCAGTCCAGCAATTAGTACCAAGATATGTACCTAATCTCCATTTCCACATCCGTACACTGCAACAATCACACCTCTCCACTATATCCCTCAACAACAACAGGCAAATTTCCATCCAATTATATTCTTGTTCAGACATGCTTACTCTCTGCCTCTCTTTCCATTAGTTTCCCATCTCTATTAATGACACCAAACCTTTTAGGCTTTATCAGAAAGCATAAGGGACGGTTTGACAGCTAATAACTAGTTCAATTCAGGCATAATCTTCTATTTCCATGTGCTTACGATTCTCACTTGAATGATCTAGGGATCACTTTTTCTCCTCTGCAGTCTCCCATAGACCAAAATTGAAAATCGAAGACAGAAAGAACCGAAGGAAAGTTTGAATAATGAGATCCTGACCAAGTGTCCCCGTTCAAGAAAAATCACTATCCCAGTCCTATGAAATTTCATCTCTGTCAGACAATTACATATAACTAACTGCGAACACCGCCCAATTGGCAAGCCAAAGAAAATTCAAACCGATCAGAGCTTGCACATCTGCAATGTCCAAAACAACCCCAGCTCCAGACACCTTGCTTTTGCCAAGTTTTATCTGCAACCCGAAACTGAAGTAAAGCATCCCAGGATATTCTGGACTCTATGCACAATGAATTGATGCACAAAGTGACTCCATTACTAATCACATTAATAAGCAGAAATCAATTGAAAGGAGAACCACAAAGAAGATGGCACATATGCACACAAGGCTTAGAAAAGGTGACACTTCATGCATACCAAATGCCGGATTACACTCAAAGCCTCTTTACCAACAGTAGCATCAATTTAAGACCAAATTCTTTATATATATTCTTCATTATCACAAGATGCTGACTATAACCACTAACAAACAATTTAATAAAACGAAAGACAAGAAACAGTTCCAAATGCTTAATTATTCAAGACAAATATGAAAGACAATTCAAAGCTTTGCAAAGAAAATTGTACATACAGGTGACCCCAAAATGAAGCCAAAGATTGAAGCCAGTCCGACAAATTAAGGCCATCGTCTTTTAGCTTGTCACGCCCCCCTTGTGCCAAGCGCTCAATTACAACATATTCCAAAACATCATACTCAAGCTGCAGAGGAAAGCAAAAAATTAAGAGGATTCAACTGAAGGTGTTAGTAGATTAACATGCAGAATCACAAACAAAGTATTCCAGGGTCTAGTGTGGGATCCGTACTTGGACTGTTGGATTGAAATCCAATGGCCTTTTTTTTAATATTTTTTCATTGCAAACTTGATTTGGATTAAAAAATTCCAAGTATCCAAGTATTCCATACAGAATATAAAATCACAATCAACAGTTTCAAAGGAATGCAGCATAGAGTATGTGTGGATAAAAAAAGAAGAAAACAAATATTGAGTCAAAATAAATTTCGAAAAAAAAAAAGGGTAGGAAAGCTTGAAGCTTCTGAAAAGCTATAACTGATTCTCTTTAGAAGTTACAAATTAGAGATCCTGTTTAAAATTAACAAGAAGATTCCACTAAAGAAATAACCTAACAGGTGGCTAAAAGTTCAGACCTGTGTCAAATACTTGAATGCATCCACCACCGGAGTAATCATGTCCCTATACGCTTCAATCTGTATTTCAAAATTCCAAAATGCAAAATATTATGTACTCTAAGATATAAGTTTCAAGGATTTCCAGAGAAGATGAATAATGTCCTATGCCGTAAGTAGAAACCTGGTGCACAATCGTTCGAAGTACAGTCATGGGATTTGCATGGGCTAGTTTTGCAACCATCCGACCCAGTTGCTTCAAATTTTCTTTTGCAAGCCGTTTCAGAATCCTTCTTGTGTCCAACTGAAAACAACAAAGAATGTAAGATTGTCTCAAGGCATCAAGATTGCAGGAAAAAAAGGAAAAAAAAGGACCCTACATGACACTAATCTCATACCTTGGCTGTTTGCCTTGCGGCCAAAACCATAGGGTTCCTTTCATCATCTTTTTCCCATTCACCATATAAGCGATATCGCACCTAAGAAGATGAAATTCATCTAGCAAGATTGTCTAATTCTCAAATGAAAATATCAAATAGCACTGATGCAAGGCCAACCTCATATGGAAGAAGATTCATTACTTCCCAGATCTCCTGACCAACTGCTGGATTTGCAGGTATCAATTGTAAAGAAGGAAGTAGACAAGCTCCCAATGCTTCCTCTAGCCTCAACCTGGCCTCCTTTAGGTGCTGACGAGGAATTCGATTTCGATCCATAAGAGGTTCAGGATTTGAAGCTCCATCACCACAGTTGACAAGCTCAAGAGCAGAAAGGTAGTAACCTCTTAATACTCTACATACCTGCTCATGAACAACAAACAACCCACCACATGAGCATAAAGGTTGCATCTTTTATGTGTTGAGTGCATGTGTCGCAAATCAGAAGCGAAAAAATGCACCTTCTGCAGCAATACAGTATCACGGTAAAGATAAGGTCCCAAGATAGCTAACATCTCGAAAAGCTCTTTGGGAAGATCTATAAAAGACCTGTGGACTGTCAAATCTGCCGTATCCATTGCATCAATACCAGCTCCTGAGAAAGATCCAAAGCTCTGAAGATGTGTTTGACGAACAATATCATATGCTGACGAGATTGAATTTTCAATGAGCCTGGATATTTAAGACAAAATATCATTGAAAAAAGGAAACGAAAACAAGTATTGTCAAAACAAAAAATGAAACTCTCCATACCAAAGCATATTTGGAGAACAGAGAAATTTAATATGCTGAAGAATGCCTAAACCTTTTAGGCTGCTCCACAATTAACTCTAAAATGTACAACTACTTCTCTGTATCCTTGTGAACATGACTACATGAGCATGCATGAATACATCAACAAACACACCAGCAATCTCAACTACATTAAAGTAAAGGGAAAGAAATAGTAATATTATAGACTTACGTAAGCAAGCCATCACAGATTTGGATGTGCGCCGCTGGATTAAGGGGTGCAAGACGTTCAAACAGTATACGGGCATGGTACCTGACAAAAAGGTTGTGAAAAGAATGATACACAGTATATAAAATCGTGAATGTGAATAATACAAACGCAATTGCAAGACAGCATGAGAAGAAATCATACAAATTGAATTCAAGTTCAACATCATAATTCCTCATAATAGTTGTACCACTTCCATGATTAAAAAAAATTAAAAAAGAAAAAAAGAGGACACATAAGATACCTGTTTTATACTCAAATAACCACTACATAAACTTGTTAACATGGATAATATAAATGTATTTGCAAGACAGCATAAGAAAAAATTGTACAAATCGAATTCAGTTCAACATGTTAATTCCACAAAATAGTTGTACCATGTCCAATGATTTTTTTTTAAAAAAAGGAAAAAAGAACACAAACATAAGATACCAATTTTATGCTCAAATGATAACCACAGCCATCAAGGTAATAAACCAAATTTACCACCATACATTTACAGATTCAAAACTAAATATATCTGAAGTACATGAGGGTGTAACGGAACACTAAATTTCAGAAGAGAGGTAGGCAGGAGGGCATTCTGTAGGAATCCCATGAAAAAGGAAATGGTCTGGCTCAAGAACAGGCAGTCTCACAGCAACATACTTAAAATCTTAATATAATAATAGGATGCTCAATCCAACTCTTGAAGAACCAATGGAATGAAAAATAAAATTTAAATCAATGGTGAAATTTTCACACAGTGAACATACAAGGAAAAGAACAAGGCATTAAACTTATCAACAGCACCAGAAATAGAGATTAATGGTAAAACAAAACCTACCAGTCATCTACTGAAAGAAAACCAGTAAGTAAGCCCAAAGTTTGACTATTTTCGAGTTCTGGAGACCTTTCAGCCACTGCTTCATTTTCCAAGTCTAAGGCTGCAAACAGATCAATGGTGACATCTCCTTGTTTTTCATCCTCCATCAAATCCTTCCCAGTAGCAGCAAGATTTATTTTGCCAATTTTGTTAGCCTACAGAAAGTCTATATATTAATAAAAACAGGATCCACATAAAGCATAATCTGGATCAAGTGAGAAACATCAAATAAATCAATAAAAGAAACTACTCCAGTTTCTGCCATAATGCTATCCATGTTCGTCAATGTACCCAAAACAATAAAAATTGAGCTCAAGACACATACCATTGGGGGGAAAAATGAAAAACCAAACATTGCATGCACACAAGCATCCCTACAAATTCACTTGTGCAAATGGTTCCGACACCAACTTAGAATAGTTTTCAGCTAACAAGACATATCATAACTAAGCTGCTACCAGCATACAATTGTAATATATACCTCATCAAGCCGCTTGGCCGAAAAAGCATTGTAATGCTCAACTGCCTCATCATCTTTGGGGAGTAAATGCGTATAACTGCAAGCAAGTAAAATTATTTATCAAAATCTAACAGAGGAATCAATTATCAAACCTCATAAACATATTGAAAAAGCTTGGATAGGAAGAAAAACAAAAATCAAGACCAAGCTTCCACCAAACATCTCAGATCAGCCACAAGAAATATTTAAGCTATTAACATTTAAACAAAATAATTCCAGTTAAAGCCCATAAACATCATATTAGTATGCACGCTGAGATGTTCTGGAGCTCCTTGCTCCTATTTTTTGCTTTTCTTTATAGGGTAAGATAGCATTTAGAGCAACAAAACCAGCTATCATCCTTGGCTGTTGCAAAAACAATGTAAGCTCAGACTTACTAAAATAGCCAATTTATCTTTTAAAATCAGAAGCTTTTTTCTTGGCCTATCAATTCACAGTAAGCATAGTAAAGAAAAGGAATAAAATTGATTCAATTTGTCTTTTTCATTGCTTTAAAAGAAATTTGATCACTTTGCTCAAATACCAGCAAGGTGCAGCCTACAGCAATATTAGAGTAAGAAAACAATGACAAATTGTAATTAGATGGCATATACATCTACTTGAATGATTAGAACTATAATATCAGTAGATCACTAAATTTAAAACTACAAATCTGCACAAACTACTTACATGCTATCAAGATCAATGAACTCCTCTTTCACCAGCAAAGCTGTAAGCTTATACAAACTAAAGGGTACAGGGCTGTTTACTTCCATACGTTGATAATATTGAAACTTAAATCCCAGAATATGTGAAGCATGAGACTGCAAAATATTATAACATCATTAGCAAACCAAGGATTTCTGTAAATTCAGAAAGAAACCTAAATGTACGAGTTAAATAAAACTAGTAGATAAATAAACCTTTGGAAAGATGGGAATCAGTTCCAGAAACACTTTGTTGTTGGGCTGAAGTTCATAACACTCCAAAACCTGACAGTTCAAAGGAAAATCCATTATATTATTTTCCAAGTACCACAAATAGAAAGATTAATATAGTTCAACTGTTTAGGCAAAGCAAAAAACAAAACCAAAAATTAAGACTTACAATGTCAAAAACACGGTTTGGGTCCAAATCGAAATGCCCAATCAAAGACTGCA
The DNA here is from genome assembly GCA_030449075.1 of Murraya paniculata. NCBI lineage: Eukaryota > Viridiplantae > Streptophyta > Magnoliopsida > Sapindales > Rutaceae > Murraya > Murraya paniculata. The sequence goes on from JAEVFN010000043.1 coordinate 651,087, forward strand.
AAGATTATATTAATCAGAGAAAGGAAAAACTTTGACCTACTTTAGGATTATGACAAAGGCTGGATAAAACATAACGAAGTTCACGTCAGAACCTTAATAATGCCAATTGTTGCTGCTGATGCACTTTCAGTTGCATTTTCGTAAGTGTGACAAAGAAGTGTGACCTACAGACCAACAAAGATATTATTTAGCACAAGTAAACCCTATAAAATTTGGTAAAACCCTAAACTAGTCTTAGCATGCAATCCTAACAGGAGTGGACTTCTATCATTAGCTCAAAAGTTAATGAGTACCAATTGAACCCACTAGCACCCAAAAATGGTTCAAACCGGTTATTTAATTGCTTCAGGAAAAAACCTTCTCTTTTTATGTGGACCGAATAAAATATAGATTTTTGATAACAAATAAAGAAAATCATAGGTAAATAGAAACAGAAAGGAGATACATTGGGGATCAAATGTCCACGGAAAACCCAAAAAATGGGAACCAAATCCCAACAAAGTATATCCAGAAAACCGATAAATGAAAAAGCAAGTTTAATCATCTATCCTTCTAATCTGAAAGATATCCATCTATATCAAACAATCCTTAAACCCCTAAACGTTTTAGATCAATAAAGAAATAAGGCAGACCCTGACAATTCTTTGAAACAACAGTCAAAAGCCAAGCAAATACAAACTCCCTCCCATGAGCTACTCATACTTTTTTCTTCATTCTAAATAAGACAAAATTACTTGTCCAACCTTAATAACCATAAAAGAGCTGAACCACACATCTTCATAAGCTTTCAGCGTACTTCCCTTTACCAAAGACAACTATTATCTATAGGTAATATTAAAGATGAATTCAGGATGACCCATATGATCTTAAGTTCTTTGCATTCTAGCCCACAAATTCAATTACACTTCACAGTAAAGGAAAAGAGTTTTCGCTTTCTTCCCCCTCCCAAAAGAAAAAACATTTTTTTCAAAATTACAAGTAAACTACTATATAGAGCTTAAACAGAGCAAAGGGCTTTTAGCAAAATGCATTGTCGAATACAACCACTAAGCCAATCTCCTTATGCATTTAAGCAAAGAAAGCTTATCTTGGCATGCCCCTTCGTCGATAAATGGAAAAAACAAAATAAAGTATATAAATTACGTCATTGATCACCATAAAAGAAAACCATAAGAATATAATGCAACTATGAAGAGGTGATCAAGCAAGAGATACATTGGAAAAATTTCCAAAAAAATATCAACTAGGTAGTTATCATACCAGCTTGGCGTAGCCCTCACTCTCTTCTCGTAGAAGGTTGAATTTTGTTTGTTGATAAAGAAGACGAGTGTTTACTCTCACCTGAAATGAACAGAAAAAGTGCATCAATTGCATAAATCTAGATTTTCAAATTCATGACTGTGCTTGTTTATGACTGCCATAAGTCATCACCAACTTGCTTATTTCAGCTAAATATTACTCTGCATTAGACACAGACATACAAATGTGAAGGACTTTATAGAAGACTCCTACATTTGCTTGTCATATTATAATGTTTTATTATTATTTACATACAAAATAATAGACTCGACCATTTATCTTAGAATTAGCAAAAATAATAATCATCATCATCATCTTAGAATTGGTTCATTTAGCATCTAACGCATCATCTAACAGTTCACAACACATTAAAGTGTATAGCATATTTGTAGCAGCAGCTAAAATAACAGATCTTTGACCATCATTACATGTAAGCTCACAACAATAAAAACTAACATTAGTTTAAACAATGTGAAATATAAAGTAATGGGAGTTCCCAGACAACCATGACTAACCTCTTTACCCTTCAAATCCTGAGCTTTGATCTTGATCATTTCCGCATCCCACAAAAATTCTTCCTACAAAATATGATACATATATTAAGTCCTTTCTGTTACTAGTGAAGTAAAATGTTGAACAATTGGATAAAACAAGAAACAAAAATATATAACAAAGTTCACCTCACAGCGTTCCTGGAAAAGCCTCAGTGGCACCAATGCAGACTCCACTAGAAACTTTGCCTAGAAAAAAGAACATAAATATACTGAATTCAACTTTAAAAAAAAATGCTAACAATAATCACACATGTAGAAAGATTCAACACTAACCAACTTTATCAGACGTACACGGTGCTCTCCTGGCATTGTAAGCTGCAAAGTTAAGTGAACATACAAGTGTAAGTCAAAATTTGAGAACACACTTCGTTTCTATTTCAAAAAAGATAAAACCAGGCTGCATGAGGAAACAAGTAAACAAACAATCATAATAATAGCACATTATAAGGAACTAACCACCAATACAGTGGTGCTTATTTATAGGATTACATCATATTTTTAGGGTTTTAGTGACCTCAATTGCAACTTCTAGTGAAAAAAATGAAAATCAGATCTCAAGGTGAATAAGACCACTTGAAGTTATTAGTAGCTTGTGTATTCACTGCATCCTATAATATCTCCCTTCTCTTTCTCTCTACCACTCTCTCCATTCCTTATCAGCCACATTCTTGCTTCAACGATTTCATTTAAGTAAACCAGTGTAACAAACAGTTCCAGAAAGCCTACCATCAAAAGCCAGCAAAGGCGTAAAAGCCACGGAAAATCCTGAAATCAAACTTTTCTTCAACTTTTTTCTTGTCTTTTTCTTACATACAGAATTAAATGGGAAAAAAAACCCACAAAGTGCAAAGAGTAAATTGCAGCTTCTAATAAGCCACATTTGAATTTATGATAGTATACGCAACAGTAAGCTAACAATGAACAAGAGAATATAAACACATTGAACCTAGAGTAAATTGCTGAGGCCAGCATACCAAAAGCTTAATCAGCTCATTTCATGTAAAAGCAATCCAACCTCAAACTAAATTATAGGCAATTTCATTTTTCTTCCAGTCACATCTTTTCCCTTTATGATGGAATTGAGGTTTAATTCCAAAATTTTACTATAACCGTGACACTCCTAAGTTTAAATTTCACATAGATGAGATATTTATTCCAAATTTTTGGTCAGGACAGATACGACTGATCTTACTAATCGGTCAAAAGCACAAAATTGAAACAAAACACACAATGTTAAATACATGACACAACACAAAACACTTCATGTAAAATCTTCCTTTATCATCGTGTCATTCCAAGCACACTATCCAAATCAAACTCAAGCTGCGATGATCTCACTATTCTGTCAAGCCAAATTTCAGCAAAGTTGAAATTTATAATATTTGTCCTGAGCTGAGCTCAGGTTCATTGGTTGTTCACCAAGCTAATCTCAAACATACTAGTATTCAAGTCAGCAGAGCTAGTTTGCCAAGTGTAGACTGACAAACTTGCAAAACATAAAACCATAATCCACCCAGCAAAAAACTGGCAATCAAATAACCATTCCCAATAACAAAATTCAAAATCTCAAATTCACTCCTCTAGCAATTGAGTAATAAACCGATACCAATAATCTTGCACATCAAAGTAAAAATAAAAATATATTTCATCTCATACTTTGAGAATTTTCAGAAGCCCTGAAAAAAGTTACATTTTTATTAACAAATTCAGAAGGCTGGTAATACAATTTATCTGAGTTAAGTATTAATCTCACTAGAACATACATTTTTTTGCTCTAGGCACAAAATAAAAACCTAAGCTTCCTTTCATGTTTCCCTCAAAAATTGGACCAAGAAAAAAATAAAAAAAGAACTCACATCTTGAGCCATTTGAGTGACAATATCAGCAAAAGTGGAGGCAACTACTCTATCAGATGTCTTCTCCACGAACTCCACTGAATCCACCGCTGCTTTACACTTCTGAAACGGCAACTCGCCCCGCACCTGAAAGGGCCAAACGACAAGCAGTTCATCTAAAAGAATCCACAACCCTAAACAAGACACAAAGACTTCCTTGAGTATTATACAAAAACGAACCATGGTGGAGCAGAGCTCGTAAAGGAACCGTAGCATGGGGACGGGCTCAGGGACTCTAAAGCTAGAGTTTCCGTTTTTCCATTCCCGGAGGCTTTCCTCTGTTATATATTTACATTGTATTTGAGGGAGAGACATTTTCGTCGGTCTGCTCAACGGAGCGATGAAGAAACCCTCGAAAGAGATGTTGACTGTTCGAAGTGAATTACAGAGGAGGGTGAGTGAGTGACAGGGTTGTCAATATTGAGAATTTCATGGGGTGAGAAATGAAAAGGGGAGTCGGAGATGGCGGTGGAGTTAGGGTTTCACGTCACTGTCGGTTTTTGTGATGAATTTGAAAATGGTCTCCACTTCTCTCTTTTACTGCTGCCTTTTGTTCTCATTGGTTCGGGCCGGGTGATGCCGGGTCTGGTCGGATCCCGGTAACTACTTTATGATTTCTCACATAAGGACATAAATTTTCCTTTTATATCAAATAAGTCCCACAGTAGTTCCCCTTGAAGAGACCGTTTTCGTGCATCAGAGAAATTTGATTAAAAGGAAAAAGGGGGTGAGCACTAGACAAAGCAGAAACTCTTGCAAGTACAGAAACATACCCTAGCATTTGGCAAAATTCAATGTAATTTGCATGAGTTCAGTATATTGTATAATACTACAAAGGAGCGGAGAGTAGAATTGGTAAAATGGGTCAGCGGATCATGTTCGAGTTGTGTCAGTTTCGTGTCGTATTAAATTTAAGTCGATCTAAATACGATCCATTTAATAAATTGAGACTCAAACTTAATATGGTAAATAAACAGTTTACCCAATAACCATTTAATATTTATATATTTAACAAATGTTACACACACTCCTAAACTATTACACATTTTTACTATTTAAAGTTTAAATTATATATATGTAAATAATATTATATATTGATATCATAAAATATATATGCATATCAATATTTTACACACTTACACTTAAAGTTCTAAATTTATATAAAATTTTATAAATAAAATATTGTGTGTATGTCCGTATTCTAAAAAAAAATTAAAAAAAAGAGAATCATGTCTAATATTTTAGTTTTAATGACAAGAACCTAAAATTAATTTAAAATAGAAAATATAAATGTGTTATTGTTCAGGTAAATAGGTCAAGAACTTTAACCCTAACCCGACACAAAAAAAAATCATGTCAACTCGAACTCGACCTATTTAATAATCGTGTCGAATTTGACGACTCATACTCATTTATTCGTGTCATATTCACGTCGGATAATTGAGTCGTGTTAAATTTTGCCAGCTCTAATAGAGAGTTGAGAGAGGCGGACCTATTTGATGTAAATGAAAAGACTATGAAAAAACCAGACGTTATTATACCCTTTAGTTATGCTATGAGTTGACTAGACTTTGGACATTTGGCTACAATGTGCTGCATACTCAGGCCTAGCATGGCCCCAGTAATGAACCTTATTTCAGAAAAAAAAAATTTAGACTAGATACACTTATTATATATTTCAGTATCATGCACTGCCACATAGATAGGGATGGTAATGGGTATCGCCCGCTGCAAGTTTATCATTACTAAATCTGCACCCGAAAAAATTTAAATTACTAAACCGACCCACAACCCATAGCGTTTTTAGAAAAACCTACATGCTGTGGGTTTTAACAATTACCAAACCCACCCACCACCTACAGCAGATTTTTTACGGATTTCCTCATTTAAAATCATGAATATAAAAAATATTTTTAATAATACATAAAAACTTAAGCTATATATTCAAACTATAAATATATAATTATAGCCTAAAAAATCGGCAAATAATACTCAGTTCTAGATTTTAAATGTAAATAAGAAATTAAAATTTCAACATTAAAAAAATACATAAAATATATTAATCTAACACAAAATATTTCTATTGTAGGCAAATCATCATTACTAATATCAATGCCTTACTCCGTCTTTTAATCATTATATAAGTATTATCGATAATATTAACAAGTAAATTTTATACAATTATTGTTAAGGTAAAACAAACAAAATCAATTAAAGTAAAATAAAATATTAGTAATATAAAACTTAAAAATTATAAAATTTCTACTTATTGAAAGCTTATTGTATATATGTTACAATGAGATAAGTTAGGTGTAGGAATTAGAGACTTTAACTTAGATATATTTATGATTAAATTTCTTTAATGTAATTTTTATGATTAAAATCAAAAAATATAAATAATTAAAATAAAGAATACGGGTTGGGGGATACTTGCATTGGTACCTAGTAAATTTTTTTTCAATACCAGACCCACTCATAACCCACAGTGGATTTAAGTTTGAAATGCCAAACTCACCCGCAACCCACCAAATTACCTACAGCATATGGGCTTTTGCGGGTGGGTTTAGGCGGGTAATTTTGCCATCCCTACACACAAAGTATTACCTTTGAAATTAATAAAGGAAGTGTAAACATAAACAACTAATGGATTGTTTGTTTTTATGTCTAAAATCTTAATTTAGATTAATTTAAGATGTTTTGATATTTTAACTTGTTTGTTTTTTATCTAAAATATTATTGGAAGACATTTTTATTTGATTAAAAAAAGTAAAATTTCCTAATTTTTATTGAATGATAAAATGTTTGAATGAAAAATCATTTTTCTTCATAAATATAATTATTAAATGTATTTATTTCCTACCTATCTATTAAATGTTATATTAAAATTTACCTTGATCTTAAATCTTACTTGATATTAAATACTTAACATATATTCAATTTGAATTTTAAAAAAAGTTCTTTTATTATTAGATAACAACTTTTATATGTATAAATATTATGTTAAATTCTACAAAAATAATTTTATCAAAATTAGTTTTCATAAATTATATATCAAATGCTTACCTTATAAATAGTTATAAAATATAAAAACTATTGTACTAAAACACTATAAATATATACATGTTGGAAAGCACTAAAATTATGAACAAATCCGCCTAAACATTGGCACGATTCTAGGAATATTCTAGCTATAAGGCGCCGTAGAGGTGGTATACTTATGACCAGGAGTTTTATACCATCCTTTGGGTGTTGAAGACATGGGAGCATTACTTGATTCTGAAAGAGTTCGTACTCTACAACAACCATCAACCAATGAAGTACTTTAACAACCAGTAGAACATGAGCAAGATGCATGCGAGATGGGTAAATTATATGCAAAAGTTCACTTTTGTTCTAAAGCATAGATTTGGGCAGCAGAATAAAGTGGTAGACATGCTAAGTAAGCGAGCAACTTTATTAGTAACTTTAGTAAATGAAGTTACTAGTTTTGAGTGCTTAAAGAAGTTGTAAGCTAAGGATGATGACTTTGCGCATATTTGGAATCGCTGCATCGATCATCAGAATACAACGAATTTCCTCATTCAGAATGAATATTTATTCAAAGCCAACCAGTTATGTGTGCCTTGAAGTTCATTAAGGGAATAAATTATCCGCAAGTTACATGAAAAAGGATTGGGCAAACATTTTGGACGAAATAAGACCAAGGCACTTGTGGAAGAACGATATTATTGGTTGTAGTTGAATAGAGATATGCGGAAAATTGTGCAGGGGTGTTGAGTTTGCCAAGAAGGCAAGGGCACGCACAGAATAAGGGGTTTATACTTACCATTGCCTATTTTAGACAATATTTGGTTGGATCTGTACATGGATTTTATGTTAGGGATGTCATGCACAAGGACGGGTCGAGACTTTATATTTGTCGTGGTTGATATGTTTTCAAAGATGGCGCACTTTATTGCTTGTAAAAAGACTAAAGATTCTACTTCAGTTTTCGAGAGGTAATATGTTTGCATGGTGTTCAAAAGACTATCACTTCTGACAAGGATGTGAACTTCATCAGTAAGTTTTAGCATAATCTCTGAGACAAGTTTAGAACACAGTTGCAGTTTAGTAGTACTTTCCATCCACAGACAAATGGCAAATGGAAGTGGTCAATCGAACTTTGGGTAATATTTTGCGGTGTATTTGTGGTGACGAGCAACAGAACTAGGAAGCTGTTTTACCTTAGGTCAACTTTGCTTACAACAACATGGTCAATTGATCTACCGGCAAGACCCCTTTGAGATTGTCTACACTTGTCCTCCACACTAAGTTTGTGACTTGGCGGTTATACCGATAGTAATTGGAGCCGAATGAAGCAAAGCAAAGGATAATGTGGGAGAAAGGGCTCTATGGATTCATGCTGAGGTACGGGCTCTGTGGATTCGTGCGGAGGTACAAGCACCGTCATAAGAAAGTGTTTGCAAAACGTGATTTGTTGATGGCATATCTGCGGCGGAGTTGTTTTCATGGCACTCGCGCTAAACTAGAGAAGTACAAGTACGAACCATTTCAAGTGGCACAAAAGATCAATGATAATGCTTTTTGTGCTTCAATTATCAGACAATTGGAATAGTTCTTATACTTTTAATGTGGCTCTATTTGAGTGTCATCTAGATGATGAGGAATTATATGAGCTAAACTTCAAGACGAGTTCTTTTCAAAGTAAGGGAGACAATCAATTCCACTTTCGCTACCCTCGCTCCATCAGTGATGTCAATCAGGTAGAATGTATATTTGAGGGAGGGAGAAGATTGAATATCTCACTAGTGGAACCAAAGCTCCTACAAAAATAGAACTAGCTTTACAACTTGGGATGTAGAGAATTCCATGTTAATGGCTTGGGTAGTCAATTCTATGGAGTTAGACATTAGTTCAAACTATATGTGCTATCCTACTGCTAAGGACTTTAGGATAATGTTTGTTAGATGTATTCTAGCCTTGGCAACTTGTGGCAGGTCTACAAGTTGCAGCTTCATCTTGGAGAAGTGTTACTAAATATTTCAATATTCGGAAAGGCTTGTGGCCAGATTTGGACTTGTTTAGTGGTGATTATGAATGGAAAAGCACTAATGATTACAATCACCATCAAATGATAGTGCAAAGTAACAGGATTGACAAATTTTGTGTAAGGTTTAGTGTCATATTTGATGAAGTAAAAGGTAGAATAATTGGAAGGTAGTCTCTACCATTAATCAGAGAGGTATTTTCTAAAGTTAGATGGGAAGAAAGTCGCCGAAATGTTATGCTGGGCTAAAAAAGAATTGGTGCACCTCTTGAGAACTTAGCATTGACTACTACCAATGCTCATGTTGCTCAGTCATCCAATAACCAATAGAGAATTGAAGGGCAGCAAGTCTGGTGACAAAAGCAGCTTTGGGACTCATTCAGCCAATGAAGCCGAGGCTAATTTCTTTACCAAAGAATAAGTTGATCAACTTCTAAAACTGCTAAAGCCTAATTCATCATCTAGTATTCCTAGTGGTTCTCTTGCACAATTAGGTAGTAATTCAAAAGCCCTAACCAGCACCTTAGTTTCCACACCTTATATCATTGATTCAGGTGCATCAAATCATTTGACCAATCTTTCTCAATTTTTTAAATCTTATCTTCCCTATTTTGGTAATAGAAAGGTTTGGATTGCAGATGAGAGTTTTCCACCTATTGCAGGAACAAGTTTGGTTAAAATTTCATAAAAATATAATTTAAAAAAATCAGTCTTTCATGCCCTAAGCTCTCTTGCAATCTTTTATCTGTTGGCATGCTATCAAAACATTCTAATTGATGTGTTATATTTTTTTGACTCCCACTGTGAATTTCAGGACCAGAGTATAGGGATGATGATTAGCAATGCTAAGATGATTAAGTGGTAGTACTAGTCTGTTTCTGTTTATGAACAAATTATGCTATGGCATTGTAGACTAAGGCATCTTAGTTTTCAGTCCTTAAACTTTTGTTTTCTAGTTTATTTAAGAATTTAGATTGTCATTCCTTTAGTTGTGATGTTTTGTTATTTATCAAAAAGTCATCAAGTTTCATATAAATCAAGGCTTTATCGTGCATCAAAACCATTTTATTTGATTCACAGTGATGTTTGGGGTCCCTAAAAAATCATTACTTTAATTAGAAAAAACTAGTTTGAAAAAAAACTAGTTTGTTACTTTCATTGATGACTGTACTCGACCTTGTTGGAATTGTGTAATGAGTGAAAAGTCTGAAGTTGAAAAATTGTTTAAAGATTTTTACACTATGGTTAAAAATCAGTTTTAAACAAGTATAAGCATTCCTTAAATTGATAAAGGAACTGAATATTTCAATGACTGTTTGGGAAATTAAAAAAAAAAAACATTGAACACCAATCCACTTGTCGTTTTACTCTTCAACAGAATTGGGTTACTAAAAGGAAAAACAACACTTCTTTGAAGTTACCCGAGCAATAATGTTTTCTATGCATGTTCCAAAGTATTTATGGGGGGACGCTGTTCTAACGGCATGTTATTTGATTAACAGTATGACAACATGTGTTTTGAAATATATAACACCTTTATAAAGTCTCAATTTTTTTTTTTTTTGTAAAGACTAGATTCATTTATGATTTGCCATTAAGGGTGTTTGGTTGTACTGCTTTTATCCACATACTAAGTCACTTACGCTCTAAAGGCTGAAAAATGCGTTTTTCTAAGTTATCCTCCTAACGAAAAGGGGTCCAAGTATTTAAATCTTGAAAACAAAAAAGTTTTCATTAGTAGGGATGTCACTTTTTGGGCAAATGAACCCTTCTTTGAACAAACTGATCTTTAGGGGAAGATAGGAAACAATAAAGATCAATTTTGGCAACATCTATACACATACCCATGCCTGATGTTTTCTTTCTAAATTTTGATCCAATTTCTAAAATAAAATAGGAATCACAAGTTTTAACTAATGAAAATAAAGAAAACATTAGTTACCGATGCCAAGTATAGGTGATTTACGAACATAGAGAGAAATACTATGAAATAATCTTAATCCTCCTCCTGAGCTTTGTGTTTTTAGCAGGAAATATTTTTTCAGAAGAGTAAAGATCATACAACTATCTTTGTGCTAGTTCAACCATTACTCTTGGAATCATGTTATTTGGACACTCAAAATTCTATAGGTAATCTTCTTAGGTAGCGTTTACTTTTCAGACTAGATTGAGAATTCTGAAGAGTGAGAATCTTTGGAGTATGGAGTGGGAGTGAGAGTGAGAGTAGGTTGTTTACTTACATTGAAATGTGAGTGTGGAATAAAAATCAGAATACTATTTATGTATTTACATTGTCTTAGATTGGAAGTGGATAGTTTCAAATTATAATTTTACCTTTATTTAAAAAATCATAATTTTTAGTTACAATGTTGATAAAAAAAATATATTTTAATAAAAAATATATTTATAAAATAAACTATTTATTTTATTATTAATTTAAATTATATAACTTAATAATTATTATTTATATTTTTAGTTATGTAAATCATAATTTTTATTAATTTTAATTGTAATTATGTAAATTAAAAATTATTGATACTAGCAACACAAATGAAACATTATTATTAATAACATAGTACAAAATTAATTTTTTTAATAAAGTATTTATTATTATTAATTATTAATTATTAATAGTAAATAATTATAATACTATTAAATTAAATAAATATATAATAATATATTTCAAATAAAGATAGTATATGGTATATTATTAATTCTCTATGAATTAATAATATTTTATTTAATAAGCTTAATATTATTAAATAATATAATAATATTATTTAAATAAATATAATATTATTATTTTTAAATAAATATAATAAAATTATTTTTAAAATAATGTAATATTATTTTATTTTAATAAATATAAATTATATTAATCTTAATAATTTATATTAAGAATTATATTATATTTAATAAATATAATAATTATTATTTTTACATAAATATAATATTATTTTATTTTAATAATATACATAATATTAATAAAATGGATAAAAAATGAAGATGTGAGAGTGGGTTCCCACTCCCACCTCCCCCTATGGGGATGGGAATCCACTCCATACTCTAAAAATGGATGGGACCTACGGAGTCTCACTTCCACTCCTCTCCTTTAAACAAGTAAACATTGGAGTGGGAGGACTCCACACTCCCCACTCTCGCTCCAAATACTATGCTTCCTGTTGATCATAATATACCTATAGCCATCAGAAAATGTGTTCAAACTTGTACTAAACATCATATTTCCAAATATTTATATTACGAAATAAATGATATAAGATAAAAAAATAAATAAAGAGTATTTAAAATAATTTAATTTTATAAAAAAAAAACTCAACAACTTCTCTCTCAAAAGTTCAAAACTTAAGATCTTACATAACTTATTTCATTCCCAAAACCTCTACTCAAAATATACAACTAAATAATACCAAAAAGAACTTTTAAAATAAAATAAATATTTTTAACCAAATAAGTCATACTATTCATGCACGCCCCCATACTAATCGCACGAAAATTTTATCTTCAGTTAGGTGGCTTCAGTCAACTTTATAATTGCTTTTTAAACAACTCATATTTTATTTGAATAAAGCTTGATAGCTGAACAGCCTGCCAAATTGTGAGAAATCATGCGACCAGAATTTTCGGTCCAAATTTTTGGTCAATTTTTTGCTTTGGTTTACGAAAACGGGCCCCTGGTGCCGCCGAATCTTGACGATATTGCACATCCATGTCCCATGTGCCGGTAATGCTGGTTTTTTTTTCCTTTTTTGAATGTATATTAATATTTGGCAATAATAATCTATCTATGCTTCCCCAACCCCAAACACATATAATTATGTTTCAGCAATCTGACCTATAATCTTATAATGGGTAGTGGGTGCAACCACATAATGTTTCAATAATGGAGTTAAAATGGTGATATAGTAGTATAACAATTTGTATATTTATTTTTTCAGCAGTGATGTTTGCCCCGGGTCAAACCCCTAAACCTCCAAACGCACCGTTTCATGCAATTTTTTTTTTGTTTTAATTTGACAGCAGTGAATTGAAGCAAAACTAAACTGTTGCTTGTTCAATTGAAGAAGGTTGTTGCGAACGGAAAGCTGGTCAAAGTCAAGAACTCCTTCAAGCTCCCTCCCTCCTAAATCGTCCTCTTCTACTGCCGCCAAGAAACCGAAACCTTCCTCTACCACCGCCGCCGCGAAGAAGCCTAAAGCTAGCTCTACTGACACTGCGGCTAAGCAGACGAAGACGAAGTCGAAGCCAAAGGCAAAAGAAGCGGCAGTGAAGTCGATCAAGTCTCCGGCGAAGAAAACGGTGGTTGCTGCCAAAATGAATAAGCTGAAGAGTATAAGGTCGCCAATTAAGAAGGCTTCGGCCAAGAAGGGAAAGAAATGAATCGAATGTGTGGCTTTGTTTGATTTAGGGTTTAGAGTTTGTCCAGCACTGTGTCGAGCATCGCGTTCTCCATTGCTCCGTTTCAACCGCACGACGTTTAAGCGCCAGCACCGTGTCGAGCATTTCGCGTTCTCCATTGCTCTGTTTCAACCGCACGACTGATTTGTGATTGACGGTTTCTCAAAGTGAATTGCAGCACCCCTGCATTTTTTCTCAAAGTTGAGTACAGCACGTCTAATTTACAAAACTCTAACTAGTTCGTTGGTTTCAATTTGTACGTGGGCTTTGGCATAAGGTAACAAGTTGGTTCCTCAACATTAACTATTTTTAAGCTTGAGCTGGTAGATTTTGTACGTGGGCTTTGGCATAATGATTTGTGAGCTATATTTATTTTGATTTGTGAGCTGAATCGTGGGCATTTGTATCTATATTAGCATTTGTTCCTTATTATTGTTTATGAATTTAAAGAATTTGGGATAACTAATTAATAATATTATGAATTTGTTTCTAAATTTAATGAATATTGAGCTGGTTCATTTTGATTTGTGACTTGAATCATGAGCATTTGTATCTATATTATTGTTTCTAAATTTAATGAATTTGGGATAATTAATTAATAACGTTCAGTTTATATTTTAATTTGTTTCTAAATTTAATGAATTTGGGATAATTCATTATTGATAATATTCTAAATTAATTTAATTTATTTGTAAATTTAATGAATCTTAAGCTATTTCATTTTCAATAGAATCTTGAGCTATTTCATTTTGAAACTTGAGCATTTGTTTCTATATTATTGTTTCTAAATTTAATAAATTTGGGATAATTAATTAACAATATTCTGAATTATTATAATTTGCAGCAATAATGGATGAGGTTGATGAAGTGGAGGTTGATCAAGTGTTGGTGGAGGAATTGCAAGATTTGCGAGAGGATGATTTTGAAGAAAATAATGAGGAATTGGTGGAAAAAGTTGCTGAGCCAAAGATTGAGATGTCTTTTAATAGTCCTGATGAAATGTTTGAATATTACAAGGCTTATGGCCTACAAGAGGGGTTTCCTGTGATGCAGAGATCTTATAGAAAAGGGGATGATGGGAGTATGAGATATGTGACATTTACTTGTGGGCGAAATGGCAAGTCAAAAAGCAAATCCAATCATGTCTTGTGGCTTCAACCGAACCAAAAAATTGGATGCAATGCAAAAATTGGAGGACGTTTGGATTCTGTTAGTGGAAAGTGGAAAGTGGATAATTGGAAATTTGTATCTTGAACATAACCATGCCGTGAGTCCGAGGAAGAGCAGGTATTATTGATGCAACCATACCATTAGTCCTTTTGTTAAAAAGCAGCTTGAAATAAATGAAGAAGCAGGAATTAAAATGGCTCAAAGTTTCAGGTCGATTATTGTTGAGGCCGGTGGCTTTGAAAATGTCTCATTCTTAGAAAGAGATGCTAGAAATCATGTTGACACGGTGAGGCGATTAAGGCTCGGGGAAGGGGATGCTGCTGCAATTCAGAGATATTTTAAGAAAATGCAAACCGAAAATGATGGGCTTTTCTTCAGTCTTGGCTTGGATGATGAGGGTATGTTAAAAAATGTATTTTGGGCTAATCCAAAGAGCATAGCGGCCTATTAAGACGTTGGTGATGTTGTTACATTTGACACCACATACCTAACAAACAAGTATGATATGCCATTTGCTCATTTTGTGGGAGTTAATCATTATGGTCATTCAATTTTGTTAGGATGTGGGTTAATTTCGCATGAGGACACGGAGACATTTACGTGGTTATTTGACACATAGCTATCATGTATGTCTAACTGTTCTCCCCTTGGAATCATCACGGACCAAGACAAAGCGATGAAAAAAGCAATTGAGATTGTTTTTCCAAATACTAGGCATCGATGGTGTTTGTGGCATATATTGAAGAAGGTGCCTGAGAATTTGAGAAGGTATGCAGAATATCATGACATTAGAGTTGCATTGCATTATGTTGTTTATGATTGACAGACTCCTGTTGAATTTGAAGAAGTTTGGCATGACATGTTAGAGAAATATGATCTTGGTAATAATCAGTGGTTAAATGGTTTATACGACGAAAGAAATTGTTGGGTTCCATGCTTTGTTAAAACTATTTTTTGGGCTGGAATGTCAACCACTCAACGTAGTGAGAGTATGAATGCTTTCTTTGATGGTTATGTTAACTCAAAAACAACCTTAAAGCAATTTGTAGAAAAATATGAGAAAGCAATGGAAAGTAAAATTGAGAAAGAATGGCATGCAGATGCTAGGTGTTTTAGTCAACAAATGTCATGTCGTACCAGTTTTGCAATGGAGAAGCAAGTTGAAGAAGTGTACATTATTTTCAAGTTTCAAGAATTTCAACAGGAGCTAATGAATAAGATGTATTGTGAGGTTTTCAGTTGTGGGGGATCGGAATATGAAGTCATTGACAATTATGAAAACAGTAAAGAAAAGACTTTTAAAGTTATTTTTGAAAAAGATGATGGTAAAATTCGTTGTTTGTGTTCAATGTTTGAATATAAGGGCATTCTTTGCAGCCACGCAATTGCAGTGTTGTCACGTAACCGTATACAATTACTTCCTGAAAAATATATCATGCGAAGATGGAGGAAAGATGTGCGGAGGTGCTACAGTAAAGTCAAAATCAGTTATAATTTGCGGAGTTCAAGTGTTGAACATCGGCGATATAAGGAAGAGTGCACTTCCTTTTATGATGTTGCTGAGGTAGCTTCAAAAAACAAAGAAAGCTATAAAAATGTTATGGGTTGGATCGAGAAAGCAATGAATGATGTATCTCTGAATATTCGATATGACGGTGATGATACAACTATTTATGGTGGGTCGGGAAGTTGTTCCGAAATCATAGAGAATCCAATAGTAACTCGTCGTAAAGATCGTCCACCTTGTCAAAGAAAGCAAAAGCAATTTAAAAAGCCAAAACGAAAGTCGAACGATGGTTCGATAAGCACAACTGTTGAGGTAATTCTATTAAATCAAAGTTAAGTACCATTACTTTAATGAATGTTTAATGCATTCATTTTTAATTAATTTAATATATATTTTAAACTTTGGTGATTGCTTTCGTAGGACTCGGAGATACTTGATTTATCATCTCAGGTGGCTACTACAATCCCAACACAAGAGAGCAATATGGCAATGGTAATACTTTTTTATTTGTCATTTCCATTAATTTTCATATGTTTGATAATTTGTGTTTAATAAATTTTTTTTTTTTACAATAGCTAGCACAACTGGCACTCCCAGAACATGCATTTTTTCTCCCTTACTATTAGTCTTGGATAAATTATAGCAGAACTCATCATGTAAACTTCCAACAAGTACCCCAACAAAATTTCGAGGATGCCAATCAGAGGGAGTTTTCAACTAATGAACCAAACACATGATCGAAGTCCATTGAAGTTGCCTTGGTGAATCAACGAAGTTAATTTGTGTTTTTATGTATTAATTTCGTACAATTTGAATTTAATTTGTAACTTAGTTACGTTAAACAACTCGGAAACATATATTTCATATCATATGAAAATACTATTACATATGTCTAAAGGTCTTTTCCAGTTGCATAGTACAGCTTGAAACAACTTAAAAATAATACAACCATGAGTATTTTAATAAAATCATATCGTGATGTCTGTCTCATTCGAAGTTCATCATCCAACAATTGCCTCTACACTTCACATTCTCGCATATGCTCAAGTTCTTTATGCAATAATTGAAATTTAATGGACATACACTCAATCTCTAATGCCAGCTTCCTAACCTCCTCCATTAACATGTCTATTTTGTCTTCGCTAGATTTACGGTCTTCTGTCCATTGAAAGTTCTTACATCCTCTACAAATCCAAAATTTACGATTTGGATTCTTGGTTGTACGTCATGTTAACAACTCCATCTGATTACCGCATCTACTACATATTTGCAATGAGGTTCGATTCTCACTTGTGCTGGATGACATTGTCAGTAATAGACTTCGAGAAAGAAACTGCCAAAAAAAGAAACCAGCTTAAATGGCACAATTATACTTATCAAAACAATCCAGCATTCAGTTTATTACCCACCATGCATAGACTATGGCATTAATAATGTGAGATTGGAAAGTAGCAAAAATAAAGATTATGGCATTAAAATAGGTGAAGCATTCCTTTTAACCGCACCAAGGCAACAAGCAACCAAACTCTAGCACACAAACCCAGCAAATTCATTATGAAAACACAAGCAGATACTTGATAATTGGTTGTGTATACTTCATTCTTCTAATTGGATCCTAATCGTATAATAATGTTACACTAGAAAGATGAATGTTGTACATCTTTATTCCAACCAAAAATTAAATAAAACAAACAACCATGACAATTTCAGCACACAAACCCAGCAAATTTTCCAGCAATTCAGCACTAGCAGAGCAATTGCTGCTCAGCAATTGCACACAAACCAAACTCATTATGCAGCAATTGCACACAAAAAAATACACCAAGGCAACAACCAACCAAACTCCAGCATACAAACCCAGCAAATTCGTTATGAAAACACAAGCAAAATGCACCAAGGCAACAATCAACCAAACTCCAGCACACAAACCCAGCAAATTCATTATGAAAACTGGTCTGAACTTACTTACGCACTGCTGTCAAATTGACCATAAACAATTGTGTTTAACCTAAATAAGCACTAGCAGAGCAAGTCAACACAATTTATCATAAATCAGCCAAATTATCCCCATTTTGCCATAACCTAAATCAGCCATAGAATGAAGCATTACCTCAGGCTGGACCGCGATCGATGAAGGAGAGGGAACTGATTCTTGTCAGTGGTGGCGGCAACCGATTGTTGTCAGTGGTGGGTGGGCTCTATGCGTTCTTGATTGGAAACGAGAGACGACGATGAAGGAGAGACGACGAAGGAGAGTTTGGCAGCAGAACGCACCATTTTTACACGACGAAGGAGACGGCAAATGGCAGCAGAATGCACCGTTTTTACTTTAAGTGAAACGGTGCGTTTTGGGAGGTTTCAAGGTTTGACCCGGGGTTTAACTCGGTATGAGTATCATTTTCCTTATTTTTTCCATTCAGCATTCAAATTAAAAACCCAAAAAACTTTTTAGTATTAGAGTAAAAGAAGCTAGAATGGTCAGCATAAGTTGTAGGTAATATTTGGTATTTTTTTCATTTTATACTGAAAATGAAATGGTCAATTCTAGGTTACGTTGATTGCTTTGTGCATGAAGATGAGGAAGCCCAATGAAGAGTTGAATGATCAGGGACGTGAACTTTATCTCCGCGTCAATTCCGTATCTGACCTACTCTTGATTATCTAAATATTATGGTATGTAATACATCATTTATTAAGTAGTCAAAGTATAATAATAATAGATTTTATTCCAAATATTATGGTCTGTGATGTGTCTCATTCATTAAGCAGTTAAATAATCTTTTATGAATATTATTTGGGTTAAATTCTTTAAATAAAAATTTGAGATGTGTAGCACCACTCTTTAACGTGACATGTAAATAAAAATATATTTATCAAGAATCTATAGGGTTGTAGTAATTAGTATCTTTTTTATTTTTTTTTAAGATGCAATAAAATAAAATTTCCAGCCATAAAATCAAAATTGATTGTGTTTACTAGATATGAATTTTAAATAATAATTTTGACAATAAATAAAAATATCATAATTTCATTATATTTATTTCTTACTGCTGAAGTGATTTCTAAAAGAGTAATGATACAGCCACAAACTCTTATACAAACTAAATTTGTACAAACTGATGTGGCATTAATTCATTGGTTGAAAGAAAATATAAAATAATGAAAACAAATCATGTGGACTAAGTGATATTTAATTCAACCAATTAAATCATGCCACATCAGTTTGTACAAAATAAATTTGTACAAGAGTTTGTGGCTGTATCATTACTCTTTCTAAAAAGTTTTCAAACACCAAAATAAATTTTTAACTTTTCAAAATCATTTGTGGGCCTTCGAAAAGCAATCCCAAATGGACCCTTACTCTGCTACTTATACAATTTGTAATTCTATTAGGACAAACCACACTTCTACTACTATGATTTAGGGCCCCTTTTTTTTATTAGTAATTTTATTTTAAAAAATTATTTTTGGTGATATCACTCCATCATTTTGAATGGCCGAAAATGAGTAATTTTTTACAATTTGTTTTTGAGAATTTTTTTATACTTAATTCGATTATATATATGTATCCTCACATATATTGTAAAAATTTAAAATTATCCTTAGTTAATTAGAATAAAAAAATTGTTAAATTTAAAAAAATTGTTATTATTACCAATTATATTGAGATAATAAAAAAATAAATTAATAAATCCATTTTAGTCATTCACATTCTTATAGTAGTTCAACAATAATATTTACCAAACATATATGACTGCTTTCAAAATTCACAGCACTTTTAAAAAATATTTATCAAATGTTTAACTGATTCTTTTCAAAGCTGATTATTTCTACATTACAATAAATAATAATTATTTTAAAAACTACAATATTACTAAACTAGCTCTTTGCAAATATATAAGTGTGATGATTTAGTGTGTCTATGTGTGCCTATATGTATATATGTATATATTTAAGTGTGGGGTAGATTTCACTAGTTATTTAACACTTGGCAGATTTTCAAATAACGGCATTATTATTATTGTGTAAGCTTAGATTTCTTTCAATCACCCATAATAATGTTTGTAGATAGTAATATTATTTTAAAAATCTTAAAAACTACAACATTTCAATCACAAATATACTTCTAAGTTAGAAATTTAAATTGAAGGATTTTTCCCTTATAACATATTAGGAAATTAAATGATACACAATATTATAGGACACTTTTATTCATCCCAAATTCATGCAACACCAAACGCAACTCAAAATCAAGAACATTCAAATTCGAAACACCAGATACCTATAACTTCAATCTATTTTTCGTTTTTCAATCAAGCGACTAGAATAGAACATGCGTAGAGTTTGTATGAAGTGTGCTATACATGTTTGATCTGTGGTTTTTTACAATATTGAAATGTATAAATTTTGAAAAAAAATCTCTAAATCAGCTTGAAATTGGTATTCTTGAATCAAAACGGCCTTTTCAGCTCCTTCAAATCCATGGAATCAATGCATTCCAATCTAGCTCTATGAGGATTCAACAGCTTCAGCAACTCAGACGCCTGCTCCTTCGTCTTGTCAGCACAGCCAACTTGCAAAAGCAACAATAGCTTCTGAAAAGCACCCTCTTGAAGCGCTTCAACAAAAGCAGTTTTCTCTTCTCTATTTTCGCTCTTGCATAGCTTCCACAAAACGGAGACCGAGAACTCCGTCTTCAAATCTGAAACTCGCAGTATTTTCTTCACAATAACCGGGATTATTAAAGAATTGTTGTAGGCCTCTCCTCTCCCATAATCACTGCTGCAAAGTCCATCGAGAACACCCAACGCCTTCTCGCATAGGCTTCGTTGCGCATCTACAACCATTTCTAGCAGCAATGAAACCAACCCCATGTCGACAAACTTTTGTATTGGTTTCTCAGTTGCAGAAGCTGATGTAATTGTACAATAGACGACGACCAACGAAGCTTTAGTCGCAGTGGGGCAAATGGGCTCTTTGATCAGCTTACATAGCGGTTCAATGGCTCCTTCAATCTCCGACAACACGTTAACTCTTCTATGGTCCGAAGAAACGAGCTCTCTCAACACCAACACGGCGTTTCTTCTCCTTGACAAATCTCCACTCTTCAAGAACCAGACCATGCAATGCATGGACGAAGCTGATCCCAAGAAAGTCAACGCTTCCCCCACAAGAGGAAACAGCAACGTCAAAGTCGACAGAATTTCCTCCAGAACAGAAACATTTTTGTCCAAACACGTTTTCGAAAATGATTCAAACGCCGCTGCTAAAACACTTACAGCTCGGTTACCCACAATGCAACACTTGTTCCGCTCACCCTCCTTGGTCCATTTCTTGATCTTTGCCACCAAATCTCTGCACCCAGCTTGATCTACACTTTTACAAGCCGTCGTGATCTTGGAATTGATCTCCAAAACCTCAACGGAACTCGCAGGAATTCCCTGCAACGGGATTCTCTTTTTATGTGGATCAAATAAAACATAGATTTTTCATAACAAACAAAGAGAATCATAGGTAACAGAAACAGAAAGGAGATACATTGTGGATCAAATGTCCACGGAAAACGAAAAAAATGGTAACCGAATGGCAACAAAATATATCCAAAAAACCAATATATGAAAAAACAAGTTTAATCATCTATGCTTCTAATCCGAAAAATATCCATCTATATCAAACAATCTTTAAACCCCTAAACATTTTAGATCAATGAAGAAATGAGACAAATCCTGACAATTCTTTGAAACAAGAGTCAAAAGCAGAGCAAATACAAACTCCCTCCCATAAGCTACACATGCCTTTTTCTTCATTCTAATTGAGACACAATTACATGTCCAACCTTAATAACCGTAGGAGAGCTGACAACGCATCTTCATAAGGTTTTAGCGTACTTCCTTTACCAAAGAAAACTATTATCTACAAGTAATATTACAAATGAATTCAGGATGACCCGTATGATCTTAAGTTCTTTGCAGTCTAGCCCGCAAATTCAATTCCACTTCACAGTAAAAGAAAAGAGTTTTGGCTTTCTTCCCCCTCCCCAAAGGAAAAAACATTTTTCAAAATTACAAATAAACTATTACACAGAGCTTAAACATAGCAAAGCACTTTTAGCCAAATGCATTGTCGACTGCAACCACTAAGCCAATCGCCCTATGCATTTAAGCAAAGAAAGCTTGTCTTAGCATGCCCGTACATTAATAAGTCGAAAAAAGCAAAATAAATTATATCATTGATCACCATAAAAGAAAAACCCATAAGAATATAACGCATTTATGAAGAGGTAATCAAGCAAGAGATACGTTGGAAATTTTTCCCAAAAAAAAAAAAAAAAACTAGGTAGTTATCATACCAGCTTGGCATAGCCCTCACTCTGTTCTCGTAGAAGGTTGAATTTTGTTTGTTGATAGAGAAGAACAGTGTCTACTCTCACCTGAAATAAATAGAAAAAGTGCATCAATTGCATAAATCTAGATTTTCAAATTCATGATTGTGCTTGTATATGACCGCGCATAAGTCATCACCAACTTGCTTATTTCAGCTAAATATTACTCTGCATTATACACAGACATACAAACTTGAAGAACATTATAGAAGACTCCTACATTTGCTTGTCATATTATAATGTTTTATTAGAATTTCCACAAAAAATAGTAGAAAATCAACTATTTATCTTAGAATTAGTAAAAATAATAATAATAATAATCTTAGAATTAGCACATTTAGCATATAACTCATCATGTGACTGTTCAAAATATTAATAAAAGTGTATACCATATTGTAGAAGCAGCTAAAATAACAGATGTTTGACCATCATTACATGTAAGCTTACAACAATAAAAACTTACATTATTTTGAAAATTGTGAAATATAAAGTAATGGCAGTTCCCAGATTATCATTGACTAACCTCTTTACCCTTCATGTCCTGAGCTTTTGTCTTGATCATTTCTGCCACCCACAAAAATTCTTCCTGCAAATATGATGCATCTATTAAGTCCTTTTCTGTCATTAGTGAAGTAAAGATTTGATAAAACAAGAAACAAAAATCTATGACAAGATCATCACCAGCAAATCAATTTTTAATTATTAATATAACAAAGTTCACCTCACAGCGCTCCTGGAAAAGCCTCAGTGGCGCCATTGCAGACTCCACAAGCCACTTTGCCTAGAAAAAAGAATATAAATTTACTGATTTCAACTTTAATAAAAAGGCCAACAAAAATCACACATGTAGAAAAGATTCAACACTAACCAGCTTTATCAGACGTACACAGTGCTTTCCTGGCATTGTAAGCTGCAAAATTAAGTGAACATACAAGTGTAAGTCAAAATTGAGAACATACTTCTTTGCTCAAAATTGAGAACATACTTCTTTGCTTTTTTCAAAAAAAAAAAATCCAGGCCACATAAGGAATAATAACGGCACCTTATAACCAATAAAACACCAATACAGTGGTTATTGTTTATAGGATTACATCATACTTTTAGGGTTTTAGCAGACCTCAATTGTAACTTCTAGTGAAAAAATGAAAATCAAATCTCAAGGTGAATAAGATCACTTGAAGTTATTAGTAGCTTGTGTATTCCCTGCATCCTATAATATCTCCCTTCTCTTTCTCTCTATTACTCTCTGCATTCCTTATCAGCCACATTCTTGCTTCACCGATTTCTTTCTAAAGTAAACCAGTGTAACAAACGGTTCCAGAAAGTCTACCACCGAAATCCAGCAAAGGTGTAAAGGCCCCGTAAATTCCAGAAATCAAACTTTTCTTCAACATTTTTCTCGTCTAAATTCTTACATACAGAATTAAATGGGTAAAAACCCACAAAGTGCACAGAGTAGATTGCAGCTGCTAATAGGCCGCATTTGAATTTACGATAGTAATTCCCCACAGTAAGCTAACAATGAACAAGAGAATATAAGCACATTGAACCTAGAGTAAATTGCTTAAGCCAGCTTACCAAAAGCTGAATCATCTCATTTCATGTAAAAGCAATCCAACCTCGAACTAAATCATAGGCAATTTCATTCTTCTTCCAGTCACATCTTTTCCCTTTATGATGGAATTGAGGTTTAATTCCAAAATATTACTATAACCGTAACACTCCTAAGTTTCAATTTTACATAGATGAGATATTTACTCCAAATTTTTGGTCAAGCCAGATACGACTGATCTTACTAATTGGTCAAAAGCACAAAATTGAAACAAAACACACAATGTTAAATACATGACACAACACAAAACACTGAAGACACATGTAAAATCTTCCTTTATCGTCGTGTTATTGCAAGCACACTATCCAAATCAAACTCAAGCTGCAATGATCTCACTATTCTGTCAAGCCAAATTTCAGCAAAGTTGAAATTTACAATATTTGTCCTGAGCTGAGCACAGGTTCATTGGTTGTTCACCGAGCTAATCTCAAACATACTAGTATTCAAGTCAGCAGAGCTAGTTTGCCAAGTGTAGACTGACAAACTTCCAAAACATAAAACTATAATCCACCCAGCAGAAAACTGACAATCAAATAACCATTCCTATTAACAAAATTCAAAATCTCAAATTCACACTTTTAGCTATTGAGTAATAAACCAATACCAATACTCTTGCACAGCAAAGTAAAAGTAAAAATATATTTCATCTCATACGTTGGAATTTTGATAAGCCCCTGAAAAAGTTACACTGTATTTTCACAAGCTTCGGTTTCCGTTTTTCCACTCCCGAAGGCATTCCTGTGCCATATATATTTGAGGGAGAGACGGTTTCATCGGTCTGTTCAACGGAGAGATAAAGAAACCGTAGAGAGAGATGTTTACTGTTCCAAGTGAATTACAGAGGAGGGTGGGTGAGTGGCAGAGTTGTCAATATTGAGAATTTCATGGGCTGAAAGACAAGAAGGGTGTCGGAGACGGTGGTGGTGTTAGGACGCAGTAGTTTGTTTTAATTTTCCTACTAGTTTATTTAATTTTTTTTTCTATTAACATTCGGTTTTGCAATTATGATTTGGTATCAGAGCATATCTTTCCTTTCCACCGATTTTTCTGTTCCCAGTTCAAAAGAAAAGGAGAAAAAAACAATTCTATAGCATCCAAACTTTTGCCAACTTTTGATTTGGCTTTTCGTAAGTCAACAAATTGCTTTAAGTTTATTCCACCTAAACTAGAGCTTTTATTTCTGTACTGTATCATGACTGTTAAGGCGCTTGAAAATAAAGTTGAGCGGTTGTCTCAACAGTTTAATGACAAGTTTACGGCCATAGATGAAAAGGTTCAGCTTTAACCAAGCTGAACAGTGAACTGCAGGAACTCATGCATGGCAACCTTCAATAATTGAGCCAACCGTGTAAGGGCAAACAACTAGCTACTGATCAACAAGTTGATCTGTTTACTGGAGGGAACTCTGACTCTTCAAACAGTATTCGCTACTCAACCACCTCTTGAACCTATCAAACGCATTGGAAGTACTCTCGTGCAAGCTTCTAACCTAGGACTTGACTTTCCTACTTTTCATGGTGAAAATCCAATGGGATAGATTTTTTGATGCAAGCAATATTAACGCCTTATTGGATTATTAGATGTAGATTTGTTATCCTTAGCTATTGCCATCTTGATGGTGATGCTATACCTTGGTTTCATTGGCTAGAGCAAATTATGGGCAAAATGACACGGGCATAATTTAAACGGTCTTTGACTACTCGATTTGGGACATTAGAAGAAAATGATACAGTTGGCAGTTTTGCCAACTATCTCAAACATGGGCCATTTTTTACTATCAATGATAATTTAAAAAGTTGGCTAATCGAACTAGCAATTTAACTAAGTCTTTCTTCATCAGTTGTTTCCTCATTGGGTTACGTGAAGATATTAAGCTAGCTTACAACTGTTCAAACGTGTTGGGTTACATGAAGATATTAGTCTCCTGCAAATTTTGAACTTGCTAGATTTAAAGAAAAGGCAATAAATCTACAAGACGATGCTTCTCCAATTCCTGCCATCAAAGACTCCCTTCCTCAATTATAGTTGACTCCCACTCCACTAGCACCTTCTTTACTAGGACCAGTTCCCTCTGTTTTGTCTAATCATGTCAAACGTTTGTCCTCAGCTGAGCAGGCGGAAAGACATTCTAAGGGGCTTTGTTTCAACTGTGATGAGCAATTCAAGCCTAGCCATCACTGCAAACAACCTCAACTATTACTTTTAGAGGCTGATATACCTCTCCATAACCCTTCAAAGCCGCCTGAACATCATTCAGATTAGCAGATTTCGGTTATTGAGATTGGATAAATGGCTTGAGGACAAGCCTATTTTAAAAGGTGAGGAATGTTAGGACCTAGTAGTTTATTTTAATTTTTCTAATAGTTTATTTAATTTCCTTCTTATTAGGATTCAGTTTTGCAATTATGATTTATGGTTTTAATTAGATTATAATTAGGATTGTATTGAGCTACTATAAATAAATGATTCTCATAAATTTACAATCCCTTAAATTTCTCTCTCTCTCTCTCTCTCTCTCTCTCTCTCCCCCCC